>JAPDPK010000038.1:0-1247500 GCA_031772115.1 Heritiera littoralis | reverse complement strand
TTGTGATTCGTGAATGCCACGAATGTCGAAGGATGGAATAGATCTTATGCATATGACATATGATGTGTGTAATTATTGGGTTATGTTTATATATGCCACTTGAACATGCGCTACTTGAATGTTCGTTTCTTTCGATTATTGGGTTATGTTTATATATGCCACTTGAACTTGTGCTACTTGAATGTTCGTTTCTTTCGATTATTGGATTATGTTTATATATGCCACTTGAACGTGTGCTATTTGAATGTTCGTTTTCTTCCACACGTAGTCATACTGATAAAAAGAATGATGCCTTGTGAAATTAAGAATGGAATGAAAGCATAAACAAGTTTATAACGTCTGTGCACTTACGGAATGACAATAAACCTTAGTATAATCCATACATGCTAATTTACAATAACTTAAGCATGTATGATCATGTTTTACGATTTGAGCCTAGTATGTTTTTATTTAAACTACTTACTGAGCCGTGGATTGCTCACCCCTTTATTTAACATCTGCAGATCATACGAGTTGATAGCCGGCTCAGGCTTCGTATAGGCTCCCGAGAAACCGTACCTAGTAGTGGTACTCCTTTGCGTTCTCCGGAGCTAGCATTTTGTATTTTGAGGTATACTGCTAGTATATCATTTTGATAATCATGTGTATGTTAAATTTCACAATACTAGGAAAGTATATGGGATGTACTTTGGATCGCACTAGATGACTATGTGAGTCTAGGTGGTTATCAAGTCCGATCTGGGTCCTAATGCATGTTTTAAATTATATATATATAAAGTGATAGATGTGAACTTAGTAATGATTAAACTCTTGAGATCTTTGAAATACTCGATTGTATGAACTGTGGAGAAACACCAAAATGTGTTTTAGTGCAGGAAATTATACCTGGGGAAATTGATAAAATACAAAAGGGAGGTTTTCGACCTGTTTCTTTGGGAAATAGTAAAATAAGGCGAAAATCATAAGAAAAACCTCCTTGAGAAACATGACATAGCACGAGAAATAATATAAGTAAGGCAGGATTTGATTTAGATACTACACTAACACCGAATACAAACTGTAAGTAGAAAAAGAAAAAAATTTGGTTCGAAATTTTCATAAGAAATCTAGTAAGTGTTAAGCGGACGTCATTGGCCGTCGGGTCGTGACAATAATGAAATCACCGAAAATTCTCTTGATAGGTGAATTACACGTAATACGAGATGGAAAATGAAAAGAGATAAAGTGAATATTTTTATATATATTTTTATAAATATTCACTAAATGGTTTTCTAACCTTTATGGTTTCAAATTAAGAAATCATATATTTTTATAAATTCCATAAAGGCTTACTGATGATGAAAAATACGGTTTTGAGAGTAGTTGGCATCCTATCATGCTGATATGTGATATGTGATATGTGACATGTAATATGTGATATCTAGTCCCGGCCGACACCTGATCAGTGATCCGCCGAGGACAATTATAAACTATGGCCATAGATCTGACATGATGATTTATATACCCTTCGGGGTCTATAGCATGATACGAGTAACGACCCAGTGGACGGGCTGGGCATGCCTCAGTCTCCATATATGAAAATGTTTTATATGATATGTGATATGTGAAATGTAAATGTTTTACATGATATGTGACAAGTTAAATGAAAGAGATTTACAGCATTTTACAAAATGCTTATTTCAGTACTGATTTTAGTACTACGAGATGATTTTCATATAACATGTGATATGAACATGTAATATGTTTTCAAAAGGAAAAAAGGAGTTTATAAGTCTAATATTCTTACTATGATTTTAAATTGAATATTAGACTATATGTGACATAAATATGTGATTTGTTTTAAAAAGGAAAGAGGAGGAAAATGAATCTAATATTCTTATTTTAAACTTTAAATTGAATATTGATTTAAATGATTTATACGTTATACGAAAAGGAATTTATAGCTTATTTTGCTATTTAAAGTACTGTACTAATTATGATTGTACAGTAAAATACGAAATGAGTTTAAATGAGAATGATGATGATTTAACTAATATTCTTTTCAAAGAATATATGAATATTAGTTACTTTATTTAAATGCTTTATTTCATAGAAGCATTATTTTGAAAGGAATATGAAACTGATATGGAATAAAGAAAAAAAGGAAAAGGATTTAAATTTCAAACGAAAAGAAATTTATTACTCTTTACAGTTGCTTCTAGGTTCCGGGACAAGATAGGTATTTCAAAATACCTACCTTACTCCATCCGGATCCCTAGCCGACTGTAGTATCCTTCCTACATGCGAGCCTAGAGCCCATAGGAAAAATGAAAAAGTTTTTCAGTAAATAGATAGCTAAATATCAAGTATGCATATAATTCCCTTACTGAGCCGTGGTTTGCTCACCCCTTAATATTAACATTTCAGGTTTTCGAGGACTAAGAGATTTGACATAGGAGCATCTCAGCTGCGCATTTGGGGACGATGCGACAGCTTGATTTATTACATAAGGTACGATCATTTATTTTATGTATTTAGACTTATCTACAGTACTACTTCCTTATGAATTAAGATAGGGGATGTAATTCATATTATAATTTAATATAAAATTGTGTATATGTAAAAGAAAAGTAAAGTATCGCAAACAGCCCAACCATATAAGATGTATAGAATAAGATGAAAAATAGGGTCACGGGCTGTGACAATGGTACATTTAAGCATTCTAAGCATGATTTGAGTATTGGATTTAATTAAATCTTGTTAAATCAAATTTTACCATTGATGAAGGGTTTCACTTGGATGAAGAACATAATGCATCCATGTTAATCTTTGCATGAAAATGTTGTTAAAAGGCTTAATGAGCATGGATTTATAGCTTGGTAAACTTAGATTATTGAAGATCAATAATGTTGTTTAAGGGCAGGTTTCAGCCAAGGCCATTTGGGCTGGTTATGGTGCTACATTAGAGGGGTTTGATATGCCAAAATAATGTAGAAATTATAAGGAGTCCAACAGTGCAATTGGATTTAAATTCCGACTTAAAACGGAGAAGTTAGGAATTTCGATCGATAGAATTTATACTGCATTAAAATTAGCAGTGTACAATGTGGCTGCAATTAGAGATGAAATATGGCTTAAAAATAAGTAGTAAATGAGCTAAGAATTTTGGTGAAATTCTTTCGTAGTCGGGATAAATGAATTTCTTGTGGTGCTAACGAGAAGATCAATAACATGGGACAGGTAAGGGATTACTGTGGAAGCCGTAGGGATATAGCGAATGCATGATTTTTATGAAATTAATTTCTATGAAATTATGTGGTATTGAATTGTATTTGAAATTATGCAAATCTGTGGTTTACGGATGGTATAAATATTGTGTTTAAGTGCAGGGAGGTTAAGGTAATTACAGCTGTTATGCTGCCAGAATTTCCTCCAAAATTTTCTAAAATATCATGAAATATTTTATGTGCATATAATGAGTGAAATTATGGTTTTGAAATTTATTTCCAATATTTTCCATAATTTGGAATTTTACTAAAAATTATTATTTAAATATTCATGTAATTAAATTTTATTAAAGTGAGACGTCCAATACGTTCTTTGAAATATTTGACAGTAAATTAAAATGTTTATAAATTTTCTCACTAAAGCATGAATATTTTATTGACTGTTTTCACTATACTGTTAAATGTGAAATTAAATACCTTTTGGAAATTTATTAATTTGAAAGATATTTTCTTTTATTTCCTTAAAGGTATTTCCACTGTAAATAAAGTGTTTTGAGACTAATAGACCCTGTATCATGCTCATGTGTATTACTGTATTGTTACTGTGTGAAGTTGTTGACATTGATCCTGTCTTCATCATCTTGGTTGAAACTTGATCAGTGTACAACCGAGGACATTTATAGACTATGGCCATAGATCTTATTGTTTACTATTACTGTTCCCTACAGGGATTATAACATGATATACCGAAGGTGATGCCTAGTCTCCACCGACTGTCTACTATTACTGAACAGTGATTTACTGTTAACTGTTTTACTGAACAGTGGTGTTATTGTTTACGGTTTACTATTTACTGAACCTTACTAAAATACTGTTGTTTATTAAATTGAAAGTGTTTTATGGAAATAATTACTGATTTTAAAATGTTTAAGGAAACGTTACTGTAATGTGAAACTCAAGTGTTTATTACACTGAACTATTTCCACACTGTTTACTGAACTGTTTATCGTACCAATACTGAACGATTTTACTGTTACTGCAAAGAGTACTGTACCGAACTGTTACTGAAGTGTCTTACTGAACTGTTAATGTTTCAAAAATGAACATTTTATTATCTCTAAACCTATACGGTTGACTGAAACCACTGCTGTTTACTGAACTGTTACTGTTACTAAACTGTTAGAACTGAATGTGCTTACCAAATAAAGTGACTGTTAAAGTGAAACTGTTTACTGAACTGATTAGTCACTGTTTTACTGAAGTGTTTATTGTGGTAAATCCTATTTCCAATGTTTTTCCATACCTACATAGTACGACCACTGAGCTGCTTTTATATTGTTACTACTGTTTAATTAAACTGTTTACTGTACTGTTTCTACTACTGTTACTGTAAGTGTTTCTAAGTGTTTACTGAAGTGTTTAATTAAATGGTTTAGGGTTATTAAATGATTTTATATCAACAATTATGCATTACTCCCTATAGTCGTTCTAGGTTTCTAGGACAAGACAGATATTTCAAAATACCTTCAATGCTTTATTTGGATTCTCGGCCGACTATAGTATCCATCCTATTACTGTGCCTAGTGAACTGTTACAAAAATAACTGTTTTTGAGCATAAAGTCTTCGTTATATTAGTCTTGTCTACAACTCCTTTATTGGGCACATTTCGCTCACCCCTTTATTTTCCACTCCACAGGATATTTTAAGTGATTAAAAAAGGGTATACTTTAGAGGATATTAGCTGCATTTTAGATTACTCAAGACTGCATTCTGTTAACCCGGGAGGTATTTGTATTTTATTTTATACATTCAAATATATTGTACATTATTACCTAAATTGTAAAATAGGAAAAGGGGATGTAAAGTGTAAGGAATATTGTAAAATTATGTATTCCAAATTTCTATAAATCGATTAGAATTAATGTTTATTACTATTACTGTTCAAGTGTAAAAAGCACCGCAAACAACCCTAACCATAAATTTATGTGTAAAATGTGTTATTTACTGTACTTTAGATTGTTACAGTTTTATTGGTATCAAACCAAAGTTGGCCTAATGTCTATTGATGTCTTTAGAATTGAAAGAGCCGAAAGTGGTTAACATCCCTTATAGTACTGTATAGTCTGAATATATAAATGAATCAAGTGACTGTAAACGAGTTAAGTGATCAAATTGTGTATAAGTTAGTGGATGAAGGGTTACTAAAAGAGATAGTAACACGAGAAATTTTACATGAAATGGGTGATCTTATAATCTTAATGAAGGGTTTATTCGATAAGGTATAAGGAGGAACTCGGTGAGGGCCTTACCAGGACTTCTCCGTCCAGATTGAAGCAAGACCTTAAAATGATGATAATGAGTGAAATGGGATATCATTAGTAGATAGATCTTAAGATCACCTGTTTAAATGAATTGTTGAAGAGAGAGAAATAAACTGGGAAATGAAGAACGTGTCCCTATATGGAAATAATTCTTTTGAATAATAGTAAACCAAAATGATCTTGAATTCATTGATTATGATATAGCAATTGATGGTGTAAAGCAGGTAATATATGTATAACGGTCCCTACTACCAGGCCCACCTTTACTCGAATGAGTGATGTGACCTAAAGTGTATATTGTGGGAGGTCGCATGATGGTTGGCCCTGTTACTGATTCTTTAGGGCCTGAATTAAATGTGAAAAGACGAGGTATCTGGTTAGGGATTATTTGATATTATGAAAAGTGATATATTTACCGAATGTAACTGAGAATGTGATATGTGTATTTGACAATTCGATATCAGTACTGTTAATTTTGGTTCTATACATTCCTTATGTTTCCTTTAAGTATAAATCAAATATTTTATAGAACTGGAATATTTTGAGGTGTGCTCTACAGAATGATATATCGTTTAGAGTAATATAAAATTTGAAAAAATGTGTATAAGAATTGTGAAGTGATTTTAAGAAAGAAGGAAAAGTGATTGTAAGAGAAAAGGAGAATGACAGCTAACCCAAGTTTATTAAATAGGTATGATTTTGAAGTAATTCCAGAAATAAATGGGTTAGCTGTGAAGTATGTTAGTTTAAATTATTATACTGAGTGTATCATTTCTTCCATCTTGTATGGTACATAGTGAAATGTAAATAAATAAGTGAATCAACGTGGAATATGTATTAAAATGATTTGAATGTTATGTGTATGTGTTTTAAGGATATACAGTGGAATTGCAGGACATAGAGACAAAACGTCCAAAGTGATATGGGATCTATGACTTAAAAAAATTTACCAGATGAAATTTCAGATAAATTTTCGGAGTAATATAGAGATTCGAGAGATCATTGACTCGATTCTTAATACAGAACTATTTCTACACTCTTATCGAAGAATATAGAAAGAGTTCGAAGAGCTTAAGAAATCACTCTAAAAAATTAGTGAATAAAGAATTCATCTGTATTAGTGTGTTTGGAGTAAACACATATAATCTTGTTTGAGAGAATAAGGATAGTTTATGATTGTGTATTAATTTTCGAATATTTAATAGAGTTACTATTATGAATAAATATTCACCTGTCCAGGATTGATATTTTACTTGATCCACTCAGGGATGTATGAGGAGTTTCTAAGATCAGTCTTTGAACTGAGTGTCATCAAATAAAAAGCTTGAAAATTGATGTCCATAAGATAATATTCAGAACTCGTTATAATCCTTACGAGTTTTTTGTGGTGTCTATGAGATTAAAGAAATACCCTGTAACGTATGTTAATTTAATGAATGAGGTATTTCAATTATATTCAGAAAGCTATAATGGTATGTAACCATGTTATGTGAATACGTTTCGCCTCATTTGAGGAATATAAGCAGCATCCTTGAACAATTCCACAAACTCTTAGAAATCAAAAATTCTATTATTAAGTTTAGCAAATGTGAGTTTTAATTGAAGCATAGCACTTTTAGAGAAGTGTGGTCTTAAATGATAAAGTGACCATTGATTTGTCTCAAATAAAGGTTATTGTTAAGTGAGTGAGATTAAAGATAGTGATTGAGATATGGAATTTACGAGGTTTAATAAAATAATGTAAATGATTTATCGAAGAGTTTGTGGAATCAACTGTTTCACTGATATGATTCATCTATGAGAAAGTTAACTGAAAATGAATCGGTATATGTGAGTATAGTATTTGAAAGTTGTTAAAAGATTTTAATTGTGATATACCATACCATTTTGGGAAATAACTGAAGTGATAAGTGTGTTGAGATGAAAGGGTATTAAGAAGATAAGTCATATGATAATTAGGGGACATGAATTATGGAGTAGTTTCCGAATCTAAGATTGAATGTGATTTCCTCTGACTATCATGTGGTTATGGCTAAATTTAAGATCGAGCTAGACTTAATGGATAAAATTGATTATACTCAGAAAAGCAAATAAATGAATTTACTGCCAAACATATAAATAGAATATGTATTAAACTATGATATTGGCACGGATAATGTGGACATAGCATTTGTATTTTGATAATTATTATCAATCAAAAAATCTAATTTTGAAAAGCTTACATCCCCAGGTACATCCTACAATTAAGTGATATTACATGTACCATGAGAATGAGGAGTGTATTGATAACTCAACGTGGAAAGAGATATCGGCGAGACTGCTGCCTAGTGTCTCATCTACCGTAAGTGAAGGTTCATATTTAAGCCTGCAAGTGGATTGCAGCCTTAGCTAAACCAATGTGAAAATGAGATTCGAACGTAAGAAATTTTATTAATTGGTTAGTAAAGAAATCGAAAGAAACATGATGTTATAGAAGTGATTATAGACTGATTAGCCAAATTAATTCACTTCTTCATCATCAGGTTTCTTGATCTCCTGAGTGCTGTAGTCGATATATATCTGTGAAACAGTGAGAATGTATGTGGAGTTCCAGTAAGCATCATTTGTGATAGGGATTCCTGATTTGCCTTATGCTTTTAAAAGAATATCAGTAGGCTTTAGGATCCCAATTTACTTTCAGCACTGCTTTCTATCAGATACGAAATATCTAAGCGCATCACTTAGACAATCGAGGGTATATTGAGAGCGGATGCATTGGATTTAAAAGCTACTAGGACAATCACTTATCGTTGATTGAAATTGTTTAAGTTCAAATTAACATCGTCTTGGCACCAAATGAAATAATATGTGATAAGTTGTAATTGTGAAAAGAAGTGAAAATTGTTAACTCCTAAATTGATAAAGTAATTTTCAAGGAGTACAAATAACTTGTGAAAGACGAAATGTGATGGGTTAAAAGTAAATTGATATTGTGAAAGTATACTGGTTATACCACCCTAAAGAAAAGATTAATTGAATGTTAGAAATTATATAAGGAAGAAAAGTACCTAGAACGGTTTTACTTTCTAATTCAAGCGAAATTCGGTGGACCGAATTTCCTAAAGGTGGGGAGAAAATGTGAAACCCATTTCTATTGCACTGTACATGGGATATGTAACTATTTATTAAGTGAAATTTAATGTATTATGTGATTATAAGTGAAAGTGTAATGTGGGCCCCACTTATTTTAAAGTGTTCTAGTGGGCTCGAGACTGATAATAAAGTGTACACCGGTGTAATAAATATAATTTGTTGATTTTGAGGTTTAAAATCATTTAATTATATTATTTTTAATTACTTGAAATTATTTTGTGAAGTGTGGAAAACAAATTGGAAAATGACGTTTACATCCCAAGGGCATTTTCGTAAATTACGCCCAAACTAAAATGAGTTGGGACAAAGTAAAAATATCATGATATTCTACATGAAAAGTAGTGTAATCTAGTGTTAATAGATTTCGTGAATCGATCGTTAAATCAAAAAATTTTGCTGGCGGGTAGCTAGGGTAAAATCGTAATTTCTCGCTATCCGTGCACTGTACATTGACGAAACCACTTCCAATCATTAAAATATATTTAATAAGATTATTTAATGATGGAATCTAAAATTTTGGAGTGTGTTTACACAGTTTTATGATTACGGAAGCTTAAAGGCAAAATTATCCAAAATTTTCATAACCAAGGGCATTTTCGTAATTTTACCCTATTCAAGAAAATTCCATATAAATCTCATGTGCTGGCCGGCCACTCCCACATCTTCTTCAACCTTTCTTTCTCAAGCCACCATAACCGAAAGCTTAGTAAAATAAAAACCTTTACAAATGAACATTAAAACTAAGTAATTTCTACAAAATTTCTTTTACAACCCCACCTAAAATTTAATCCTCTAAACACCCATACCAATATTTCATTGTGAAGAGGACAAAATCATGGTCTTTGGCACTCCACCATATTCGGCCACAAGGTACTCTCATTATAGATTTTTGTTCCTTGAAATTTAATGGTAGATTATGATACATTTAAGCATTCTAAGCATGATTTGAGTATTGGATTTAATTAAATCTTGTTAAATCAAATTTTACCTTTGATGAAGGGTTTCGGTTGGATGAAGAACATAATGAATCCATGTTAATCTTTATATGAAAATGGTGTTGAAAGGCTTAATGAGCATGGATCTATAGCTTGGTAAAACATAGATTATTGAAAATCAATAATGTTGTCTAAGGGGAGGTTTCGGCCAAGGCCATTTGGGCTGGTTATGGTGCTGCATTTGAGGGGTTTGATATTCCAAAATAATGTAGAAATTATATGGAGTCCAACGGTGCAATCAGATTTTAATTCTAACTTAAAATGGAGAAGTTACGAATTTTTATCGGTAGAATTTATACTGCATTAAAATTAGTAGTGTACCATGTGGCTGCAATTAGACATGAAATGTGCTTAAAAATAAGTATTAAATGAGATAAGAATTTTGGTGAAATTCCTTTGCAGTCGGGATAAATGAATTTCGTGTGGTGCTATCGAGAAGATCGATAACGAGGAACAGGTAAAGGATGAGTGTGGAAGCCGTAAGGATATAGCGAATGCATGATTTTTATGGAATTAATTTCTATGAAATTATATGGTATTGAATTGCCTTTGAAATCATGCAAATCTGTGGTTTACGACTGGTATAAATATTGTGTTTAAATGCATGGAGGTTAAGGTAATCGTAGCTGTTATTCAACGAAAATTTCCTCCAAAATTTTCTAAAATATCATGAAATATTTTATGTGCATGGAATGAGTGAAATTATGTGTTTTGAAATTTATTTCCAATATTTTCCATAATTTGAAATTTTTTCGAAAATTATTATTTAAATATTCATGTAATTAAATTTTATCAAAGTGAGATGTCCAATACGTTCTTTGAAATATTTCACAGTAAATTAGAATGTTTATAAATTTTCTCACTAAAGCACAAATATTTTATTGATTCTTTTCACTATACTGTTAAATGTGAAATTAAATACCTTTTTGGAAATTTATTAATTTGAAAGATATTTTCTTTTATTTCCTTAAAGGTATTTCCATTGTAAATAAAGTGTTTTGAGACAGATAAACCCCGTATCATGCTCACGTGTATTACTGTACTGTTGCTATATGAAGCTGTTGACACTGATCCTGTTTTCAGCATCTCGGTTGACACTAATCAGTGTACGATCGAGGACATTTATAGACTGTGGCCATAGATCTTACTGTTTACTGTTACTGTTCCTTACAGGGATTATAGTATCATATACCAAGGGTGATGCCTAGTCTCCACCTACTGTATACTATTACTGAACTGTGATTTACTGTTAACTTTTTTACTGAACAGTGATGTTACTGTTTACTGTATACTGTTTACATAACCTTACTGAAATACTACTGTTTACTAAATTGAAAGTGTTTTATGGAAATAATTACTAATTTTGAAATGTTTAAGGAAACGTTACTGTAATGTGGAACTCAAGTGTTTATTGTACTAAACTGTTTCCACACTATTTACTGAACTGTTTATCGTACCAATACTGAACGGTTTTACTGTTACCGTACTGTACCGAATTGTTACTAAAGTGTCTTACTGAATAGTTAATGTTTCAAAAATGAACATTTTATTATCTCTAAACCTATACAGTTGACTGAAACCACTACTGTTTACTGAACTGTTATTGTTTATTGAAAATTGTTGCTGTTGCTAAACTATTACAACTAAATGTGTTTACCAAATAAGTGACTGTTAAAGTGAAACTATTTACTGAACTGATTAGTCACTGTTTTACTGAGGTGTTTACTGTGGTAAATCCTATTTCCACTATTTTTTCGTACCTACTTAGTACGCCATTGAACTGTTTTTATATTGTTACTACTGTTTAATTAAACTGTTTACTGTACTGTTTCTACTATTGTTACTGTAAGTGTTTCCAAGTGTTTACTGAAGTGTTTAATTAAATGGTTTTATTTCCATTTATTTATGAAAGTGTTATTAAATGATTTTATATCAACAATTTATACACTACTTCCTATAGTCGCTTTGGGTTTCTGGGACAAGATAGGTATTTCAAAATACCTTCCATGCTCTATCTGGATTTCTCGGCCGACTATAGTAACCATCCTATTACTGTGCCTAGTGACCTGTTAGGAAAATAATTGTTTTCAAGCATATAGTCTTTGTTATATTAGTCTTGCATACGACTCTTTTACTGAGCACGTTTTGCTCATCCCTTTATTTTCGACTCCACAGGATATTTTAAGTGATTAAAAAGGGGTTTACTTTAGAGGATATTGGCTGCATTTTGGATTACTCAAGACTGCGTTGTGTCAACCCGAGAGGTATTTGTATTTTATTTTATACAATTAAATATATTGTACAGTACTACCTAAATTGTAAAATAGGAACAGGGGATGTAAAGTGTAAGGATTATTGTAAAATTATGTATTCTGAATTTCTATAAATTGATTAGAATTACTGTTTATTACTTTACTGTTCAAGTGTAAAAGGCATCGCAGACAGCCTAACCGTAAATTTATGTGTAAAATTTGTTATTTACTGTACATTTGGATTGTTACAATTTTGTCCCAAGAAATTGTTGTTCATAAATGTTGCCCGTTGGACTTTTTCTTCCATACCTGGCTCTGTCAACTTAGCTTTGCCTTGTTAGCTTTAACCTTAATCGGTTTGAAATTCGGGTTATGATTTAGGTTTGCTTTACTCATTTTCTAAATATTCTCCCTGCTTATTCTTTCTTTTAGTCACTATCATCCAATGACCGTAAGCTTCTTTGCCTATTTTATCTTGTTTTTTGTCTGATGAATTCTCTTGCATTTGAATGGCAATTTCTTCTTCAGCCTTTGGTTGTTTAGCATGAGGATAAATCTCCTTTCTATGACCGATGAGACCACATACGAAACAAAGATTGACTCTTTCATAAACCACTAATTGAATGATTTTACCAATATGGATTCTAGGAACTAACGGCTTCTCTAAGTCAACTTGAATACAGATTTGAGCGAATCTTCCTTTTAAGCTTTGTTTAGTGACAGTGCCTATTTTCAAGAAAGTGCCAAGTTGGTTACCTATGTTTTGTAAAATGCTCCTATCAAAGAACTCATAGGAAAACCTAGAAGTCTCGCCCATGTAGCAGTTGCAGAACATTTGATTTGTTTTTAGGGATAAAACTAGGTTCCAAAAGTCTCATTGTTAAGTAGTACAATCTAAAAAACCAAGGACCACCATAAATGACTTTTTGGAAATCCTCTGCATTAGCAAATCTAAAAACAAAGAAATCAAGCCCTAAGTCAACACAGTCCACTCCCCCTTTCGACATCCATTGAGCTTTAACTCTGAGGTAAAGATAACTATAGCCAACAATCTTACCAAATGTTTTAACAATGACTACATTCCTCCATGGGGCTTTAATCCTTCTTTTTTTCATGTTTAGAAAGAAGAATGGTATGGATGTCATCAGTTTCACCTTCTTGATCAGAGTCATCATAAAATAACATGGCATGATTTGTCAATGATGGAGCAACATTTGTGTTCCTTCTCAAGAAGGAATCCCGATATGAAAGACCTAGATGTTGAACTATTTCTAGATTCTAGTCAAAAGCTTTGAACACTCCATCTTTATCCTCTTAACACTTCTTCCTTTCAAATCTGCTTCTTGAGTAAAGCAGATGTCTTGATCGTTTTCCATAAGAGAGCAAAAGTTAGTAGAGATTAGGTTTTTTTAAAGAGAAAAGAAGTTCAAACACATGCATGTTTGGTTCTTTGTTTTCTTCCTATATGATTTGCACTCAGCCTCAATTTCTATTTGAGTGAAATAGATTTTGGTGGGTTAAGGGATAGAAATGTCTGCCTTAAGGCAGACAGGTATAAAGGGATTTGGTGGGAAAATTCCCACCAAACTCCACTACCTTTTTTTATTTAATATATTTATATATATTTCCTATCATTAATTATTATATATATTTCTTTTATTTTCTTATACATGATATATATATTTATCTAATATATTGTAACAATCCAAATGTACAGTATACACATAATTTACAGTTGGGCCGTCTGTGATGCCTTTAATACTTGAACAGTAATAGTGATAAACAATAAATTTTACTTAATTTATGAAATTGTAATATGTAATTTGACATTACTCCTTACACTTTACATCCCCTATTCCTACTTTAAAATTTCTATTCCTACTTTAAAATTTAAGTAGTACTGTACAATAAATCTGAATATAAAAAAGAAAATACAGATACCTCCAAGATCGACACTATGCAATCTCGGGGAACCCAAAACGCAGCCGATAACCTCGGGATGGTATATCTCTTAACCAATCATAGTATCCTGTGGAGTTGAAAATAAAAGGGGTGAGCGAAATGTGCTCAGTAAAAGAATCGTATGCGAGACTGATATAAGGAAATCTATGTGCTCGAAAACATTTATTATCTTAACAGTTCACTAGACACAGGAATGGGAAGGATATTATAGTCGGCCAAGCAACCGGATGGAGCATGGAAGGTATTTTAAAATACCTATCTTAAAAACCTAGAGCAACTATAGGGAGTAATTGATAAATTATGGAATAAAATAATTTAATAAAATTTTCAATAAATAAACGGTAATAAAACCATTTAATTAAACACTTCAGCAAACACTTGAAACTATAATGGTAATAGTAGTAGAAACAGTACAATAAACAATTTAATTATACAGTAGTAACAGTATAAAAATCAATTTAGTGACTGTACAATAAAACAATTCAGTAAACAGTGTAAAAACAGTTCAGTACAGTAAACATTTGAATTTCACATCACAGTAACTGTTCAGTAAACATTTCAATATTAGTAATAATTTCATAAACATTTTCAATTCAGTAATCGGTAATAATTCAGCACAGTTCAGTAAACAGTTAACAGTAAATTACATTTTAGTAAACAGTCAACAGTAAGTGGGACCAAGTAACACCCTAGATATATCATGCTATAATAATCCCTGAAGGGAAACAGTAACATGTGAATCTATGGCCATAGACTATAAGGTGTCCTCAATGAACACTGATAAGGTGACACTGGTACGCTGAAGATACGATCAATATCAACAGCACAATAACAGTACTGTGAGATCCTATTCTACTTACTGTACATATAATATGTAATTAATTTTTGAGTAAAAATTTTGTGCTAAGTGATTATAAGTGAAAGTGTGATGTGGGCCCTACTTATTTTTAATGTATTCAGATGGGCTCAAGACTAAAAATGTTGAGTATAGTGGTATAATAAAATATAATATTATCATTTTGAGGTTTAAAATCATTGAACTATATTATTTTGAATTTTTCTGAATTATTTGGTGAAGTTGGAAAATGACGGATATGTCTCGAAGGCATTTTCGTAAGTTACGCCTAAACTAAAATGATTTGGGATGAAGGAAAAATATCATGATATTCTATATAAAAAGGAGAATAAGATAGTGTCATAAGAATTATCGAATCGGTGGTTTAATCGAAAAATTTTGCTGGAGGTCCGCTAGGGATAAAATCATAATTACACACAATTGGTGAACCGCATGTCGATGAAACCACCATAATTCATTAAAATATACCCAATAAGAATTTTTAGTAATGAAATATGAATTTTTGGAGTTCAATTTCATAGTTAGAAAAATTTATAGAAGCTCAAGGGCACTTTTGTCCAAGATCTTTATAACCAAGGGCATAATGGTCATTTAATGTGAGGACTAGTCAAAACTAGTCAATGCTGACCAGTTTTGACCAAAAATAATTAAATTTAAATTAATTGAAATTATTTATTTGAAAATTTTAAATGATCAAGAAATTTTGTGGCAAAAGTGCAAATAACTCATTCTTGAAGAGAGATTTACTCATTATTCCAAGTGGAAATAATTGATTGGATGAAGAAATTGATAAAAATTTGTTCATTCAGCCATTTGCAATTCTGCTCACCTACTTCTTCATCTGTTATCTTACTGCACGATTTTGTTGATTTTCCTCCCCAATCCCTCTCATCAAGTCCGTAGTTACCATGTAAGACTCACTTTCAAGCTTTAAATTTAGCAAGCTTCCTTCACCCACTTGGTTTCCCATCCCAAAAGTTGCTTAAAATCGATAGTTACCTGATAAAGTACAACGTGGAACGGCTGGTGTGGGTATTTGTTTCTATTCGGTTTACATAAAGGTGAGGAAAACTTGTGTTCCATGCTTTACTAATTGGTATTGTGAGTGTTTAAAGCATGAAGAGCATGATTAAATATTAAATTGAAACAAAATAAGTTTCTGGAGTTAGAAGAGGATGTCGACTATGACAGAAAAATATAAGAAAAATTGATGAAATTGTTATATGGTTGATAGGTAGTAGTAAATGTTGATGAAATAAAAATCTGTTGGAGCAATTGTTGGAAGTTGGATTAAGTGAAATATGCAAGATATGGAAATGGTTTCATGTAGTGTGAATATGGGTGATTCACGACAGAAATAGGGGTTGTTTAATGGTGCTGATATTTGATGAGTTAAAGTGTTTGATAAAATTCCTAGATGAGTAAAATGAGGTTCATAAAATTTGAGTGATTAAGGAATGAAAAGAAAATTATAAAGACATGGCAATTTAGGAGTTGCCGACCATGAAAGGAGAATGTAGAACCACCGGCAGTGAAGAAGGAAAACCAAAATAGAAAATAAAAGAAGGAAAAGTAAAGGAAAGAAAAATAATAAAAATAAGATTGTATAAATAAATGGCCATAAGAGTAAAATTAACAATAATAAATATTGAGGTAAAATTTTTACAAATAACTATCAACTGAAGAATAACAATAATAGTGACTAAAGTCAATTATGAAATGGAAATTGAGAAATAATAAGTAAGGAATTTGGCCACAAGCATGAATTATGATGGATCATGTTAAATTCTTTCAAAAAATTAATAATTAGAGCATGGTAATAAAGTGATAGCCAGAGTAAGTGGAAGATTAGATTCATGAAAAGAGAAAATATGAAATGAATCGAATTTTGGGACTAATTGAAATAATTGGCTAAACATATTTTAGGTGTAATTTTGAATATTAATAAATAAGACGTAATTAAGCCTTACTACTTGTAAAAAATATACTGCATAAATATTTGCATTGTATGATGTGGTTGCAATTAGACATGTATAAGAGCTTAAAAATAAGTATTAAGTTTGTTAATAATTTTGGTGAAATTAATTGCAGCTTAAGGAGATACAGTGTTCATATGGTACGATCGGGAGAAGCGACTTGATAGATAGGTAAGAGACGCGTGTGTAAATTTGTAGGGATATCCGAATGCATGTTTTCATGCTATGAATTTTATAAAATTATTTGGAAAATGGATTTGCTTTGAATTTCTGTGGAATTGTGGTTGTTTGGTTGGTTGGACTGTATTTGAAAGTGCAAGGAGGCTAGGACACGGGAAGCCGTTATGCTGCAGAAAATTACCAAAAGTATTTCTAAAAATATTTTTAAGTATTTCGGTGCATTATTAAATTTCTCCTAGCCTTATAATTGAGAAATTAATTATTGTTCATAAATGGTGATTTTACCGAAAATTATTTATTAAATATTCATGATACCAATTTTGGTAAAGGTTAAACTACCGAAAATTTATCCCACGTGTTTTATAGTGAAATGTGTGATTTATGAAGTGAAATGATGAATAGTGAATATTTTTATAAATTATTTTCAGTACAATATTCATTATTTTAATTATTATCCTTTATGGACTGATTGAAGTTTTATCACGTGTAATGATTTTCCATAAAGGATATTTCACTGTGTACATACTGTTTGAAGACTAATAAGCCCCATATCATGCTCACGTGTTCATGTGTTATTATATCATGTGTGAAGTTATTGACATTGAGCCATCTTCAGTGTCTCTGTTGACACCCGCTCAGTGTATGATCGAGGACATTTATAGACTATGGCCATAGATCTCACGTGTTTATATTTACTGTTCCCTACGAGAATTATAGCATGATATCTTAGGGTGTTGCCTGGTCTCTATTATTACTCAAGTGTTTTTTATTGGATTTTGTGGTGTTTATTGAAAAGTGGTGTTTATTGTAGTATTTTATCACTGATTTGAGATATATATATATTTAACAGTTTATTTTTACTGTTACACATGTTTAAGGTGATGATTTCAATGGTGGAAATCAAATTATTTCTAAGTGTTGTTTTACATGATTACATGAATTATTTTACTCGAATTTATTAAGTATTTATATGCAATGAATATTTAAAAGAGATTTATATTTAAATTAAATCCTACTCCTTATAGTCGCTCTGGGTTTCCGTGACAAGACAGGTATTTCAAAATACCTTCCATGCTCTATCTAGATTTCTCGGTCGACTATAGTATCCTTTCCTTTTAGTGTGCCTAGCATACCAATAGGAAATTAAGGATTTTACTGCATATAGTCTTTGGGGTATCAAAATTGCATACAACTCTCTTATTGAGCCGTGTTTGCTCACCTTATTATTTTATCTCTCCTTAGTATTTTTAGTGACTGCCAGATATATCATCTGAGAATTAGTGGCTGCGTATTTGTGAGACCCGATTATATAGTACTGTACACCATATTTTGTAAATTCTTGATAGTAGAAATAAATTAATTAGTGAAATTAAATAAAGATTAAATGAGGATTTCCACTTTGGATTTTGGATTTATGATTTATAGTATGGTGTATAAGAGGTGAAATAAATATTAAAGGATGAAATTAAGGTATAGAAATAAACAAAGGAGCAAATCTGAAAATTGGGAAATTTAATACAATTTCAATGGCATGAAAAATAAAAGAAATGATTTTTTTAAGAGAAGGAAATTAATTTATTTGACAAGTGATGAATGATGATTGGTTGGAATATATCAAAAGAGGTGGAAAACAAGCAAAATTGTGCAGCCACAAGGTAATTCTTACGCCACTTTTCTCTTCTGCATTTGGTGTTGTACGGCTGGAAATTTGTTAAAGAAATTGAGAAGCAAACTTTTGTAGTATAAAATAGAATAGAAATAATGCTTAAAGGAAGAGTCATTTAAAGTTTAACATGTGAGTAAACTTCATTGGCTGAAGTATACAAAAAGGAAAGGAAAACTTGGTCAAACCGAACAGCCAAGCAAGCTTCCTCAGCCATTCCTTTTTACTGCTATTGCTGGCCATTTTTAATGCTTAATAAGACATAAAATGATGAAGGAAAATGGATAAGTAGCTAAGTGGCAACCTTTTATGGGATATCTTGAATAAATGGAAGACTAAGGAGTAAACTTCACTAAAAATTTTATCTTCCTACTGACCTCCCCTGCCACTCCATGAGCATTCTGTTTGCTGCATATTGTGTTTAGTTTTTACTGAATTCTTCCATGAGTTTCTTAGCCAACATTCATCCCTTTGCTAGTTAATCACCTAATCTCCCTCATAGACTTTACATCTACCTTAAAACCAACTAAGAACCAAGAAAAGGGGCTAACTTGAGGCAGAAAACATTCTGTTTTGGACTGGTGCACTTCGGTTAAGGTGAATTTCTATAATTCTATAGTTTTTTTTTTATATTAAATGGTGAATTTCTATGTTCCTTAACATGAGAAGCATGGTTCTAGTATTATTTTTAGTTAAGCCTCAATAGAACATGAAATCAGAATAAGATGGGGTTTTGATATAGGTGAGAACAAGCAAGAAACTGTGATAACCGCAAATTTTCCATTTATTGGAAATTATTAATATTAGAAATTAATATTAAAGAAAACAGATAAGTGGAAATAAGTATAAGATGAGAAATCATGAAAAAAAATGAAGAGAGGAAATTTAATTTGGATAATGGAAATCCAAATTAAATAGGAAATAAAAAGGAGAAATAAATGGATATTAAGAAAATCCAAATTAAATGAAATAAAATGCATATATTATATATTTATATGATTAGATTATATAAATATATTTTGATATGTTTTTATATAAATACATATGTATATATGAAATATAGTATATATTATAAAATGATATATATACTATTTTATGTTAAATAAATACATATGTATGTTATTATAATACATTTTTGTATATAAATATATAATATATAAATATATATAGTATTTGATTTTAAATGTATAGATATATATATATGGTATTATATGAAATATATATCATAAAATAATTATATATAATTATATAAATATAATTATATATATTATTTATAAAAAAAAAGAAAAAGAGAAAAAGGGAATCGGGATATACCCGATTCCCATGTTATTTTCTCCTCTGTTAAAACAGAGAAGAAAACGTAAACAAAACAGAGGAAGCCGGCCACCGTCGGTCGGCCGATCGAGGGAGAAAGGAGAGGAGCGCGACGTCGCCGGCGAGAGGAGAAGCGAACGACGGTGACCCGAGGAGGAAGAAGAAAGAAAACAGAAACGGAAACGAAGGAAAAACCGGCGGAAAATCAGAAGAGAAAAGAAAATGGAAACCGGCGGTACCGGCGGAATTGGTTGCCGCCACTGCCACCGAAGCATCGCCGGGGAAAGAGGAAGAGGATGGAGGCCACGGTTTAGGCGGTGAACGGCGGAGGAACGCCGACGGAGGAGGAGAAGTAACCGAAGGTAAACCGAGTAGATCCGCCGCCGTGCCGTCGATCCAGGCTGAGCTGAGGCCACCGACAGCTTCGTCTCAACGCCGGCCAGCTGCTGAGCCACCGAACCGCCGGAGAATCAGCCGCCGGAGGAGAACCGGCAGTGGAGGAAGGTTGACCGGTCTGACTGGTCTGAACCGGTCAGACCAAGGAAAAAAGAAAAAGAAAAAAAAAAGAAAAAGAAAAAGAAAAAAAAAAGAAAAGAAAAAGGAAAAAGAAAAAGAAAAGAAAAGAGAAAAAGAAGAAAAGGAAGAAAGAGGAGAGAGAAAAAGGGAATTCCGAGAATTTAGAAAATTCTCGAGAATTCGGAGATTACGGGAAATCTCGAGAAATACGGGAATCGGTAAGAAATCCCGAAAAGTACTAAATTATTTAAATAATTTATTTATTTAAATAATTGTAGAAAAATTCTAAATTTTAGAATTTAAATTCCAGAAAAATTCTCTCGATGATCGAGATGAGGAATCGGAACAGATGGAGTACGGGCGCGACCGGTAAGAGGCAGTCGCCAACCCGAAACAGGTAAGGGAGACATGTGCCGCCTGTAAGGATATTCGGCCATGTTTTTAAATTGCATTTAATTTTATAAATGCTATTGATAACTATCGGTTTTATAGTGTGATGGTTTATCGGATGAAATTGTGATGAAACACCGGTTGAAAATATAAACTGTATTTTCGTGCAGGAGGCTAACCAAATCGGTAGCCGTTATAATGCCGAAAAATTATCGAAAAAATTACTGAAATTTACCGAAAATCAACGAAAACTAAAATAAAAGATTTGATTTCACGTGAAACGATTTCTAACATGAAAATCGAGAAATCGATTAGTTTTCATAAAACATGAATATATTGATAATTAATTTTAAAATATTCATGTTTTGAAAATGGTGAAAAAGGAAATCACCTAAATTTATTCTGATAGGTGATATTTCACGTGAAACGAAATGAAAATGAAAAAGAGACTAAAGTGAATATTTTTACAAATATTCTTAAATATTCACTTGATTTTACAGAAAACCTTTGTGGTTTAATTATGGAAATAATTAATTATGAATAGTCCATAAAGGTTAAGAAAGGATGAATAATTATGATTTCGAGACTAAAGGTCCCTACACTTGTTTTTAAAAGAAAACATTGAGATGAGAATTTAAAGTTAGAAAATAAATATTTTATTTTCATAAAGTATAAAAATAATTTATTTGAATTCCGATAATTATAAAATCATGTTTTCAATTAATGCATGGAAAAACGTGCATATATGTTTTATGGTGAAAAAGACAATTTTACCCTTTTACATGTTCAGTGATGATTTTTCAAACTGTCTTCATCGCAATTTATAAAGAAATGTTTGAAGCATGAATTTCGTTCTGAAATTAAATTCCATAGTCTTTTGATAATTAGCTAAACCAATTTATGATTTCTATGTATATTTTTCAATAATGCTATAAGTATGTTTTCCGAAAAAGGTATCGGAGTGGTACCCCCCAGGCTAACTTAGACCCTGGCACGCCCGGTCCTTACTATTTTATATCAGTTGTATGATTTAAGTATATGTTTTCCGAAAAAGGTATCGGAGTGGCACCCCCCAGGTTAACTTAGACCCTGGCACGCCCGATCCTTACTATTTTATATCAATTGTATGTAAGTAAGTTTTGAGACTAAGGCCTTCCTATAGTTTATGTTATTGCCTGTCATGTCTGCCACATTGTGGCATAAGTTTAACCACGTCGTGCATGTTCTCGCCCACATTGTGTATGATTACATCCTTTGTGGGTATGTTGGTCCTTCGTGGTGTATGTATATGTTTGCTGTACGACTCTGATCAGGTCTACAGCCCATACCATGGCCATAGGTATTATGTTCCCTCTTCGGAGGAAGAAGTAAGTGTCATGACCGCATACTGGCTATATGATTTTGCCTAGTCTCCATGAATTGTATAAAAAGTTTTATTAATTATGATGTTAAGTTTCTAAAGTATGATGCATGTTTGAAACAAGTATGAATTTTAGATATATGCATTAAAGAATTCTTACAATGATTTAAAGTATGAAATACATTGTTATGGCATTTGTTTTCTGCATATATCGATACTATGACTATTTTAAATGCATTTCTTATGAGGCTTTAGTATGATACGGTTATTGATTTGAAAAGAGAAATAAATGTTTATTCTAAAAGAGTAACATAAGAATTATTTCTAAGATAAAGAAAATCGAAGAAGTAATTATCCAATGATTTGATATTTGCAAATCACTGTACTGTACTGTTTTTACTGTACTGAAGAGAAGAGAAGAGAAGAGAAGTAAACCACTGTTTTTATTACTGAACTGTCAAGTGTTTTAAAGTATACTGAAGTGGAAAGGAACAAGTGGTTTAATCTGTGGAAAAACGAAAATTATATCGTTTTGAAACAACAAAATTGATATTCTCTACAGTTGCTTCTAGGTTTCGGGACAAGTATGGTATTCTAAAATACCTACCTTATTCTATCTGGATCCCTAGCCGACTGTAGTATCCTTCCTACATGTGTGCCTAGAGCCAGCTAGGAAGATTTTAAAGAAAGTGAAGAAAAAAAATATTTTCAGCATATAGATAGCTGAATATCAAGTGTGACATATAACTCTCTTACTGAGCCGTGGTTTGCTCACCCCTTAATTTTAAACATTTCAGGTTTTAATGATTGTGAGATCAACTAATTGTCGATCACGGCTGTACACAAAGGACAATGTGACAGACCGACTGATTTATATGAGGTATGATCATTTATTTTCTGTATTTAGACATATCTACAGTACTACTTATCTGATTAATTAAGATAGGGGATGTGTATAATATAAACAATGTACTGTACATTTGCTTAACAGTTAGTAAAAGTGAAGTATCACAGACAGCCCAACCGAAGGAATCGTGTAAAATAAAGTGAAAAATACGGTAACGGGATGTGACAGGTTTAATGGTATCGGAGCATGGTTGGCCTGATGTCTGTGAATACTTTTGGAAGGAAAAGTGTTAAACATCCCCAGTAGTACTGTGTTGTCTGAATATATAGAGAAAATAAATGATTGTAAATAGAGTAAAATAATTTAAAGGGAGTGAGAAAGTATAAATTGAAAATGTTAAAGAAGAAAATAGGCTCAGAAATTACCAGAAAATTTGTGATCTTAAAATTTATTTGAAGGCTTGTTCGGTAAGGAATCGAAAGGACTCGGTGAGGGCCCCACCAGTACTTTACGGTCCGAACCGAACTGAGACCTAAAAGTGATGATATAAGGAGGGGAATGACATATCATCAGTAAATAGACTTTAAGATTACCGATTGAGGGTAATTTGAAGAGAGAGAAAATTTTTGGCCAAAAATGACCAAAATACCCCTACCTCTGAAATTTTACAGGGAGTTAAAATAAACCAACAGAAGTTTGATTTGAGTGATTTGACAGAGAAATTGATGATGTAAAGCTACATTACATACAAAATAATTCAATTATAGATTTTAGTGGAATTCTCTGTCGAAATCGAATAAGATCTCAAATTGCTGATATTAGTACGAGAAGAGGTACTATCAACATATAGATGATCAGATCATTGATCTAAATGTGTACTGAGGAGAAAGAAATAAATGTCGAAATGACAAAAATGCCCCTATGTTGGGCAAAGCTCTGAATAGTGAGGAAATCAAGTTAATCTTGAATTCATTGATAGTAATGGAATTATTAATGGCATGAGGATGAAATGTCCGAATTAATAAGAAAGGTGTGATTGAAGAAAGCATCGGATTTGAATTTCGATGGAACTTCTAGAATTATATAAATTGGAGGAATCGGGATAACTTTGACTCGATTTTGAATATGAAACCTGATTCTAAGCTTATATCGAAAAACTTAGGAGAATCCAAAAGCTTAAGAAATCCACTCTAGAAAATGAAAGAATAATGAAGTGCATGTGTATAAGGTGTGATTGATGGCAATACCGATAACATAAGTTGTGGATAAGAAAGTTATCTGTATAAGTGTAAGTGAGAGAAGCACAGATGATATTGAAAATTAAATGAATAAAAAGGATGTATTAAATTCCTATCATTAATAAAGTTCTTTTGAAGAACAAATATTCATCTACATTATGGAATAGATGTCTTATGGATCTGATTCGATATCCATCAGGAGTTTATAAGACCTGTCTTGGTACAAAGCGTCCTTAGATAAAAGATTGGAGATTGATGTCTGTAAGATTATAATTAGAAACTCGGAGTGAATTTTACGAGTTCCTATTGAGATTACAAGGTTAATGATTTACCTTGTGAGGTATATAAACCTAAAGAATGACATGAGTAAATTGATGAAATGCTAATAGAGCCTAAAGTACAAATGAAACATGACCAGCATTGTGGTATAACTCTTAAACTCTTAAAGACTGTGAAATTGTGTTAAGATTGGCAAATAAGAGATGTGGCTAGATAGTATCTCCTCTTGAGATATATGATCTCGGGATGACCGGATGACAGTGAATTTGACTACGATATAGAGATAATGATTGAGATACGAGATTAATGAGTCTTGCTAGATATTACTGCCAATCTATAAAAGAGTAATGAGATTAGCTGCTCTACTTATGTGATGTAATTAAAGAAAGAAGTTAAAGTCGGTAAATGGATATGTGTAAAGAAAAGATGGTATGCAAGATTTTACGAGATCTTAGCAGTATAGTACCATACTAATCGAGAAAATCGACTAAAAGGATGAATATATATATATATATGAAAAGATAAAAGTGGGAATATGAAAACCAAAAATGAAAGTGGAATAAGGAAATAAATTGCATGATGAGAAGGGAACATCAATATGAAATAGTTCCCGAAGGTAAGACTGAAAGTGATTTGTGTTGGTTATCACATAACTGTGTCGAGATGTAAAATTAAGTCAGATTTGATAAATGAAATTAATGATACTCCAAGGAGTAAGATAATTGATATGTTTACTGCCAATATGTAAATGAAAAATGATTATACATATAACCATCGTAACATGATAGAAACGGTAGAAGTATATAGATGATGTGGTGATTAAATGTATAAATTGAGGATTCAATTTTGGAATCTAGATTATGAAAAGAGATTTAAAGACTATACTACATGAAGAGAATATGATTGTCTCATGATTGGTAATTGTAAGAGATAATCCAGAATAAAGTTTGCAAGTGAAATGTCGTTTTGATAAAATGAATATTGAGGACAATAAAGAGTCCAAAAGAGAGATGATGATATGGAAGTGATTAAAGACTGATGATCTAAATAAAATCACTTTCCATTATCAGACTCTTAGATTTTCTAGTGCTGTAGTCAAAGTATTAGTGTTGAACGGTGTGAATATGTATGTACAGTTCCAGTGAGCCTTACATGTGATGGGAGTCTCTGAGTTGTCATATGCTTAATGAGAAATAGCAAAAGGCTTTGAGATCCCAAGTGTATTGATAGCACCGCTCCATACTGATATATACATATATGAGCGTGAGATGTAAACGCTCCATGATATTGGGAAAGCGCGTGCATGAGATGTATAAGCTGTTGGGACAATTACATACAACTGACTGACATATGTAATTGATAGTTTTAAACTATATCGACTTGGCACTAAGTGAGAAAAATGGATGATGAACAGCATAGAGCAGCTGTGACATGAAAAACATTGTGCATGGACTCTTATGTGAAAAGAGTAAAAGTGAATAACTCCCGATTTGAGAAATGAACTTACGGGAGTATAGACACATATATGATGAAAGACAGCATGTAGTGGTCTAAAGTATTCTTGATGTTGAAAGTGTACTGACAGTATGACTTGGAGGATGAACTAGAGATCAAAAGTCGTAAGTATACGGCATATACCACCTTCTGAATTAAGCCAAATTCGGAGGACCAAATTTCTTAAGGTGGGGAGAATGTGATAACCGCAAATTTTCCATTTATTGGAAATTATTAATATTAGAAATTAATATTAAAGAAAACAGATAAGTGGAAATAAGTATAAGATGAGAAATCATGAAAAAAAAATGAAGAGAGGAAATTTAATTTGGATAATGGAAATCCAAATTAAATAGGAAATAAAAAGGAGAAATAAATGGATATTAAGAAAATCCAAATTAAATGAAATAAAATGCATATATTATATATTTATATGATTAGATTATATAAATATATTTTGATATGTTTTTATATAAATACATATGTATATATGAAATATAGTATATATTATAAAATGATATATATACTATTTTATGTTAAATAAATACATATGTATGTTATTATAATACATTTTTGTATATAAATATATAATATATAAATATATATAGTATTTGATTTTAAATGTATAGATATATATATATGGTATTATATGAAATATATATCATAAAATAATTATATATAATTATATAAATATAATTATATATATTATTTATAAAAAAAAAAAGAAAAAGAGAAAAAGGGAATCGGGATATACCTGATTCCCATGTTATTTTCTCCTCTGTTAAAACAGAGGAGAAAACGTAAACAAAACAGAGGAAGCCGGCCACCGTCGGTCGGCCGATCGAGGGAGAAAGGAGAGGAGCGCGACGTCGCCGGCGAGAGGAGAAGCGAACGACGGTGACCCGAGGAGGAAGAAGAAAGAAAACAGAAACGGAAACGAAGGAAAAACCGACGGAAAATCAGAAGAGAAAAGAAAATGGAAACCGGCGGTACCGGCGGAATTGGTTGCCGCCACTGCCACCGAAGCATCGCCGGGGAAAGAGGAAGAGGATGGAGGCCACGGTTTAGGCGGTGAACGGCGGAGGAACGCCGACGAAGGAGGAGAAGTAACCGAAGGTAAACCGAGTAGATCCGCCGCCGTGCCGTCGATCCAGGCTGAGCTGAGGCCACCGACAGCTTCGTCTCAACGCCGGCCAGCTGCTGAGCCACCGAACCGCCGGAGAATCAGCCGCCGGAGGAGAACCGGCAGTGGAGGAAGGTTGACCGGTCTGAC
Organism: Heritiera littoralis; assembly: GCA_031772115.1. Taxonomy (NCBI): domain Eukaryota; kingdom Viridiplantae; phylum Streptophyta; class Magnoliopsida; order Malvales; family Malvaceae; genus Heritiera; species Heritiera littoralis. Next base: position 1,220,245 of record JAPDPK010000038.1, on the reverse strand, counting down.
TGGTCTGAACCGGTCAGACCAAGGAAAAAAAAAAGAAAAAAAAAAAAAAAGAAAAAGAAAAAGAAAAAAAAAAGAAAAGAAAAAGGAAAAAGAAAAAGAAAAGAAAAGAGAAAAAGAAGAAAAGGAAGAAAGAGGAGAGAGAAAAAGGGAATTCCGGGAATTTAGAAAATTCTCGAGAATTCGGAGATTACGGGAAATCTCGAGAAATACGGGAATCGGTAAGAAATCCCGAAAAGTACTAAATTATTTAAATAATTTATTTATTTAAATAATTGTAGAAAAATTCTAAATTTTAGAATTTAAATTCCAGAAAAATTCTCTCGATGATCGAGATGAGGAATCGGAACAGATGGAGTACGGGCGCGACCGGTAAGAGGCAGTCGCCAACCCGAAACAGGTAAGGGAGACATGTGCCGCCTGTAAGGATATTCGGCCATGTTTTTAAATTGCATTTAATTTTATAAATGCTATTGATAACTATCGGTTTTATAGTGTGATGGTTTATCGGATGAAATTGTGATGAAACACCGGTTGAAAATATAAACTGTATTTTCGTGCAGGAGGCTAACCAAATCGGTAGCCGTTATAATGCCGAAAAATTATCGAAAAAATTACTGAAATTTACCGAAAATCAACGAAAACTAAAATAAAAGATTTGATTTCACGTGAAACGATTTCTAACATGAAAATCGAGAAATCGATTAGTTTTCATAAAACATGAATATATTGATAATTAATTTTAAAATATTCATGTTTTGAAAATGGTGAAAAAGGAAATCACCTAAATTTATTCTGATAGGTGATATTTCACGTGAAACGAAATGAAAATGAAAAAGAGACTAAAGTGAATATTTTTACAAATATTCTTAAATATTCACTTGATTTTACAGAAAACCTTTGTGGTTTAATTATGGAAATAATTAATTATGAATAGTCCATAAAGGTTAAGAAAGGATGAATAATTATGATTTCGAGACTAAAGGTCCCTACACTTGTTTTTAAAAGAAAACATTGAGATGAGAATTTAAAGTTAGAAAATAAATATTTTATTTTCATAAAGTATAAAAATAATTTATTTGAATTCCGATAATTATAAAATCATGTTTTCAATTAATGCATGGAAAAACGTGCATATATGTTTTATGGTGAAAAAGACAATTTTACCCTTTTACATGTTCAGTGATGATTTTTCAAACTGTCTTCATCGCAATTTATAAAGAAATGTTTGAAGCATGAATTTCGTTCTGAAATTAAATTCCATAGTCTTTTGATAATTAGCTAAACCAATTTATGATTTCTATGTATATTTTTCAATAATGCTATAAGTATGTTTTCCGAAAAAGGTATCGGAGTGGTACCCCCCAGGCTAACTTAGACCCTGGCACGCCCGGTCCTTACTATTTTATATCAGTTGTATGATTTAAGTATATGTTTTCCGAAAAAGGTATCGGAGTGGCACCCCCCAGGTTAACTTAGACCCTGGCACGCCCGATCCTTACTATTTTATATCAATTGTATGTAAGTAAGTTTTGAGACTAAGGCCTTCCTATAGTTTATGTTATTGCCTGTCATGTCTGCCACATTGTGGCATAAGTTTAACCACGTCGTGCATGTTCTCGCCCACATTGTGTATGATTACATCCTTTGTGGGTATGTTGGTCCTTCGTGGTGTATGTATATGTTTGCTGTACGACTCTGATCAGGTCTACAGCCCATACCATGGCCATAGGTATTATGTTCCCTCTTCGGAGGAAGAAGTAAGTGTCATGACCGCATACTGGCTATATGATTTTGCCTAGTCTCCATGAATTGTATAAAAAGTTTTATTAATTATGATGTTAAGTTTCTAAAGTATGATGCATGTTTGAAACAAGTATGAATTTTAGATATATGCATTAAAGAATTCTTACAATGATTTAAAGTATGAAATACATTGTTATGGCATTTGTTTTCTGCATATATCGATACTATGACTATTTTAAATGCATTTCTTATGAGGCTTTAGTATGATACGGTTATTGATTTGAAAAGAGAAATAAATGTTTATTCTAAAAGAGTAACATAAGAATTATTTCTAAGATAAAGAAAATCGAAGAAGTAATTATCCAATGATTTGATATTTGCAAATCACTGTACTGTACTGTTTTTACTGTACTGAAGAGAAGAGAAGAGAAGAGAAGTAAACCACTGTTTTTATTACTGAACTGTCAAGTGTTTTAAAGTATACTGAAGTGGAAAGGAACAAGTGGTTTAATCTGTGGAAAAACGAAAATTATATCGTTTTGAAACAACAAAATTGATATTCTCTACAGTTGCTTCTAGGTTTCGGGACAAGTATGGTATTCTAAAATACCTACCTTATTCTATCTGGATCCCTAGCCGACTGTAGTATCCTTCCTACATGTGTGCCTAGAGCCAGCTAGGAAGATTTTAAAGAAAGTGAAGAAAAAAAATATTTTCAGCATATAGATAGCTGAATATCAAGTGTGACATATAACTCTCTTACTGAGCCGTGGTTTGCTCACCCCTTAATTTTAAACATTTCAGGTTTTAATGATTGTGAGATCAACTAATTGTCGATCACGGCTGTACACAAAGGACAATGTGACAAACCGACTGATTTATATGAGGTATGATCATTTATTTTCTGTATTTAGACATATCTACAGTACTACTTATCTGATTAATTAAGATAGGGGATGTGTATAATATAAACAATGTACTGTACATTTGCTTAACAGTTAGTAAAAGTGAAGTATCACAGACAGCCCAACCGAAGGAATCGTGTAAAATAAAGTGAAAAATACGGTAACGGGATGTGACAGAAACTTTGCTGGAAATTGTATAAAAATGATGAGAAATAGTTTAAGGAACATGAATATGATGAATAGAAAGCTTAGAATCATGAAAGGGTTGAGAATCAAAAGTTGGCTATTGAATGAGGGGTTTCGGTTTGGCATGAGAAGATGGGAAATTTTTATGTCCATGCAGGAAAAATATATGTAATGCTCACGTGGACAAGAAATAACAAATTGGAAACAAGAAACTAGAGAAAGGATTGAAAGTCAATGAAATGGCAATAAAAAGGGTTTCGTCCATGACTTTTTAAGCATGAAAATATGCTGAATTTTTATGATTAATAGTACAAAATGATTATAGAAATTGAAGGAAAAAGATTTGTGAAAATAGAACCGAAAAAGAAGCTAAAACGAAAAAGATTAGTTTTAGCACCAGTATAATTTATACTGGTTATACATGTGTTATATTGTTAATAGCTGCATTTTTGAAAGTTAGTGGCTCAAAATTAAAAGGAAAATTATTAATAATTTGTGATAAAATTACTTTCCAGCCAAGAATTACGAAATTCGATAAGTGCAAATGGGAAACTCAGTTTCGTTAAACAGGTAAGGGGGGAGTGTGTTAGCTGTAGAGATATAATGAATTGCATGTTTTAGTAAGCTTGATTTTATGGAAATATTGGAAGCATGATTTGGTGTGAAAATCATGCAAATTGTGGTTGAAAGCTGATTTATATAATGTAATTTTCGTGCAGGAGGCTAGAAATTCGAAGCCGTTATGTTGTCATAAAATTATCAAAATTATTCTAAATTATCTTGAAATATTTTAGATGCATAAATGGAATAAATCATGAATTTTGGAAATCATTTTCATAAATTTTCCATAAAGTGGAAATTGTTGAAAAATACTAAAGTAAATATTCATGTTATGGATTTTTATTTAAAGTGAGCATGAAATATATTCTTTTACTATTAATTATTCAAAAAAGAATATTTATGAGATTTCTCACTAAATACATGAATATTTATCGACTGTTTTCCCTGTACTTGGAAATGGGAAATAAATACCTTTTTGGAAATAATTATTTAAATAGATGATTTAATTCATTTGATTTCCTTAAAAGTATTTTTTATGAGAAAATGAATGATTTTATACCTTTATGGAATTAAGTGATGATTTTATTTATTTTATAAATTCCATAAAGGTGATGAGATGGTGAATAAAATGTTTTGAGATGATTTTGGGAAAAATGTGAAAATGATGGAAATTCATGCCTTATGGATAAACATGAAATATTTTAAATTATTTTGAATAAGATCCATAAAGGCTATGATACAGTTTTTTTTATACTATTTTGTGACTTAGGCCCCGATTTCATGCTTACTGATTACTGTTTCTGTCACGTGGCTGATTGACTTGCCAAGTCATCAGCGGTCCCGGAGTCACCTGGCAAGTGTACCCGAAGACCCTCTATAGATTATGGCCATAGATCTTACGTATACTATTACTGTGTCCCTGTGAGGATGATTATTGTGTCCCTTAGGGGATAAGGATTGCATGATATGATTTAGGGTGATACCTAGTCTCAACCTACTGAACTGTACTGTACTGAGGAATATTGTTTACTGAATGGGTTTATTGAATACTGTTTACTGTACTATACTATGAATTACTGTTTACAAAACTAAATCGTACTGAATACTGTTTACTGAACTGAAAGGAAATTACTGTTTATCGAGAAAGAATATTTTGAAAATTATTTCTAAAATAGAAATAATTATTGAACTGTTTATCCAGCGATTTGGATATTTATAAGCTACTATACTGAAAAGACTGGTTATTGTTCTACAGTTTTATAGCTATTGTTCACTATATTGTTTTACCACTGTACTGTCACGTGTTTCGAACTGTTACTGAAGTGAAGAGAAATAAATAGTTTATTCCATTTATATTTATGGAAAAATAAATATTTTTGAGTATATAGATTTCATTGTATCAAGTAGCATACGACTCTTTTACTGAGCACGTAGTTCGCTCACCCCTTTAATTTCCAGCTTCCCAGATTTATTGCAAGAATTATTTGAGATCTTCCTCGAATAAATAGAGCTGCAAGTAAGCACACTGGGGCAAAGTGCGCTGAATTTTAAAGGTACCGTCACTTCTCTTATATATTTAGATACATGTATACAATACTACTTTGTTGTAAAATAGGAACAGGGGAAATAAAGTGTAAAGAATATTGTAAAAATTTCACATTCTGAATTTATTAAATAAATAAATGTTTATTATTTATTACTGTTATTGCTCAAGTGTTAAAGGCATCACAGACAGCCTAACCGTAAATTTTGGTAAAATATGGTATTTACTGTACTGTGGACTGTTACAATATTGGGCACCTTAAGGCAGCTTTTGTAGATTCCAGAGGTATATTTATTTATATTATATATTCAAACTTTTCATTTACAGTACTACAGTGTTGTATTAAACAGGGGATGTGAATGATTAATATAAATACGATTTTGTAAATATTTCACTCACATAAATTTAATGTAAATGACGGTATTTACTGTGCACTGTGGACTTAAAAGTAGGAAATAAAGGCATCGCAGACAACCCAACCTAATCACATGTATGAAAATGTATGAAAAATTGCAAAATACTGTGTACTTGGACTATGACAAGTACAATAAACAGTGAGCATGACAATGGGGCCTAATAGTCTCAAATTATTTTATTTACAGTGGAAATACCTTTAAGGAAATTAAGTAAATATTATTAAAATTAATAAAATTCCAAAAAGGTATTTAAATTCACATCTAACAGTACATTGAAAATAGTAAATAAAATATTCATGCTTTAGTGAGAATTTCTATAAACGTTCTAATTTACTATAAAAATTTTAAAGAACATATTAATAGTCTTACTTTGATAAAATTCAATTACATGAATATTTAAATATTATATTTTGGTAAAATACCAATTTATGGAAAATATTGGAAATAAATTCCAAAAATTCACAAATTCACTCAATTTATGCTCATAAAATACTTCATGATATTTTAGAATCTTTTTTGAGGAAATTTCGGCAGCATAACAGCTGCGATTTCTCTAACATTCTGCACTTACAACACAGTTTACACAACAGCGGTAAACCACAATTTCACACGATTTTAAAAGGCTATTAAATACCAAATAATTTCATAAAACTAGATCCATATAAATCATGCATTCGCTATATCCTTATAGCTTCCACACTCATCCCCTACCTGTCTTATGTTACCGAACTTCTAGATAGCACTACACGTAATCCACTTATCTTGACTGCAAAACAATTTCATCAATAATTTTTATTTTTCCTCTAATTTTTGAACCATTATTCATCACTAAATGCAACCACATTGTACATTGCTTATGCCTAACTAGTGTAATTTATACCAACAATAAAACACAACTTCTTCGTTTTAACTTCGATTTCAGATCCGATTACACCATTGATCTTCTCTTAATTTCTACATTATTTTGGCACATTAAACTCATGAAATGCAACATTCTAACCTGCCCAAAACTGCATGGCCGAATGGTGCTTTAATGGCTTCTTGATGTTTTTCAACAATCTAATCTTATTAATCTATTTATCCATGCTCATTAAGCTTTTTGGCACTATTTTCATGCAAAAACCACCATGGTTTCACTATCCCCTTATGCAAACCAAAACCCTATGGTCACCATTATGCTTGATTCATTTAGATTTAAGCAAAATAAACACTAGATACAAACTTAGCAAGGTAGAAAACATAGGAATCCAACATTAAATCTTAAAGGATGTGAAGGCACCATGAATCTTACCTTGGCTAAACCTCTTCCTCCCTTTTTTCTTCTTGTTTTGTTCCTTATTTGATGATCTATTTGTATGGATGAAGAGAGGAGAGTGAATGGAATGTTTTTCCAGTTTTAATTTTGGTGACAAAATGAAAATTTGATATAATTTTTGTAGGTTTTATTTTCTTTCTTTTCTTACCTCTTGAAAATGGCATGGGAGTTCTTGAAGAAGAAGGTGAATAGTGCTGGCCACAAGTTGGCTGAAAATTAAATAGCATTCTAGAAGGGTGCAAAATTACCAAAATGCCCTTAGTTGTGTAAATTTTAGACTAATTTGCCCTTAAGCTTCCGTAATTATAAAAACTATGTAATCGTACTCCAAAATTTCAGATTCCATCATCAAATAATCCTATTTAATATATTTTAATGATTAGAAGTGGTTTCGTTAACGCGCGGTGCACCAATTGCGTGAAATTATGAAATTACCCGTAGCAGACCGCCAGCGAAATTTTTCGATTTAACCACCGATTTGATAAATCTCTTGACACTATCTTATACTCCTTTTTATATAGAATATCATGGTATTTTTACTTCATCTGAATTCATTTTAGTTTGGATACAATTTACGAAAATGTTCTCGAGATGTAACCATCATTTTTCAATTTATTTACCATACTTCTCAAAAATAATATAAAATAATATAATTAATATAAATAAATCATTTTAAACCTCGAAATAATCGTATTATATTTATTACACCCACTATACACTGTATTATCATTCTCAAGCCCATCAGAACGCATTAAAAATAAGTGGGGCCTACATTACATTTTCACTTATAATTACATAATATACTAAATTTCACTTAATAAATAAATACATAACTCGTGTACAGTACAGTAGAAACATATCTCACATATATATGTACATAGTTATTTCTTGAACTTAAACCCTTAATATCTAATCAAATTCTTTAAAATTTAACCATCACTTAATCAAAAAATTCCCATGTAAATTATTGAATACTTTAATCCTAATATCAATTCCCTAACCTTAACTTCATCAATTCACTTAACTCTCAATCTCAATTCCTCATGATTTCCACATTCAATCCACCAATTATGAATTCTCATGTTAAATTATTAACTTCATAATTCTCTAATAATTCATATTAAATTGTGAGGCTTTAACTAAATTGATTCTACCCACTAAAGGACTGGCTTTTTGTGGTTGTCACAAGCATCACATGAATCACAACTACAGTCACTGCTTCATTACCAATGCTGCCATCCTGCCACGAGTTGGTGCTATTAGGTTTAGCAAAATAAGGGAAATATGTAAAGAATAAAGCTGGTCACCTCCTCCAGGTTTTTTCTTTATTTATTTGATTAATTAATTAACATTTAATTACTCAATAAGTTAATTATATAATTTGAATATTTATTAGTATTTCTTAATAATGTTTATATTAATAATTTAGTATTTTTTATAATTAAACAAATGATAATTTGATAAATTTGATAATTTATAACTTGATTTAATAATTTAGATTTTTGTAGGATAATTTTATTATTATTAAAAATGGAGATGTATTAATTCAATAAGACTGTTAATTAATATAAATTAGAGTGATAGTTAAATTAAATTAGTAATTTACTTACAAAATATTAATTTTGCATGATTTGTGTAATTTATATAATTTAGTTTGCTTGAATAATTTTATAAGATAATTTTATGAAGTTTAATTTTAGGAAATAAGACTCTTAGGAAAATATAATTAAAATTTTTAAGTTACAAAAAAATAAAATTAAATAAGATATAAGATAAACAAATAATTAAAAAACGAATTATTTCGACGATAGAATTCCAAAGGGACTGCACTTAAATAGTACTTTTAGATATCTTGAGATGAGGAAAGTTCGTTTAAGACTAACTTGATGGAAGATTTAAGATGATATTTCCAACAATAAATAACTCAAATTCATTATAAAATTAATTAAAATTAAATTAATTGATAATATAAATCTATATATACCATTTCCAATTATGATAGATAATTTTTAAATATAGAGTTATTCATGTATATAACAAGTAGTATCAACTAACATCACACACTTACCCATGAAGATTTCCTACAATCAAACACCACCACACACTTAATATGGTTATATAAACCTCATATGTACACATTCTAACCAAAAAGGAATATTTTTACCCCTTTTCAGCCATAATTTTTCAACACTACATCACCCTACTTTTAGCCCCTAATTAGCACATTTATCAACCTTCCACTAGAACCACAAAAGGGCTTTCAGTTCTAGCCCTACACACTTCGCTCAATTTCTATTTTGCCTCAGTTTCTAGCAATATTTTCTGCCAATTCCATCCTCTTTTTCCCTCCCCTATCACCGCATGTTACAGCCCTCTAAAACATCAATAATAGCTGCCTATCCTGACTTTAAGTCTATGCCTAGGAAGCCTTTTCAGCCATCACAAACAACTAATATCCAACCAAATACTAGCACTTAAACCTCTTACTTATCCCCTATTTTTAACACTTGAGAACCTTGCTAAACAGCCTCTATGATTCCCTGTTTAGCAGCCTTAAACTTAGCTGCAAACCACCCTCAACACAACCCTTAAAGCACCTAGTTCTACCATTTTCTGACATCAATTTTAGCAACACCAAATAGCCTCCAAATAGTAGCCACAATAGCCTTAAAACACCAACCTATAACGCCTCACAATAACCCTTTGAATGTCCCTTAACAACCTATAACATAGCATCGTTTCATGCCTTAATCAACCTTTATAAATACCATGTTTTAGCACCTAAACTAAACCTAGTTACAATGCCCAAACAACCACCAAAACATTTTCAAAACAACTCCATTTCAACCTTCATGCAGCATATTTCCAGCCTCTTTAAACCGTCATTCTAACCTTTTAAACCTTACCATTCCAACTCATGAAAAATCAGTTAAACTCCTTGTACAATGCTTTGTTTCAGCTCTATTTCAGCCTCTAAATACATCTTTAAACAACTTTTAAAACAGCACCTACATAGCATAACGCCTTAATCTTCCTATGTGGTTCAAGATTGTCCTAGTAGCCCCCAACTGAGCCCCTCTTCAGGCTAACAAAGGCCAACAACACCTCTTCCATAATTGGCCTCTCTCTTCCTTGAGCTCTCTTCAACAACGTCTTATATCCCCTTCACTCTTTCTCAGGTTTCCCCTTCACCGACCCCTTCTATTTCTTTTATTTCTTTTATCTATAGTTTAGGTTGATAGGTGATATGAACCTCATCAAAAGAATATGAGATTCAACGAAGAACACACAAAGAAAAAACAAGAACAAGTAAAAAAAACACTATAAAGTAAAACAAAGAATTGAAAATAAAAATCGAGACCCATTATGTAGAAACACAGGAACATATGGTATTGGACCTAGACCTATTGCTTAAAAAAGCAAGAACTTAATGTATAAATTAGTGGAAAGTAGAAGAACGCTACAAGGAAAACCTTAATAAGTTCAAGAGTTCTCAAGAGAACTAAGAGAAAAGTCTCTCCATATTTTAATTCAAATCAATTGTGTTCTACCCAAAGGGTTACATACCTATTTATAGGTAAATAGCAAACTTGCAGAGTAAGAAATAGGAATACTACTTTGCTAACTTGCAGAATAAGAAATAGGAATCCTACAATACCTATTTAATAAAAAGGAATTGAGCTTAAATTAAATTAAGACAATGTTTAGCCCAATAAGACAAAACTAAATAACATATTTATATCATTCAATCCAATTGCACTAAGCCTAATATATGCATCTAGCCTAATTGCATTTAGGCCCAATACTTGTAAATCTTCAATAATGTTGAACTTGAGCTTGGATCATATTGTAAAAGACGTTATCATCCATCATGCTCAAATTTTTTAGGCTTTCTCTCTAGCAATATCAATGAAACTAGCCAAGGCTTATTGCATCCTCTTAGTTTTTGCTCTTGTCATTGGACCTCCATAGACGCTCATAGGATCACGATCATCACAAACATGACTTGGGCTTTATGAGCTTGATGAACCACCATCATTCCCCCTTTCCTCAAAAGTATTTGTCCTCAAATCATAATCACCTACATCAATATCAAAGGGAGAAAGATCAGAAACATTAAATGTAGCACTAACATTATACTTACCTAGAAGATCCAACTTATAAGCATTGTGATTAATCTTCTCAATCACTTAGAATGGTCCATCTCTTCGAGGTTGCAACTTGGAACAACCTTAGGCAGAAAATCACTCTTTACACATATGTACCCAAACCCAATCACCAGGCTCAAACAGAATTTTCTTGCCATGTTTGTTGGCTTAAGTAGCATATTGCTCAATCCTCTTCTCAGTTTTTTGGCATACCTTCTCATACAATTGCTTAACAAAATTAGTTTTCTTTTCCCTCTCTAAACTAGCTCTCTCCTCAAAAGGCAGTGGTAAAAGATCCAATGGTGTGAATGGATTGAAACCGTAGACAACTTCGAATGGGGAACAACTAGCAATAGAATGCATATTTATATTGTAAGCAAACTCCACATGAGGCAAACAATCTTCCCTATTATTCAAATTCATTTGAATAATGGACCTCAACAAAGTAGATAAAGTACGATTGACTACCTCAGTTTGACCATTGGTTTGTGGATGACAAGTAGTTGATACCAACAGTTCTGTTCCTAACTTTTCCTATAAAATTTTCCAAAAGTAGCTAAGGAACTTCACATCACGGTAAAAAACAATAATTCTTAGAACACCATGTAAACAAATAAATCAATAATTTTGCTTGTATCATTGATCTTCTGAAAAGCAATGAAGTGAGCCATCTTAGAGAACCTGTCAACAATAACAAAAACAGAATCTCTACTTCTCTTTGTTCTTGGTAAATCTAAAACAAAGTCTATAAAAAGGTCAATCCAAGGAGTAGTCGGAATAGGCAATGGAGTATAAAGACCATGATTCATAACTTTAGACTTATCGTGTTTACAAATAAGCCATCTTTCACACAACTTTTCAACATCTCTTTCATGTTAGGCTAAAAGAAGTGATCATGCAATATGTCTAAAGTTTTGTTAACTCCAAAATGTCCCATTAATCCTCCACTATGGGCTTCTCTAACAAGTAATTCTCTCAAAGAAATCCTATGCACACATAATCTATTTTCTCTAAACAAGAATCCATCATGCCTATAAAACTTTCCAAAACCAATTTTCTCACATACATTAAACACATTTTCAAAATCCTCATCAGTAGCATACAAGTTTTTAATATACTCAAATCCAAGTAGTTTCGCATTAAGAGTAGTGATTAGAGTATACCTTCGAGACAATGCATCAGCCACAACATTTTCTTTACCTTGCTTATATTTGATCACATATGGGAATGTTTCAATGAACTCTATTCACTTCGCATGATGCTTGTTCAACTTGCTTTGTCCTTTCAAGTGCTTCAAGAACTTATGATCAGTGTGGATAACGGATTCCTTAAGCCATAAATAATATTGCCACATTTCCAAGGCCCTCACTAATGTATACATTTCTTTATCGTGTAGAGGATAATTAAAGGCAGCTCCATCTAACTTCTCATTGAAGAAAGCAATAGGGCATTTCTCTTGCATTAAAATAGCTCCAATACATATACTTAAAGCATGACACTCAATCTCAAAAGTTTTAGTAAAGTTAGGTAAGGATAATAAAGGTACATAATAAAGCTTCTCTTTAAGCAAGTTAAAAGCATGATCTTGCTTAGGACCCCATTTAAATCCAACATTCTTTTTTAACAACTTTAGTCAAAGGTATAACTATAGTGCTAAAGTCTAACAAACCTACAGTAGAAGCTAACTAATCCATGAAAACTATGCACCAGAGATATTCTTAGGTATAAACCAATCTTTAATTGCCTTAACCTTTTCATCATCTAATGTTATTCCCTTAAAAGAAACAACATATCTAAGAAATATAATCTTATCAGTGCAAAATGAATATTTCTTAAGGTTAGTATACAACTTTTCCATTCTCAAGACGTTAAGCACATTCTTTAAATGTTCAATATGTTCATGTAAACTTATACTATAAATCAAGATATAATCAAAATAAGTAACTACAATTTTTTCAATGAAAGCACGCAAGACATGGTTCATTAATTTCATGAAAGTGCTAGGTGTATTAGTTAATCCAAAGGCATAACTAACCATTCATACAAATCATAATTAGTCTTAAATGTAGTTTTCCATTCATCACCTTCTCTCATACGAATTTGAAGATAACCACTTTTCAAATCAATCTTAGAAAAAATGCAAGAACCATACAATTCATCAAGCATATCATCTAATCTAGGAATGGGATAGCGATACTTTACAATGATTTTGTTGATAGAACGAAAATTAATGCACATCCTCTACGTCCTAGCCTTCTTAGGAATAAGTAACACATGAACAGCACGTAGGCTCATGCTCTCTCTCATATAGCCTTTCCTCATGAGCTCTTCAACTTGCTTTATATAAAAACAAAAAGATTGGGCACACAGCTAGAAAAACAGCCTTATAATCACTTTCCTTTACATAGAAGCTCATGTCCTCTCTTAGTTTCTTTACAATATCTTTGCCTTTATCTAAATTCTTTGACCTTTATTATGAATCATATTGCTCTTTCAACCTTAACTGGTCCTTATAAATCTCCTTAGGTGTGAAATCCCCAATTTCCTTTAATCTTTTAATATTTGTATGGTATTCCAATTTGGAATGAGTGGATAAATTATATTAAGAAGTTGTATGATGTTTTATAGGTAAAGGAGGAAACATACCAAGTGGGCCACACAAGATAATCTGTAATCCGGACGGATCTCAAAGTGGTAAAATATGAATCGTGGGCTCAAAATACCTAAGTGCTAAGACAACTTCTTGAAATGTGGAAAATTAAGTGATTGTACCTTTACGGGTATTTTAGTCATTTCACCCCTATTGTCGACCCATTTGTACATTTGAAGTCAAAAAGTTGACTTTTATATTATTAGAAGATTATGATTATGTGAAAATAAATATGAAATTTTAACATGCAGATGATATATGGGACATGGAAGGAATAAGATAGATTAAATGGTCAAATAGTCAAACAGCTAAGAGGATGAGATGTTAAATAGATAATAATGAATTAAATGACTTTTTTCATCTTCTCCATCAACAAGTGCCGACAGCCATAGATGCTCTTTCTCTCATTTTCTCTAAGTTTTCCTTCATACTCACCTTGTAGAACAACCACTTCCTTCCATCGAATCGTTAAGCTTACTTAACGAAAATTACTCCTCATCACTAGCTCTAGTTATACCTGTAATTTGGAAGGCTGAATCAAAGGCTTTGGGGAGTTTCTTGTCACTGTCATTTTTGGTTACTAACAAAGGTAAGAGATGAAATGGTTTCATTCAATTCTATCCATGGTTTGGAGTTGTGTAAAGTTGGTATAAAATGTTTATAGCTTTAAAATGAAAGAAGATCAAGTTTTGAGGTTTTTAAGGGTTTGGCCAAAAGAGGGTTTGAGCTATTTGAGGGTTTTAAGATGAAGTTTAAGTGTTAAAAGAAGTATTAGAAAGGTTTGATCTAAGTGAAGGTTTGGTTTGTTAATTGTGATTGTAATATTTGTAGCTTTGAAGAAGCGAAAGGAAATTCATTGGTGTAACCAAACTGCTGTATTTGGTGGTATTTGAGGTAACGAATATGTGTAACGGACGTAGGGTGACTATGTCTGTTTTGGTTGCATGAATTGGTATCAAATTAAGTTGTTTTTAAGTGCAGGAAGTTTTACATCTTGATTTTTCTTTTAGTTACAATTTGGCTAGGGGCAGCCGACTACCTTAAATAGCAGTTGACTACCTAGAGACAGCCATTATGTACTTATTTTTGAAAACGATTTAAAGCAGCCGACTACCCTATTTAGCAATCGACTGCCATTTTCTAGAAAGTATTCGGTTTGCAAAACTAGTCGACTGCGGCCATTCGTCCAAAAGCATTTGATTTGCAAAACTAGTCGACTACTATGGAGCCAGTCGACTGCATTTTCTCAAAAAACATTCTGTTTGCGAACCAGTCGACTGCCCTAATGGTTTTTGAGTTTTCAAATATTTTGAAATTTAAAAAGGAAATAATTTAATAAATCAATATATGTTATAACAGTCAACTGCCCTGAAATAGCAGTCAACTGCCCCCTTTTGAAAATAGTGTTTTAAATGCCTATTTTATAAAAGTGTATTTGTATTACCAATGAGGTATATAACAAATGTTTTGAGATTGTTAACACCTTTGGTGATCATGCATATTATTTGTATTTGGCTGCGAGACCTTAGTCACGTCCTCAGCACCACAGTTGTCACCTTACTAGTATTCACTGTGGATTATCAACTATGGCCATTTGTCTCTTATATGTGATTGGCATTAGGGAGGATCCCTAGCCCATACTTGGGTACGCCACTTTATGTGCATCCTTTACGGATATATATGTGCATCCCTTACAATATTTATTTAGTGCATGATTCTATTGGAGTGTTAACCATTTCCCCAAGCTATAAGAAGTTATTTGTATGTGATTTCAAGTGATTTGATACATATGAAAGTATTTGATTTATTTGACTATATGTGAGTGATTTATAAGACTGGATTATTTGATTTATTTGAATATATGAAAATGATTTATATGGTATATGTTTTTATAAGGATCCTACATGACATGATAGAGCCAAGTAGGAAATCTGCATATAGTGGCCTAGTACGCTCTTTTATATATACTCCTTACTGAGCGTAAACTCACTCCTTTACAACATTTTTTCCAAACTATTTGCAGTACTTCCTGTCCTAGATAGAGGGCTTACTTTTGGATTTTTAGTATTCCTTCGAGGCACGCTTCCCAAACTTCTTGAAGGTATACTAATTTTGTAATGTATTTCAGATGGTGACACAGTACTATGATGTAAATTAGACTATGTTGGGGATGTATGTTGTTAAAGGAATTAGTATGTGTATGTAATGACTTAAATGTATATATAATAAATACATTTTCCATTAAAATTTATATCACTATGTTAAGTGATGAAATATAAGATATAAGAAGAGAGAAAGAATGACTCGACAAACAGCCTAACCAAACTTATGTGAAAGAAAAAGTTAGTTGGTATTTGAGTAGAAAGATGAAGTCGCAGGTTGCGACAAGGATTGGTATCGGAGCAGGTTAGTATGATGTTTGTCGGTGTCAGTAGGTTAAAAATAGTTTACATCCCCAAGTAGTGTACTTGTCTAAATACATATGCGTGGTATAACTATTTAAAGTTATACTAAATCATTTGATTTTGTGATAATATTGGCAGAATGAGTACTCGAAGAACGGGTACTGGTAGAGGATGAGAACAGGGTCGTGTAGAATGGCCCCCAACACAATTTCCTCCTCCATCTCCATCGAGTAACCCGAACACCCGACTGTCGATGTGATAACTATAAAATTTTTCATTTATTAGAAATAATTAATATTGGAAATTAATATTAAAGAAAATAGATAAGTGAAATAAATAAATATAATATGAGATTGGAATATTAGTGAATATTCCGTGAATTGAGGAAGTGACGAATTGGGAAGTTCGAGTGAAGGAAAAATTTAAATTGGAAAATAAGGTTGGAATTATGGAAAATAATGAAATGAGGAAATTTAATTTGGATAAATGGAAATCCAAATTAAATAAGAAAATGAGGAAGAAATATGAAATATATTTATATAATTATATATTAAATAAATGTATTTTTATACAAATACATATGTATTTAAATACTATATAGTATATAGTACATATTAATATACATTGGTATGCATATATGTATATATACTATTTTATAAATTTAAATAATACATATGTATTCAAGTATAACATTTTATGTATATATATAAATATATATACATATATGAGAAATGTAAATATTATTTTACATTAAAAGTTGTATATTTATATATTGTATTTCCTACATTTATATAAAGATATATATATATAAAAATGTTATTTAATTTAAAGTATATAAGTGTATATATATATGTATTAGATATATATTTTGTTAATACCTATTATATATATGTATATTTATATAATATATATAAATAGTACAATACTATATATAAAATAATAATATTATATGTATAATATATTCTATATATTATATGTATGATATATAATATATATAGTATATAATATAGTATATGTATAATTGATATAATAATAATAAAAAAAAAGAAAAATAGAAGAACAGAATCGGGAAGACTCCCAATTTTGTCTCTCGAGTGAAAGCTGGCCACCATTGGCTGGCTAAGTGAGGGAGAGAGGAGAGGAGGACAACACCGGTGGAGAGAGGAGAAGCCGGTGACCGACGGAAGAAAGGAGAAACAGAAACGGAAACAGAGGCGAAATCGGCGGAAGCCGAGAAGGAAAAAGAAATGGGAAAGTGGCGGTGTCGGTCGATTCGGCCACAGCCACTGCAACTGAACCTTCGACGGAGGAAGAGAAAAGAGTAGGAGGCCACCGGAGAGGCAGAGAATGGCGAAGGAGGAAGGGAGAAAAGGGAGAAGAGACCGAATCTAAACCGACTAAATCTGTCGCCGTGTCGCAGATTCAGGATGAACGGAGGTTAGATCCAGCTTCACCGTGGCGTCGGCCAGCTGAGGAGCCACCGAACCACTGGAGAACCGACCACCAAAGGAGAACCGACGGAAAGGGAGGCTGACCGGTCTGAACCGGTCTGACCGAAAAAGAGAAGAAAAAAGGAAGAAAAAAGAAAAGAAAAGAAAAAAAGGAAAAAGAAAAAGAAAAAGAAAAGAAAGAGAAAGAAAAGAAAAGAGGAAAAGAAGAAGAATAGAGAAAAAGGAATATTCGAGAATTTGAAAATTCCTGAGAATTCAAAAATTACTAAAATGCCGAAAATTTGAAAATTCCCTCGATGACCGAGACGATGGAATTGGGCGAGGTGAACACAGGCGCGACGTAATGAGGTGGTCGCCGACCCAGGACAGGTAAGGGAGACATGTGCAGCCTGTAGGAATATTTGGCACACATGTTTTAAATTATGGAATCGGCTGCCATTATACTGCCGAAAAATTATCAAAAATTATCGAAAAATCACCGAAAATCATAATAAATGATTGTATTTCACAAGAAACAGTTTTTCAACCACGAAAATCAAGAAATAGATTAATTTTCATAAAACTTGAATATATTGATGTTTAATTTTAAAATATACATGTTTTGAGAATTGTGAAAATGAATTCACTGAAAATTCTCTCGATATGTGACGTGAAACGAGATGGAAAATAAAAAGGACCAAAGTGAATATTTTATAAATATTTCTTAAATATTCACTTGATTTTGTAAATAACCTTTATGGTTTCAATTGTGAAAATAAGTATTAATAGAAAATTCCATAAAGGTTAATTAAAGGTGGAAAATGGTATTTTGCGACTAGAAGGTCTCCGTATGTGTTTATAGAGAAAACATGGTGACGGGAGTGCTGATTTGGAAAATAAATATTTTAATTTTTCATAAATCATAAAAATAATTGATTTGAATCCCAATAACTTTGAAAACTATGTTTTCGATAAAAAGCACAGAAAAACGTGCGTATATGTTTTACGGTGAAAAAGGACAGTTATGACCTTTTATATTTTACAATGATGATTTTATAAACTATTTTCACTGTATGAAAAATATGATTTGTGCCTTTATGAAATATTTTGAAAAATGTTATTTATTTTATTTATTTCATAAAGGTGAGGATTTATACATGTGAGCCTTATGGATAATTATGAAATGTTTCAAATTACTGTGTTTAAAATCCATAAAGGCTATGGTACGGTTTTATACTGTTTTGAGACTTAGGCCCCGAGTTTCATGCATCATACTAGTACTGTTACTGTCACGTGGCTGATTGACCAGCTAGTCATCAGCGTCCCAAATTGTCACCTAGCAAGTGTACACCGAGGATATATTATAGATCATGGCCATAGATCTCAGTTACTGATACTGTGTCCCTAGTGGACGATGATAGCATGATTTAATTATAGGGTGATGCCTAGTCTCACTTATTGATTATTGTTTACTGAAAGGATTTACTAAATCCTGTTTACTGTACTGTACTGTTTACTGTTTACTGAACTACTGTACTGTTTACTATTTATTGAGCAAAGTCGTACCAAAACACTGTTTACAAAACTGTACTGTTTACTGAAATAGTAGCCACTGATTATTGTTTTACTGGACTGAAAGCCATCATTTACTGTTTACTGAACTGAAAGCTACCATATACTGTTTATTGAATTGGTAGCTACTGTTTACTGTTTTCTGACTGAACCGTATCAAGATACTGTTTTACTGAACTGTAAGATACGGTTACTGAACTAAAGAGAAATTAATGGTTATTCAAAAAGAATAACATTGAAAATTATTTCTAAGATAGAAAAATTATAGAATGGTTTATCCAATGATTTGGATATTTACAAACCAATGTACTGAAGAGAACAAAAGTAAACCACTATTTTACTACTGAACTGTCACGTGTTTTAAACCATACTGAAGTGAAGAGAAATAAATGATTTAATATATGGAAAACGAATATTAAATCGTTTTGAGAACAATTTATGAAGTACTCTTCACAGTTGCTTCTAGATTCCGGGACAAGACAGGTATTTCAAAATACCTGCCTTACTCCATCCGGATCCCTAGCAACTGTAGTATCCTTCCTACATGTGAGCTTAGAGCCCTTCTAGGAAAATTTAAAGAAAGCGAAAAAGTTTTTCAGCATATAGGTAGCTGAATATCAAGTGTTGCATATAACTCTCTTACTGAGCCGTGGTTTGCTCACCCCTTAATTTTAACATTTCAGATTTTCGAGGACTGAGATTCTGATATCTAAGAATTTCGATTGTGCATTTGGGGACGATGCGACAGCTTGATTTACTACATGAGGTACGATCATTTATTTTTCATATTTAGACTTATTTACAGTACTACTTTCTTGTGAACTAAGATAGGAGATGTATTTCATATTATAATTTGATATGAAATTGTTTAAATGTAACTGAAAAGTAAAGTATCGCAGACAACCCAACTGTAAAAATTGTGTAATAATATGTGTATTATTGGATAATTAGACTGTTACAATTTAATGGTATCAGAGGAAGGTTGGCCTGATGTCTGCTGATACTTTTAGAGAGGAAATGTATTGAAAAATGTTAACATCCCCTGTAGTACTATGTAGTCTGAATACATAGAGAAAATAAATGTGAAATCCCCTAATTTCATGTAATTTTCTTATAGTTGTGAAGAATTCCAGCTGAAATAATTAAATAAATGTAAAGTTTTGATGTATGAGACATATGAAGGAATAATGAAATTGATAGTCAATTAGTCAAAGAAATTATTTTGATATCAGGAAAATATTTAAAGTATGAGAAAAGAATTAATATCAGAAAATTAAGTGTAATTAAAGCCAAGTGTTATATGGAAGAAAAGAGACCAATTAAATGAATGGTCAAATAATGATGGTCAAAGAGTTAAAGAGTCAAAAGGTTAAGGGCTAAGAGGAAATGATTTAATTGGATGATAAAATAGATATCAGAAATTTTAGTTAGTTAATTGAGATGTGGCTTATATGAATGGAAGAAAAAGGAATTAAATGGTCAAAGAAAGGTCAAAAGCATAGTCAAAAAGGAAGCATGGCTGAGATGAGATGATTATGGGATAAGGATGGCATTAAATGAAACGGCATGAGTCACCATCTTTAGCCATCACCAATCGGCAGCAACACTCCCAGCCCTCCCTCTCGTTGCCTCTCCTTCATTTCCAGAATTCCTTAAGTTTCCTCCATAGCTGCCTTGATAAACCATCATCTCCTTTCATCAAATCGCTAAGCTTATTTAACTAAAAATATTCCTCATCACTAGTTTAAGCTATATCTGAAGTTTGGTGGATTGAATCCAAGGAAGTGAAGAGATATGAAATTATGAAATTTTGATGAATAACAAAGGTAAGGATAGAAGTTGATTTTCTCAATTCTACTTATGGTTTGGAGTTAAGTTGAGTTGGTAGAGCATAGTTATAAAGGTTTCTTAAAGGTCTGATTTGTTATGAATTATGCAGCTTTGAGGAAGTAAAAGGCAAGAATTGGTGCAACCAAGGGATTTGCATATTCGAAGTGAATCGAGGGTAAGGAATATGTGTAACGGACGTAGGGAGACTATGTTCCTTTTTGGTTGCATATGTGGTTTGAAACAAAAGCTGTTTTAAGTGCAGGAAGGTTTAAAATCTCGGTTTTTCGCCCAGTTACGATTTGGCTAGGGGCAGCCGACTGCTATAAATAGCAGCTGACTGCTCAGAGACAGTCGTGACGTAACTTTTTTCGAAACCGACTTTAAGCAGCCGACTGCCCTATATAGCAGTCGACTGCCATTTTTCCAGAAGCATTCTGTTTGCAAACCAGTCGACCGCCAAAGAGCCAGCCGACTGCATTTTCTCGAAAAAGTTTCTGTTTGCGGACCAGTCGACTGACCTATTTGACCAGTCGACTGCCCTAAGTATATTTGAAATTTTTAAATAATTTAAATGCAAAAAGAAAATAAATTTATAAAATTTATTTATGCAATAGCAGTCGACTGCCCTAAAATAGCAGTCAACTGCCCCCTTTGAAAATAATAATTTTATATTTACTTATATAAATGTATTTGAATTATCATTAAAGTATATAAGAATGTTTATTGGAAGGCAATGGTTTTCTAAGAAGTAGTTTTGCTACCTAATGTTTTGAGACAATGAACCACTTAATGATTATGCACTATCAATATGTGTTGAAGGGACTCTGATCAAGTCCCTAAGATTATGTGTTATGTGTATTTGGGCTGAGGAGCAATAAGTCAGGCCTCGGTCGCCACAGATGTCACCTGACTAGTGTTCACTGTGGTCTATAGACAATGGCCATATGTCTCTTATGTTTTGGCTTAGGGGAGGATCCCTGGCCCATGCATGGGTACGCCACTTTATATGTGCATCCCTTACGGAATTTATTTGGTGCATGATTTTATTGGGTGTCAAATATGTCCATAAGTATTTGAAGGTTATTTGTATGTTCAATTCCAAGTGAATTGATACATATGAAAGTATTTGAGGTATATGAATATATTTGAGTTATTTGAATATTTGCAAGTGATTTCGTAAGAAAGTATTTGAAAGTATTTGAAGTTATTTGAAATTGAAGTTAATTGTATTTGTAAATGTGATTTCAAGTGAATTAAAGGAAATTGAGAGTATTTGACTTATTTGATATTAGATGTATATGATATTTGAAGAAATTATATGATACATGTTTTATAATAATTTTACATGACATTATAGAGCCAAGCAGGAAAACTGCATATAGTGGCATAGTACGTTCTTTTACATTTATTTCTTACTGAGCGTAAACTCACCCTTTTACGAACTTTTTTTTATACAGATTACCTGAAGTGAATTCCGCTCCAAATAGAGGAGCTTACTTTTGAGACCTTATAGTGTACCTTCGAGATACGCTTCCCAATAACTATTGAAGGTATACTCATGTATTATGTGCTTCAGACTATTGTACAGTACAACATTTCATAAATGTATATTAGGAAGTTTGGGGATATAGGATATGTAAGTTATGTGAGATCCTGATGTATGTGACACATGTGTAAATACATATAAGAAATTTTATTCATTCAAATTGGATATCGTGCTATAAGAAATAAAGCATGACGTATAAGAAGAAAGAAAGGATGACATTGATAAACAAGTCTAGTTAAATGGCATGTGAAGTAAAAAGTTAGTTGATATTTGGGTAGTGACGAGGATGTCACAGATTTGTATCAGAGCAGTTTAGACTGATGTTTGTCGGTGTCATTAGGCTAGAAATAGTAGATATCCCCAATGTACTGTACTTGTCTGAGTTCATATGCATAGTATAACTGGTTAAAGTTATGCTAAATAGATCAATTTTGTGATTTTATCGACAGAATGAGCTCAGGTAGAAGGGGTATTGGTAGAGGAAGGGGAAGAGGTCATGTAGAACCACCCCCAACAAGTCTTCTTCTCCATCTCCACCACATAGCCCGAACACTAGGCTAGCAAAAATGGAGAAGCATATGGAGAATATGGTCATTATGTTCACGCAATTTATGGCGAACTTCCCAAACATGGCCACTAGTGTACCAGAGGATACCCTAATAGTACAGCCCCCACCAGTACAGACAGAGTTACCCCCACAAGTCCCAACTACTGAAAGGCGAGATCTCACGACTTATTGCAGTATGACCTTAATTAAGGAATATAAGAAGTTGGATCCGCCTAAGTTTAAGGGGGATAAGGACACGTTGGCCGTAGTGAATTGGGTGAAGGCGGTCACTAGATCTTTCGAGTATATGCTATGTTCCGAGAAGGAAAAGGTAGGTTTGGCTGCGTACCTGTTAGTGGATGATGCAGAGTATTGGTGGCAGTCCACTCGGGCCATTTTGGAAGCCCAACATGTTGAGGTTACGTGGGATAGATTTTTAGAGGCCTTTACTGAGCAGTATATCCCATGCACCGATCAGACTAGATTGAAGATTGAATTTTTGAAATTGACTCAAGGGACAATGTCAGTAAATCAATATGAGTCAAGGTTTATTTCTCTAAGCGGATTCGACCGAGAGACCATCAGGAGTGAAGGATATAAGATATACAGATTTATAGAAGGATTGAAACCTCCTATCAGATCTAAGTTGTATACCTTGGGTATCACTACTTATAATGAGACAGTCCGTAAGGCTCAGTTGTGTGAGCAGGACTATGAGCTTCATCAAACTGATTTCCGAGCCCAAAGTAAAGGTAAGAAACCGATAAAGCGGAAGTCAGAAAGGAAAACCTCGAGAGATAAATGCTCATCTGGGAGATGTAGGCCATATGAAAGAGCTTCGATAGGTAAGCAAGTAAATTATGAGAAAATGATTATTAATTAAATTAAATGGTTATGTGGAATATATATTGAGTTGGGAGTATTATGATGATTATGGTACAGGGAATCCTAGAGCTACTGGGATCAAGATAAATGATGATAGATTCCGACATTCAACTAGTAGTACCATTAGCTCACCTAAGAATATAAGACAAAGGTGTGAGCATTGCGGGAAATTTCATGGGTTACAAGCATGTCGCAGGATTACTGGGGCTTGTTATTGGTGTGGTAAACATGGACATATGATTAAGAATTGTCCTAAGATGAATCAAAGGGTGCCCGAGGAATCGGAAGAGACTACCCAACCCCAGCGTAAGGCCACAGCTGAAGAGAAGGGAAAGACACTTGTTAATTATGATGTAAATGTTGAAGATGTATAATGTAAAAGTATATTGCATTATCTGTCTTATTGTAAATGAAGTTAATAGAAAGTAAGTATGATTTTGTGAAGGATTTTAACTTATGTCGTGGACGTAGAAAAGAGAAGTCCTGAACTTAATGAAATACAATAATCGACAAGAAACGATAGTTGGAATTCTAAAGTACTTATTGGTATGAAGTTTTATGATGTATATAGTGATATGTGAAAGGAGTTTAAATGAGAATGATGATTGACTTTTATTAGTAGATTTTACTTAAATGTTTTATTCTATGAAAGCATTACTCTGAAAAGAATATGAATTAATATGAAAGATAAGTTATCTCAACGACGGTAATTATTCCCTATAGTCGCATCTAGGGACCGGAACACGACAGGTACTCTAAAGTACCTTCCATACTCTACTCGGTTACCTAGCCGACTATAGTATCCTTCCTATTGGATACCTAGAACGCCAGAAGGGAATGAAGATGTTCATTCATTAGGAATGTTTGATGCTATGAGAAGAGGACATTTTTGGATATGAATTAAAAGAACTATGCTAATAGTTTAAAATGTGATCAATATATGGGTATTTAGAGAGCAAAAGAAAGAAATTATATATAGCCATTGTGAATAAATCACGGCTATAATTCTGATTGAGATAGAAGAGAAGTTTCGTTTGGAAGTTGTTAATGATAAATATCGCTTATTATGGCATGAAATACAAGTGCGATTATCATATGAAAACTTAGAGGCATTATTTGTATGGTAAGAAATTTCAGATTTGTACAGACCATAATTGTCAGAAGTACTAATTCTCGTGAAGAGAATTGAATATGAGACCGAAGGAATAGTTCAAGTTTCTAAAGGATTATGAAGGTGAGATTTTATATCACCTAGGGAGAGCCATTGTAGTGGCGTATGCTCTAAACCGAAAGTATGAAGGGAATAATGGTTTATATGATGATAAAAGAGTATGAATTACTTGAGTAAATCACAAGCCTTAAGCTAAATGTTTTGCCTTCAAGGTAAATTGGGAATGATGACTAGCATAATGATTAAGTCAGAATTGATGAATAGATTTATGAAGTCAGCTCACTTCCTAACTATGAAGTCTATGGACACACTTAGTGCTTTGGTAGAATTGTATGTAAAAGAAGTTGTTAAACTACATGGAGTTCCAGTGAGCATTTCACTTGATAGAGATTCCAAGTTTACTTCTCATTTTTGGGAATAATTCCAAGAAGCCATGGGATCTTAACTAAACTTTAGCACAGTTTTTCATCTGCAGACTGACGGTTAGCCCGAACGTACCATTCAGACGCTCGAGGACATGTGGAGAGCTGGTGCTATGGATTTTAACGAGCTCATGGGACGACCATCTGCCATTGACTAAGTTTGCTTATAATAATAGCTATCATGTAAGTATCGGGATGACACTATATGAACTATTATATGATGGAAAGTGTCAATTTCCGATTTGGTGGGACGAAGTAGACGAGCACGAATTATTAGCTCCAAATTTAGTCGAGCAAGTCTCTGAGGATGTTAGACTAATTTGTCAAAGATTTGAGACAGCTCAGAATTGACAAAAGAGTTATATAAATGTTCAACGGAGATCACTTGAATTTTTGGTTGGGGATTCAGTGTTTGTGAAAATTCTCTATCCAAAGGAATTATGAGATTTGGCCAAAGAGGTAAGCTTAATCCTTATTACATTGGATCATTTGAGGTCTTGGACCAAGGGAGAGATGTTACCTATAGGTTGGCATTACCTCTAGAGCTATTAGGAGTACACAATGTTTTTAATGTATCTATGCTTTGAAAGTATAATCTAGATCCATCTCATGTCATTGAATAAGAACCATTAGAGATTTTGGGAAGGTATGAGCTATGTGGAGAAGCCAGTTCAGATTTTGGACAGAAAATATAAGGTGTTGAGGTCTAAGGTGATTCATTTAGTTAAAGTTCTTTGGCAATATCACATTATAAAAGAAACTACATAGAAGCTAGAGAGCTTAATGAAAGAGAAGTACCCAAAACTGTTTAATACATAACTTGATTTGAATTTGGAGGACCAAATTCTCTAAGGTGGGGAGAATGTGAAATCCCCTAATTTCATGTAATTTTCTTATAGTTGTGAAGAATTCCAGCTGAAATAATTAAATAAATGTAAAGTTTTGATGTATGAGACATATGAAGGAATAATGAAATTGATAGTCAATTAGTCAAAGAAATTATTTTGATATCAGGAAAATATTTAAAGTATGAGAAAAGAATTAATATCAGAAAATTAAGTGTAATTAAAGCCAAGTGTTATATGGAAGAAAAGAGACCAATTAAATGAATGGTCAAATAATGATGGTCAAAGAGTTAAAGAGTCAAAAGGTTAAGGGCTAAGAGGAAATGATTTAATTGGATGATAAAATAGATATCAGAAATTTTAGTTAGTTAATTGAGATGTGGCTGATATGAATGGAAGAAAAAGGAATTAAATGGTCAAAGAAAGGTCAAAAGCATAGTCAAAAAGGAAGCATGGCTGAGATGAGATGATTATGGGATAAGGATGGCATTAAATGAAACGGCATGAGTCACCATCTTTAGCCATCACCAATCGGCAGCAACACTCCCAGCCCTCCCTCTCGTTGCCTCTCCTTCATTTCCAGAATTCCTTAAGTTTCCTCCATAGTTGCCTTGACAAACCATCATCTCCTTTCATCAAATCGCTAAGCTTATTTAACTAAAAATATTCCTCATCACTAGTTTAAGCTATATCTGAAGTTTGGTGGATTGAATCCAAGGAAGTGAAGAGATATGAAATTCTGAAATTTTGATGAATAACAAAGGTAAGGATAGAAGTTGATTTTCTCAATTCTACTTATGGTTTGGAGTTAAGTTGAGTTGGTAGAGCATAGTTATAAAAGTTTCTTAAAGGTTTGATTTGTTATGAATTATGCAGCTTTGAGGAAGTAAAAGGCAAGAATTGGTGCAACCAAGGGATTTGCATATTCGAAGTGAATCGAGGGTAAGGAATATGTGTAACGGACGTAGGGAGACTATGTTCCTTTTTGGTTGCATATGTGGTTTGAAACAAAAGCTGTTTTAAGTGCAGGAAGGTTTAAAATCTTGGTTTTTCGCCCAGTTACGATTTGGCTCGGGGCAGCCGACTGCTGTAAATAGCAGCTGACTGCTCAGAGACAGTCGTGACGTAACTTTTTCCGAAACCGACTTAAAGCAGCCGACTGCCCTATATAGCAGTCGACTGCCATTTTTCCAGAAGCATTCTGTTTGCAAACCAGTCGACCGCCAAAGAGCCAGTTGACTGCATTTTCTCGAAAAAGTTTTGTTTGCGGACCAGTCGACTGCCCTATTTGACCAGTCGACTGCCCTAAGTATATTTGAAATTTTTAAATAATTTAAATGCAAAAAGAAAATAAATTTATAAAATTTATTTATGCAATAGCAGTCGACTGCCCTAAAATAGCAGTCAACTGCCCCCTTTGAAAATAATAATTTTATATTTACTTATATAAATGTATTTGAATTAACATTAAAGTATATAAGAATGTTTATTGGAAGGCAATGGTTTTCTAAGAAGTAGTTTTGCTACCTAATGTTTTGAGACAATGAACCACTTAATGATTATGCACTATCAATATGTGTTGAAGGGACTCTGATCAAGTCCCTAAGATTATGTGTTATGTGTATTTGGGCTGAGGAACCATAAGTCAGGCCTCGATCGCCACAGATGTCACCTGACTAGTGTTCACTGTGGTCTATAGACAATGGCCATATGTCTCTTATGTTTTGGCTTAGGGGAGGATCCCTGGCCCATGCATGGGTACGCCACTTTATATGTGCATCCCTTACGGGATTTATTTGGTGCATGATTTTATTGGGTGTCAAATGTGTCCATAAGTATTTGAAGGTTATTTGTATGTTCAATTCCAAGTGAATTGATACATATGAAAGTATTTGAGGTATATGAATATATTTGAGTTATTTGAATATTTGCAAGTGATTTCGTAAGAAGTATTTGAAAGTATTTGAAGTTATTTGAAATTGAAGTTAATTGATTTGTAAATGTGATTTCAAGTGAATTAAAGGAAATTGAGAGTATTTGACTTATTTGATATTTGATGTATATGATATTGAAGAAATTATATGATACATGTTTTATAATGATTTTACATGACATTATAGAGCCAAGCAGGAAAACTGCATATAGTGGCATAGTACGTTCTTTTCCATTTATTTCTTACTGAGCGTAAACTCACCCTTTTACGAACTTTTTTTTATACAGATTACCTGAAGTGAATTCCGCTCCAAATAGAGGAGCATACTTTTGAGACCTTATAGTGTACCTTCGAGATACGCTTCCCAATAACTATTGAAGGTATACTCATGTATTATGTGCTTCAGACTATTGTACAGTACAACATTTCATAAATGTATATTAGGAAGTTTGGGGATATAGGATATGTAAGTTATGTGAGATCCTGATGTATGTGACACATGTGTAAATACATATACGAAATTTTATTCATTCAAATTGGATATCGTGCTATAAGAAATAAAGCATGACGTATAAGAAGAAAGAAAGGATGACATTGATAAACAAGTCTAGTTAAATGGCATGTGAAGTAAAAAGTTAGTTGATATTTGGATAGTGACGAGGATGTCACAATAAATGATTATAAATTGAGTTAAATGTTTAGAAGGGGGTGAGAATTATGAGATAAGGATGGCTAAAGAGAGTAATAGGCTCAAAAATTGCCAGAAAATGGTGATCTTATAATCTAATGAAGGTCAGTTCAGTAAGGAACCAAACGGACTCGGTGAGGGCCCCACCAGTACTTTTCGATCCGAATCAACCTGAGAACTGAAAATGATGATATAAAGGAGGGGAATGAAATATCATCATTAAATACACCTTAAGATCACCAGTTGAAGGTATTTTGAAGAGAGAGAAAATTTTTGGTCAAAAATGACCAAAATACCCTGCCTCCAAAATTTTATCGGGAGTCAAAATAGACCAACAGAAGTTGGAATTGACTGATTTGACAGAGAAAGTGAAGATGTAAAGCTGCATTTCATGCAAAATAATCCAATTATGGATCCTAGTGGACTTCTCTGTCGAAATCGAATAAGATCTCAAACTGCTGATATTAGTATGAGAAAGGATACTATCAACACATAAATAATAAGATCCTTGGTTTAAATGTATACTAGGGAGAAAGAAATAAATGTTAAATGGACGAAAATGCCCCTATATTGGACTATGTCCTGAACAGTGATAAAAGCAAGTTGATCTTGAATCCATTGATAGTAATGGAGTTATTAAGGGCATAGAGGGTGTAATATAAATATAGCGATCCCTATTACTGATTCCACTTACACTTAGATTACGGACGCGAATTGCGAGTGACCTAGTGAACGGGCTAGGCCTCATGACAAAAACCTTGAGGGGGCCAGTGTGCTCACCAAAGAGGACAGTACAGATGTGTATAGGCAGACGGCGGACGGGCCAGGGCCTTACATGATTGTGATCCCATAAGTGTATAGTGAAATGTCACAAGACGATTGGCCCGGTTATTGACTATAAGGGCCTGAATCAAGAGTGTATTGAATTGGATGCTTATTAAGGGATCGTTAGATATTATGAAAAGTAAAATGACTGAGAAGGTGAATAGCACAGATAATGAAATTCATAGCAGTACGGTTAATTATAGTTCTATACATTTATACTGTTTTTGAAGTATTAAACGAATATTTATTTATAGAACCGGAGCATTTTGAGAAATGCCTTACAAATTGATGTACTGTATGGAGTACTGTAAATTGGAGAATATGCATAAGAATAGTAAAGTGAGAAAAGGAAGAAGATGACAGCTGACCTAAGTCTTCAGGACCCTTGAGATAAAACCGTGATGGGCAACCCGCAGTGGACAATATGATGTGAGGTGTGGGCGAACTATATGGTCGTCGACTCACTTGTAAGGGTAAACCTAGAGTGAAAGGATCGCCTAGGGGATGCTCGCCGACGGTCGATTCGATCGGCGGGGCTCTTACAACTATCTCAATGGTAACACGAGTGTAAGGAACTAGGTACGTAAGGGTGCCAGAGTTCGAACCTCGTGGATTACATGCTCAAGGGAATTAAACCTGGATTCATTGAATGAAATTGATGTTAAAGTAAATTACAACAATAATAAATTGGTTAGCTATAGAATATGTTAATGACTGTTGTACTTCATACAGCTTACTACATTGAGATTGGTAATGCTGTAAAGTATGAGTAGATAATGAAATTGAGGTGGAGAATAATTCAAAATGATTTGAATATTAAATGTCTCTGCCTTGAAGATATATGGTGGAAATGACAAGACACAGAGATGAAATGTCCGAAATGATAAGAGATGTGTGATTAAAGAAAGTATCGGATGTGATTCCCGATAAATTTTTTAGAGTTATATAGATTGGAGAAATCGGGCTAACACTGACTCGATTGGTTATATGAAATCTAATTGTAAGCTTATATCGGAGAATATAGAAAGAGTCCAAAAGCTTTACAACAACTCTGGAAAATGTGTGAATAATGAAATTCACTTGTAAAGGTGTGATTGATGGAAATGCATAAAGCCTCAAATCATTAAAAACTGATACTGATAAAGTTTAGGCAAAGAACCCTGATAGCTGTTACTGATACTGATGTCCATCCTAGCTAATGATGGATAAAACGTCATAAGGACGCGACCGTGTAGCACGTAGTTCCCTTAAGGTTCTAGAGGTGGCTCCTATGGTAATATCTAAGGCCATAGAGTTACTCTAGCCCTGCTGCGCAGTCAGGAACTGGAACTTGTCTGCTGGTTCTCCAAACAAGCCTAATAATGCCTAGAGCACAAGGCTCGTAAGGCGCAGATACTGATACTGAAAGTCTAGAGCACAGAGCTCGATAGACGGGTAAAGGAACCTAGAGCAAAGCTCAATAGGCTCTGAGTGACCTGAAGGTCAATGGATTTGCCTAAAATCCAATATATAATGGAAAGCTGAGTACTGATCAAAATCATTTAGTTTAGAAAATGGACTACTGAGTACTGATTGAAATCCCTTGATTTAGAAATAGGATTACTGATCAAAACTTAACTTGGCAAGACGCAGTGTATTGTCAAAATTCAAAGGTACAACATTATACCAACTGTACACATGGTTTTCAAAACACAAATCAAAACAGTTTTAAGGTTTTTGAATATGTGTAAAAGCTCTTCCTTACAGAACTAGTTCAAAACAATGCTTCTTAAACCAAAGCGAAATGTCGAGTATTATAAAGCTTATGCATATAACAATTCGAGTCAAAACATTTTGTATGTGAATTTACTTATGCATTAATGGAGTACCTCTACGTACTCTACATGGTTCCCTAGTGAAATTTTAATGTAGACCATGCACACGTACACTTAGCCTAAACAGATTAGACAGGCAATATTCTTGTGATAACTTAACACCTGACTATTTTATTTCACACAACAGGCAAGCTTGGCCGGCCACGACACATAAATCAGAAGACACAATTTAAATCTCGGCCCAAGCATCATTCAAATTCACAATTTGATCATACCTTGTATCATACCTTAATCACTCGATCAATAGCATCGCAGCGCTTAAATTCAAAATCTAGGTAAATTAGTTATAAAATTTAAACATCTCCTACGAGATGATACTAGCGAAACTTTACTTAATCCACTTACCTCAATGCTTTGCAATTTTCCTCCTCCATTTTTCCAAATTGGACCCAACTCCTACACCGCTTCAATTCACTACAAATCAATTCATTTCCATCTCAATAATTCATCCTCATTATACTTAATTACATATAAAAAAACGTATAACTTAGAATCAAGATTAATCAAGTTTCACTTCTACAATGAAAATAGATTCTTCGTTACCACACTAACATTGTGTGTGATCATCTCCGTGTGTGTATGTTTTTGTGTGTGTGTGAGTATACACATTTATGAATATACGTCAACCATCCTCATTATATTAACGATATGTATAAATATATATTTATTTTGTGTGTATATATATACACACACATACATACACATAGAAATATATATACGTTGACCTTAACTAATAGCATATGCCCATACTCATATTAATATATATATATATATATAATAACTTAGCCAAAGAAATAAATCTTACCCTCGGGGAACCCTTAATTTCAAGCCTTTCACCATTTCTTTAAAGTCTCCATTAAACTCCCCTTATAACACTTCTAAAGAGGCCGAAGGATTGAGGTAAAGCAACAGCCTTCAATTCCCCTTTTTTCATGTTGATCATACATTGTTTTCTATCCTTAAAAGAGCCCCTGGTATAGTCTTGATTTGGCCTATAAACAGCTCAAGATAGCCCCTCAAATATTCTTCTTTAGAGCAACAAAACTCAGCTTCCTATTACCCTTCAATCACAACTCAACCACCAGTTTTCAGCCTTATTTTAGCAGTACATTCTGCCCCATTTGCTGTCTCGTTCATTACTCCATTTTAGAGCTTAGCACCAGCCCCTTTCAGCCCCATGTCTAGCTCCTAAGAAGACCTAATCTCATCCTCCTTAATTTGGTTTGGACCCCTATTCAGGCAGCCCTTTCTTCTGCCCCACCTTGCACTCACGCATGAAGCCCCTGTTTGTCATGTCTACTGCAGCTCTGTTTTGACCCGCCTACAGCAACTCACAAATCAATTGCTAGTTCTCACCTATGTCACCTACTGTTCCAGCCATGTAGAGGTCATTTAGGTAGCCAACTCAACCCCAGATTTAGCCCCTTAGCTCAGCTAAAAAAAAAACACTACTCAACCAGCCCTCTAAAGATACCATTTTTAGCTTCCATTTCTTCTCCTCGATGCATTCTCCCTTACACATTTACTGCTCTAAGCTTGCTTTAATTTTCAACCCCTTGGAATGCAACCTACAGTCTGAGTTTTCCCTGTTTGAACCTCTGTTCTCGGCCTCTCCAGCAGCCCTTGCACTACCCCTTTTTAGCAGCAACTAAGGCTTGTGCACTACTGTAAGCTTCCCTTACTTCAGTCCACTTTCAAGCCATCGATTCCACCTTGTACAGCCACCGTAAATAGCCACAATTTTCGCTACAGCCTAGAACCCAAACATTTTTCCTTCTTGCCTGTATACTCCTCACCTAAACCTGCCTATGTGATAACCTTAAATTTTCCATTTATTGGAAATTATAAATATTGAAAATAAATATTGGAGAAAATAAATAAAATTTGCGAGAACGGGATATTGGTGAAAATCCCGAGAATTGAGGAAGTGAAAGAATTCAGAGATTCGTATAAAGGAAATTAAATTGGAAGTGAAGATAAAAATAATAGAGAGAGGAAATATTAATTGGGATAAATTAAAAATCCAAATTAAATAAGGAAAATGAGAAATGAAAATAAAGTATGTTTATATAATTACAAATTTTACAAATGTATTTTATACAAATACGTATGTATTTAAAATACTATATAGTATAGTTTAATATACGTTGGTATATATATGGAAATATATACTATTTCATAAATTTAAATAATACATATGTATATAAACATAATATTTTATGCGTATATATAATTATATAAATACATATAGAAGAAAGGTAAATGTGATCTTATATTAAAGTTTATATGTATATATGTTGAATTATAACATTTATATAATTTGAATATGTAAATGTTATTTATTTTAAAGTATATAAATATACATATATATATATATATACTAGATATATGTTTTGTAATATGCAATATATATAATTTATATATAATGTATATTGTATTACATTATATATGAAATAATATATGTATAATATATAGTATATATTATATGTATAAAATATATTATATAGTGTAGGTGAGAGGAGCCACCGGCGAAGGAGAATTCGGCGGAGGAAGGAGAAGAGAGGAGGGAAAGGGACCGAAACCCACGAACCCAGATCTGGCGTCGTCACCGGTGATGGGGAGAAACGGAGACCAGATCCGGCGTCTCCGCAACTCTGGCAAGCTGTGGGAGGTGCTAACCGGCGAAAAGAAGGATTGTCGGCGGCCAAACCGATCGAACCGGCCGAAGGAGGCACTGAACCGGTCCGGCCAAAAATGGGAAAAAGGAAAAAGAAAAAGAAAAAGAAAAGAAAGAGAAAGAAACGAAAAAAGAAAGGAAGAAAAAGAAAAGAGGAAAAAGGAGAATTTCGGGAATTCTGAGATTTTAGAAAATTCGACAACCCGAAAATTACAGAAATTCGGTAAGAAATTCCCAGAAATTAAATTTCAGAAAAATGTAATAAATTATGGAAAAATTCTAAAATTTAGAATTTGTATTTCCAGAAATTATTTTCAGCAATCGGGATAATGAATCGAGAGAGATGGAGGGCGGGCACGATCGGTAAGAGGAAGTCGCAGACCCGGAAAAAGGTAAGGGATGCATGTGCAGCACTGTAAGGATATTCAGCCTGCATATTTTAATTTGAAATATTTTATGCAAATATTTTATGAAAGTTATTATGATGCATGATTGGCTAAAAATTTAAAACTGTATTTTCTGTGCAGGAAGTTAGTAAATCGGTAGCCGTTATGTTGCCGAAAATTTTAGAAAAACTTTATAAAATCATATTAAATGATTTTATTTTCGAAAATCGATATTAAATCATGAAACATAAGGAAATTACTAAATTTCATAAAACATGAATATAATGAGATGGAATTTTAAAATATTCATGCATTCGAAAATGGTGATAATGAAACCACCGAAAATTCTCGGAATATATAAATTACACGTAATACGAGGTGAAAGATGAAGTGAAATACAGTGAATATTTTTATGAATATTTTTATAAATATTCACTAAAGGATTTTAACCCTTATGGTTCTAAATTATGAAATTATATATTTATATAAATTCCATAAAAGTTTATTTTATGATGAAAACTACGGTTTTGAGATTGGTTGGCATCCCTATCATGCTGATGCATGATATGTGATATGTTTAGTCCCGGTCGACACTTGATCCGAGATCCACCGAGGATAATATAGATTATGGTCATAGATTTGACCGGTTTATTTCTTTACCCTCCGGGGTTTATAGTATGATAAGATTGATGTCTATCTTAGACTCCATAAATGATAGGTGATATGTTAAAAAGGAAAGTGTTTTACATGATATGGAATATGTCAAACGGAAAATGTGATAAATGATTTCGTGACATGTGAAAAGAACATGTTTTATATGATATGAGAAGAAAATCAATTGATTTATAGCATTTTTACAAAATGCTAATTTCGGTACTGATTATAGTACTGTGAGATGATTTTCATAAGACATGTGATACGAACATGTAATATATTTTCAAAAAGGAAGAAATGATAAATCTAATATTCTTACTATGGTCTTAAATGGAATATTAGATTATAAGTACTACATGAGTTCTGATAAGAAAGTGGAAAGTATATACAGCATAAAAGCCAACCCGAGTAAAGACTCGATCTTTGTACCGTGTGAGCCACCTCTAGAATACTCAAAGGACCTAAGTGTTACATAGATTCTTAGTGAACTATGGGGAGCCATCTCTAGAATCCTTTGAGCACTAAGTGCTACACGAGTTCCGATGTGTTAGTAAGAAGTTTATGTACCTTGTGAGCCACCTCTAGAAGACTCAAGGGACCTAAGTGCTACATAGATTCTTAGTGAACTATGGGGAGCCACCTCTAGAATCCTTTGAGCACTAAGTGCTACACGAGTTTCGATGTATTAGTAAGAAGTTTCTGTACCGTGTGAGCCACCTCTAGAAGACTTAAGGGACCTAAGTGCTACATAGATTCTTAGTGAACTATGGGGAGCCACCTCTAGAATCCTTTGAGCACTAAGTGCTACACAAGTTCCGATGTGTTAGTAAGAAGTTTCTGTACCGTGTGAGCCACCTCTAGAGAACTCAATGGACCAAGTGCTACATAGATTCTTCGTGAACTATGGGGAGCCACCTCTAGAATCCTTTGAGAACTAAGTGCTACACAAGTTTCGATGTGTTAGTAAGAAGTCTGTGTCCTAAAGGCCAAACCGAGTGAAGACTCGATTTCTATACCGTGGGAGCCACCTCTAGAATCCTGAAGGACCTATGTGCTACACGAGTTCCTCGATTTGACACTTAACTCCATTGCTAGTTAGGATGGATGTCGTAACTGAATCAGTGAATTGGGGCTTACGCCTAAAGTGATTAAGTAATCGGTTATATTGGAACTATTTTCAATGAGTTAAGCTATACCCTTAAAGTTTATGGATTTTCGTTTTGTGAATGGATTGATTTAGTTACTTACATAGTAACCGCTTTATCAACGTGTATAGTGACCAATCTATCGTAGTGCTTACTGCTTTGCTAATTTGATAAATGGAATAGATTTTAATAGCTAATTTTGCTATTTAAAGTACTGTACTAATTAAGAGAGTACAGTAAAACATGAAATGAGTTTTAAAAAAATAAGATGATGATTTAACTAATATTCTTTTCAAGGAATATACGAATATTAATTATTTTATTTAAATGCTTTATTTCATAAAAGCATTATTTTGAAAAGAATATGAAAAGGTTATGAAATGAAAAAAGAAAAGGATTTATTAATTCAAAACGAAATGAAAATCTCTCTCTACAGTTGCTTCTAGGTTCCGGAATAAGTATGGTATTCTAAAATACCTACCTTACTCCATCCGGATCCCTAGCCGACTGTAGTATCCTTCCTACATGCGAGCCTAGAGCCCATAGGAAAAATGAAAAAGGATTTTCAGCATATAAGAAGCTGAGTATCAAGTGAGGCGTATAATTCCCTTACTGAGCCGTGGTTTTGCTCACCCTATAATTTTGAACATTTCAGGTTTTGATGATTGTGAGTTCAATGGATTGTGGATCTCGGCTATACACGAAGGAAAATGTGACAGACCGACTGAGTTATTTGAGGTATGATCATTTATTTTCTGTATTTAGACATGTCAATAGTACTACTTATCTGATTAATTACGATGAAGGATGTGCATAATATAAATAATGTTATGTAAAATTGTTTAACAGTCAGTACAAGTGAAGTATCACAGACAGCCCAACCGGTTAAGTTGTGTACAATAAGGTGAGAAATGCGGTCACGGGTCGTGACAGCCTATTCCTTGTTCTTCGATTTTCACTCTCTAATTCACTCTTTCCTTCAACCTTTTCTCAACTCTTCTCTGATCTAATTTTGTTTGGCCAATAAGAGCCTCTGTCTCGTGCCTCACTTCCATGCCCCACCTTGCTTCAGTTTCAGCTTCTTTAGGCAGTAAGGTAGCTGCCTCTTCTTCCTCTCTTATCTCTCTGTCCTTTTTTTCTCTCGGTTTAGATCGTTTCTCTACTGCAGCAGTTTCTTTTCTTTTATTTTACTGATGCAATTTTTTTTCTTACGCTTCTCACTCACGGATGATATTTCATTCTTTCCCCCTTGTTTTTTTTTTTTGATTTCTGCCCCTTTTCATTTTTACAGTTCCTACTCCCAGTAACGTGGGAGTAGGTGAAACTGGTTGGCTTCCTTGGGAAGCCAATCGGTAGTTCATTTTTTTTTATATTTATTTCCTATTCAATGTATTTATACCATATATATTATATGCTATATATTTTTATCATCTTCTTATGTATGTGCACATTATATATATATATATATATATATATATATATGTTTCATGCTTTTATATATATATTTTATTTGTAGTATATATATATATATATTGTTCTTTTTTTTATTTTAAATTTACATATATATATATTATACTTAATATATATATTTTCCTTATTTATTCTCTCTATGTATGTATTTTTACATATACTTATGTATATCACATTTAATTTAATATACTTGTACCCTTAATGTACAATATATCCGTTTATTTTCTCTATTGATTAATATTTATTTATATATAATATATATTTATCTCTAACTCATTTATATAATTTATAAATTATATCTGCATTAATCATTTATTGTTAAATGCTCTAAATTAGCATATATGTCTTCATTACTTGAAATAATAAGAATTACAAACTACATTTCAATACTTAGTTTATTTAACGTCATTTATTTATTTATTAACTCAATACGGAAATTTGCAGCTTTCACAAGATA
Source organism: Heritiera littoralis (assembly GCA_031772115.1). Lineage (NCBI taxonomy): Eukaryota > Viridiplantae > Streptophyta > Magnoliopsida > Malvales > Malvaceae > Heritiera > Heritiera littoralis. The sequence goes on along the minus strand of JAPDPK010000038.1, from coordinate 1,182,016 downwards.
TATGATGAGAGACAATATGTAATGGTCAAAAAGGGGACTTGATGATTGAAAGTATACTAGCAGTATTACTTAAAAGATGATCTAGAGGTCAGAAACGATAAGTAGACGGAACATACCACCCTGTGACTTAAGTTAAATTCGGAGGACCGAATTTCTTAAGGTGGGGAAAATGTGATAACCGTAAAATTTTTCATTTATTGGAAATTATTAATATTGGAAATTAATATTAAAGAAAGTAGATAAGTGAAATAAATAAATATAATATGAGATCGGAATATTAGTGAATATTCCGTGAATTGAGGATGTGACGAATTGGGAAGTTCGAGTGAAGGAAAAATTTAAATTGGAAAATAAGGTTGGAATTATGGAAAATAATGAAATAGGGAAATTTAATTTGGATAAATGGAAATCCAAATTAAATAAGAAAATGAGGAAGAAATATGAAATATATTTATATAATTATATATTATATAAATGTATTTTTATACAAATACATATGTATTTAAATATTGTATAGTGTATAGTACATATTAATATACATTGGTATGTATATATGTATATATACTATTTTATAAATTTAAATAATACATATGTATTCAAGTATAACATTTTATGTATATATATAAATATATATACATATATGAGAAATGTAAATATTATTTTACATTAAAGGTTGTATATTTATATATTGTATTTCCTACATTTATATAAAGATATATATATAAATGTTATTTAATTTAAAGTATATAAGTATATATATATGTATTAGATATATATTTTGTTAATACCTAATATATATGTATATTTATATAATATATAGTACAATACTATAAATAAAATAATAATATTATATGTATAATATATTTTATATATTCTATGTATGATATATAATATATAGTATATAATATAGTATATGTATAATTGATATAATAATAAATAATAATAATAATAATAATAATAATAATAATAATAATAATAATAATAATAATAATAAAAAGAAAAACAAAAGAACAGAATAGGGAAGACTCCCGATTCTGCCTCCCGAGTGAAAGCCGGCCATCGTCGGCCGGCTAAGTGAGGGAAAGAGGAGAGAAGGACGGCATCGGTGGAGAGAGGAGAAGCCGGTGACCGACGGAAGAAAGGAGAAACAGAAACAGAAATAGAGGCAAAATCGACGGAAGCCGAGAAGGAAAAAGAAATGGGAAAGTGGCGGTGTCGGTCGATTCGGCCACGGCCACTGCAACCGAACCTTCGACGGAGGAAGAGAAAATGGTAGGAGGCCACCGGAGAGGTGGAGAACGGCGGAGGAGGAAGGGAGAAGAGGGAAAAGAGACCGAATCTAAACCGACTAGATCCACCGCTGTGCCGCCGATCTGGGATGAACGGAGGCCAGATCCAGCTTCGTTGTGGCGTTGGCTAACTGAGGAGCCACCGAACCACCGGAGAATTGGCCACCGGAGGAGAACCGGCGGTAAGGGAGGCTGGCCGGTCTGAACCGGTCTGATTGAAAAAGAGAAGAAAAAAGAAAAAAAAAAAAAAAGAAAAAAAAAGGAAAAAGAAAAGAAAAGGAGAAAGAAAAGAAAAGGGGAAAAGAAGAAAAGAGAGAGAAAAAGGAATTTCTAGGAATTCGAAAATTTTCGAGAATTCGAAAATTACGGAAAGCACGAAAATTCGAAAATTCCTCGATGACCGAGACGATGGAATCAGGCGAGGTGAACACGGGCGCGACGTAATGAGGCGATCGCCGATCCGGGACAGGAAAGGGAGACATGTGTAGCCTATAGGGATATTTAGCACACATGTTTTAAATTATGCATTTAATTTTTATAAATGCTTTTGATACTGATTGGTTGGAAATCTGTGATGATGTACTGGTTGAATTATAAATTATATTTTCCGAGCAGGAGGCTAGCCAATTGGCTACCATTATACTGCCGAAAAATTACTGAAAATTATCGAAAAATCACTGAAAATCATAATAAATGATTAGATTTCACGAGAAATGGTTTTTCAACCACGAAAATCGAGAAATCGATTAATTTTCATAAAACATGAATATATTGATGTTTAATTTTAAAATATTCATGTTTTGAGAATTGTGAAAATGAATTCACCGAAAATTCTCCCGATATGTGATATTTCACGTAAAACGAGATGGAAAATAAAAAGGACCGAAGTGAATATTTTATAAATATTTCTTAAATATTCACTTGATTTTGTAAATAACCTTTATGGTTTCAATTGTGAAAATAAGTATTTATAGAAAATTCCATAAAGGTTGATTAAAGGTCAAAAACGGTATTTTGAGACTAGAAGGTCTCCGTATGTGTTTATAGAGAAAACATGGTGACGGGAGTGTTGATTTGGAAAATAAATATTTTAATTTTCCATAAATCATAAAAATAATTGATTTGAATCCCGATAACTTTGAAAACCATGTTTTCGATAGAAAGCACGAAAAAACGTGCATATATGTTTTACGGTGAAAAAGGATAGTTATGACCTTTTATCTTTTACAGTGATGATTTTATAAACTGTTTACACCGTATGGAAAATATGATTTATGCATTTATGAAATATTTTGAAAAATGTTATTTATTTTATTTATTTCATAAAGGTGAGGATTTATACAAGTGAGCCTTATGGATAATTGTGAAATGTTTCAAATTACTGTGTTTAAAATCCATAAAGGTTATGGTACGGTTTTATACTGTTTTGAGACTTAGACCTCGAGTTTCATACATCGTACTATTACTGTTACTGTCACGTAGCTGATTGACCAACTAGTCATCAACGTCCTGAATTGTCACCTAGCAAGTGTACACCAAGGACATATTATAGATCATGGCCATAAATCTCAGTTACTGCTACTGTGTCCCTAGTGGATGATGATAGCATGATTTAATTGTAGGGTGATGCTTAGTCTCACTTATTGATTACTGTTTACTGAAAGGATTTACTGAATCCTGTTTACTGTACTGTACTGTTTACTGTTTACTAAACTACTGTACTGTTTACTATTTACTAAGCAAAGCTATATCATAACACTGTTTACAGAACTGTACTGTTTATTGAAATGGTAGCCACTGATTACTATTTTACTGGACTGAAAGCTACCCTTTACTGTTTACTGAACTGAAAGCTACCGTATACTATTTACTGAATTGGTAGCTACTGTTTACTGTTTTCTGACTGAACCGTATCAAGATATTGTTTTACTGAATATACTGTTTTACTGAACTGTAAGATACGGTAACTGAACTAAAGAGAAATTAATGGTTATTCAAAAAGAATAACATTGAAAATTATTTCTAAGATAGAAATAATTACAGAATGGTTTATCCAATGATTTGGATATTTACAAACCACTGTACTGTCACATGTTTTTAACTGTACTGAAGAGAACAGAAGTAAATCACTATTTTACTATTGAACTGTCACGTGTTTTAAACCATACTGAAGTGAAGAGAAATAAATGGTTTAATCTATGGAAAACGAATATTAAATCATTTTAAGAACAATTTATGAAATACTCTCTACAGTTGCTTCTAGATTCCGGGACATGACAGGTATTTCAAAATACCTGCCTTACTCCATCCGGATCCCTAGCCGACTGTAGTATCCTTTCTACATGTGAGCCTAGAGCCCTTCTAGGAAAATTTATAGAAAGCAAAAAAGTTTTTCAGCATATAGGTAGCTGAATATCAAGTGTTGCATATAACTCTCATACTGAGCCGTGGTTTGCTCACCCCTTAATTTTAACATTTCAGATTTTCGAGGACTAAGAGTCTGATATCTAAGGATTTCAGCTATGCATTTGGGAACGATGCGACAGCTTGATTTACTACATGAGGTACGATCATTTATTTTTCGTATTTAGACTTATTTACAGTACTACTTTCTTGTGAACTAAGATAGGGGATGTAATTCATATTATAATTTCATATGAAATTGTTTAAATGTAACTGAAAAGTAAAGTATCGCAGACAGCCCAACCGTCAAAATTGTGTAATAATATGTGTATTACTGTGTTACTGGACTGTTACAGTCGAGAATAAAGCGGAGTGTTAAGTCGATGGCCACTCTATTCACTCAATTCATGACTAATTTCCCAAATGTGGCCATGAATGCACCAACAGCCCCACCTACAGTACCTCCTATTCCATCAAGGAATACACCTCTTACTCCTCCAGTACAGCCTCCACCAGCACAGCCAGAGTTGCCCCTACCAGTCCAAGATCCTGAGAGGCGAGATCCTAAGGCTTATTGCAGTGTTGTACTGATTAAAGAATTTAAGAAGTTGGATTTGCCTAAGTTCAAAAGGGACAGAGATCCATTGACCGTAGAGAATTGGGTGAAAGTGGTCACCAAATAATTTATGTACATGACTTATTCCAAAAGGGAGAAGGTGGGCGTGAGACATATTTACTAGTGGACGACGCAGAACATTGGTGGCAGTCTACACAGACTATATTGGAGGCTCGGCATCCAGAGGTAATGTGGGACATTTTTTTTGAAGCATTCAATAGACAATATATCCCACGCACTGCTCAGACAAATTTGAAGGTAGAATTTCTGAACTTGACTCATGGGACTATGTCAGTTGATCAGTATGAGTTAAAGTTCACTACTTTGAGCAGGTTTGATTTAGAGGTTTTGAAGAGTAAGGAGCACAAGATTTACAGATTTATTGAGGGATTGAGACCTTCTATCAGTTCTAAGTTGTACCCTTTGGATATCACCATATATGATGAGGCAGTCCGTAAGGCTCAGCTGTGTGAGCAAGATTATGAGTTTCATCAAGCTAATTTCTGAGCTAAGGGTAAAGGCAAAGAAAAGATGAAGCAGAAGTCAGAGGAGAGAGCCTCTAGTGATAGATATCCATTCAGGAGAAGTAGGCAATATGAAGGGACTCCTAGATCTAATGAGATTAAGATATCTGATGAGAGATCCAGATATTCAGTAGGTAGTATTGCTAGCTCGTTGAAGAGTATAATGCAGAAATGCGAGCATTGTGGGAGGTTTCATAGGTCACAGCCTTGCCGTATGGCGACTGGGACTTGTTTTTGGTGTGGTGAGAGGGGACACTGGATTAAAGATTATCCCAAGATTTCTCAGAGGGTGTCCAAGGAATCAGAGAAGACCACCCAGCCACAACATAAGGCCACTGCTGTAGAGAAGGGGAAGAAAGTCGTGACTCAGGGTAGAGTATTTGCAATCGATAAGGAGTCCATTGATACATCATCTGATGTTATTAAAGGTAAGATTTATCTTTTTGATATAAATGTCACTGCATTATTTGATCCAGGCTCTACGCACTCATTTATATCTCCCATGATTGCTATGAAATTGCCTGTTGAACTTGAACCCTTAGGAAATTTGTTACAACCAAATACTCCATTTAGGGAATCTCAAATGACGGACCTAGTGTATCGTAATTGTAAGCTATGAGTAAGAGAGAGAGAGAATCAATAGCTGACCTAATCCTACTAAATGTGTACAGATTTGATGTCATATTAGGGATGGATTGGTTGGCTAGAAATCATGTGATTTTAGATTGTTATGCTAAAAATATGATTTTTTTCTTCTCCCGTCAGCTATGTTGTAAATTTTGCAAGTAATTAATGCAAAATATATTTGTTAGTTGACTTATTTGAAAATGAATTTAATAGAATATATTTGTTACGTGAAGGATTTATAGCATATGTAGTGGGCGTAGAAAAGAAACGTCCTGAACTTCATGAAATTTCGGTAGTTAGTGACTTTCCCGATGTGTTTCCGGACGAGTTTCCAGGACTTCCTCCAGATAGAGAAATTGAATTTACTATTGAGTTCGTGCTGGGAACGGAACCCATTTCTAGACCTCCCTATCGGATGGCTTTAGTGGAACTTGAGGAATTGAAGAAGCAACTTCAGGAGCTACTAGACAAGGGGTTCATACGACCCAGCGTATCCCTATAGGGTGCTCCTGTGCTATTTGTACGAAGGAAAGATGGCAGCATGAGGCTTTGCATTGACTAGCGATGGTTGAATAAAGTTACAATTATGAACAAGTACCCTCTTCCCAAGATTGATGATCTTTTTTATTAGCTTCAGGGTGTACAAGTCTTTTCCAAGATAGACTTGAGATCGGGATATCATCAATTGAAGATTCGAAGTGAAGATGTGTCACAGCCCATGACCCTATTTTTCATCTTTTTCTATACATCTTATTTGGTTGGACTGTCTGTGATACTTTACTTTTCTTTTACATATAAACAATTTCATATAAAATTATAATATGAATTACATCCCCTATCTTAATTCATAAGGAAGTAGTACTGTAGATAAGTCTAAATACAGAAAATAAATGATCATACCTTATTAAATAAATCAAGCTGTCGCATCGTCCCCAAATGCACAGCCGAAGTCCTTTAGATGTCAGACTCTTAGTCCTCAAAAACCTGAAATGTTAATATTAAAGGGTGAGCAAACCACGGCTCAGTAAGGAAATTATATGCCTCACTTGATACTCAGCTATCTATATGCTGAAAAACTTTTTCATTTTTCCTATGGGCTCTAGGCTCGCATGTAAGAAGGATACTACAGTCGGCTAGGGATCCGGATGGAGTAAGGTAGGTATTTTGAAATACCTATCTTGTCCCGGAACCTAGAAGCAACTGTAGAGAGTTATTTTCTTTTCGTGTGGAATTTAAATCCTTTTTCCTTTTTATTCCATATCGTTTTTATATTCTTTTCAAAATAATGCTTTTATGAAATAAAGCATTTAAATAAAATAACTTGTATTCATATATTCTTTGAAAAGAATATAGTTAAATCATCATCATTTTCATTCAAAACTCATTTCATATTTTACTGTACAACCATAATTAGCACAGTACTTTAAATAGCAAAATCAGCTATTAAATCCTTTTCGTATAACATATATATCATTTAAATCTAATATTCAATTTAAAAATTTAAAATAAGAATATTAGATTTATTTTCCTCCTCTTTCCTTTTTGGAAAACATATCACATATTCATGTCATATATAGTCTAATATTCAATTAAAATCATAGTAAGAATATTAGACTTATAAACTCTTTTTCCTTTTGAAAACATATTACATGTTCATATTACATGTCATATGAAAAATCATCTCGTAGTACTAAAATCAGTACCGAAATAAGCATTATGTAAAATGCTGTAAATCACTTTCATTTAACTCATCACATATCATGTAAAACGTTTACATTTCACGTATCACATATCATATAAAACATTTTCACATATGGAGACTTAAGCACCACGCCCAGCCCGTCCACTGGGTCGTTACTCATATCATGCTATAGACCTCGAAGGGTATAAATAATCATGTCAGATCTATGGCCATAGTCTATAATTGTCCTCGGCGGATCACTGATCAGGTGTCGGCCGGGACTACATATCACATATCACATATTACATGTTACATATCACATATCACATATCAGCATGATAGGATGCCATCTAGTCTCAAAACCGTATTTTTCATCATCAATAAACCTTTATGGAATTTATAAAAAATATATATATAATTTCATAATTTAAAACCATAAAGGTTATAAAATCATTTAGTGAATATTTAAGAAATATATATAAAAATATTCACTTTATTTCTTTTCATTTTTCATCTCGTATTACGTGTAATTTACATATCATGAGAATTTTTGGTGATTTCATTATCACCATTCTCGAAAACATGAATATTTTAAAATCACTTTCATTTCATTCATGTTTTTATGGAAAATATTCATTTTCTTGATTTTCGTGATTGAAAATCATTTCTCGTAACATAAAATCATTTATTATGATTTTATGAAATTTTCTAGAAATTTTCGATAATTTTTTTTGGCAGTATAACGGCTGCCGATTGGCTAGCCTCCTGCACGGAAAATACAGTTTATAATTTCAACTGGTACTTCACCACAATTTTCCAACCAATCATTCATCGCAATATTTTCATAAATATTTTCATAAAATATTTCATAATTAAAATCATGCAGACTGAATATCCTTACAGTGCTGCACATGCATCCCTTACCTCAGTACACTGTAGAGCAATGCCTTAAGTTGCACCAATATGCTTCCTATCTCACCGAATTATAAACTGCAAAGTCACAGTTTAATGTAATTAAATTTTGATATAAAATATATAAAATTCCTTTACTTATTTAACTCTCATTTGAACCATCATTACCTAGAATATTAGAATTCCTTATAATCTTTCCATGGTAAATGAATATTTCATTTACTTTCAATTTTCTATTTTAGCATTATGTGCCACTTCTCAATGTCAATGTCTTCATCTTAGTTTAATAACCAAATGGTCATTTTTCATGCATAAGCCTATTTGGCTTATGACCTATATTTCCCAAGTTAATACATATACATTATTCTTGCATATTTTCCAGCCCTCATTTTGTCAACTTCTCCCATTTTCCACGACATTCACGTCACTCTTCCTTATTCATCATTGTGGCCGAATGGCCTTACATGGCTTAGATGATTCATTCCTCTATAATATATATATATATATATATATATACACACTCAACTATAATTGTCACTTTATTTTACCAATTCAGACCAAGTCAACCTAAGCATTTCTTTCTTTTATTTTTTTCATTTTTTTCCTAATGTTGCTGTCCAAACTGACAGGTTACATTACTTTTCTGTTTTGCAGTCCATGTTACTTCAGTTTCTGTCTCCACACTATGACTATACCTAATACCTTTTATGTTATCAATATCTTACACCATTCACACACATAAATGTCAGTCAAAAGTCAACCAAAATTCTTCCTTATTTCCTCATTTCCGGTTGTACAATCAGCACAATTTCTTCTCTATATTCGACTGTACAAACAGCCCACTTATTTTTCATTCTATTGATCATACTTTTTTTACTATATTTTATAGTTATATCTCTTTCATTTTCAGCCTTTACTTTTTGACTTTATGTATTTGACTATTTCCATCACTTGAGTTTACATCTTCTCTTTTCTTCCATTCACGGCAGTAGCAGTACTTAGACTTTCTTGTTTTCACACTGGATAAAGCATTTTGTTTCTCCTTTATACACGGCAGCCACACTCCCCTTCCTATTTCATTTTCACATCTTGACAGCCTTCTTTCTTGACTAACATGCTAACATCCAATACTATCTTTTCGCACCAAGTCTTTTCTATTTCTTGTTTCGGTTCCAGCCAATCTTGTTTTATTTTTATCTATTCGGTTCAGGCAGTTTTTTATGTACTGTTCGGTTTAACTTTTAAACACTATTTTGTTTTTTTGTAAATTTCATTGCTGTTCAACGACAAGGTTATCTCTTATATACATAATTCCTTTTTCTATATTTCTCTTAGCTTCAACCACACCACAACATCTGCACAGCGAAAATTCTGGTTTCATTTATTCATGCCATACACGCATGTAACAGCAGGTTTTTTCTCAGCCATGAACAATCACCATCGATCAAAGATCTCAGTCCTAAGATTTTACTATTTGTTTCCCTTCTAAGCCCTACTCATATATATCATCTACTTGGCCACAACATCACAAATCAATGATCAAAGTACATAAAATGTGGGCTGAAAATTGTCTTACCTGTGCAAGAAACACGTTAATGACTAAAGCAAAAACAGATTTGTTTTGCTAATATTCTGCACGGTTTGGCCGAGGTTTTGATGGTGTTTGGAAAGTCTCTTTTAAATGAGGGATATTTCTTGTAGAAAGGCCTAACAAATTAGACGCAGTAGATGAGAGTTTAGCATGTAAGGGGCGGAAGAAGCTTGGAGAACCAGAAAAATCGAGAAGGAAGAGCTGAAACAGAGTGAAATGAAGTAAGGCGGTGGAGTTTGCTGCATAAAAAGGCTGAATGTGGCGTGTTGTTGCCATTTAATTGGTCCCAATTTTATTTTCTTTGTAAATTTTCAGCTACCTTTCTAAATATTACAAAATGACCTTAAAATTAGTAAAATTTACTAAATTGTGCCACTGCCATTTTCTTTTCTGTTCCAACCATTTTCCATTTAAAAACTTATTTATTTTTATTTTTATTTTATTATTATTTTTTTAAGCTAAATTATAGCTTATTTGGTCCATTTTGATCACTCCTTAAGAAAATTAATTTTGCCCTTGTACAACTTTAAAATTTTCAATTCTATCACACCTTTCTTTTGACATTTATAAAATATCAAACAAATTTATTTATTTATTTAAAACTTATTATTCCGTACATGTACAGTATAAATTATTGAGTTCTCACAAGATGTCCCTAAGACGGCATTCAGGACACAGTACGACCATTATAAGTTTCTAGTGATGTTGTTTGGTTTAACCAATGGCAACGCAGCATTTATGAACTTGATGAACAATGTGTTCAAACCATATTTGGACCAGTTTGTCATTGTTTTTAAAAATGACACATTGGTGTATTCGAGATCCCGAAAAGAGCATGAGCAACATCTTCGAATAGTCCTGCAGACCCTTAAAGATCGAGGATTGTATGACAAGCTAAGTAAGTGTAATTTTTGGTTGGATCAAATCTCTTTTTTGGGTCATATAGTCAGTAAAGATGATGTTTCGATCGATCCATCGAAGATTGAAGCTGTTGTACAGTGGGAGAGACCGAAAATAATGACGGAGATTAGGAGTTTCTTGGGTCTAGCCGACTATTACCGAAGATTTGTTAAGGGTTTTTTGAGGTTAGCTACTCCCTTGACGCGCTTAACACACAAAGATGTGAAGTTTGAATGGAATGACGCTTGCGAGCGTAGTTTCCAAGAGTTGAAGCACAAGCTGACGACTGCACCTATGCTTACCATTCATAATGGTTCAGGAGGTTTTTCCGTATACAGTGATGCCTCCGCACAAGGATTAGGTTGTGTGTTAATACAGCATGGTAAGGTAGTTGCATATGGTTCTCACCAATTAAAGGACCATGAGAAGAACTACCCGACTAATGACTTGGAGTTAGCTACACTGGTATTTGCCCTAAAGATTTGGCGGCATTACTTGTATGGAGAGAAATTTCAAGTTTTTACGGATCATAAGAGTTTGAAGTACCTATTCTCTCAAAGGGAGTTGAACATGAGACAGAGGAGATGGCTCGAGCTTCTGAAGAATTATGATTGTGAGATCCTATACCACCTGGGGAAGGCCAATGTGGTTGCGGATGCTCTGAGTCAGAAACATGTGAGAATTATGTCTTATATGATGATTAGAGAATATGAGTTCCTTGAGCAATTTGCAAGCCTCGGCCTAAATGTTATATCTGCTGGGCATTATGGGATGATAGCTAGTTTGATGATTAAGCCAGAATTAATGGATAGAATTCGGTTTGCTTAAAAGGAACATGCTTAGTGTATCGAGGTTGTGGATCAGATTCAATCAGGTATGCAATCAGAATTTACCATTGGTAGTGATGGAATTTTGAGGTTTAATAATCGCATATATGTTCCTAATGAAAAAGAATTGACGAAGTTGATTTTGACTGAAGCACATTCCACTAAGTACACTCTACACCTAGGCAATACTAAGATGTATCATAATCTACACAAGGTGTATTGGTGGATTGGCATGAAAAGAGATGTAGCTGAATTTGTGGCGAAGTGTCTCACATGTCAACAGGTTAAGGTAGAGCACCAAAGACCAGTTTGTTTGTTACAACCTCTGCCTATACCTATGTGGAAATGGGAGCACATTACGAGGGATTTTGTTACGGGATTACCACAAACCAGAAGGAGTCATGATGGTATTTGGGTGATTGTAGATCGATTAACTAAGTCTGCACACTTCCTACCTATGAAGGCTACAGACTCAGCGTTTTGGCAGATTTATATGTTAAAAAGATTGTTCGATTACATGGGGTTCCTGTGAGCGTTACCTCCGACAAAGATTCCAAGTTCACTTTTCATTTCTGGGAACATTTTCAAGAAGCCATGGGATCTCGGTTAAACTTTAGCACGGCTTTTCATCCGCAGACTGATGGTCAGTCCAAGCGCACCATTCAGACGCTCGAGGATATGTTGAGAGCCTGTGCTTTGGATTTTAAAGGCTCATAGGACGATCATCTGCCATTAGCCGAGTTTGCTTACAACAATAGCTATCACTCAAGTATTGGGATGGCGCCATATGAAGCTTTATATGGAAGAAGATGTCAATCCTCGATTGGGTGGGAAGAAGTGGGCGAGCGCAAGCTGTTAGCTCCAGATTTAGTCGAGCAGGCATTGATTTGTCAAAGACTCAAGATAGGTTAGAGTCGACAAAAGAGTTATGCAAATGTTCGACACAAACCACTTGAGTTTTTAGGTTGGAGACTCGGTATTTTTAAAAGTTTCTCCATCCAAAGGAATCATGAGATTTGGTAGGAGAGCTAACTTAGTCCTCGCTACATCGGGCCATTTGAAATTTTAGTTCATGTGGGAGATGTTGCATACTGATTAGCATTACCATCGGAGCTATCGAGATAACATAATGTCTTTCATGTGTCTATGCTTCTGAATTATAATCCGGATCCATCTCATGTCATAAGACATGAACCTTTAGAGATTTAAGAGGACTTGAGCTATGTGGAGAAATCGATTCAGATTTTGGACGGGAAAGAGAAAGTATTACGATTTAAGGTAATTCCATTAGTCAAAGTTCTCTGGCAATACCATACTATAGAAAAAGCTACATGGCAGCTAGAGGGCTTGATGAAAGAGAGATATCCTGAACTATTTGAGCAGCCGCCCGATTCAAATTTGAAAGACCAAATTCTTAAAGGTGGGGAGAATGTGAAATCCCTAATTTCCTTTAATCTTTTAATATTTGTAAGGTATTCCAATTTGGAATGAGTGGATAAATTATATTAAGAAGTTGTATGATGTTTTATAGGTAAAGGAGGAAACATACCAAGTAGGCCCCACAAGATAATCTGTAATCTGGACAGATCTCAAAGTGGCAAAATATGAATCGTGGGCTCAAAATACCTAAGTGGTAAGACAACTTCTTGAAAATGTGGAAAATTAAGTGATCTTACCTTCAGGGGTATTTTAGTCATTTCACCCTTATTATTGTCCCATTTGTACATTTGAAGTCAAAGAGTTGACTTCTATATTATCAAAAGATTATGATTATGTGAAAATAAATTTGAAATTTTAACATGTAGATGATATATGGGACATGGAAGGAATAAGAGAGATTAAATGGTCAAATAGTCAAATAGTTAAAAGGATGAGATGTTAAATGGATAATAATGAATTAAATGACTTTTGTCATCTTCTCCATCAACAAGGGCCGGTAGCCATAGATGCTCTTCCTCTCATTTTCTTTAAGTTTTCCTTCATACTCACCTTGTAGAACAACCACTTTCTTCCATCGAATCGTTAAGCTTACTTAACGAAAATTACTCCTCATCACTAGCTCCAGCTATACTTGTAATTTGGAGGGCTGAATCAAAGGCTTTGGGGAGTTTCTTATTGCTGTCATTTTCGGTTACTAACAAAGGTAAGAGATGAAATGGTTTCATTCAATTCTATCCATGGTTTAGAGTTGTGTAAAGTTGGTATAAAATGTTTATAGCTTTAAAATGAAAGAAGATCAACTTTTGAGGGTTTTAAGATGAAGTTTAAGTGTTAAAAGAAGTATTAGAAAGGTTTGATTTAAGTGAAGGCTTGGTTTGTTAATTGTTATAGTAATATTTGCAGCTTTGAAGAAGCGAAATGAAATTCGTTGGTGCAACCAAACTGCTGTATTTGGTGGTATTTGAGGTAAGGAATATGTGTAACGGACATAGGGTGACTATGTCTGTTTTGGTTGCATGAATTGGTATCAAATTAAGTTGTTTTTAAGTGCAGGAAGTTTTACATCTCAGTTTTTCTCCTAGTTACGATTTGGCTAAGGGCAGCCGATTGCCTTAAATAGCAGCTGATTGCCCAGAGACAGTCGTGACGTACTTATTTTCGAAAATGATTTAAAGTAGCTGACTGCCCAGAGACAGTCCTGACGTACTTATTTCCAAAAATGATTTAAAGTAGCCGACTGCCCTATATAGCAGTCGACTGCTATGGAGCCAGTCAACTGCCAATCGTCCAAAAGTATTTTGTTTGCGAAACCAGTCAACTGCTATGGAGTCAGTCGTCTGCATTTTCTTGGAAAACATTCTGTTTGCGAACCAGTTGACTGCCCTAATGGTTTTCGAGTTTTAAAATATTCTGAAATTTAAAAAGGAAATAATTTAATAAATCAATATATGTTATAGCAGTCAACTGCCTTGAAATAGTAGTCAACTACCTCCTTTTGAAAATAGTGTTTTAAATGCCTATTTTATAAAAGTGTATTTATATTACCAATGAGGTATATAACAAATGTTTTGAGATTGTTCATGCCTTTGGTGATCATGCATATTATATGTATTTGGCTGTGAGACCTTATTCACATCCTCATCACCATAGTTGTCACCCGACTAGTGTTCAGTTTAGATTATCGACTATGGCCATTTGTCTCTTATATGTGATTGGCTTAAGGGAGGATCCCTGGCCCCATATGTGAGTACGCAACTTTATATGCGTCCCTTACGGGATTTATTTGATTCATGATTTTATTGGAATGTTAACCATCTCCCCAAGCTATATGAAGTTATTTGTATATGTGATTTCAAGTGATTTGATACACATGAAAGTATTTGATTTATTTGAATATATATAAGTGATTTATAAGACAGGATTATTTGATTTATTTGAATATATGAAAATGATTTATATGGTATATGTTTTTATAAGGATCCTACATGACATGATAGAGCCAAGTAGGAAACCTGCATATAGTGGCATGGTACTCTCTTTTATATATACTCCTTATTGAGCGTAAACACACTCCTTTACAACATTTTTTCTAGACTATTTATAGTGATTCCCATCCTAGATAGAGGGGCTTACTTTTGGATTTTAGTATTCCTTCAAGGCACGCTTCCCAAACTGAAGGAAACCAAAACAAACACACAGTGAAATTTAAATCATTCGGCCTCCACCAGGATCGATTCGGAAGGTTGCCTGATTAGGGTTTCGAGATTTTACCTAATGTTTTCTCTGATTTTTTCTGTCTTTGGTCGAATCACAAGCAGCAACTTTTCGTTCCTGCCTTTATGGTATCCACACGAACGGATCTCACGACCCTTGAACGTCTCACGATCAGAAGCCTTAAAGAGCGTTTTTTGATTCTTATAATCGATTTGCTAGCTTCAATTAAAAGAATACCTTTGCTGTTATATTTTTTGCGGCTTTGTTTTTTAGAAAAAACATCCTTTTATAGGCAGTAAATTTTACCCTAAAATTTACTGCCAAACAGAACTCTAATCCTACTTAGAATAGGATTAGCTATATCCTTAATCCAATTCAGAATAGGATTAGATATATCCTTAATCCAATTCAGAGTAGGATTAATTAAGCTCCTCATTGATCCGTTCTAAGTGTGCGACCCCAATAGGTTCTCAAAACAACGGCAATGACAAAATTATCACAGGCAATGAGCGGTATCTAGCAACACATCATTGCTACCCATGTAACGAGAATGTCAATGACTCAACATAACCTTACTCGTGATAGATGTTACCGCGTAGTCTAATCCCTTTATCCTTTGATTTCTTGATTAGACAAAAGTCATGGAATGTGTCACACTTGTATAGTCTAATCAACGTTTCTTGATTCCTGAGTAGACTAATTAAACAAATAAAATCAATATCTCATATTGACTTATTCGAGCACGGCCATGCATTTCTTAGTCTCACTCTATCAAAGGGCCCAAGACATCACTCTTGTTATATAAGAGGGATAAATCCTATCTTGATCACTCAACATCCCTCTACATATATCAAGGCATACCCAATTACTACCTTTATAGTCCATCCTGTTACGAATGACATCTAGCAGCATTAAAGTATGCAATTCTTTATGTTGGGATCTCTGATGATCTTAAGTCAAAGGATCACATACACCATCATCACTATGAGAATCGCTTATGACACTCATATAACAATCCATGTAGCGTTCTCATGGAAGGTCGATCCAGTACATAGTTCTCTAACATGTACCTATGTGATGACTTGATATCCTATATCCATGACAATGGTCATCAGTCAACCACATACTAGTCTTATCTTACATTGTTATCCTTGTTCACAATAATACTTGACTAGGGATATTTTAAGAATAGTGTGTTATTACTATTCTAAGGACATTATCATATAAGATTACATTACGCAGTTATAAGACAAATATAATAATGAGCTATAAATAAAATGTCATGATACATAAAAAAATGCCAAAGTCAATCATCTAATGAATGGTTCTAAGGGCATAATCCAACAATCTCCCACTTGCACTAAGACCATTCACTCATGTATCTAATACCTAGTGACCTAGTGTGACGATCATGTCTTTGCTGCGTCAAAGGCTTCGTCAGTGGGTCGGCGATGTTACCGTCAGTTGGTACTTTGCATATCTTCGCATCTCCTCTCTCGATGATATCTCGAATGAGATGGAAGCGCCGTAGTATATGTTTGGATCGTTGGTGAGATCTAGGCTCCTTAGCTTGTGCGATGGCTCCATTGTTGTCACAATAGAGCTCAATCGGATCTATAATGCTAGGAACAACTTCAAGCTCAGTAATGAACTTCTTGATCCAAACAGCCTCCTTAGCAGCTTCAGAGGCAGCTATATACTCAACCTCTGTTGTAGAATCGGCCACTGTCGCCTACTTTGAACTCTTCCAGCTCACAGCACCACCATTAAGGCAAAACACATAACCGGATTGCGATCTATAGTCATCTTTATCAGTTTGAAAGCTAGCATCAGTGTAACCTGTTACAATGAGCTCTTCCTCACCTCCGTATATCAAGAATGTATCCTTAGTCTTTCTCAAGTACTTAAGAATATTCTTGACAGTGATCCAGTGACGTTCACTAGGATCAACTTGATATCTACTCGTCATGCTCAAGGCATATGAGACATCGGGACGTGTGCATAACATGGCATACATAATGGATCCAATGGCAGATGCATATGGAACTTTACTTATACGTTCTCTCTCTTCTTGTGTTGTAGGACACTGTTCTTTTGAGAGAGTAATGCCATGTGTCATAGGTAAAAATCCTTTCTTGGAATCCTGCATGCTAAACCTCTTTAGCACTTTATCTATATATGCACTTTGATTTAGGCCAATTAATTTCCTTGATCTATCTCTATAGATCCTTATACCCAGTACATAGGTAGCTTTGCCCAAGTCCTTCATTGAAAAGCAATTCCCTAACCAAGTCTTTACAGACTGAAGGGTAGGGATGTCATTCCCAATGAGTAGTATGTCATCTACATACAACACCAGGAAGACAATAGTGCTCCCACTGACCTTCTTGTAGACACAAGGTTCATCTTCGTTCTTGATGAAACCAAACTCTTTGATTGCATCATCAAAACGAAGATTCCAACTTCGAGAAGCTTGCTTTAGTCCATAAATAGAACGTTGCAGCTTACAAACCCTTCCAGCATTTTTTGGATCAACAAAACCCTCAGGTTGTGTCATGTACACATCCTCGAGTAGCTTTCCATTAAGAAAAGCGGTCTTGACGTCCATTTGCCAGATTTCATAATCATGGTATGCAGCTATCGCAAGCAAGATCCTAATGGATTTGATCATCGTGACTGGTGAAAAAGTTTCATCATAGTCAATACCATGAATTTGTTTAAAACCTTTAGCAACCAATCGCCCTTTATAGGTATGAACATTTCCTTCCATGTCGGTTTTCTTCTTAAAAACCCATTTACACCCTATAGGTTTTACCCTTTCGGGTAAGTTAACCAAGGTCCAAACTTGGTTGGCATACATGGATTCCATCTCAGATCTCATGGCTTCAAGCCATTTCTCAGAGTCTGGCCCTGTAATAGCCTATTGATAGGTAGTAGGCTCATCTTGGTCCATGAGCAATACATCACCGTTCTGAGTCATTAGAAATCCATATCTCTGTGGCTCACGATGTGTTCTAACTGATCTACGCAAGGCTTGTGTCTCTTGAGCAGGCGGTTGCTCCACAACAGCTTGTGGTTCTGGTTCCACAACAACTTGTGCTGCTTGCTCAGGCTCCATCTCAACATCGGGTGCGCTATCTTGTATCTCTTGAATTTCTTCAAGTTCTACTTTTCTCCCACTAGTTCTTCTAGAAATGAATTCTCTTTCTAGAAAGACACCTGTTCGAGCTACAAACACTTTGCGCTCAGTGGGATTGTAAAAATAATATCCTTTAGTTAGTTTAGGATATCCCACAAAATAGCACTTATCAGATTTAGGTGCAAGTTTGTTAGAGACTTGACGTCTTACATAAGCCTCACAACCCCAAATCTTCATAAAAGACATACTGGGACGTTTACCAGTCCATATCTCATATGGTGTCTTTGGAACCAATTTAGATGGAACACGGTTCAGTGTAAAAGCAGTTGTTTCTAATGCATGTCCCCACAAGGATTCTAGAAGATCTGTATGACTCATCATTGATCCAACCATATCTAATAAAGTTCGGTTTCTCCTTTCAGATACACCATTCCATTGTGGTGTACCTGGAGGAGTGAGTTGTGAGACAATCCCACACTCTTTAAGATAGTCATAAAATTCTTGGCTTAAGTATTCACCACCTCGATCTAATCGAAGTGCCTTAATGCTCTTGCCAAGTTGGTTTTGTACTTCATTCTTGAATTCTTTGAACTTTTCAAAAGATTCTGACTTGTGTCTCATAAGATACACATAGCCATATCTACTGAAATCATCAGTAAATGTAACAAAGTACATAAACCGACCTCTGGCCTGTGTGTTTAAAGGTCCACATACATCTGTATGTACTAAGCCCAATAAATCACTTGCCCTTTCACTATGTCCTTTGAAAGGGGCTTTAGTCATCTTACCCACCAAACAAGATTCACATGTCTCATACGATTCAAAATCAAATGAGTCCAAAATTCCATCTTTATGGAGTTTGGAAATGCGATTCTCATTTATGTGTCCCAAGCGACAATGCCAGAGATATTTTGATCATTAGAGTTAATCCTTTTAGCATTTATGTTATAAATAGGCATATCAAGATTTAGAATGTAAAGACCATTAATTAGTTGTGCACTACCATAAAAGATATCATTTAAATAAATGGAGCAACAGTTGTCCTTTATTATAAATGAAAAACCCTTCTTGTCCAAACAAGAAATAGAAATAATGTTTTTAGTGATGGAAGGCACATAATAACAATCATCTAATTTTAAAACAAGCCCTGTGGGCAATGTCAAAATATAAGTTCCTACAGCTAATGCAACAACCCTTGCTCCATTTCCCACTCGTAGGTCGACCTCGCCCTTAGTCAACGATCTACTCCTTTTGAGTTCCTGCACATTTACACAAATGTGAGAACCACATCCAGTATCTAATACCCATGATGAAGAAGTAGATATATTAACTTCTATAACATAAATACCTGAAGTGGTAGTCTCACTTCCTCTCTTCTTCTTTAGCTCTTCCAGGTATTTGTTGCAGTTCCTCTTCCAATGTCCGGTCTCACCGCAATGGAAGCATTTCCCTTCTTTGGCAACCCCACCTTTAGGCTTCAGTGCAGTATCATTGGGCGTGAACTTGCCATTGGCTTTATTACCTTTTTTCTTACCCTTTGCATTAGCCTTGCCCTTAGCTTTCTTAACTATTAAGACATCTTTGGGCTTGGCCTTTTTCATGTTGGATTCAGCTGTTTTCAACATGCTAAGTAACTGTGGCAGAGTCTTGTCAATTTCATTCATGTTGTAATTAACAACAAACTGACTGCAACTGTCTGGCAACGATTGCATAATCACATCAGTGGCCAACTCTTGGCCCAAAGGAAATCCCAATCTTTCAAGGTTTTCAATGTACCCAATCATCTTGGGCACATGAGTACCAACGGGAGTCCCCTCTGCCGTCCTACACTGAAACAATGCCTTAGAGACATTGTACCTTTCTTGCCTAGCTTCCTCTTGATAGAGTTGCTTGAGATGCTCGATCATATCGAACGCATCCATTTCCTCATGTTGCTTTTGAAGCTCAGGATTCATGGAGGCAAGCATAAGGCAACTAACATCCAATGCATCATCTTGATGCTTCTTATAAGCATCTCTTTCTGCCCTTGGAGCATTAGAGGGTGGTTCCTCAGGTAAGGGAATCTCGAGGACATACAACTTCTTTTCTTGCTTGAGGACTATCCTCAGGTTCCTGTACCAATCCAGGAAGTTTGTCTCATTCAACTTGTCCTTCTCAAGGACAGATCGCAGTGAAAGTGTGTTATTTGTGTTTGATGCCATGGTAATCTACAACAGAAATATGCAAAATATAAGTATCATGAATGCATTCATTTAATTAAATATTTATTAAATGATGCTCCCACTATTTTTATCGAATCAACAACCCTCACTATTAATTCGGAAAAATTATCACATAATTTCTCTAGTGGGCCAAGATCCATATTTCACCTTATCTAGAGTTAGCTTTGGCTAATCACCCAAGATTTGGCTATTTAGGTAGGCAACACTTACCAATTACATCTCATGTAACTCTTGGATAGTTGGGTGAACAACACTTGTTCTAATTCATCTCATGAATGGAAGCCCAACTTTATGCCTCTAAATTCCCAATCCTATTGAGGAAATCTAGTTAAGTCAACCTAATTTATAGCCTTTGGATTCACTATTATCCCTTCGTGTCTTACTAAGATAGATATGATATTTTGCTTTGGCAAACATAACAAAATCGATTCTAGTCTTGATGAGTGCTATTCATTGGTAGGCATCTATTATTGACTTAATTTAATTTGAGGGATTTTCTTAGTTTATTGAATAAGATCTCATCAATTTTACTTTCTAAAATTATCATATGATTTTCATATCATAAACGTACAAAATAAACCATGCATCTCATGCAATTAAGCAATAAAATAAACGTGACATAGTTATAGCCCAAACTAAATGGATTTCCCAAGCCAATGAGAAACCCTAAGGATTAACCTAAGGGTAATAGCATCTTCTCCAAGTGCCTCTTTGGTCATCCTTTGCATGGTTGTCAGCTCCATTAGTGTTGATCACCATCAACTCATACTTAGCTAAATTCTAACCCTATACTACGTTACAATTACATAGTTTAAGAGAAACCTCAAGTTACATTCGAGGGGAGTAAGATAAGAAAAGAATGTACAACTAGAATTTCAAGAACAAGGCACGACACGCAGGTCGTATTTATTAAAATTTACAACCACCAAAATACAATCATATTGGGCTAGGGCTATAACTATGCACCATGCTCAAACAACAACCACCGTGTTTATACAAACAAGTGTAATGCAATTTCAACTTTTAATTTTATTAATGAGGCACATTTGAAGAGAATTATGACCCGACTGCGGGGTTCCCAGGGGCGGCACAGATTATATCTCACATATAAGTTGAATCGAAATTGATATATATCATATATATAATTTCAACAATTCGATTTCTATCCTCTGAATATATTATATACATTTTAATCCGTATTAATCTCATTAAAACGATTGCATGTAATCATAAACAGAAACTAACCAAATATCATGCTATTATCAAAACAAATCAGGGACTCCGAATCTGGCTCAGATACCAGTGAAGGAAACCGAAACAAACACACAGCGAAATTTAAATCATTCGGCCTCCACCAGGATCGATTCGGAGGTTGCCTGATTAGGGTTTCGAGATTTTACCTAATGTTTTCTCTGATTTTTTCTGTCTTTGGTCGAATCACAAGCAGCAACTTTTCGTTCTTGCCTCTATGGTATCCACACGAACGGATCTCACGACCCTTGAACGTCTCATGATCAGAAGCCTTAAAGAGCTTTTTTTTTATTCTTATAATCGATTTGCTAGTTTCGATTAAAAGAATACCTTTTCTATTATATTTTTTGCGGCTCTGTTTTTTAGAAAAAACATCCTTTTATAGGCAGTAAATTTTACCCTAAAATTTACTGCCAAACAGAACTCTAATCATACTTAGAATAGGATTAGCTATATCCTTAATCCAATTCAGAATAGGATTAGATATATCCTTAATCCAATTCAGAGTAGGATTAATTAAGCTCCTCATTGATCCGTTCTAAGTGTGCGACCCAATAGGTTCTCAAAACAATGGCAATGACAAAATTGTCACAGGCAATGAGCGGTATCTAGCAACACATCATTGCTACCCATGTAACGAGAATGTCAATGACTCGACATAACCTTACTCGTGATAGATGTTACCGTGTAGTCTAATCCCTTTATCCTTTGATGTCTTGATTAGACACAAGTCATGGAATGTGTCACACTTGTATAGTCTAATCAGCGTTTCTTGATTCCTAAGTAGACTAATTAAACAAATAAAATCAATATCTCATATTGACTTATTCGAGCACGGCCATGCATTTCTTAGTCTCACTCTATCAAAGGGCCCAAGACATCACTCTTGTTATATAAGAGGGATAAATCCTATCTTGATCACTCAACATCCCTCTACATAGATCAAGGCATACCCAATTACTACCTTTATAGTCCATCCTGTCCATCCTGTTACGAATGACATCTAGCAGCATTAAAGTATGCAATTCTCTATGTTGGGATCTCTGATGATCTCAAGTCAAAGGATTACATACACCATCATCACTATGAGAATCGCTTATGATACTCATATAACAATCCATGTAGCGTTCTCATGGAGGGTCGATCCAGTACATAGTTCTCTAACATGTACCTATGTGATGACTTGATATCCTATATCCATGACAATGGTCATCAGTCAACCACATACTAGTCTTATCGTACATTGTTATCCTTGTTCACAATAATACTTGACTAGGGATATTTTAAGAATAGTGTGTTATTACTATTCTAAGGACATTATCATATAAGATTACATTACGCAGTTATAAGACAAATATAATAATGAGCTATAAATAAAATGTCATGATACAAAAAAAAATGCCAAAAGTCAATCATCTAATGAATGGTTCTAAGGGCATAATCCAACACAAACTTCTTGAAGGTATACTCATTTTGTAATGTATTTCAGACGGTGACACAGTACTATGGTGTAAATTAGACTATGTTTGGGATGTAAGTTGTTAAAGGAATTAGTATGTGTATGTAATGACTTATATGAATATATGATAAATACATTTTCCATTGAAATTTATATCACTATGTTAAGTGATGAAATATAAGATATAAGAAGAGAGAAGAATGACTCGACAAACAACCTAACCAAACTTATGTGAAAGAAAAAGTTAGTTGGAATTTGAGTAGAAAGATGAAGTTGCGGGTCACAACATTAGGAGTCAAGGGGTAAACAAGTAACGATTTATGAACCCATCATGGATGACACATTTATCAAATTGCCATTGTCTTCCCAAAAGCAAATTGCCAGCATGCATATGTACAACATCACACAACACTTTATCTTTGTACCTTCCAATGAAAAAGGCACCAATACTTGCTTTGTCACATTTACTTCTCCACAATTATTAAGCCATTGAAGTTTGTATAGTTTAGGATGCTTTATAGTTGACAAACTCACTCTGTCAACTAAATAAGTGCTAGCAACATCAGTGTAACTACCACTATCGATAATAAAAGAACATACCTTATTTTTGACGTGGCATCTAGTATGGAAAATGTTTTCTCATTGCAGTTCATCTTCACCCTTAACTTGGGCACTTAATGCACCACGAGCTACAAGTGCTTCACCATGGTAGCAAACTCAACATAGTCATCATTCTCATCATTGTCCTTCAATGGTGGAACCTCATCGTCAACATCAGATTCTTCACTTATAATGTCACTAATCATGACTCGTTTGTTTGGACATTATGATGCAATGTGACCTTTTCCCAAGCATCTAAAACACTTGATGTCTCTACTCTTACCTTGGGATGCTTGGGCAGCCTTAAGTTTGGGCTTTTGGACACTCTCAGCCTTAGGCTTGGATGCCTCAAGTTTAGGTTTGAATGAGGATTTGGTCTTAGGCTTGAATGTAGTCCTATCATCCCTTCAAAAGGTGTTCGATTTCTAAGAAGAAGGCGACCGAAAACCTTACACAAAATGAGATGAAGAACCTTTCCTCTTGAGTTGCCTTTCAACCTTTATAGCCATATGCAACATGTCATCAAACTCCACATCGTGATGTAACTCCACTACGTTTGCAATCTCATGATTTAATCCTTGTCAGAATTGAGCCATAGTAGTTTCACTATCCTTTTCAACATTAGCTCTGATCATGATAATTTCTATTTCTTTATGATAATCCTAACACTCTTAAAACCTTGACTGAGACCCTCTAACCTTTGATAAAGCTCTCGATAGTAGTGATCAGGAGCAAATCTTTTTCTCATAATAGGTTTCACTTCATCCCATGTAGCTATAAGTGGCTCTTATTCCTACGTCTACCAAGCATGAGTTGGTTCCACCAAATTATTGTATAATCTGTGAACTCCATAGCAGCAAGCTTTACCTTTTTTTCTACAGAATACTAAAGCAATCAAATACCATGTCCCTTTTCTTTTTCCACTATAAGTAAGCCTCAGGATCATTCTTACCTTGAAAGGAAGCAATCTTCAACTTGATACTTCCTAGATTCCTATCCATCCTATTATGATTCCTATCTCCTTTAAACCTATCTCCATGCCCTCATCTATTACCATGGTTACCTCTATCACTTCTATTTATACTAAACTCTTCATCGTTAAAATCATCATCAACTTATCATCAAAATCATTATTCACAAGATTGCCATTCACATGAGAAGCATCACCTTGCTTTACCTTAGCTAAGGCAGTATCATGTTTGTCTAACTTATCATGAATATTACCAAACCTCAACTTTTTTCTTGAAAATTATTATTACATGGCTTGGAGCATGAACTTAATCTTACTCAAATCAAGCTTTTCCCTATCAGAAGACATGATTGCAACTTGCAAGAAATCTTAGTAAAACAGAAAAGAAAAAGACCTCACAAGTATGACCTCACGTGTTTACACACACTACACACAAGAATGTAACACTCATACGTGTTTCACACAATTTTAATATGGTTTTCCTCTACTAATGTTACTCACACACTTTTACCTTTTTCCCTCACATAACTTTTCTTTATAAGTTCTATATTGAACTCAAACTCAATCAAAAATCAACTTATGGAATCCAACTATCAATGAATAATCAAACAAGATGAGCGCAAGACTTTAATCAAGGGAAAACGAAATAATGAAGACTCGAGAAGACTTAGCAAGACTCTAATTAATCTCGACCTTGAAGGAGGTTCAGCCAAATGTGGCATAATTTGGTCTTTTTAGGTAGTAAGGTCAAAAGGTAATTTTGGGAAGTAGGAGTAAAAAAGTAACAAGGAATTTTCAAATTTAGGCAAAAAAGAAATCTCAAAGGTCAAGAAAGAATAACTATCTCAAGATTTTGATGAAGCACACCTCCATGTATGGCCTTTGATGTTGCACTTGCTACACACAATATAATGAATCACCTCTTGAATTGATTTTTCTTTTCTTTTCTTTTTCTTTCTTTTTTTCTTTACTTTTTTTTTTATTAAAGTAAACGAACAAGAAAGAAAAACAAGAAAGCTAAATGATAAGAAGAGGCTCACTTGGAGAACAAGACAACTTTTGAGAAAACAAGCTAGTTTTAGTGATAACTTGCGTGGCAAGAAATGAGAAGGAATAGTGGCTTCTGAAACAAGATAGTCTTTATGTAAAAGTAGAGCTTTCAAAGGTTTCTTGGTGAGTACGAAAACTTTTGAGGTTGAACTTGCTTGGAGAACAAGTTAGGATTTACTTGGTGGCTAAGTATAGGTTGGTTATTTTAAAGAAGACAATAGGTTTAAGGAACAAATAATATTAGTGGTGGTTTGGGAGAGGATTCAAGATCAAGGTTCAGTCAAGGCAAGAAGACAAAGAACAAGAACACAAGAATGCAATAGAATGAGACTCCTACAAATTGAACCTAAGCTTTGATGCCAAATGATATGAATCTCATCGAAAGAAGATGAGATTCAACGAAGAACACACGAAGAAAAAACAAGAACGATTAAAAAAATGCAACAAAGTAAAACAAAGAATTAAAGATAAAAATCAAGACCTGTTGTGTAAAAACATAAGAACATATGGTATTGGACTGTGAGACCCGATTTTACTACATTGTACACCATATTGTAAATGATGGATAACGGAAATAAATTATTTAGTGGAATTAAATAAATATTGAATATGAAATTCCACTTTAAATTATGAAATTTTTTGGGATTATAATTTATAATATGGTGTGTAAAGGTTGGAATAAATATTGAATGATGCATACAAGTATGGAAGAATAGGAAAATTATGGCTCATGTGGACAAGGAGGAATAGAGTGGAAACAAGAAAACATGCAGCCAAAATAAACAGCACGTCACTTTGCTGCCATGAATTTCATGGCTGAAAAATATTTCAAAAAGAAAAATAAATAACACAAAATGGAAGAATTAGCAATTTAACATAAGGTTAAATTGTATTGGTTGGAATGTGTGCAAAATAAGAACCAAGAAAAGTCAAGAAGTGCAGCCAACTTGGACAGTACGCCACTCCTTGAACTACCTTGGTACCGATTTCGAGATGGAAAATTAAAGGAATTCAATCATAATTTTCCTAGTATAAAATCTACAATATGAGTAGTATAAAAGGAAGATAAGTTAAAAATATCATGTGTATAAATTTTTATTGGCTGAAGCTTTCAAAAAAAAAAGAAGAAAAAAGGGTCAACCGAACCGTAAAGAAAACCCTCTCCACCGTTGCTTTATGTTACAAATTTCTTCAGCAATTTAATGCATTTTAAGGCAAGGAATGATGAGAGAAATAAGATAAGAAGCTATGTGGCAAGGTGTTATTGGTTACCATGAATGAATAGAAGAATAAAGAAACAAAACTTCAGCCAAATTGTATCATCTTCTCACCGTTCCCTGCTGCCCACAAGATAACAGCTTTTGTTTCAGTTTTGTGCTCTGTTTTGGCCATCGTTCATCCAAGGAAAAAAAATCAGCAAAAATCATACTTTGATAGCTAACCTCTTAACCTTACCATCTATCTTCCCTCCATCAATTAAACCATCAAAGAACCAAGAGAAGAGGGCTGAAATTGAAACAGAAAACAAAATTCTGTTTTGGAGTGGACAATCAGTCAAGGTAAGATAAATGGAATACCATGGTTTTGTTGATATTCAATGATATACTTCTATGGTTCTAAACATGAGAAGCATGATTATAGTATTTATTTTAGTTAAATCCTATTAAATCATGGAATTAGCATAAGTTGAGATCTTGGTATAGATTGAGAATAAGCAAAGGATTAGGCTAGAAATTATATGATGATGATGAGAGATGAATTAAGGAATATGAACAAATTGAAGAGGAAGCTTAGAATGGAAAAAGGGATTGAAAAGAAAAATTTTAATAGTGCATGAAGTCTCGATTTGGCATGGGAAAGTAGAGAAATTGAATGTGCATGCAACAAAATGATGAATGAAGGGCTCACATAGACAAACAATTGGCCAATTAAAAACAACAATTAAGGAAAAAGATAGGAAGTCAATGAAAGTGGCCATTAAGGGGTTCGGCCATGACATTTGAAAAGGGAAAAATGTGCTGAAAAATTGGGATTTTAGTAAAGAATAATTATAGAAATTAAAAGAGAAGGATTGGTGAAATTAAAAACCAAAAAAGAAGCTAGAATGAGGAAGTCAAGTTTTAACACCAGTATAATTTATACTGATTGTACTTATAATATGACATTAGTGGCTGCATTTTATAAGTACTAGTGGCTTAAAAATAAGAAGAAAAATATTAATAATTTTTGATAAAATTATTTTGTAGCCCGAATTGATGGAATTTGAGTAGCGTAACTGGGACGATCGATTTTATAAGACTGGTAAAGGGGGAGTATGTGAGTTGTAGTGATATAGTAAAATGCATGTTTTATTAAGCTAAATTTTATGAAATGTTGGAAGCATGAATTGGTTTAAAACATGCAAAATCTGTGGTTGAAAAGCTGGTTTATAAACTGTGATTTGTATGCAAGAGGTTAGGAATCCGCAGCCGTTATGCTGTCGGAAAATTCCTAAAAATATTTTAAAATGTTATAAAATATTTTAGAATCATGAAATGATTTAAATGGGAAATTTTGAATATAATTTCCGCTAATTTTCCGTAAGTTGGAATTTATGAGAAAGTTATAAAATCAAATATTCATGTTTTATAATTTCATTAAAGTGAGAATTTAATTATGTTCTTATATGATATTAAATATTCAAAATTGAATATTTAATTGTTTTCTCACATGAACATGAATATTTATCGACTGATTTATAGTATATGGAAATGAGAATAAATACCTTTTTGGAATTTATTATCTATTTAAATGATCTAATTCATAAATATTTCCTTAAAGGTATTTTTGAGAAATAAACTGATTTTGAGACTTTAGGCGTCGAGATTCATGATTTACTGTTATACTGTTACTGTTCACATGGCTGATAGACTTGCCAAGTCATCAGCAATCTCGGTGTCGCCTGGCAAGTGTACACCGAGGGTGCCCCATAGACTGTGGCCATAGATCCAGACTGTTTACTGTTACTGTGTTCCTTCGGGAACGATTATAGCATGACATGATTTAGGGTGATGCCTAGTCTCAACTTACTATTACGGAATACTGTTTACTGAATATGGTTTACTGAACTGAAAAGAACTTACTGTTTAATATTCAAAAAAAAAAGAATATTATGAAAATTATTTCTAAAAGAGAAATAATTGCGAAACTATTTATCCAGTGATTTGGATATTTATAAACCACTGTACTAAAAGGACTGCTTACTGTAATTACTATTTTTCCACTGTACTTATCACGTGTTTTATACTGTACTGAAATGGAGAGAAATAAATGGCTTACTCCATTTATGTTTATGGAAAATGAGTATTTAATTGTTTTATCGAAACAATTTATGCATTACTCCCTATAGTCGCTCTGGGTTTTAGGGACAAGATAGGTATTTCAAAATACCTTTCATACTCCATTTGAATTTTTCAGCCGACTATAGTATTCCTCCTTTTTGTGCTTAGTACAATGTTAGGAAACTTAACGTTTTATGGCATATAGATTCATTATATCAAGCAGCATACAACTCCTTTACTGAGCACGTGGTTCACTCACCCTTTCATTTCCACTCCATAAGTATTGATTTGGATTAAGAGACGTACCATCCAAAGTTATCGACTGCTAGATCGATTACCTAAGTCAACAGACTCTCGATATCGGAGGTATATTATTTTCTTTTATATATTCAGAAAATTTGTACAGTACTACTTTAAGTATGAGTATAATACGGGGAATGTAAATATGATACAAAATAATGAAATATTCATATTTAGGGAATTGCACTGTGAATGATAGTACGTTTATTACTAAACGATTAATGTACTGTAAGCATCACGGATAGCCCAACCAGTAAAAGTGTGTAGAATATGAGTACATATAGTGTAAAAATATACACTCAGACTGTTACATGGACCTAGACTCATTGTTTAGAAAACCAAGAATCAAAGGTATAAATTGGTAGAAAGTAGAAGAACATCACAAGGAGGACTTTGATAAGTTCAAGAGTTCTCAAGAGAACCAAAGAGAAAAGTCTCTCAATAATATAACTCAAATCAACTGTGTTCTATCTAAAAGGTTACTTACTTACTTATAGGTGAATAGCAAACTTACAAAATAAGCAATAAGAATCTTACTTTGCTAACTTGCAAAATAAGAAATCGGAATCCTACAATACCTATTAAATAAAAAATATTAAGCTTAAATTAAATTAAGACAACGTTCATCCCAGTAAGACACAACTAAATAACATAAGTATATCATTCAATCCAATTGCACTAGGCCCAATTTATGCATCTGGTCCAATTGCATTTTAGCCCAATACTTGTAAATTTTCAAGAAGGTTGAAGTTGGGCTTTGTGAGAGCCACTTATACTATTATTGTACATGATGTCAGACACTGGATCACTATTCAATTCTTGTATATTTTGCAGGTTATAAAGGAAACAGTGACGTGGGCCCCACTGGCTTTATGTGCCAAAATGGATGTGAGATTGACCAAACAATGTCTGAAGGATATGATAAGCCTAAGGTAAGAATTTCGAACCTAAAATACATTATTTATATTATTTTTGGGATGTGTGCAAACAATTTAAAAAATGACGATTAAGGACAGCTTGATAGCATTTTCGTAAATTGTGCCTAAACTAAAGTGAATTTAGATAAAGTAAATATAGCATGATATTCTAAAAGAAAATAAGTCCTAGGCTTTGTCAATACATAGATCAAATCAATAGTTAAATTAGAAATTTACACGATTGGCTCGATAGGGGTAATTTCGTAATTTCACATTTTATAGATCGAACCTCGATGAAACCACCATGATTCATCAAAATATGTTTAATAAGTATATTTGGTGATGAAATATAAATTATTGGAGTGCAATTACATAGAAAAATTACGGAAGGTTAAGGGCATCTTTGTCCAAAAATCTATAACCAAGGGCATTTTGGTAATTTTACCCTACTCTAGAATGTTCTATAAAACCCCACTTAATTCAGCCAGCCACTATTCATTTTCTTCTACCTTTCATCCCCATGCCACCATTAAAGAAGAAAAGAGAAAAGAAAAAGAAAGCTTCCAAACTACCATAAAACTTCACTTTCTCAACAAATTTCCTTCTCCAAAATTATTCTACTCATCTTCCTCTCTTCACCCATACCAATATATCCTTGAATAAGTGAATAAATCAAGAGAAAAGAGGACTTGAAGGTTTCGGCCAAGGTAAGCTTACACTATGCTTAATGTAGATTTTGATGTTTCCAAGTGTCCTAAGTTGAATCTAGTGTTTGTTTTGATTAAATCTCACTAAATCCCTCCCTAAAGCATTTGGCCACGATGATGAAATTGAGCATTCTTGTGTTTTGGTTCATAACAATTGTGTAGGAAGAATGGAATATAAGAATTAAACATGATATAAGTGAGAAATTGAAGGAAAACCGTGAGTTTAGCTTATAGGTGCATTCGGCCATGGCTATTGGGGAGAGTTTGGTTGCTGCATTTGATGAGTTTGAGATGACAAATTAATGTAGAAATTATGAGGAGTCCATCGGTGCAATTGGATTTAAAATCAAACTTAAAATGGAGAAGTTATGTTTTAGCACCTATAGAATTTATACTGATTTAATATTTTCAGTGTATAATGTGGCTGGAATTATTGAAGGAAAATAGTTTAAAAATTAAATTGAGGTTAATAAATATTGTTGGTGAAATTTTTGCAGCCTAGAAGAAGTGAATCACATGTGGTGCTATCGAAAAGATCGATAATGCTAGACAAGTAAGGGATGAGTGTGTAGGCCGTAGGGATATTATGAATGTATGGTTTCAATAAGAATAATTTTATAGAAATATTTTGGTACAAAATTACTTTGGAATTGTGCAAATTATGGCTTTTGGCTGGATTGTGAACTTTGTTATATGTGCAGGAAGGCTAGCTTGATAGGAGCCGTTATGCTGCCAAAATTTCTTAGAAAATTTTCTAAAAATATCATGTAAAATTTTAAGTGCATAATTGAGTGATTTCCTAGCCTTAGAAAATAAATATTTAATAATTTTCATAAAATATGAATTTATCGAAAAATAATATTTAAATATTCATGTTAATGAAATTTACCAAAGTGAAAGAACTAAATTGTTTATATAAGTGTTTTACAGTGAAATAGTATATTTATAAAAATTATTATTGTAATGTGAATATTTTATAAATTGTTTTCACTGTACTATTCACTGTGTGATTTTACACCTTTTTGGATTGACTAAAGATTTTATTATCTATTTTATTAAATTCCATAAAGGTGAAGAGATTGTTTATATACTGTTTTTGAGACTGTTAGGCCCCGTATCATGCTCATGTGTGTACTATTACTGTTACTGTGCTATTGATACTGATCCTATCTTCAGCATCCCAGTTGTCACTTGATTAGTGCACACTGAGGATACCTTTAGACTATGGCCATATGTCTCATGTGTTTTTTTACTGTTCCCTATAGGGATTATAGCATGATATATTTGGGTGTTGCCTAGTCTCCACTACTGTCATTATTTATTGTACTGTTTTACTGAATCGATATTGTTACTGAAGAATTTACTATTTACTTAACTATTTATCGTACTGTTTACTGAAATGTTGCTATCATTAAACCGTTTATCGTGCTGAATTGTCTACTATACTATTTACTAAATTTTATTAAATTGTGAATGTGATATTTTTAAGTGAAATTGAAATTGTTTCTTAAATATTTTATTAATGGCTTTTATATGCCATTTATTTGATTTACTATGTATTGAAAATTATTAAATGCCATTTATATCAAAATCAACAGTTACTCTCTATAATTGCTTCTAAGTTCCGGGACATGACAGGTATTCTAAAATACCTCCCATACTCCATCCAAATCCCTAGTTGGCTATAGTATCCTTCCTTATTGACTGTAGTGCACTGTTAGGAAAATAAATGCTTTTATGCATATAGATTTCATAATATCAGTTCTGCATATGATTCTCTTACTGAGCATGTTTCGCTCACCCCTTTATTTTCCCACCTCCACAAATTATTTACAGTGACGGTTGATATACCGATTCAAGGATTTCAGCTGCGCTTTTGGTTACCTCAAGGTAGCTTAGTGTGGATCTTAGAGGTATATTCATTTTCTTTTATATGTTCAGACTAGTTTGTATAGTACTACTAAGTTGTAATTATAAACAGGGGATGTAAATAATAAAAGAAATTACTGTTATGTAAATATTCTTATTTTGTAAATTAGGTAAATTTTACTTTTATAAACTGTTACTGTTAAGTGCACGTGTGTAAATAAAGATATCGCAGACAGCCCAACCAACATAAATTGTAAAATTGTGTGAAATGCCGTACATTATGGACTGTGACAGTTTTATTGGTATCAAAGCAAAGTTGGTCTGATGTCTGTTGGTGTTTTTATGTTAAAAGTGAAGTGATTAACATCCCCTATAGTATTGTATAGTCTGGATATATAAATGAATCACTAATCGAGAATCAATTTAAATGTTTGTGTTGTGTAGTAATGAGTGGGAGACGGGTAACACGAGCTAATAGGGGTCGAGGTAAAGGCAGGGCGGAGCCGACTCCGGAGCCTCATACTCCAGAACTGTGAGACCTGTTTCTAATGTACTGTACAGAATATTTTGTAATTATTTAATTAGTGAAATATAAATTATTTTGTGATTTTAAGTGAAATTAAAATGTGGGCCCCACTTTAAATTTTATGGTTATGATGGATTTAAGACTGATAATACAGTGTACTATGGGTGGAATAAATATAATATAATGATTTTGAGGCATAGAAATCATTTTTATATTATTTGGAATTATTTTGTGAATTTTGGAAAACAAATTGAAAAATAACGGATATATCCTGAGGGCATTTTCATAAATTTCACCCAAACTAAAATGAGTTGGGACAAAGTAAAAATACCATGATAATCTAAATGAAAAGGAGAATAACATAGTGCTAAGAGATTGATTGAAACAGTGGTTTAATAGAAAAATTTTTCTATCGATCCATTGGGGGTAAAATCGTAATTTCTCATTATCCGTTCACCGCGCATCAACAAAACTACTTCCAATCATCAAAATAAACATTAAATGTGATTGATTGGTACTGGAATCAGAATTTTTGGAGTCCAATTACATGGTTTTTACAGTTACGGAGGCATAAGGGCAAAATTGTCTAAAATTTACTTAATGAGAGGCATTTTGGTAAATTAGCCCTTTCTAGAAAATTCTTTTTAACTCAGCAAAGTGGAATATCAGCCACTATAGATCATCTTCCCAATAGCCCTCACGCCATAGCCAAGCAAACAAGAGAAAGAAAAGAAAATAAAGAAAATTCTAAGGAAAACTAGCTTATTTTAATTAGATTAAAATACAAAAATTATTCCTATCATCCTCCTCTCTTCATCTACACCATTTGTTTTTCAAATAAGCTACAAAACAAGAAGAAAAGAAAGTCAAGGAGGTTCGGTCAAAGGTAAGTTTATGCTTTCCTATTGGTTTCTTCAATATTTAATGGTAGATTTCTATATTTCTCAATATGCTAAGCATAGATCTAGCATTGTTTTTGCTTGAATCTCATTAGAACATGAAGAAGGGTTATATGAGGGTTTCGATGTGGACAAGAACAAGGGGAAACCACACTGAAATTTGTATAAAAATGGTGAGAAATGATTAAAGGAACATGATTAAGAAGGTTAGAAAGCTTAAATCTTGAAAATAGTTGAAAATCATGAAAATGGGTTTAAGGGGAGTTTCGGCCAAGGGCTTTTTGAGGCTGTTATCATGCTGCATTTTATGGTTTGAATATGGAAAATGACTGTAGAAATTAAGAGAAGAAGACTGATGAAATCAGATTCGAAAACAGAGCTAAAACAAGGAAGTTAAGGTTTACTACCAGTATAATTTATACTAGTCAGTCATAGGCAATATAATTAGTGGCTGCATTTTATGAAAGTCAATAGCCTAAAATTAAGGGGAAAATTAATGATAATTTTTGGTAAAATTATTTTGCAGCCGGGATTTACGGTTTACGGTTGGAGCTATAGAACGAGTCGGTATTGCTAGACAAGTAAGGGAGAAGTGTATGAGTTGTAAGGATATAGTGAATTGCATGATTTAACTATTATGATTTTATGAAATTATTGGAATGATGAAATGCTTTGAAAATCATGCAAATTGTGGTATACGGCTGGTTTTATATACTATATTTTAAGTGCAGGAGGTTAGGAAAACGCAACTGTTATGCTGCCGAAAAATTATCAAAATTATTCTAAAATATCATGAAATATTTTAGATGCATAATTTGAACAAATTTTGAATTTTGGAATTTATTTCCATAAAGTTTCCATAAATTGGAATTTTGTTAAAAAACGATAAATTAAATATTCATATTATGAATTTTATTTAAAGTGAGAACAAAAATATATTCTTTAAGACATTTTATATTTAAAAAGAGTATTTACGAAATTTCTCACCAAACATGAATATTTTCCCTACTATTTCCACTGTACTGATAAATGAGGATTTAATACCTTTTGGAATTTTTCAATATTTAAAAGATAATTTTTATTTAAATTCCTTAAGGTATTTTATATTGAAATTAAATGATTTCGAGACTTTAGGCCCCAACTTCATGCTCACTGTTACTGTACTATCACATGGCTGATTGACTAGCCAAGTCATCAACAGTCTCGGGGTCACTTGGCAAGTGTACTCTATGGACGCCCTATAGATTATGGCCATAGATCTAACTGTATACTATTATTGTTTCCCTTCGGGGATAATTATGGCATGATTAATTTAGGGTGTTGCCTAGTCTCAACCTGCTGTTAAATGATTGATGAACTGTGTTTTACTGAATATTGCTTACTGTACTAAGATTATTGTTTAATGAACTGAAATTTACTGATTACTATTTACTAAACTGTACTGAAACCACTGTTTATTGAAAAGAAAATATTTATGATATTACTTCTAAATTAGAAATAATTACTAAATTATTTATCTACTGATTTCTGAAGAGATTCATTGTGTTGTACTGAAGTGACTGTATATTGTTTTTACTGTTTAAAAACTTTACTGTTTACTAGACTGTTTCACTACTATACTGTCACGAGTTTTAAAGTGCTACTGAATTGACGAAATTAAATAATTTATTCCATTTACACTTATTGAAAATAATTATTAAATTGTTTATTATAACAATTTTTAAATTATTTCATATAGTCGCTCTGGGTTTTCGAGACAAGACAGGTATTTTAAAATACCTTCCATGCTCCATCTGGATTTCTCGGCCGAATATAGTATCCTTCCCTTTTATTGTGCTTAGTGAACCATTAGGAAAATAAAATATTTTCCAACATATAGGTTTCATTATATCAAGCTTGCATACGACTCCTTTACTGAGCACATTGTCGCTCAACCCTTTATTTCCACTCCATAGGTTATTGTATTGGGATAAGGACATACCATCCCAAGTTATCAACTGCTATTTCAGTTACTCGAGTCAGCAGATTTACGATCTTGGAGGTATATTATTTTCTTTTATATATTCAAAAATTTTGTACAGTACTACTTTAATTATAAGTAGAATGTAGGGGATGTAAGTATAATAAGGAATAATGTAATATTCAAATTTCGAATTTGTAAAATTAATATAATTTATTGTTATTTACTATTACGGTGTAAGTAATTAAGGCATCGCAGACGGCCCAACAGTTAATTGTATATAAAAATGAGTGAATTATTATATATTCAGACTGTTACAAGAACCAGTGCTGGAGCCTGCCCCAGGACCTGCTCACCCTCCGCAGCCAGAGAGCCCTAACACTTGGATGTCTCAGATGGAGAGGATGTTGGCATATTTCATCGCCATGTACCATGCTGATCGAGCTATAGATAGGGCAGAAAGGGAGAGAGCAGCTCCTATTGTAGCACCAACCCCACCTCAGCTAGCTCCCGAGCCATATCCTACTCCATAATCGGCACCTCAGCCACAGGCAGTACCACCCCCACCACCAATACAGCTGCCCCGAGACGTAGAGTCCTATTATGATGTGAATTTGGTACAGTAGTTCAAGAAGTTGGATCCACCCAAATTTAAGGGAGATAAGGATCCGTTGGTGGCAAAGCAGCAAGTTAAAGCTACGAAGAAGCTATTCCGGTACATGAGGTGTTCTGAGACAGAAAAGGTTGGGTTGGCAGTGTTCCAGTTGACAGATGACGTGGAGCACTAGTGGAAATCTACAAAGACTGTCTTGTTAGCCCAGCATCAGGTGGTGACCTGGGATATATTTATTGATGCCTTCCGTCACCAGTATATCCCTGATAGAGCTTAGAAGAAGTTGCAGCAGGAGTTTTTAGAGTTGGTACAGGAGAGATGATAGTGGATCAGTATGAATCGAGATTCACCACCATCAGCAGATTTGATCTGCAGACGAAGATAGATAAATGACATAAGATTGATAGATTTATGGCTGTGATAAGACCTTCTATCCAGACTACGCTAGTTCCCCTCGATATCCATACCTGTGATGAGATTGTAATAGCCCAAATGTACAGTATAACACACATTTTACACATAAATTACGGTTGGGTTGTCTGTGATGTCTTTAATACTGTTCATCTATAACAGTAACACACTTTAGATATTATTTATTTATTACTAAATAACATTTACAACTATATAAATCAGTTTATATCCCTTGAAATTAAATTTACAAGAAGTAGTACTGTATAATAAATGTCTGAACATACAAATGTAAACATAATACCTCTAGGATCCAATACCACAACTTAGGGATAACCGAAATCTATATGCAATAAAATCCTTTATTTCCCTATAGGTACGCTAGGGACTGAAATAGGAAGGATACTATAGTCGGCTAGGGATCCGGATGGAGTAAGGAAGGTATTTTGAAATACATGTCTTGTCCCGAAACCTAGAAGCAACTATAGGGAGTATGTATTGATTTTTGAAATAAACCACCTTTCATAACATTTCATATTCCTTTCAAATCAAGACTTTCATCATCTAAAACATTTAATCAAATAATCTAATATTCGAATTTAAATTATAAAAAGAATATTAGATTAGTAAATCTCCCTTTCCATTTGAAAACATATCCCATATCACATATATCACTGAAATCGTAAACAGTATCGTACTCAATATAGTACAGTCAATCATTTAGAAATCATCATTCATCGCAGTTAAAACATATAGATACTCATTTATCATTTAATAACATCATCTGTTTAAAATCATCATTTCCATATCATAAAAATGGAGGAGACTAAGGCAACACCCTCAATATATCATGCTATAATCCCCATAGGGAACAGTTATAGTATCATATGAGATCTATGGCCATAATCTATAATTGTCCTCGGTCATACACTGATCAGGTGTCAATCGGGATGCTGAAGGTAGGATAAGTACCTACAGCTTCACACAGGATGTACATATCACATATCACATATCAACATGATTGGGGCCTATCAGTCTCAAAACAATGTATACAAAATCTCATCACCTTTATGAAATTTAATAATATAGATAATAGTTTCAGAAATTCCATAAAGGTATAAATCACAGTATATAGTACGGTGAAGACAGTGTTATAAAATACTTGAACTATAGTAATAAATTCCATAAATATCTCATTTTACCGTAAAACACATATACTCACATTTCTATGCTTCCCTTTCAAGAAATTCAATTTCAAGATTATTGAAATATTATTTTCCGGTAATTTCATACTTTATGGAAAATAGTAATATTTATTTTCCAAAACTAATAGTAGTTCCATAAACATACCGTTTCACTGTGAAACACATTTAAGAACATTTCAGTCTCAAAACAATACAAACACAATAATATCACCTTATGGAAATTAATAAAATGAGTAAAATCTTCAGTCAATCCATAAAGGTTTTATTAAATCATATAGTAAATATTTATGGACAATAATTTAAAAAATATTCACTTTTCAACTTTTCACTTTATAAACGACTTCATATACTGTAAAACATGTAGGAGGATTTTTCAGATACCTCCATTTTTCTTAGATTCGGTAACATGAATATTTAAATAATATTTTTTGGTATATTCATGTTTTATGAAAAAAATTAAATTCATCATTTCCAAGGCTAGGAAATCATTCAAATATGCACTAATATATTTCATGTCATTTTTAGAAATTTCTAAAGAAATTTGAGCAGCATAACGACGGTGAATATCCTAGCCTTCCTGCAAATTCAACATAGTTCCAAAAACAGCCAACACCACAATTTCACAATTTCCAAGGAATTTTATTTCTAAAACATTCTCATAAAATTATTTGCAGCAAAATCATGCATTCGAGATATCCTTATAGTTCACATACGTATCCCTTACCTGTCTATCTTATCCGATCTCTCTAAGTGCACCACTCGTAAATCGATATTCCCAAGCTGCAGATAATTTCACCAAAAATTTACATTAATTATCCTCTAATTTTTGAGCTGTTATTCATTACTAAATGCAGTCACATTGTACACTGCTTATGTTTAACCAATGTAATTTACACTGGTAGTAAAACATAACTTTCTCGTTTTAACTCTAATTTCATATCCGTATGCACCATTGATCTTCTTTTAATTTCGACATAAACTAGGCATATTAAGCTCATGAAATGCAGCATTCCAAGCTGTCCAAAACTCTATGGCTGAATGGTACTTTATGGGTTCTTATTGTTTTCTAACAATCCAGGCTTACCAATCAACAAATCCATGCTCATTAAGCTTTTTGGCACCATTTTCATGCAAAGATTAACATGGATTCATCATGTTCTTCACCCAACTGAAACCCCTCTCTCATGGCAACATTTTATTTGGCTCAAACTAATTAATTCTAAAGCTAGAAACATGTTCTACACGCTTAGATCTATCTTTCTCTACCTTTAAAATGAAATGAAATACTAAGTATAGAAATCCATACCTCTTGATTGAAACTTTCCTTCCTCTTTTCTCTTTGTTTGGTCACTTTCTCAATGAGATATTGGCATGGGTTGATAAAGCATAAAGAGAAGAACAATTTCGCTAGCAATAGGCTTCTTGAAATTTGGATGTTTTAAGGTAGTTTTGTTGATTTTTGTTTTTCTTCTCTTTTCTTTCTTTTTCTTTTTCTTGTTGGTGTCGTGCAAGCCATGGAAGAAGAAAGTGAATAGTCGCCAGCACATTTTGGCTGAGTTATGATGGCAAATTACCAAAATACCCTTAGTTATGTAAATTTTGGACAATTTTTCCCTTAAGCTTCCGTAATCGTAAAAACTATGTAATTGGACTCCAAAATTTCGAATTCCATCACCAAATAATCATATTAAATGTTTTTTAATGATTAGAAGTGGTTTCGTTGATGCACGGTACATCGATTGTGTGAAATTACGAAATTAGCCCTAGCGGACCACCAGTGAAATTTTTCGATTAAACCACAGATTTGATAAATCTCTTGACACTATCTTATACTCCTTTTCAAGTAGAATATCATGGTATTTTTACTTCGTCCTAATTCATTTTAGTTTGGGCAAAATTTATGAAAATGCCCCCAGGACGTAACAGTCATTTTTCAATTTATTTACCATACTTCTCAAAATAATATAAAATAATATAAATAATATAAATAAAGGATTTTAAACCTCAAAATCATCATATTACATTTATTACACCCACTATACAATGTATTATCGATCTCGAGCCCATTATAACACATTAAAATAAGTGGGACCCACATTACGCTCACTTATAAAATACATAATACATTAAATTTCACTTACTAAATAATTTCGCTTGAATTAAAACAAAACCGTTATGGGTACTTTTCTTTCTTATATGGTTCCCCATTTTTTTTAAATAATCTTTTTCTTAAGGTGATACAGCCAAAACACCTTCACAATCCGAATTACTTTCAAACCGCTACATTTTATCTTCCACAATTAATTTGTACTCCATGAAAAATTACTTATCAAATCGAGAATTAACAATTTTCACTTCTTTTCATACAATAGACGATCTATACTATTTATGACACATTAGCTCATTTGGTGCCTAGTTGATGTTAATTTGATAACTATCATTTAAACAAATTCAATCAACGGTAATTGATTGTCCCAAGAGCGTTTTAAATCCAGTGCACACGCTCTCTATATATATTATCGAGCGTCTGAATGATGCGCTCAGATTACCTTCGGTCTACAGATAGAAAGCAGTGCTAACAGTAAATTGGGATCTCAAAGCCTTTTGATATTCTTCTAAAAGCATGTGGCAAATCAAGGATCCCTATCACAGATGATGCTCACTGGAACTTCACACACAGTCTCACCATTTCACGTATATATATTGGCTAAGCCACTAAAGGGGATCAATAAATCTAATGATGAAGTAGTGAGTTAATTTAGACAATCACTCTATAATCACTTCTATCACATTATGGTTCTTCCGATTTCTTTACTAACACAGAATATAATCTCTCGTGATCGATTCTAATTTCCACATTGGTTTAGCTAAGGCTGCGATCCACCTGTAGACTTTAATTAATTATTAACCTACACTTACAGTAGATGAGACATTAGGTAACAATCTCCCCAATAGCTCTTTTCATATTGAGTTATCAATATACTCTTTATTCTTATGGTACATGTAGTATTACTTAATTGCAGTATGTACCTAGAGATGGAATCTTTTCAAAATCAAATTCTGTAATTGATAATTATTGAAATGCAAATTCTGTCTCCATATTATCTATACCAATTTCATAGTTCAAATACATATGCATTTATATATTTGGCAGTAAATTTATTTATTTACTCCTTTGAGTATAACTAATTTTTATATGCTAAGTTTGGCTCGATCTTAAATTTAGCTGTAACCACATAATAGTCAGAGAAAATCATATTCAATCTTAGATTTGGGAACTACTCTAATAATTTGTGTTCCCTAATCATCATATGACTTATCTTCTTAATACATTTTCATCTTAACACATTTGTCACTTCAGTTATTTCCCCGAATGATATGATATACCACAATTAAAATCTTTTAACAACTTTCAAATACTATGTTCACATAACTTCCTCATATTCAAATCATCTTAGTAAAGCAGCTGATCCCATAAACTTTTCAATAAACCATTTATTTTTCGATTAAACCTCATAAACTCCATACCCCAGTCACTATTTTTAGTCTCACTCACTTAACAATAATCTTAATTTTAGACAAATCAATGATCATTTATCATTCAAGACCACCTATCTCTGAAAGTGCTATGGTTCAGTTAGAACTCATATCTGCTAAAGTTAAAAATAAAATTTTTTCATCTCTAAGAGTCTATGAGGTTATTCAAGGATGCTGCTTATATTCCTCAAATGAGGCGAAATATATTCACATAAAATGGTTACATACCATTATATCTTTCTGAATGTAATTGAAATACCTCATTCATTAAATTCACATACGTCACAGGATATTTTATTAATCTCGCAGGGACCACAAAGAACTCGTAAGGATTATACCAAGTTCTGAATATTATCTTATAGACATCAGTCTTCAAGCTTTTTTTTTATGACACTCTGTTCGAAGATTGATCTTAGGAACTCCTTATACATCTCTAAGTGGATCAAATAAAGCATCAATCCTGAACAGGTGAATATTCATTCTTAGAAGTAACTCTATTAGGAATTGGAAATTGATACACAACCATAAGCTATCTTCGAACAAGATCATTTGTACTTCGACCAAATACACTAATATAGATGAATTCTTTATCCACTAATTTTTCGAAGTTATTTCTTAAGCATTTCGGACTCCTTCTATGTTCTCCATAAAAGCTTAGAAGTAGATTCCGTATGGAGAATCGAGTCAATGATAATACGATCTCTCGAATCTATATTACTCCCAAAATTTATCTAGAATTACATTTGATAAATTTTAAGTCACAAATCTCAAACCACTTTGGACATTTTGTCTCTACATCCTACAATTCACTATATATCCTCAAAACTCATACACATATATCAATACATATTCCACATTAATTCACTTATTTCTTTACATATCACAATATACCATTCAAAATGGAAAGAATTGATACACTAAGTATAACAATTTAAACAAATACACTTCACAACTAACCTATTCATTTTTGGAATTACTTCGAAATCATATCTATTTAATAAACTTAAGTTAGTTGTCATTTTCCTTTTCTTTCACAGTCATTTTACAGTTTCTGTTCACACTTTTTCCAAATTTACGATACTCGAAATAGTATATTATTCTGTAAAGCATACTCCAAAATTTTTCAGTTCTATAATCTGATTAATACACATAGAAAACAGAAGGAATGTATAGAACCAGAATTAACAATACTGATATTGAATTATCAAATACACATATCACATTCTTAACTACCTTCAGTAGATATATCACTTCCCATAGTATCAAACAATCCCTAACCAGATACCCCGTCTGTTCACCTTTAATTTAGACCCTAAAGAATCTATAACAAGGTCAACTATCACGCGACCTCCCACAATG
Organism: Heritiera littoralis; assembly: GCA_031772115.1. Lineage (NCBI taxonomy): Eukaryota > Viridiplantae > Streptophyta > Magnoliopsida > Malvales > Malvaceae > Heritiera > Heritiera littoralis. The sequence goes on along the minus strand of JAPDPK010000038.1, from coordinate 1,138,681 downwards.
TACACTTAGGGCTGCATCAGTCATCTGAGTATAGGTGGGGCTAGTAGTAGGTACCGTTATACATATATTACATTCTTTACGCAATCAGTTGCTCTATCACAATCAATGAGTTCAAGATCAATTTGGTTTAGTATTATTTAGAAAAATTATTTCAATATAGGACACATTCGGCACTTTCAAATTTATTTCTCTCTCTCTTCAAGATACATTTAAACATGTGATCTTAAGATCTATCTACTGATGATATCCCATTTCACTCCCATATCATCGTTTTAGGATCTTGCTTCGATCTGAATAGAGAAGTCCTGATAGGGCCTTCACCAAGTTGTTCCCAATATCTTATCGAACAAACCTTTCATTAAGATTGTAAGAACATCCATTTCATGTAAAATTCTCGGACTACCACCCCTTTTTATAACCCTTAGTTCACTAACTTTCACACAATTTAGATGCTTAACCCAATTCACCGACACTTGATTCATTTATACATTCAAACTATATAGTACTAAAGGAGATGTTAACCACATTTGACACTTTCGATTCTAAAGTCATCAACAAATATCAAGCCAACCTTGCTCTGATATCAATAAAGTTGTAACAGTCCAAGTGTACTGTATAACACACATTTTACACATAAATTATGGTTGGGCTGTCTGTGATGTCTTTAACACTGTTCATCTATAACAATAAAACACCTTAGATATTATTTATTTATTACTAAATAACATTCACAACTGTATAAATCAGTTTACATCCCCTGAAATTAAATTTACAACAAGTAGTACTGTATAATACAAATGTAGACATAATACCTCCAGGATCCATTACCACTGCTTAGGGATAACTAAAACGTAGTCAATCCACAGTTAAGTACTTCACGCGCCCATGGAAATTAATCTGTGGAAGGTGAAAATAAAGTAGTGAGCAAACCATGGCTCAGTAAAGGAATTGTATGCAAATATTGATATCACGAAATCTATATGCAATAAAATCCTTTATTTCCCTATAGGTACACTAGGGATCGAAATAGGAAGGATACTATAGTCGACTAGGAATCCGGATGGAGTAAGGAAGGTATTTTGAAATACCTATCTTGTCCCAAAACCTAGAAGCAACTATAGGGAGCAAGTATTGATTTTCGAAATAAACTACTTTTTCATAACATTTCATATTCCTTTCAAATCAAGACTTTCATCATGTAAAATATTTAATCAAATAATCTAATATTCGAATTTAAATTATAAAAAGAATATTAGATTAGTAAATCTCCCTTTCCATTTGAAAACATATCCCATATCACATGTATCACTGAAATCGTAAACAGTATCGTACTTACGTAGTACAATCAATCGTTTAGAAATCACCATTCATCTCAGTTAAAACATATAGATACTCATTTATCATTTAATATCATCATCCATTTAAAATCATCATTTCCATATCATAAAAGTGGTGAAGAGTAAGGCAACACCCTCAATATATCATGCTATAATCCCTATAAGGAACAATTACAGTATCATATGAGATCTATGGCCATAATCTGTAATTGTCCTCGGTAGTGCACTAACCAAGTGTCAACCGGGACGCTGAAGGTAGGATTAGAACCAACAGCTTCACACAGCATGTACATATCACATATCAGCATGATACGGGGCTTATCAGTCTCAAAATAGTGTATACAAAATCTCATCACATTTATGGAATTTAATAATATAGATAATATCTTTACAAAATCCATAAAGGTATAAATCACAGTATATAGTACGGTGAAGACAATGTTATAAAATATTTGCACTGTAGTAATAAATTCTATAAACATCCTATTTCACCATAAAACACATATACTTACATTTATATGCTACCCTTTCAAGAAATTCAATTTCAAGATTACTGAAATATTATTTTCCGGTAATGTGAGACCTGTTTCTACTACACTGTATATAATTTTGTAATTATTTGTTTAGTGAAACATAATATATTTTGTAATTTTAAGTGAATTTGTAATGTGGGCCCCACTTTAATTTTTATGGTTTTGATGGATTCAAGACTGATAATAGAGCGTACAGTGGGTGAAATAAATATAATATAATGATTTTGAGGTATAAAAATAATTTTATATTATTTGGAATTATTTTGTGATTTTGGAAAACAAATTGGAAAATGACAGCTACATCTCGAGGGCATTTTCATAAATTACTCCTAAACTAAAATGAGTTGGGACAAAGTAAAAATACCATGATATTCTACATGAAAAGTAAGAAAAGAAAATGTCAAGAGATTTATCGTAACAGTGTTGAAACGGGAGAAATTTGCCAACGGGTCGCAGGGGTAAAATCGTAATTTCTCACTATCTGTGCACCGCGCGTCTATGAAACCACTTTCAATCATTAAGATACATTAAATAGGACCCGACCCCTGTTATTTTTCTGTCGCAGGAAACAGAAACAGAAGGGAAAAGTGGAGGAGAGGCCGGTCACCGTCGGCCGACCAACCAAAAGAAGAAGGAGAGGAACGAAGCCGCCGGCGATGCGAGGAAGAGGCGATCGGCGACTGACAACGAGGAAAACGAAAAACGGGAAGCGAAACCAGCGGAAGCCGAAAAAAAAGGAAAAATGGCAAACGGCGGTGTCGGCCGATACAGGCACCGCCACTGCCATCGAAGCATCGTCAGAGGGAGAGGAAGAGGATGGAGGCACCCAAGGCGCGGTGAATGGCGGAAGAGGGCCCGCGAAGAGGCAGAAGAAACCGAAGGTAAATTGACTCGATCCGCCGCCGTGCAGTCGATCCAGGCCGAACGGAGACCACCAGCGGACTCGCCGTGCCATTGGCCAGCTGAAGGGTGCCTGAACCGCCGGAGAACCGACCGCTGGCGAGGAACCGACGAGGAAGAAGGCAGACCGGTCTGACCGGAAAAGAAGAGGAAAAAGAAAGATAAAAAGAAAAGAAAAGAGAAAGAAAAGAAAGAGAAAAAGGAAGAAAGAAAAGAGGAAGAGAAGAAAGAGAGAGAAAAAGGAGAATTTCGAGAATTCGAAAGATTCTCGGGAATTCGGTAACTCGAAAATTACGAAAATTCGAGTAAGAATTCCAGAAAATGAATTCGAGTAAAAATTTAATAAATTATGGAAAAATTCTAAAATTTAGAATTTTAATTTCCAAAAATTATTCTCGGCGATCGAGATGAGGAATCAAGAGAGATGGAGTACAAGCGCAACCGATAAGAGGAAGTCGCCGACCCGGACAAAGGTAAGGGATGCATGTGCAACACTGTAGGGATATTCAGTCTGCATGTTTTAATTACGAAATATTTTACGGAAATATTTTATGAAATTATTATGATGAATGATTGATTGGAATTTGGAATGAAGTACTGGCTGGAAATTATAAACTGTATTTTCCGTGCAGGAGGCTAGCCAATCAACAGCCGTTATACTGCCGAAAAATTATCGAAAATTATTGAAAATTTCTAGAATCATAATAAATGATTTTATTTCATGAGAAACGATTTTCAACTATGAAAATCGAGAAAATGATTATTTTTCATAAAAACATGAATATAACGAAATTCATTTTAAAATTATTCATGTTTTCGAAATTGGTGATAATGAGATCATCGAAAATTCTCTTGATATATGAATTACATGTGATATGAATTGGAAAATGAAAAAGGGATAAAGAGAATATTTTATAAAAGTTTTCTAAATATTCTCTCGATATATGAATTATACGTGATATGAAATGAAAGATGAAAAAGGGATAAAGTGAATATTTTATAAATATTTTCTTAAATATTCACTTGATTTATTATATAATCTTTATAGTTTTAATTATGAAATTATTATTTTTATAAATTCCATAAAGGTTTTCTGATGATGAAAAAATACGGTTTTGGAGACTAGTTGGCATCCTATCATGCTGATATGTGATATGTGATATGTGACATGTAATATGTGATATGTGATATGTGATATGTAGTCCTGGCCGACACCTGATCAGTGATCTACCGAGGACAATTATAGACAATGACCATAGATCTGACATGATTATTTATACCCTTAGGGGTCTATAGCATGATATGAGTAACAACCCAGTGGACGGGCTGGGCGTGCGTGCCTAAGTCTCCATATGTGAAAATGTTTTACATGATATGTGATAAGTTAAATGAAAGTGATTTACAGCAGTTTACATAATGCTTATTTTAGTACTGATTTTAGTACTACGAGATGATTTTCATATGACATGTGATATGAACATGTAATATGTTTTCAAAAGGAAAAGAGTTTATAACTCTAATATTCTTAATATGATTTTAAATTGAATATTAGACTATATGTGATATGAATATGTGATATGTTTTCCAAAAAAGAAAGAGGAGGAAAATAAATGTAATATTCTTATTTTAATTTTTAAATTGAATATTAGACTTAAATGATATATATGTTATACAAAAAGGATTTAATAGCTGATTTTGCTATTTAAAGTACTGTACTAATTTTGGTTATACAGTAAAACATGAAACGAGTTTTAAATGAGAATGATGAGAATTTAACTAATATTCTTTTCAAAGAATATATGAATATTAGTTACTTTATTTAAATGCTTTATTTTATAAAAGCATTATTTTGAGGAGAATATGAAAATGTTATGAAATAAAAAGGTAAAAAAAAGGATTAAAATTCCAAACGAAAAGGAAATTGTTCTCTACAGTTGCTTCTAGGTTCCGGGACATTTCAAAATACCTACCTTACTCCATCCGGATCCCTAGCCGACTGTAGTATCCTTCCTACATACGAGCTTAGAGCCCCATAGGAAAAATGAAAAAGATTTTCAGCATATAGGAAGCTTAATATCAAGTATGCATATAATTCCCTTACTGAGCCATGGTTTGCTCACCCCTTAATATTAACATTTTAGGTTTTCAAGGACTAAGAGTCTGACATTTAAAGGACTTCGGCTGTGCATTTGAGGACGATGCGACAGCTTGAATTATTACATAAGGTACGATCATTTATTTTCTGTATTTAGACTTACCTACAGTACTACTTCATTATGAATTAAGATAGGGGATGTAATTCATATTATAATTTAATATGAAATTGTTAATATGTAAAAGAAAAGTAAAGTATCGGAAACAGCCCAACCATATAAGATGTATAGAATAGGTGAAAAATAGGGTCACGGGCTGTGACATCCCTATCACAAATGATGCTCATTGGAACTTCACACATAGTCCCACCATTTCACGTATATATATCGGCTAAGGCACTAAGGGGGATTAATAAATCTGAGGATGAAGAAGTGAGTTAATTTAGACAATCAGTATATAATCAATTCTATCACATTATGGTTCTTCCGATTTCTTTACTAACCTAGAATAAAATCTCTCGTGATCGATTCTCATTTCCATATTGGTTTAGCTAAGGTTGCGATCCACCTGCAGACTTTAATTATTAACCTTCACTTATAGTAGACGAGACTTTACGTAACAAATTCCCCGATATCTCTTTTCATATTAAGTTATCAATACACTCCTCATTCTTATGGTACATGTAGTATTACTTAATTGCAGTATGTACCTAGAGATGGAATCTTTTCAATATCAAATTCTGTAATTGATAATTATCGAAATGCAAAATTTTGTCTCCACATTATCTATAGCAATTTCATAGTTCAAATACATATGCATTTATATATTTAGCAGTAAATTCATTTATTTACTCCTTTGAGTATGACTAATTTTTATATATTAAATCTGGCTCGATCTTAAATTTAGCCGTAACTACATAATAATCAGAGAAAATCATATTCAATCTTAGATTTGGGAACTACTCTAATAATTTGTGTTCCCTAATCATCATATGACTTATCTTCTTAATACATTTTCATCTTAACACATTTGTCACTTCAGTTATTTCCCCGAATGATATGGTATACCACAATTAAAATCTTTTAACAACTTTCAAATACTATATTCACATAACTTCCTCATATTTGAATTATCTTAGTAAAGCAGCTGATCCCATAAACTTTTCAATAAACCATTTATATTTTTCTATTAAACCTCATAAATTCCATACCCTAGTCACTATTTTTAGTCTCACTCACTTAGCAATAATCTTAATTTTAGACAAATCAATGATAACTTATCATTCGAGACCACTCGTTTCTGAAAGTGCTATAGTTCTGTTAGAACTCATATCTGCTGAACTTAACAATAAAATTTTTTGATCTCTAAGAGTCTGTAGGGTTATTCAAGGATGCTGCTTATATTCCTCAAATGAGGCAAAATATATTCATATAACATGGTTACATACCATTATAGCTTTCTGAATGTAATTGAAATACCTCATTCATTAAATTCACATACGTCAGGATATTTCATTAATCTCATAGGCACCACAAAGAACTTGTAAGTATTATACCGAGTTCTGAATATTATCTTATAGACATCATTCTTCAAGCTTTTATCTGATGACACTCTGTTCGAAGATTGATCTTAGGAACTCCTTATACATCGCTGAGTGGATCAAATAAAGCATCAATCCCGAACGGGTGAATATTCATTCTTAGTAGTAACTCTATTAAGAAATCAAAAATTGATACACAATCATAAGCTATCCTCGAACAAGATCATTTCTGCTTCGACCAAATACACTAATATATATGAATTCTTTATCCACTAATTTTTCGGAGTTATTTCTTAAGCATTTCGGACTCCTTCTATGTTCTCCGATAAGAGCTTAGAAGTAGATTCCGTATTAAGAATCGAGTCAATGATAATTCGATCTCCCAAATCTATATTACCTCGAAAATTTATCTGCAATTACAACTGATAAATTTTAAGTCACAAATCTCATACCACTTTGGACGTTTTGTCTCTAGATCCTGCAATTCACTATATATCCTCAAAACACATACACATATATCAATACATATTCCACATTAATTCACTTATTTATTTACATATCACAATATACCTTTCAAAATGGAAAGAATTGATACACTATGTATAACAATTTAAACTAATACACTTCACAGCTAACCTATTCATTTTTGGAATTACTTCGAAATCATATCTATTTGATAAACTTAGGTTAGCTGTCATTTTCCTTCTCTTTCACAGTCATTTTACATTTTCTGTACACACTTTTTCATAATTATAATACTCGAAATAGTATATTATTCTATAGAGTATACTCCAAAATTTTTTGGTTCTATAATCTGATTAATACACATAGAAAACAGAAGGAATGTATAGAACCAAAATTAACAGTACTGATATTGAATTATCAAATACACATATCACATTCTTAGCTACCTTCAGTAGATATATCACTTCACATAGTATCAAACAATCCTTAACCAGATACCCCATCTGTTCACTTTTAAATTAGACCCTAAAGAATCTATAATAGGGTCAACTATCACGAGACCTCCCACAATGTGCACTTCGGGTCGCATCACTCATCTGAGTATAGGTGGGGCTAGTAGTAGGGATCATTATACATGTATTACATTCTTTACGCCATCAGTTGCTCTATCACAATCAGTGAGTTCAAGATCAATTTTGTTTACTATTATTCAGAAAAATTATTTCAATATAGGACACGTTCGTCATTTTCAAATTTATTTCTCTATCTTCAAGATACATATTTAAACAGGTGATCTTAAGATCTATCTACTGATGATATCCCATTTCACTCTCATATAATCGTTTTATGGTCTTGCTTCGATCTGGACAAAGAAGTCCTGGTAGGGCCCTCACTGAGTTCTTTCCCGTACCTTATCGAACAAACCCTTCATTAAGATTGTAGGATCACCCGTTTCATGTAAAATTCTCAGGTTACCACCCCTTTTTATAACCCTTAGTTCACTAACTTTCGCACAATTTAGACATTAACCCAATTCACAGTCACTTGATTTATTTATACATTCAGACTATACAATACTACCGGAGATGTTAACTACTTATGACACTTTTGGTTCTAAAGTCATCAACAGACATTAGACTAACCTTGCTCTGATACCAATAAAATTGTAATAGTCTAAATGTAAAATATAACACACATTTTACACATAAACTACGGTTGGGCTGTCTATGATGTCTTTAACACTGTTCATCTATAACAGAAAACACTTTAGATATTATTTATTTATTACTAATAACATTCACAACTGTATAAATCAGTTTACATCCTCTGAAATTAAATTTACAACAAGTAGTACTATGTAATAACTGTCTGAACATACAAATGTAAACATAATACCTCCAGGATCCACTACCACTGCTTAAGGTAACCAAAACGTAGTCAATCGATGGTTAAGTACTTCACACACTAATGGAAATTAATCCGTGGAAGGTGAAAATAAAGCAGTGAGCAAACCATGGCTTAGTAAAGGAATTGTATGCAAATCTTGATATCACAAAATCTATATGTAATAAAATCCTTTATTTCCCTATAGGTACGCTAGGGACCGAAATAGGAAGGATACTATAGTCAGCTAGGGATCCCGATGGAGTAAGGAAGGTATTTTGAAATACCTATCTTGTCCCAGAACCTAGAGGCGACTATAGGGAGTAGGTATTGATTTTTGAAATAAACCACTTTTTCATAATGTTTCATATTCCTTTCAAATCAAGACTTTCATCATGTAAAACATTTAAGCAAATACTCTAATATTCGAATTTAAATTATAAAAAGAATATTAGATTAGTAAATCTCCCTTTCCATTTGAAAACATATCCCATATCACATATATCAATGAAATCGTAAACAGTATCGTACTCAATGTAGTACATTCAATCGTTTAGAAATCATCATTCATCTCAGTTAAAACATATAAATACTCATTTATCATTTATTATCACCATCCATTTAAAATCATCATTTCCATATCATAAAAATGGTGGAGATTAAGGCAACACCCTAATTATATCATGTTATAATCCCCATAGGGAATAGTTACAGTATCATATAAGATCTATGGCCATAGTTTATAATTATCTTCGGTCGTATACTGATCAGGTGTCAACCAGGACGCTGAAGGTAGGATCAGTACCAACAGCTTCACACAGCATGTACATATCACATATCAGCATGATACGAGGCCTATCAGTCTCAAAATAATGTACACAAAATCTCATCACCTTTATGAAATTTAATAATATAGATAATATCTTCAGAAAATCCATAAAAGGTATAAATCACAGTATATAGTACGATGAAGACAGTGTTATAAAATATTTTCACTGTAGTAATAAATTCCATAAATATCCCATTTCACTGTAAAACACATATACTCACATTTCTATGCTTCCCCTTCAAGAAATTCAATTTCAAGATTACTGAAATATTATTTTTCGGTAATTTCACACTTCATGGAAAATAGTAATATTTATTTTCCAAAACTAATAGTAGTTCCATAAACATGTCGTTTCACTGTGAAACACATTAAGGAACATTTCGGTCTCAAAACAGTACTTACACAATAATATCACCTTTATGGAAATCAATAAAATGAGTAAAATCTTCAGTCAGTCCATAAAGGTTTTATTAAATCATATAGTGAATATTTATGGAAAATAATTTATAAAACATTCACTTTTCGACTTTTCACTTTATAAACCACTACATATACAGTAAAACATGTAGGAGGAATTTTCAGTAACTTCCCTTTCCTTAGATTCAGTAACATGAATATTTAAATAATATTTTTTGGTATATTCATGTTTTATGAAAAATATTAAATTCATCATTTCCAAGGCTAGGAAATCATTCAAATATGCACTAATATATTTCATGTCATTTTTAGAAATTTATAAGTAAAATGTGAGCAGCATAACGGCTGCGAATATCCTAGCCTTCTTGCAAATTCAACATAGTTCCAAAAACAGCCAACAGCCACAATTTTACAGTTTTCAAGGCATTTTATTTCTAAAACATTCTCATAAAATTATTTGCAGCAAAATCATGCATTCGAGATATCCTTACAGTTCACATACGCATCCTTTACCTGTCTATCTTATCCAATCTTTCCGAGTGCACCACTCGTAAACCGATATTCCTGGGCTACAAATAATTTCACCAAAAATTTACATTAATTATCCTCTAACTTTTGAGCTGTTATTCATTACTAAATGCAGCCACATTGTACACTGCTTATATTTTAACCAGTGTAGTTTACACTAGTAGTAAAACATAACTTTCTCGTTTTAACTCTGATTTCATATCTGTTTGCACCATTGATCTTCTATTAATTTCTACATAAATTTGGCATATTAGACTCACGAAATGCAGCATTCTAAGCTGTCTAAAACTCCATGGCCGAATGGTGCTTTATGGGGTTCTTATTGTTTTCTAATAATCTAAGCTTACCAATTAACAAATCCATGCTTATTAAGCTTTTTGGCACCATTTTCATGCAAAGATTAACATGGATTCATCGTGTTCTTCACCCAACTGAAACCCCTCTCTCATGGAAACATTTTATTTAGCTCAAACTAATTAATTCTAAAGCTAGAAACATGTTCTACACACTTAGATCTATCTTTCTCTACCTTTAAAATTAAATGAAATACTAAGTATAGAAATCCATACCTCATGACCGAAAATTTCCTTCCTCTTTTCTCTTTGTTTGGTCACTTTCTCAATGAGATATTGGCATGGGTTGATAAAGCATAAAGAGAAGAACAATTTTGTTAGAAATAAGCTTCTTGAAATTTGAATGTTTTAAGGTAGTTTTGTTGATTTTTGTTTTTCTTCTCTTTTCTTTCTTTTTCTTTTTCTTGCTGGTGTTGTGCAAGCGATGGAAGAAGAAAGTGAATAGCGGCCAGCACATGTGGCTGAGTTATGGAGATGTTATTAGAAGGTGGCAAATTACCAAAATGCCCTATTTATGTAAATTTTGAACAATTTTGCCCTTAAGCTTCCGTAATCGTAAAAACTATGTAATTGGACTCCAAAATTTTGGATTCCATCACCAAATAATCATATTAAATGTATTTTAATGATTAGAAGTGGTTTTGTTGAGGTGTGGTACACTGATTGCATGAAATTATGAAATTACCCCTAGCAGACCGTCGGCGAAATTTTCTGATTAAACCACCAATTTGATAAATCTCTTGCCACTATCTTATACTCCTTTTCATGTAGAATATCATGGTACTTTTACTTCATCCCAATTCAATTTAGTTTGGGCAAAATTTACGAAAATGCATTTAGGACGTAACTGTCATTTCTAATTTGTTTACCATACTTCTCAAAATAATATAAAATAATATAAATAATGGATTTTAAACCTCAAAATTATCATATTATATTTATTACACCCACTATGCATTGTATTATCGTCTCGAGCCCATCAGAACACATTAAAATAAGTGGGGCCAACATTACACTTTCACTTATAAATTACATAATACATTAAATTTCAGTTACTAAATAATTACATCTCACATATACAGTACAGTAGAAATGGGTCTCACAGAGATAGTGAGGTGTGCACAGTTATACGAGAAGGATTACAAGCAATTTCATTCAGAAATGGGTTTTAAGGGTAAGAGTAAAGGAAAAGGGAAAGCTAAGAAAGGTTAGGAGGAGAGATCGGGCAGAGAGCAGCTAAGAAGGCTAGATCTTTAGGCATACAGATTTGTGAGCGACGAATCGCAAGACCAACTACTACAGTCCCTGTTATTAGCCCGACCTCTACATAAAGGAGTATCGCTACTAGGTGTGTTCATTGTGGAAAGTTACATGGTACCTGTCCCTGCTATATGTTGACAAGGGCTTGTTTTAGATATGGACAGACAAGGCATTTAGTGAGAGATTGCCCAATGCTTCATGAGTTAGCTGCTTCTACTGCTCTAGCCCCAGTTCCACCTGAACTGGCACCAGCAGCTTCGAGCAAATGTGAGAAGGCTACACCGTCACAACCGAGACGTGCCACCGCAATAGAGAAGGGTAAGAAGGCTGTAACCCAGGGACGGGAGTACCCGTTAGATCAAGTGTCACATCCCGTGACCCTATTTTCACCTTATTCTATACATCTTATTTGGTTGGGCTGTCTGCGATACTTTACTTTTCTTTTACATATAAACAATTTCATATTAAATTATAATATGAATTACATCCCCTATCTTACTTCATAAGAAAGTAGTACTGTAGATACGTCTAAATAGAGAAAATATATGATCGTACCTCATGTCATAAGTCGAGCTATCGCATCGTCCCCAAATGCGCAGCCAAAATCCTTTAGGTGTCAGACTCTCAGTCTTCGAAAACCTGAAATGTTAATATTAAGGGATGAGCAAACCACGGCTCAGTAAGGGAATTATATGCATACTTGATACTCAGCTATCTATATGCTGAAAAACTTTTTCATTTTTCCTATGGGCTTTAGGCTCGCATGTAGGAAGGATACTATAGTCGGCTAGGGATCCGGATGGAGTAAGGTAGGTATTTTGAAATACCTAACTTGTCCCGGAACCTAGAAGCAACTATAGAAAGTGATAAATTTCTTTTCGTTTGAAATTTATATCCTTTTACCTTTTCATTTCAAATCATTTCCATATTCCTTTCAAAATAATGCTTATATGAAATAAAGCATTTAAATAAAATAACTAATATTCATATAATCCTTGAAAAGAATATTAGTTAAATCATCATCGTTCTCATTTAAACTCATTTCATATTTTACTGTACAATCATAATTAGTACAGTAGTTTAAATAGCAAAATAAGCTATAATTTCCTTTTCGTATAACATATAAATCATTTAAATCTAATATTCAATTTAAAATTTAAAATAAGAATATTAGATTTATTTTCCTCCTCTTTCCTTTTTTTAAAACAAATCACATATTCATGTCACATATAGTCTAATATTCAATTTAAAATCATAGTAAGAATATTAGACTTATAAACTCTTTTTCCATTTGAAAACATATTACATGTTCATATCACATGTCATATGAAAATCCTCTCGCAGTACTAAAATCAGTACTGAAATAAGCATTTTGTAAAATGCTATAAATCTCTTTCATTTAACTTGTCACATATCATGTAAAACATTTACATTTCACATATCCTGTAAAACATTTACATTTCACATATCACATATCATATAAAACATTTTCATATATGGAGATTGAGGCACCCCAGCCCGTCCACTGGGTCGTTACTCATATCATGCTATAGACCCCGAAAGGTATAAATTATCATGTCAGATCTATGGCCATAGTCTATAATGGTCCTCGGCGGATCACTGATCAGGTGTCGGCCGGGACTACATATCACATATTACATGTTACATATCACATATCAGCATGATAGGATGCCATTTAGTCTCAAAACTGTATTCTTCATCATCAATAGACCTTTATGGAATTTTTAAAAATATGTAATTTCATAATTAAAACCATAAAGGTTATATAATAAATTAAGTGAATATTTAAGAAAATATTTATAAAATATTCACTTTATCCATTTTTCATCTTTCATTTCATATCACGTATAATTCATATATCGAGAGAATATTTAGAAAACTTTTATAAAATATTCTCTTTATCCCTTTTTCGTTTTCCATTTCATATCACATATAATTCATATATCGAGAGAATTTTCGGTGATCTCATTATCACCAATTTCGAAAACATGAATATTTAAAAATGAATTTCGTTATATTCATGTTTTATGAAAAATAATCATTTTCTTGATTTTCGTTTTTGGAAATCGTTTCTTATGAAATAAAATCATTTAGTATGATTTTATAAATTTTTTAGAAATTTTCGATAATTTTTCGGCAGTATAACGGCTGCCGATTGGCTAACCTCCTGCACGGAAAATACAGTTTATAATTTTCAGCCAGTACTTCATTCCAAATTCCAACCAATCATTCATCATAATCATTTCATAAAATATTTTCATAAAATATTTCGTAATTAAAACATGCAGACTGAATATCCTTACAGTGCTGCACATGCATCCCTCACCTGTTTCGGGTTGGCGACTGCCTTGTTCGTCATGCTCGTGTTCACCTTGCCCGATTCCATCAGCTCGGTCATCGAGGGAATTTTCTGAAATTAAAATTCTAATATTTAGAATTTTTTTATAATTATTTAAATAATTTATCACTTTCCGAGATTTCTTACCGATTCCCGTAATTCTCGGGTTTTCGAATTCTCGGGATTTTCCGTAATTTCTGAAATTCTCGAATCCCGAAAATTTCTCTTTTTCTCTTTTCTTTTCTTTTCTTTCTTCTCTTTCTTTTTCTCTTCTTTTCTTTCTTTTCTTTTCTTTTTCTTTTTCCTTTTTCTTTTCTCTTTTTCCTCTTTTCCTTTTCTTGGCTGGACCGGTTCAGACCGGTCAGATCCCCTTATCACCGGTTTCTCACCGGCGGCCGGTTCTCCGACGGTTTGACGGCTCCACAGCTGGCCGACGGCACGGCGAGTCTGCTGGTGGTCTTCGTTAGGCCTGGATCGGCGGCACGGCGGCGGATCGAGTCGATTTTCCTTCGGTTTCTTCCACCTCTTCACCTGCCTTCCTCCGCCGTTCACCGCGCCTCGGGTGGCCTCCATCGTCTTCCTCTCCCTCTGGCGGTGCTTCGGTGGCAGTGGCGGTGCCTGGATCGGCCGGCACCTCCGTCTGCCATTTTTCCTTTTCTCCTCTCAGTTCCGTCGGTTTCCTTCTGTCTCCGATTTTGTTTCCTTCCTTTTTCGTTGCCATCGTCTCCTCCCCTCCTTGGCTCACCGGCCGACAATGGCCTCCCTTCTCTCTCTTTCTCCTCCGGCGCCGCCAACGAGGTCGGCTTCTCCACTGTTTTCGACAGAAACGGGATCCCATTTTCCCATTTCTGTTTCTTTTGTTTCTTTTTATATATATATATATATAATTATACTTATATAATTATATATATTATTAGATACCACATTTATGCATATAGATATATAGATATATAGATATAAATATATATTATATTTAAATCATTTATATATATATGTACAATTTAGTTCCAATTACTATATATATTTCATATATATTTATTTATATACAAAATTGTATATAAATATACACATGTATTTATTTAATAAAAATATATTTATATAATTAAATATATAAATATATGATTATCTCATTTTATTCCTTATAATTTGGATCTCTTAATATCCAAATTATATTTCTCCATTTTCATTTCCTATTTAATTTGGATTTCTATTTATCCAAATTAAATTTCTCCTTTCCTTATTTTCCATAACTCCGACTTTATTTTTATTTTCATTATATCCAAAATTTAAATTCCTCACTTTCCTTAATTTCGGGAATTTTAACGATATTCCCATCTCGTAAATAAATTTTATTTATTTACTTTAATTTATTTATTTCCTCGTCTATTTTCTTTAATATTAATTTTCAAAAATAGAAAATTTGCGGTTATCACATTCTCCCCACCTTAAGAAATTCGGTCCTCCGAATTTAACTTAAGTTAAAGGTGGTGCCATTCTGTATACTCATCATCTTGTATACCTATCATTCTTGACCTTTTGATCAGCTTCCATATTATACTGCCAGTATATTATCAACATCAGAATCATCTCATATATTAGTACATATAATCTTTCATCATATATTTATACTCCCTTAAATTTCTTATCAATTGGGAGTTTTCCATTTCCACTCCTTTTTATATCACATATGATTCATATTATTCCTCATTCATCTTTCTTATTTGGTGCCCAGTCGATACATTTCGATAATTATCATTTACCGATTTTAATCAATTGTATGTAATTGTCCAGAAACTTTCACATCTCATGCATCCGCTGTCTCAACATATCATCGAGCGTTTCCATTTTACGCTCAGATATTTACATCCTGTACGGAGCGGTGCTGTCTATAAATTTGGAATCTCAGAGCCTTTTGCTATTTCCCATAACATATAGCTACTCAGAGATTCGTATTACATATATGCTCACTGGAACTTCACATACATTGTCATCATCTTATAATCGTATTTCGACTATGGCACTAAAGAATCTAAAATGTGATAACCGCAAATTTTTTATTTTTGAAAATTAATATTAAAGAAAATAGACGAGGAAATAAATAAATTAAAGTAAATAAATTTTATTTATTTACTTTAATTTATTTATTTCCTCGTCTATTTTCTTTAATATTAATTTTCAAAAATAGAAAATTTGCGGTTTTCACATCAAGAGACTGCTGATGTTTCCACTGATGTGATTAAAGGTAAAATTTATATTTTTGATATCTCCATACTTTCATTGTTTAACCCTAGCTCTACTCATTCATTTATATCTCATGCTTGTGCTAACAGAATCCCAGTAGAGCCAGAGCATTTAGGACATACTTTACAGATAAATACCCTGTTTAGAGAATCTCAAATCATTGATGTCATTTATAGAAACTGTAAAGTGACTGTAGCAGAGAAGGAAATGATAGCTAACCTAATTTTGTTAAATATGTATGATTTTGATGTAATCTTAAGAATGGATTGGTTAGCTACAAACTATGTTAGCTTACATTGTTATACTAAGTTCTTCTCTCATCCCAAACTTTATATTGTAAAACTGTTAGATAAATAATAAAATTTACATGTTTACTAAATTGCTTAAGTGTTGTGTGAATGTGTTGAAGGTTTTATTGCTTATGTGGAGGATGTAGAAAAGAAACGTCCCGAGTTGCATGAGATTCCTGTGGTCAGGGACTTTTCGGACGTATTCCCAGAGGACATACCAGGGTTACCACTAAATCAGGAAATCGAGTTCACCATTGACTTGGTACTCGGTACGTAGCCTATATCTAAGCCCCCATATTGGATGGCATTGACGAAGTTGGAGGAGCTTAAGAAACAGCTCCAAGAGTTATTAGATAAGGGGTTTATCCATCTTAGTGTGTTTTCGTGGGGTGCACCAGTATTATTCGTCCAGAATAAGGATGGCAGCCTACGATTGTGTATATATTATCAGATGCTTAATAGGGTTACCATAAAGAACTAGTATACCTGCCCAGGATTGATGAATTATTTGATCAGCTCAGGGGTGCGCAGGTATTCTCTAAGATCGATCTCCGATCGTGCTGTCATCAATTTAAGATTCGGGACTCGGATGTTCCTAAGACAGCATTTTGGACTCAATATGGGCATTATGAGTTTCTGATGATGCCTTTCGGACTAATGAATGCCCCTGCAACATTTATGAACTTGATGAATTAGGTGTTCAAGTTGCATCTGGATAAGTTTGTGATTATATTTATCGATGACATCTTGGTGTATTCTAAGTCTCCAGAGGAGCACAAGCAGCACCTTTATATAGTTCTGCAGACCCTTAGAGACCGGAAGTTATATGCTAAGTACAGTAAGTGTGAATTCTTGCTAGATCACATTACTTTTTTGGGGTACGTGGTATCTAGCGACAGGGTGTCTGTTGATCCATCCAAGATAGAGGCCATTGTACAGTGGGATAGGCCCAAGACAATGACCGAGATACGGAGTTTCTTGGGTCTAGCTGGATACTATCGTCGGTTTGTTGAGAGATTCTCTAGGCTAGCGGCTCCACTGAAGCGACTTACATGTAAAGATGTTAAGTTCGAGTGGACAGATATGTGTGAGCACAACTTTTAGGAGTTGAAACGGAGACTGACTATTACTCCTATACTTGCCCTTCCCAGTGAATCAAGGGGATTTTTTGTGTATACAGATGCTTCCGCATTGGGTTTAAGGTGTGTTCTTATGCAAAATGATAGAGTGATTGGCTGTGGGTCTAGATAGTTAAAGGAGCATGAGAAGAACTATCTGACACACAATCTGGAATTAGCTACCATGGTGTTTGCACTGACGATATGGTGGCAACTATCTCTATAGAGAGAAATTCTATATATATGCAAATCATAAAAGTCTGAAATATCTGTTCTCGTAGCAGGAATTAAATATGAGACAATATAAATTGATGGAGCTATTAAAGGATTATGACTGCGAGATCCTGTGCCACCTGGGGAAAGCTAATATGGTAGCAGACGCTTTGAGTCGCAAGCATATGGGCATGGTATCATATATGATGGTCAGGGAATATGATTTGTTGGAACAGTTTTCGAACCTCAACTTAAATGTGATTTCTTCTGAGAGATACGGGTTTACAGCTAGTTTCAGAATTGAGCTGGATTTAATGGACAGGATCAAAGATGCTCAAAGGACTGATGGTTACTGTCTAGAGATTGCCAATCAGGTGCAGATGGGTGTGTAGTCAGATTATTGAATTGGCACCAATGGTATCCTGAAGTTCAGATGCAAGATTTATGTTCCCAATGATCAACAGCTTAAGGATTTGATTTTGACAAAGGCCCACACCTCCAAGTATACTCTGCACCCAGGCAGTACTAAGATGTACCAGAATTTACGGAGACTGTATTGGTGGTCTAGGATGAAACGAGACATCGTGGAGTTTGTTGCTAGATGTCTTACATGTCGGCAGGTGAAAATCGAGCATTAGAAGCCTGCAGGGTTATTGCAACCTTTACCAATTCCAATGTGGAAATGGAAGCATATCATGATGGACTTCATTATGGGTTTACCAAGGACCCAAAGGAAGCATGATGCCATACAGGTGATTGTAGATAGGTTGACAAAGTCCACCCACTTTCTTCCTATCAGATCTACTGATTCTCTTAGTGCCTTGCTGATCTATATGTACGGGAGATAGTGAGATTGCATGGTGTTCCAATGTGCATCACTTCTGATAGGGATTCTCAGTTTACATCTCATTTTTTGGGAGAGATTTCAGGAGGCTATAGGGTCCCGACTGAATTTTAGCACCGCTTTCCATCTGCAGACTGATGGTCAATTCGAGCAAGTGATTCAGACTCTCGAGGATATGTTAAGAACGTGTGCACTGGATTTTAAGGGCTTTTGGGATGACCACTTACCACTAGCAGAATTTGCTTATAATAACAGCTATCAGGCTAGTATTGGCATGGCACCATATGAGGCATTACATGGCAGGCGGTGTAGATCCTACATAGCATGGAAAGAAGTGGGAGATCAAAAACTTCTAGCTCCCGACTTGGTAGAGCAAGCTTCCTGGGATGTATAGATTATCTGTAAGAGATTGAGAATTGCTCGAAGTCAGTAGAAGAGCTATGCAGACACAAGGCGTCGACCACTAGAGTTCTCAGTTGGTGATTCAGTATTCCTTAAAGTCTCACCATCCAAGGGCATAATGAGATTCGGCAAAAAAGGAAAATTGAGTCCTCAATACATTGGACCCTTCGAGATCTTAGATTGCATGGGAGACGTGGCATATCAATTGGCACTACTACCAGAGTTATCCGTTGTGCATAATGTATTCCATGTCTCGATGCTTAGAAAGTATCATCCCGATCCATCTCACGTAATTTAGTACGAACCACTGGAGATCAAGGAAGATATGAGTTATGTGGAGAGACCTATCCAGATTCTGGATTAGAAGGATAAAGTGTTGCGATCTAAGATGATTCCATTAGTAAAAGTGCTCTGGCAGTACCACTCTAAAGAGGAGGCAACATGGGAATTCGAAAGTTTACTGAGAGAGAAGTACCCAGAGCTATTCCAATAATTGGTCTAGATGAAATTTGGAGGACCAAATTTCCTAAAGGTGGGGAGGATGTGAGAGCCACTTATGCTATTACTGTACATGATGTCAGACATTGGATCATTACTCAATTCCTATATATTTTGCAGGTTATCAAGGAAACAGTGACGTGGGCCCCACTGGTTTTACAATGCCCGGATGGACGTGAGACTGACTAAACAGTGTTCAAAGGATATGATAAGCCTAAGGTAAGAATTTCAAACCTAAAATACATTATTTATATTATTTTTTGGATGTGTACAAATAATTTAGAAAATAACAATTAAGGACATAGCGTGGTGGCATTTTCGTAAATTGTGCCTAAACTAAAGTGAATTTGGACCAAGTAAATATAGCATGATATTCTACATGAAATAAGTCCTAGGCTATGTCAATAGATAGATCGATTCAGTAGTTAAATCAGAAATTTACATGATTGGCTCGATAAAGGTAATTTCGTAATTTCTCATTTTGGTATATTGAACCTCGATGAAACCACCATGATTCATCAAAATATGTTTAATAAGAAAATATGGTGATGAAATATGAATTTTTGGAGTGTTATTACGTAGTTAGAAAAATTTCGAAAGCTTAAGGGCATCTTTATCCAAAAATCTCATAACCAAGGGTATTTTGGTAATTTTGCCCTACTCTAGAATGTTCTATAAAACCCCACTTAATTCAACCAGCCACTATCATTGTCTTCTACCTTTCATCCCTAGGCCACCATTAACGAAGAAAAGAGAAAAGAAAAAGAGAGCTTCAAAACTACCATAAAACTTCACTTTCTCAACAAATTTCCTTCTACTAAATTATTCTACTCATCTTACTCTCTTCATCCATACCAATATCTCCTTGAATAAGTGACTAAATCAAGAGAAAAGAGGACTTGAAGGTTTCGGCCAAGGTAAGCTTACACTATGCTTAATGCTTCATTTAATTCTAATGATAGATTTTGATGTTTCCAAGTATCCTAAGCTTGAATCTAGTGTTTGTTTTGATTAAATCTCACTAAATCCCTCCCTAAAGCATTCGGCTATGATGATGAACTTGAGCATTCTTGTGTTTTGGTTTATAAATATGGTGGAGGAAGAATGGTATTTAAGGATTAAACATGGTATAAGTGATAAATTGAAGGAAAACCATGAGTTTAGCTTATAAGTGCATTCGGCCATGGCTATGGGGGAGAGTTTGGTTGCTGCATTAGATGAGTTTCAGATGCCAAAATAATGTAGAAATCATGAGGAGTCCATCAGTGCAATCGGATTTAAAATCAGACTTAACACGAATAAGTAATGTTTTAGCACCAGTAGAATTTATACTGATTTAATATTTCCAGTGTATAATGTGGCTGCAATTGTTGAAGGAAAATAGTTTAAAAATTAAATTGAGGTTAATAAATATTGTTGGTGAAATGTTTTGCAGCCTGAGAGAAGTGAATCACGTGTGGTGCTATCAAAAAGATCAATAGCGCTAGACAAGGATGAGTATGTAGGCCGTAGGGATATTATGAATGCATGATTTCAATGAAAATAATTTTATAGAAATATTTTGGTACTAAATTACTTTGGAATTGTGCAAATTGTGGCTTTTGGCTGGATTGTGAATTGTGTTATACGTGCAGGAAGGCTAGCTTGATTGCAGCCGTTATGCTGCCAAAATTTCTTAGAAAATTTTCTAAAAATATCATGTAATATTTTAAGTGCATAATTAAGTGATTTCCTAACCTTAGAAAATAAATAATTAATAATTTTCATAAAATATGAATCTACCAAAAATCAATATTTAAATATTCACGTTAATGAAATTTACCGAAGTGAAAGAACTAAAGTGTTTATATAGGTGTTTTACGGTGAAATAGAATTTTATAAAAATTATTACTGTAATGTGAATATTTTATAAACTGTTTTCATTGTACTGTTTACTGTGTGATTTTACACCTTTTTGGAATGACTAAGGATTTTATCTATTTTATTAAATTCTATAAAGGTGAAGAGATTGTTTATATACAATTTACAAGCTGTTATGCCTCGTATCACACTCATGTGTTGTTGTTACTGTGCTGTTGATATTGATCCTATCTTCAGCATCCCAGTTGTCACCTGATCAATGCACACTGAGGACACCTATAGACTATGGCCATATGTCTCATGTATTACTGTTACTGTTCCCTACGAGGATTTTAGCATGATATATTTGGTGTTGCCTGGTCTCCACTACTGTCATTGTTTATTGTTCTGTTTTACTGAATCAATACTGTTACCAAAGAATTTACTGTTTACTTAACTGTTTATCATACTGTTTACTGAAATGTTGCTATCACTAAACTGTTTATCGTGCTGAATTGTCCACTGTACTGTTTAATGAATTTTATTAAATTGTGAATGTGATATTTTATAGTGAAATTGAAATTGTTTCTTAAATATTTTATTAATGGCTTTATATGCCATTTATTTGATTTACTATTTATTGAAAATTATTAGATGCCATTTATATCAAAATCAACAGTTACTCCCTATAGTAGCTTCTAGGTTCCGAGACACGACAGGTATTCTAAAATACCTCCCATACTCCATCCGGATCCCTAGTCGACTATAGTATCCTTCCTTATCGGCTGTAGTGCAGAGTTAGGAAAATAAATGCTTTTATGCACATAGATTTCATAATATCAGTTCTACATATAATTCTCTTATTGAGCATGTTTTGCTCACTCCTTTATTTTCCCATCTCCACATATTATTTACAGTGATGGTTGATATACCCATCTAAGGATTTCAACTGCGCTTTTGGTTACCTCGAGGCAACTTAGTGTGGATCCTAGAGGTATATTCATTTTTTTATATGTTCAGACTAGTTTGTGTAGTACTACTAAGTTGTAATTATAAACAGGAGATGTAAATAATAAAAGAAATTATTGTTATGTAAATATTCTTATTTTGTAAATTAGGTAAAATTTACTTTTATAAACTGTTATCGTTAAGTGCACGTGTGTAAATAAAGACATCGCAGATAGCCCAACCAACATTAAAGTGTAAAACTATGTGAAATACCATACATTATGGACTATGACAAGCTTGAATCATATTTTAGAAGACTTTGACATCTATCATGCTCAAGTTTTGTTGGGCTTTTTCTCTAGCAATATCAATGAACTAAGGCTTGTTGCATCCTTTTAGTTTTTTGCTTATCATTGGATCTCCCATGGATGCTCATAGGATCACAATCATCATGAACATGACTTGGACTTTGTCAACTTGTTGGACCTCCATCAATAGGAGTCTTCTTTAGTGTACGTGGGTGAGTTTGGTGGGAAACTTCCTACCAAAGTTGACTCATTTATTTAATTTATTACTATTTTTATTTGTTATTTTTTAATATAATATATTAGCTTTTGATTTATATATATATATACATACATATCAAAATATATTTTTGTAACAGTCCAAATGTACAGTATATCACACATTTTACACATAAATTTATGATTGGGCTGTCTGCAATGCTTTTAACACTTGAACAGTAACAATGATAAACAGTAAACTTTAATTAATTTTTAAAATCGGAATATGAAATTTAACAATATTCCTTAACACTTTACATCCCCTGTTCTTACTTTACAATTTAAGTAGTACTGTACAATAAATCTAAATATATAAAAGAAAAATATATATACCTCCAAGATCGACATAATGCAGTCTTGGGTAACCCAAAACGCAGCCGATATCCTCAGAATGGTATACCTCTTAATCACTTATAGTGTCTTGTGGAGTAGAAAAATAAGAGGTGAGTGAAATGTGCTCAGTAAAAGAATCGTATGCAAGACTGATATAACGAAATCTATATGCTCGAAAACATTTGTTATCCTAACAGTTCTCTAGGCCCAGAAATTGGAAGGATAATATAGTCGGCCAAGCAACCGGATGGAGCATGAAAGGTATTTTAAAAAACCTGTTGTGTTTCGGAAATCTATAGCGACTATAGGGAGTAATCATTTACATTATTGATATAAAAGTAATTTAATAAAATTTTTATTAAATAAATGGTAATAAAACCATTTACTAAAACAATTCAGTAATCACTTTAGACACATGTCAGTAACAGAAATAACAATATAGAAACTCATTCAGTAACAGTCCAGTAATCAGTTAGGTAAACAGTGCGGGAAAACAATTCAGTACAGTAAATACCTGAGTTCATAATACAGTAACAATTTACTAAACATTTCAAATCAATAATGATTCCACAAACACTTTCAATTTCAGTAAACAGTAATAATACGGTAACAGTTCAGCAAATAGTTAACAATTAAATCACGGTTCAGTAAACAGTTAACAGTAGGTGAAGACCAGGCAACACCCTAGGTGTATCATGCAATAATAATTCCCGAAGGGAAACAGTAACACGTGAATCTATGGCCATAGACTATAAGGTGTCCTCAGTGAACACTGATGGGATGCTGAAGATAGAATCAATATCAATAGCACAGTAATAGTACAGTAAACAGTGAGCATGATATGGGTCCTAACAGTCTCAAAACATTTTATAAACAGTGGAAATACCTTTAAGGAAATTTAATAAATATCATTTAAATTAATAAAATTCCAAAAAGGTATTTAATTTTACTTTTAACAATACAATGAAAAATAGTCAATAAAATTTTCATGCTTTAGTGAGAATTTTTATGAACGTTCTATTTTACTGTAAAACACTTTAAAGAATGTATCGGCAGTTTCACTTTGATAAAATTCAATTACATGAATATTTAAATATTGTTTTTCGATAAAATACCAATTTATGGAAAACATTGGAAATAAATTCCAAAATTCACAATTTAACTCAATTTATGCACATAAAATATTTCATGATATTTTAGAAAATGTTTAAGGAAATTTCGGCAGCATAACACCTGCGAATACCCTAACCTCCTGCACTTCAAACACAGTTTGTATCCTAGCTAAATACCACAATTTTTCACGATTTCAAAGGCAATTAAATACCAAATAATTTCATAAAATTAAGTCCATAGAAATCATGCATTCGATATATCCTTACGGCTTCCATACTCATTCCTTACCTGTCTCGTGGTGTCGAACTTCTCGATAGCACTACTTTCGATTTTCCTCCCGACTGCAAAACAATTTCACCGATAATTTTCATTAATTTTTCTCTAATTTTTGAGCCATTATTCACCACTAAATGCAGCCACATTGTACACTGCTTATGTCCAACCATTATAATTTATACCCATAGTAAATCCTAACTTCTCCGTTTTAACTCCGATTTCAAATCCGATTGCACCATTGATCTTCTATTAATTTCTACATTATTTTGGCACATTAAACTCATCAAATGCAACCCTCTAACTTGTCCAAGGAGCCATGGCCGAATGGTGCCCTATGGCATTCTTGATGTTTTTCAACAATTTATGCTTACTAAGCTATCTATCCATGCTCATTAAGCCTTTTGGCACCATTTTCATGCAAAAACCACTATGGTTTCACTATCCCCTTATGCAAACTGAAATCCTAAGGTGTCCATTATGCTTGATTCAATGAGATTTAGGTAAAATCAACACTAGATTTAAGCTTAGCAA
This sequence comes from Heritiera littoralis, assembly GCA_031772115.1. Taxonomy (NCBI): domain Eukaryota; kingdom Viridiplantae; phylum Streptophyta; class Magnoliopsida; order Malvales; family Malvaceae; genus Heritiera; species Heritiera littoralis. The sequence goes on along the minus strand of JAPDPK010000038.1, from coordinate 1,113,474 downwards.
TGTAGAAAACATAAGAATCCAACATTAAACCTTAAAGGAAATGAAAGCACCATGAAATGCTCACCTTGGCCGAACCTCTTCCTCCCACTTTTCTTCTTGTTTTGTCCCTTATTTGATGATCTATGGTTATAGGTGAAGAGAGGAGAGTGAGTAGAATAATTTTCTAGTTTTGATTTTGGTGAAAAAAAATGTAATTTTCATATAGTTTTTCTCTATTTTCTTTTCTTTCTTCTTTTTCCTCAACAATGGCATGGGAGCATTTGGAGAAGAAAGTGAATAGTGGCCGGCTGAAATTTTGGTTGAGTTATAAAAATCCTTCTACAAGGGGGCAAATTACCAAAATGCCCCTATTATGTAATTTTTGGACAATTTTGCTCTTAAATTTCCGTAATCGTAAAAACTATGTAATTGCACTCAAAAATTTCAGATTTCATCACCAAATACTCATATTGGATGCATTTTGTTGAATAAAAATGGTTTCGTTGACGCACGGTACATCGATTACGTGAAATTACGAAATTACCCCTAATGGACCGCTAGCAAAATTTTCTGATTTAACCACCATTTTGATAAATCTTTTTACACCCTCTTAAATTTATTTTCATGTAGAATATCATAATATTTTTACTTAATCCAAATTCATTTTGGTTTAGGCACAATTTACAAAAATAATTTCAAGACGTAACCATTATTTTCCAATTTGTTTGCACACATCCCAAAATAATATAAATAAATGATTTTCAAACCTCAAAAGCATCATATTATATTTATTACACCCACTGTACACTGTATTATCAGTCTCGAGCCCATTTAAACACATTAAAATAAGTGGGGCCCACATTACATTTTCACTTATAATCTACGTAATACACAAAATTTCACTTAATAAATAAATACATAAGACATGTACAGTACAGTAGAAACAGGTCTCACATTTTCTCCTCACCTTTAGGAAATTTGGTCCTCCAAATTTCACCTGGACCGATCATTGAAATAGCTCTGGATATTTTTCTCACATTAAGCTCTCTAATTCCCAAGTAGCCTTCTTTTTAGTGTGGTACTGCCATAGCACTTTTACCAACGGAATGGTCTTAGACCGCAACACTTTATCTTTCCGATCCAATATCTGTAACGGTCTCTCCACATAACTCATATCCTTCTTGATCTCCAATGGCTCGTATCAACTTATGTGAGAAGGATCTGGATGGTGCTTCCTTAGCATCGAGACATGGAATACATTATGCACTCCTGATAGCTTTGGTGGTAGTGCCAATTGATATGCCACGTCTCCCATGCAATCTAAGATCTCGAACGATCCAATATACCGCAGACTCAGCTTTCCTTTCATACCAAACCTCATTATTCCCTTGGACATGAAACCTTCAAAAATACATAATCACCCAAAGAGAATTCCAATGGTCGACGTCTAGTATCTGCATAGCTTTTCTACAGACTCTGAGCCGCTTTTAACCTTTCACATATCACCCGTACATCTCGAAAAGCCTGCTCTACCAAATCAGGAGCCAATAGTTTACGATCTCCCACTTCTTCCCACGCTATCAGGGATCTACATCGTCTGCCATACAATGCCTCGTAAGGTGCCATGCCGTTGCTTGCCTGATAGTTGTTACTATAAGCAAACTCTACTAAAGGTGAGTGATTGTCACAATCCGTATATACAGTATTTCATATCCGTATAACAACGGTTGGGCTGTCTGCGATGCCTTTATTTCTCGTTTTCTTTACATAGTAAACATTTTGAAACTGTAATTTACAATTAAATAAGAATATTTACATATCGTAGTTCATTTATCGTTTACATCCCCTGTTTATGTTTACAATACAATAGTACTATAAAACAAGTCTGAACATATAAAGTAAATGACTATACCTCCAGGATCTACTATAGCTGCCTCGAGGTACTCAAATCGCAGCCAAAATCCTTCGAAAGTAAATCACACAGTCACTGAAAGTAATCTGTGGATAGTGAAAGTAAAAGAGTGAGCAAACTACAGCTCAATAGAGGAATTGTATGCAAATCTTGATATAACGAAACTATATGCAATGAAATCCTTTATTTTCCTATAGGTACATTAAGGACTGTAAAAGAAGAATACTATAGTTGGCTAGGGATCCGAATAGAGCATAGAAGGTATTTTGAAATACCTATCTTGTCCCAGAACCTAGAAGCGACTATAGGGAGTAAGTATTGATTATTGAGATAAAACACTTTTCCATAACATTTCGTAATAAATCTCAAATCAATACTTTCATAAAGTAAAGCATTTAATCAAATAATCTAATATTCATATTAAATCATAAAAAGAATATTAGATTAATAAATCATCATTTCCCTTTGAACACATATCACATATATCACTAAAAATTTCGTAAACAGCATCGTACTCAATTTGGTACAATAAATCGTTTAGAAATCATCATCCATCTCATTGAAAACATGAATAATCATTTATTATTTAATATCCCATTCATTTAAAACATTCTAATATCACAATAAATGGTGGAGACCAGGCATTTCCCTCAATACATCATGCTATAACCCCGTATGGTATAATAATCATCATCTGAGATCTATGGCCATAGTCTATAAATGTCCTTAGTCGTACACTGATCAGGTGTCAACCGGGACGCTGAAGATAGGATTAGTATCAACAGCTTAACATATCACATATCATCATGATAAAGGGCCTATCAGTCTCAAAACAATATTCTCATCATCGTATCACCTTTATGGAAATCAAGAAAATTAGTTAAAATCTTCAGTCAGTTTCATAAAAGTTTTATTTATCATATAGTGAATATTTACTGAAAATAATTTCTAAAATATTCACTTCTCAACATTTCCCATTATAAACCACTTCTTACACTGCAAAACATTTAGGAGAAATTTTTAGTAGCTTTACTTTCATTAAATTCGGTAACATGAATATTTAAATAATATTTTTTGATAAATCCACATTTTATGAAAAATATTAAATATCTCATTTCCAAGGCTAGGAAATCACTCAAATATGCACCAAAATATTTCATGACATTTTTAGAAAATTTTCTAAGTAATTTTAGCAGCATAACGACTGCTAATACCGTAGCCTTCTTGTAATTCAAACACAGTTCAAAACTAGCCAACAGCCACAATTTTCATAGTTCTCAAGGCAATTCACTTTCAAAATATTTTTATAAAATTATTCGCATTGAAACCATGCATTCGAAATATCCTTACAGTCCACATACGCATATTTTACCTGTCTGACTTATTCAATCTCTTTGAGTGCACCACTCGTAATCCAATACTCCCGGGCTGTAGATAATTTCACCAAAAATATTAACTCATTTAATGCTTATTTTTAAGCTATTATTCATGCTCAATTGTAGCCACATTGTACACTGCAAATATTTATGCAGTATATTTTTTATCGGTGCTAAAACACAACTTCTTCGCTTTAAGTCGGATTTCAAATCCGAGTACACCGGTAGACTCCTTGTAATTTCTATAGTCTAATGGCACCTCCAAACCATCAATATCAGCCATGGACATGGGTCCCCTTCATGTGGCCGAAATCATCATCATGCACAACTTATTGTTTTTCAATAATTGAATGCCATATTCTTGTTTTATCATTCTTAATCATCAATTTGGCATCCATTTCATGCATGAAACACCATAAATCCCTTAGGTTCTCATCATGGCCGAAACCCCTCATGCATGGCAAAATTTTATTTAGCCAATTTTAATCAAATCCAATGGCATGAACATGTTTGGCATGCTTAATTTTATCATCCTACACAATTGAAGTTCAAAAAACACACAATACATGAAGAAATCCATACCTTGATCGAAACTTTAGGGCCTCTTATCTCCAAATTTTTCCACTTATTTGATAAACTATGGGTATGGTTAGAAAGAGGAAAGAGAGTAGAACAATTTTGATGAAGACAAGTTGTTGAGATTATGTGTGGTTTGGAAGATATGAAAGCATTTTGGTTTTCTTCTCTTTTCCTTCTATGGTGGACGTAAGGTGTGTTGGAAGGGATGATGAATAGTGGCTGGCTGTCACTTGAAGAATTATAAAGAATTCTCTAGAAAGGGGTAAAATTACCAAAATACCCTTGGTTATGAAATATTTGGACAATTTTGCCCTTAAGCTTCCGTAGTCGTAAAAACTATGTAATTGCACTCCAAAATTTTGTATTCCATCACCAAATACTCTTATTAAATTTATTTCGATGAATAAAACTAGTTTCGTTGACTTGCAGTACACAGATTGTGTGAAATTATGAATTTACCCTTTAATGGACCACCAGCGAAATTTTCTGATTTAACCACCAATTCAATAAATCTATTAACACTATCTTAACTTCCTTTTCATATAAAATATCATGGTATTTTTATTTCATCCCAATTCATTTTAGTTTGGGTACAATTTACGAAAATACCCATAAGACGTAACCGTCATTTTTTAATTGTTTGTCACATTTCCCAAAATAATTAAAATAAGGTATTTTGGGTCTCAAAATTTCCACAATGTAATTATTACACCTTCCTTACACTGTTTCTTCAGTGATACATACATCTGGGCACGAAAATCCAAGTGGGGCGTACATTACTATTTACTTATAATTTACAAAATCTATCCAAAAATAAATTAATAAATAAATATTTATACATGTACAGTACAAAATAAATGGTTCTCATAGTGATTGTCCTAGGAGCCTTTAAAATCCAGTGCACACGCGTCAACATATCCTCGAGCGTCTGTATCGTACGCTCGGACTGTCCATTAGTCTGCGAATGAAAGGCGATGCTGAAATTCAATTGGGACCCCATAGCTTCCTGAAATCTTTCCCAAAAATGAGATGTGAACCGGGAATCCCTATCAAAAGTAATGCTCACTAGAACACCATGCAATCTCACTATCTCCCTGACATATAAATCGGCTAAGGCACTAATTGGATCAGTAGATTTAATGGCTAAGAAATGAGCAGACTTTGTCAATCAATCCACAATCACCTAAATACCATCATAACCTCTCTAGGTCCTTGGCAAACCCATAATAAAATCCACAGTAACATGCTCCCACTTCTACGTAGGGATCAGTAGAGGTTGTAACATACCTGCATGCTTCTGATGCTCAATCTTTAACTGTTGACATGTAAGACATTTTGCAACATACTCTGCAATATCTTTCTTCATTTTAGGCCACCAATATAATCTCCATAAATTCTGGTACATCTTAGTATTGCCAAGATGCAGCGTGTACCTAGAAGTATGTGCGATAACAGCGAATTTTAATATTTTGGTATTAAATATTTTTAATTAAATTCCAAAATAAATAGAGAAGTTAAATAAATAAATAAAATTGTGAGAACGGGATATTGGTGAAAATCCCGAGAATTGAGAAAGGAACGGATGATGGAAATCCGAGTGAAGAAAAGTTAAATTGGAAATTCGAAAAATAATGAAGAGGAAATTTAATTTGGATAATGGAAATCCAAATTAAATAAGAAAATGAGAAAAGAAAATGAAATATATTTATATAATTATATATTATATAAATTTATTTTATACAAATACATATGTATTGAAATATTATATAGTATATATTAATATACAGTGGTATATTTATATATATACACTATTTTATTAATTTAAATAGTACATATGTATACAAGTATAATATGTTATGTATATATAAATATATATACATACATATAGGAAAAATGTAAATATTAAATTACATTAAAGTTTAAATGTATATATATATATTGTAAATATAATATATATATATGGAATTATTACATTTATATAAATATTTATATAAAATGTTATTTTATTTAAAGTAGATGAAAATATACATTTTTATGTGTACATATATATTATTCATATATAATATATATTTATATAATATATAGTATAAAGTACTATATAATAAAATAATATAATTATATTTATAATATAGTTATAAATATAATTATAAAAAAAAAGAAAGAAACAAAAAATGAAAGGAAGAAAACGGGAAGACTCCCGATTTTTCCTCCCCGAGTGACAATCGGCCACTGTCGCCGGAAAAAGGAAGAGAGAAGAAGGGAGAGATGACGTCACTGGCGAAGAAAGGAAGGGAAGGAAGTTACCAGCTGCGGGAAAGGAGAAGAAAAGAAGGGAAATCGAAAGGAAATTTCCAGCGGAAACCGAGAAAGAGAAGAGAAGAGAAAGTGGCGACACCGGCCAAATCGATCGCCGCCACTACCATCGAAGCTTCGCGGAGGAAGAGGAAGACGTGGGAGGCCACAGTTGAGGCGGAGAACGGTGAAGGAAGGCCGACGAAGGAGGAGAAGAAATCGAGGCAAAATCAGTAGATCCGCCACCGTGCCACCGATCCAGGCCGAGATGAGGCCACCGGCAAGTTCGTCTCAACGCAGGCCAGCTGAAGGGCACCTGAACCGTCGGAAAACCAGCCGTCGGCAAGGAACCAGCGAGGAAGGAAGCTAACCGGTTCGACTGGGAAGAAAGAAGAGGAAAAAGGAAAAGAAAAAGAAAAGAAAAAGGAAAAAGAAAAAGAAAAAGAAACAGAAAAGAAAGAGAAAGGAAAGAAAAGAAAAGAAAAGAGAAAAAGGAAGAAAAGGAGGAAAAGAAGAAAAAGAGAGAAAAAAAAAGAGTATTTCGGAAATTACGGGAAATTCCGAGAATTCGAAAACCTAAGAATTACGGGAATCGGTAAGAAATCTCGGAAAGTGATAAATTATTTAAATAATTTATTTATTTAAATAATTATGGAAAAATTCTAAATTTTAGAATTTTAATTCCAGAAAATTCCCTCGATGACCGAGTCGATGGAATCGGGGGAGGTGAACACGGGCGCGACCTTCGAGAGTCAATCGCCGACCCGAAACAGGTAAGAGATGCATGTGCAGCATTGTAAGGATATTCAGTCTGCATATTTTAATTACGAAATATTTTATGAAATGATTATGATGAATGATTGTTGGAATTTGGAATGAAGTACTGGCTGGAAATTATAAACTGTATTTTCCGTGTAGGAGACTAGCCAATCGGCAGCCGTTATACTGCCGAAAAATTATCGAAAATTATCGAAAATTTCTAGAAAATTTATAAAATCATACTAAATGATTTTATTTCACAAGAAACGATTTCCAACCACGAAAATCGAGAAAATGATTATTTTTCATAAAACATGAATATAACGAAATTCATTTTAAAATATTCATGTTTTCGAAATTGGAGATAATGAGATCACCGAAAATTCTCTCGATATATGAATAATATGTGATATGAAATGGAAAATGAAATAAAAGGATAAAGAGAATATTTTATAAAAGTTTTCTAAATATTCTCTCGATGTATGAATTATACGTGATATGAATGAACGATGAAAAAGGGATAAAGTGAATATTTTATAAATATTTTCTTAAATATTCACCTGATTTATTATATAACCTTTATGGTTTTAATTATGAATTATTACTTTTATAAATTCCATAAAGGTTTTCTGATGATGAAAAATATAGTTTTGAGACTAGATGGCTTCCTATCATGCTGATATGTGATATGTGATATGTAACATTTAATATGTGATATGTGATATGTAGTCCCGGCCGACACCTGATCAGTGATCCGCCGAGGACAATTATAGACTATGGCCATAGATCTGACATGATGAATTTATACCCTTTGGGGTCTATAGCATGATATGAGTAACGACCCAGTGGACGGGCTGGGCATGCGTGCCCAAGTCTCCATATATGAAAATGGTTTATATGATAGGTGATATGTGAAATGTAAATATTTTACATGATATGTGATACGTGAAATGAAAATGTTTCATATGATATGTGATACGTAAAATGAAAGTGATTTACAGCATTTTACATAATGCTTATTTCAATACTGATTTTAGTACTACGAGATGATCTTCATATGACATTTGATATGAATATGTAATATGTTTTCAAAAGGAAAAAGGAGTTTATAAGTCTAATATTCTTACTATGATTTTTAATTGAATATTAGACTATATGTGACATGAATATGTGATAAATATAATATTCTTATTTGGAAATTTAATATTAGATTTAAATGATATATATGTTATACGAAAAGGATTTAATAACTGATTTTGCTATTTAAAGTACCGTACTAATTATGGTTATACAGTAAAACATGAAATGAGTTTTAAATGAGAATGATGAGAATTTAACTAATATTCTTTTCAAAGAATATATGAATATTAGTAACTTTATTTAAATGCTTTATTTTATAAAAGCATTATTTTGAAAAGAATATGAGAATGTTATGGAATAAAAAGGTAAAAAGGATTAAAATTCCAAACGAAAAGGAAATTATTCTCTACAGTTACTTTTAGGTTTCAAGACAAGATAGGTATTTCAAAATACCTACCTTACTCCATCCGGATCCCTAGCCGACTGTAGTATCCTTCTTACATCCGAGCTTAGAGCCCCATAGGAAAAATGAAAAAGATTTTCAGCATATAGGAAGCTGAATATCAAGTATGCATATAATTCCCTTACTGAGTCGTGGTTTGCTCACCCCTTAATTTTAACATTTCAGGTTTTCGAAGATTGAGATTCTAACACTTAAAGGATTTCGGCTGCGCATTTGGGGACGATGCGATAGCTCAACTTATGACATGTGGTATGATCATTTATTTTTCGTATTTAGACATTTTCACAGTACTATTTTCTTATGAAGTTAGAAGGGGGATGCATTTCATATTATAATTTAATATGAAATTGTTAATATGTAAAAGATTGAAAAATAAGGTCACGGGCTGTGACAGATTAAATGGTATCTGAGCACGGTTGGCTTGACGTCTGTCGATACTTTTGGAAAGAAAATGTGTTGAAAAGGTTAACATCCCCTGTAGTACTGTGTAGTCTAAATACATAGAGAAAATAAATAATTGTAAATTGAGTTAAGTGTTTAGAAGGGGGTGAGGATTATGAACTAAGGATGTCAAAAAGGAAAAACGGCTCAGGAATGTTAACTGAAATGGTGATCTTATAATCTAAAAGAAGGTCGGTTCGTAAGGAATAGAAATGGACTCGGTGAGGGCCCCACCAGTACTTTTCTATCCGGATCAAACTGAAACCTGAAAGTAATGACATAAAGGAGGGGAATGAAATATCATCATTAGATAGACCTTAAGATCACCGATTGAAGGTATTTTGAGGAGAGAGAATATTTTTGAGCAAAATACCCCTGTCTCCAAAATTTTACAGGGAGTTAAAATAAACCAATAGAGGTTGGAATTGATTGATCTGACAGAGAAATTGATGATGTAAAGCTGAATTACAAGCAAAATACTCCAACTATGGATTTTAATGAACTTCTCTGTCGAAATCGAATGAGATCTAAATTGCGGATATTTGTATGAGAAAGAATACTATCAGCACATAGATAATAAGATCCTTGGTTAAATGTATATTAAGGAGAAAAAAATAAATGTAGAAATGACGAAAACGCCCCTTTGTTGGACTACATCCTGAATAGTGATGAAACCAAGTGATTTCAAATTTCTTGATGATAATGGAATTATTAATGGCATAGAGGATGTCATATGGATATACCAATCCCTATTACTGATTCCACTTATAGTTCGATTATGGAGCGAATTGCGAGTGACCTAGTGAACGGGTTAGGCCTCATGACGAAACCTCGAGGGGTGCCCAGTGAAAGGGCTGGGCATTCTCAAAGAGGTTAGTACACATGTATATAGGTGGACAGCGAACAGGCCGAGGCCGGGGCCTTATATGATGCGATCCAATAAGAGTGTATAGTGGAAGGTGATAAGATGATTGGCCCGGTTATTGACGGTAAGGGCCTGAATTATGAAGTACTGAATTGGATATTATTACGGGATCGTTGGATATTATGAAAGTGAAATGAATACATAAACTTCTTGAGAAAGTAGATAGTACAGATAATGAAATCCATAACAGTACGATTGATCGAGGTTCTATACACTTAATACTATTTTTGAGGTATTAAATGAATATTTATTTATAGAACCGGAGCATTTGGAGACATGCATTGCAAATTGATGTACTGTATGGAGTATTGTAAATTGGAGAATATTTATAAGAACAATAAAGTGATAAAAAGAAGATAACAGCTAACCTGAGTTCTTCAGGACCCTTGAGACAAAACTGGGATGGGCGACCCAATGATGGGCAACCCGCAGTGGACAATATGATGTGAGATGTGGGCGAACTATATGGTCGCCGACTCACTTGTAAGGGTAAACCTGGGGCGAAAAGATTGCCTAGGGGATGCTCGCCGACGGCCGATTCGAACGGGCGGGACTCTTACAATTATTTCAATGGTAACACGAGTGTAAGGAACTAGGTACGTACGGGTACCAGGGTTCAAACCTCGTGGATAATATGCTCAAGGGAGTTAAACCTGAATTTATTAAATGAACTTGATTCCAAAGAAAATTACAGTGGTAATAAATTGGTTAGCTGTAACATGTGTTGATAACTATTGTACTTACTACAGCTTACTGGAATGAGATTTGTAAGGCTGTAAAGTATGAGTAAACAATGAAATCAAGGTAGAGTATGAGTCAAAATGAATCGAATAGTAAATGTCTCTGCCTTAAGAATATACAGTGTAAATGATAGGACATGAGGATGAAATGTCTGAATTAATAAGAAATGTGTGATTAAAGAAAGTATCGGATTTGATTTCTGATAGAACTTCCAGAGTTATATAAATTGGAGGAATCGAGATAACATTGACTAAATTTTGAATATGAAATCTAATTCTGAGCTTATATCGGAGAACTTAAAAAAATCCGAAAGCTTAAGAAATCCATTATGGAAAATGTGAGAATAATGAAATGCACGTGTATAAGGTGTGATTGAAGGAAATACAGATAACGTAAATTGAGGATAAGAAGGTTATCTGTATAAGTGTAAGTGAGAGAAGCACTGATGATATTGAGATGTAGATGAAATAAAGTGATATAGTAAATGTTTACTATCTAATAAAGTTCTCATGAAGAACAAGTATTCATCTACAAAAAAAAATAGACGCTTTATTGATCTGATCACAGATATATGAGGAGTTAATAAGACTAACCTCAGTATAAAGCGTCCTTAGATAAAAGATTGGAGACTAATGTCCGTAAGATGATGATTAGAACTCGGAGTAAATTTTACGAGTTCCTATTGAGGTTAAGAGGTTAATGATTTGCCTTGTGAGGTATATAAGCCTAAAGAATGAGGCATCCATACATGAGTAAATTGATGAAATACTGATAAAGTCTAAAGTATAAATGAAAAATGAGCAGCATTGTGGTATAACCCTTAAACTCTTAAAGACTATGAAATTATGTTAAGATTGGTAACTAAGAGATTTGGCTAGATAGTATCTCTTCCTGAGATATATGATCTCGAGACGACAAGATGACAGTGAACCTGTCTATGATATAGAGATAATGATTGAGATACAAAATGTACTGAGTCTAGCTGGATACTATTGCCAGTCTATAGAAAAGTTATTGGGTTAGCTGCTCTACAGATGTGATTGATAAGTAAATAAGTTTAAGTCGATGAATGAATAAGTATAAAAATGGTATACAAAAGATTAAGAGAGTTTAATAGTGGAATATTTTACCACTGAGGAAAAGTGATTGAAATGATGATGAAGGAAAAGATGTAAAGGTAAGAAGAGGATAAATACAGGATGATGAGGGAACATGAATATGAAGCAATTTTCGAATTTAAGATTGAAAGTGATTTCAGGTTGGTTATCACATGACAGTGGCTAGATGTAAAATCAAGCCAAATTGGACAAGTGAAAGTAATGGTACTCAAAGGAGTAAGAGGAACGATATGTTTACTGCCAGTATCTAAATAGAAAAGTGTTATACATACACATAACCACCTTGAAATGATAGAAATAGTGGAACTATATAGATGATGTGGTGATTTAATATAGAAATTGAGGATTCAATTGTGGAATCTAAATTATGAAAAGAGATGTAAAGACCATACTACATGAAGAGAACATGATAGTCTCATGATTTATGATTGTAAGAGATGATTCACAGTAAAGTCTGCAAGGGGGATGCAGCCTTGATAAAATGAATATTGTGGACAATAAAGAGTCCAAAAGAGAAGTGATGATATGGAAGTGATTAAAGATTGAAGATCTAAATAGAATCACTTTCCATTTTCAGAATCCTAGATTCTCTAGTGCCATAGTCTAAATATGAGCATGAAATAGTATAAATACATATGTACAGTTCCAGTGAGCATTACACGTGATGGGAGTCTCTGAGTTGCCATATGCTAATGAGAGATAGCAAAAGGCTTTGAGATCCCAAGTGTACTGATAGCACCGCTCCATACTGATGTATACATATATGAGCGTGAGATGTAAACGCTCCATGATGTTGGGAAAGCGCGTGCATGAGATGTATAAGTTACTGGGACAATTACATATAACTGATTGACATGTGTAATTGATAGTTTTAAACTATATCGACTTGGCACTAAGTGAGAAAAATGGATGATGAACAGCATAGATTAGCTGTAATATGAAAATAATGTGAATAGACTCTTATGTGAAAAGAGGAATGAAATGAATGACTCCCAATTTGATAAATGAACTTACGGGTGTATAGATATATGTGATGAAAGACAGCATGTAGTGGTCTAAAGTACTCTTGATGTTGAAAGTGTATTGGCAGTATTACTTGGAGGATGACCTAGAGGTCAGAAGTCGTAAGTATAAGGCAGATACTACCTTTAAATTAAGTTAAATTCGGAAGACCAAATTTCTTAAGGTGGGGAGAATGTGATAACCGCGAATTTTAATATTTTGGTATTAAATATTTTTAATTAAATTCCAAAATAAATAGAGAAGTTAAATAAATAAATAAAATTGTGAGAACGGGATATTGGTGAAAATCCCGAGAATTGAGAAAGGAACGGATGATGGAAATCCGAGTGAAGAAAAGTTAAATTGGAAATTCGAAAAATAATGAAGAGGAAATTTAATTTGGATAATGGAAATCCAAATTAAATAAGAAAATGGGAAAAGAAAATGAAATATATTTATATAATTATATATATAAATGTATTTTATACAAATACATATGTACTGAAATATTATATAGTATATATTAATATACAGTGGTATATTTATATATATACACTATTTTATCAATTTAAATAGTACATATGTATACAAGCATAATATGTTATGTATATATAAATATATATACATACATATAGGAAAAATATAAATATTAAATTACATTAGAGTTTGAATGTATATATATATATTGTAAATACAATATATATGCAATTATTACATTTATATAAATATTTATATAAATGTTATTTAATTTAAAGTATATGAAAATATACATTTTTATGTGTACATATATATTATATAAATATATAATATATATTTATATAATATATAGTACAAAGTACTATATAATAAAATAATATAATTATATTTATAATATAGTTATAAATATAATTATAAAAAAAAAAGAAAGAAACAGAAAATGAAAGGAAGAAAACGAGAAGACTCCCGATTTTTCCTCCCTGAGTGGCAACCAGCCACTGTCGCCGGAAAAAGGAAGAGAGAAGAAGGGAGAGATGATGTCGCCAGCGAAGAAAGGAAGGGAAGGAAGTTACCGGCGGCGGGAAAGGAGAAGAAAAGAAGGGAAATCGGAAGGAAATTTCTAGCGAAAATCGAGAAAAAGAATAGAAGAGAAAGTGGCAGCGCCGGCCAAATCGGTCGCCGCCACTGCCACCGAAGCTTCGTCGAAGGAAGAGGAAGACGTGGGAGGCCACAGTTGAGGCGGAGAACGGCGAAGGAGGAGAAGAAATCGAGGCAAAACCGAGTAGATCCGCCACCGTGTCGCCGATCCAGGCCGAGTTGAGGCCACCGGCAAGTTCGTCTCAACGCTGGCCAGCTGAAGGCCACCTGAACCGCAGGGGAACTGGCCGCCGGCAAGGAACCGGCGAGGAAGGAAGCTGACCGGTTCGGCTGGGAAGAAAGAAGAGGAAAAAGAAAAAGAAAAAGAAAAAGAAAAAGAAAAAGAAAAAGAAAAAGAAAGAGAAAGGAAAGAAAAGAGAAAAAGAAAGAAAAAGAGGAAAAGAAGAAAAAGAGAGGAAAAAAAAGAGAATTTTGGAAATTACGAGAAATCCCGAGAATTCGGAAACCTGAGAATTATAGGAATCGGTAAGAAATCCCGGAAAGTGATAAATTATTTAAATAATTTATTTATTTAAATAATTATGGAAAAATTCTAAATTTTAGAATTTTAATTCCAGAAAATTCCCTCGATGACCGAGTCGATGGAATCGGGGGAGGTGAACACGGGCGCGACCTTCGAGAGTCAATCGCCGACCCGAAACAGGTAAGGGATGCATGTGCAGCACTGTAAGGATATTCAGTCTGCATATTTTAATTACAAAATATTTTATGAAATGATTATGATGAATGATTGGTTGGAATTTGGAATGAAGTACTGGCTGGAAATTATAAACTGTATTTTCCGTGCAGGAGGCTAGCCAATCGGCAGCCGTTATACTGCTGAAAAATTATCGAAAATTATCGAAAATTTCTAGAAAATTTATAAAATCATACTAAATGATTTTATTTCATAAGAAACGATTTTCAACCACGAAAATCGAGAAAATGATTATTTTTCATAAAACATGAATATAACGAAATTCATTTTAAAATATTCATGTTTTCGAAATTGGTGATAATGAGATCACCGAAAATTCTCTCGATATATGAATTATATGTGATATGAAATGGAAAATGAAAAAAAAAAGGATAAAGAGAATATTTTATAAAAGTTTTCTAAATATTCTCTCGATATATGAATTATACTTGATATGAATGAACGATGAAAAAGGGATAAAGTGAATATTTTATAAATATTTTCTTAAATATTCACTTGATTTATTATATAACATTTATGGTTTTAATTATGAAATTATTACTTTTATAAATTCCATAAAGGTTTTCTGATGCTGAAAAATACGGTTTTGAGACTAGATGGCATCCTATCATGCTGATATGTGATATGTGATATGTAACATGTAATATGTGATATGTGATATGTAGTCCCGGCCGACACCTGATCAGTGATCCGCCGAGGACAATTATAGACTATGGCCATAGATCTGACATGATGATTTTATACCCTTTGGGGTCTATAGCATGATATGAGTAACGATCCAGTGGACAGGCTGGGCGTGCGTGCCTAAGTCTCCATATATGAAAATGTTTTATATGATAGGTGATATGTGAAATGTAAATGTTTTACATGATATGTGATACGTGAAATGAAAATGTTTTATATGATTTGTGATACATAAAATGAAAGTGATTTATAGCATTTTGCTTAATGCTTATTTCAGTACTGATTTTAGTACTACGAGATGATCTTCATATGACATGTGATATGAATATGTAATATGTTTTCAAAAGGAAAAAGGAGTTTATAAGTCTAATATTCTTACTATGATTTTTAATTGAATATTAGACTATATGTGACATGAATATGTGATATGTTTTCCAAAAAGGAAAGAGAAGGAAAAATAAATCTAATATTCTTATTTTGAAATTTAAACTGAATATTAGATTTAAATGATATATATGTTATACGAAAAGGATTTAATAGCTGATTTTGCTATTTAAAGTACTGTACAAATTATGGTTGTACAGTAAAACATGAAATGAGTTTTAAATGAGAATGATGAGATTTAACTAATATTCTTTTCAAAGAATATATGAATATTAGTAACTTTATTTAAATGCTTTATTTTATAAAAGCATTATTTTGAAAAGAATATGAGAATGTTATGGAATAAAAAGGTAAAAAGGATTAAAATTCCAAACGAAAAGGAAATTATTCTCTACAGTTGCTTCTAGGTTCCGGGACAAGATAGGTATTTCAAAATACCTACCTTACTCCATCCGGATCCCTAGCCGACTGTAGTATCCTTCCTACATGCGAGCTTAGAGCCCCATAGGAAAAATGAAAAAGATTTTCAGCATATAGGAAGCTGAATATCAAGTATGCATATAATTCCCTTACTGAGCCGTGGTTTGCTCACCCCTTAATTTTAACATTTCAGGTTTTCGAAGATTGAGATTCTAACACTTAAAGGATTTCGGCTGTGCATTTGGGGACGATGCGACAGCTCGACTTATGACATGAGGTATGATCATTTATTTTTCGTATTTAGACATTTTCACAGTACTATTTTCTTATGAAGTTAGAAGGGGGATGTATTTCATATTATAATTTAATATGAAATTCTTAATATGTAAAAGAAAAGTAAAGTATCGCAGACAGCCCAACCATATAAGATGTATAGAATAAGGTTGAAAAATAGGGTCACGGGCTGTGACAGTATGGGTCTTTGACAATATCAAATCCTTCAGCTGTTGATCACCAGGAACACAGATCCTACCCCTGAACCTCAAAATACCATCGTTGCAAATCTCAAAGTCTGACTGTACTCCCATCTGTACCTAACTGGCAACCTCGATACAGTAAGTATCCTTCCTTTGAGCATCCCAGATTTGGTCCATCAAATCCGGCTCTATTTTGAAATTAGCAGTAAACCCATATATGTTAGAGGAAATCATATTCAAACTGAGGCTCGAAAACTGCTCTAAAAGATCGTGGTCCCTGACTGTGAGAGCTCATTATCTTATACTATAGTTGTACATTTACATGAATTAATTATCAATAAAGAAATTATTGATAATATTTTGAGGAATTAAATATATAAGAATAGTGTCTCTCACATAGAAAAATTTTAAATCCTAAATGAAAAATATAGATATGGAAAATACTACATACAAGATGGAATAAATGATTAAATGGATATTGGAAATTTGGAATTGGACAAAACAGAAAAGTGCTGATGGCATGACGAAACAAAGAAGATTAAATAGCTTGACTTGGAGAGTCAAATGAGGGGAACGGTATAAGGAAATAAAAAACATATAATAGAAAAGGAAGCATGACTTCGGTTTGGATAAGTGAATAATAGGAAAACAAGAGAATAAAATATGAAGTAACTAATAAAGGAAGACAAGGAAAGTCTTCCCGCGTTTTTATTTGATTGACAAAAGCATTGATTTGTGTTGATTTCTTTGTTCCACCGAAGACCAATAAAAATAGACAATAATGGAACAAAAGAAGGAAAAAGGATAGAAAAATTTATTAGCTGCAAAACATTGGCATAGAAGTCAAAGAACGTGGGACTGCAAACATAAAGAAAAAAAATTGTAACAGAAAATGAAAGTGTAGTTTCGGTTTGGAGGACAAGAAGTATACAACAAAAGAAATGAAATAGGAAATAGAGTAGGGCTTTTAGTGAAGCTGGCAAAAAGTCCAAATAATATATTTTTCTTGTGCTTTATATTCTTCCATCGTGACCTTCATCTCCAGCCAACATCATCACCGAAAATATTTCTCTTCTGTTTAAGCATGTCGAACAGCTTTTCCTCTCCCTAACAGAGCCTTCTTTTCTTCAACAATTAACCTAAGTTTCTTGAGGTAAAATAAACCTTGCCTTGAGAGCTTTAAAGAACCACTAAAGAAGCTAACCGAAAACTCCAAACAGAAGCTAACTTAAGTGGACAGATCTGCTTGTTATACACAGGTAACGTCCAACTTAGTTTTTAAGCTTCTCATTCTTTAGTTTTGCTTATCATGATTAAGTATATATTAGTTATAACTTTGGTTTGAATTGAAAAACATTTATAAACTAAACCTAGGGTTCAGTTGTAAGGGTTTAGAAAGAAGAAAGATTTTATTTTACCGATATGATAAACGTGAAACCAAGCTGAGCATGAAACTATAACAGCTATGAAAAATAAATGAGCTAGAAACGTGAATTAGATGATCAGTTAAGAGGGGTTGAGTATTAAGTAAGGTTTTACGTGAAATAGGGGAAAGGAGAAATCATGTCTTCTTGTAGTCAACAATTGTGTCTGATGAATGAAGAAAATCTGGGCTATTTGTATAGCCGAAAATGAAGAAGATTTATATGGCTGAGAGAAGCAACCGAAAATGGAAGGAATGGATAAATGGTTTGATTGACTTTTAGATGACTTTATGTGTGTGAATGGTAGAATATTGGCAACCTATGATATACTAGATATAACCTTATTGTTGAGACAAAGAAAGAAAGAAAACCAACGTAAATACAAAATAGAACAGAAAAGAAGAAGCTGTCGGGTTGGACAGCCATGAAACAGAAAATAAATAACTTCTGTTTGAAGAAGTTTTGAAAGAGGTTAATTGTGAATGAGGTTACGTGAGTTGAAGAAGAAAAAGAAGAAAAATAAACCAATAAAATGGTGTTCCATAAAGTCAAAGAAAATGACTGGAAGAAAGGAAATAAGTGGCTGATAGTATAGCCGAAAAAGGAAGTGAGAATAGGTGACTAAAAGTCCAGCCGAAAATGTAGAAAAAAATAGTGTAGCATAGCTGACTTTTGTAGGTATGAACACTGAATGTAGGTGACTTAGAAGTGTACTAGATGTGACTATATATATATAGAGGAAAAAGAAGAGAAGCTAACGTGAAACTACAGAAAACAGAAAAGAAAGAAGGCTCATGCATGCAGCCAACGTGAACTGGAATGAAGGAGAAGAAAATTCACGTTTTGGGGTCAACAAACAACAGGAAAATAAATAAAAGTGAAAGAGAGGATTAGGTTAAATTGACTAAATGGCTAGGTATAGTACTAATGAAGTTAATATATATATAGACATTTTAAAGAAGTAAACTACCTAACCAAGATGAAGTTAACGTGAACTGCAGAAACAGAAAATGGAAACTGGCGTGAATGGTAGAGGAAAGTGGGATAATTGACAAACTTAGAAAGTTGAAAATATACAAGGATAAAATAAATGTAATACTATGGAAAATGGAAATTTTAAGCCAAATAGGCTTAGTAAATGAAGAGGAATATTCGGTTATGACATTGGACCAAGAGAAAGGAGGAGGAAATTGGTCAATTAAAGTGGCATCATAAAATATATATATATATATATGTTATGGGGGAGTAAGCCACTTAGGTCATTCAAGATCATTCGGCCACAATGTGGAATTTTAAGAAATTATAATATTCTAAGTAATGAGAATTTAATTAAGAATTAGACAAGGAGGAAATTTAATACCGAAAATTAATTATATCAATTTTTGACGTGACAGTTTATAATTCGGAGAGATAAGAAGCATAAGGGTGCAACATCAGGCGTTGCTCTACAGTGTACTGAGGTAAGGGATGTAATTTAAAGTTGTGATGGTGTCTCTTACTTTCATCGCAAATTTTAAAGAAATGCCTGAAGCATGAATTTTATTCCAAAGTTAATTTTCATGATCTTTTAATTTGTTAAATGAACTTTATAACTTCTATGTATATTTTTCCATAATGTTTTAAGTATGATATGAAATAAATATGTTTTCCGAAAAGGTATCGGAGTGGCAAACCCCAGGCTAACTTAGACCCTGGCACGTCCGGTCCTTACTATTTTATATCAATTGTATGATTTAAGATGTTACATAAGTAAGTTTTGAGACTAAGGCCTTCCTATAGTTTATGTTATTGCTTGTCATGCTTGCCACCTTGTGGCATAAGTTTAGCCATGTCATGCATGTCCTCGCCCACATTGTGCATGTCTCCATCCTTTATGGGTATGTTGGTCCTTCGTGGTGTATGTTGGCTGTACGACTCTGATCAGGTCTACAGCCCATACCATGGCCATAGGTATTCCGTTCCCTCTTCGGAGGAAGAAGTATGTTCCCTCTTCGGAGGATGAAGTAAGTGTCATGACCCGTATACTGGCTGTATGATTCTGCCTAGTCTCCATGAACTGTATGATAAGTTTTATTAATTATGATGTTAAGTTTCTAAAGTACGATGCATATTTGAAACAAGTATGAATTTTAGATATATGCATTAAAGAATTCATACAATGATTTAAAGTATGAAATGCATTATTATGGCATTTGTTTTCTGCATTTATCGATACTATAACTATTTTAAATGCATTTCTTACGGGGCTTTCCATAAAAGCTCACCCCCTACTCTACCAGATTATTTGCAGTGATCATCTCCTTGCCTGTTGCGCATATGATGTAGACTGAGGGATACGTCTCTCCTCCGGCCATTTTTGTACTCACGTAAGGTATACTCATATTTTGATACCAGACGTCCTGTATGGCACAGATATTTGTATATAAATAATACTTTTGGGATGTAATCGATATCGTATGAATGTAAGCGTTACCTAGAGAAATAAGTCAATATAATGTGAATGAAATATTTTATAAAAATACTATGATGTTTTGTGTGATGTGATACTGGCAGGAATGCAACCCAAGTAAGAAATTAAGATTAAATGTAAAAAAAAAAAAATTTAGCCCAAAACTTTCACGTTTCCGGGGTGTGACAGTCTTTCTTGGTATCAGAGCAAAGGTTGTCTAGTACTGTCAGTATCGATAGTCAGGATAAGATTACATCCCAAGTATCTGTGCTTGTTTGGTTATAAAATTGAGCATATCTGTTAGAGTTTTGATTAAAACACAAGGTTTATGCACAGCTATTTGATCACGCACTATGAGTGTGAGACGAGGTCGCTCTCGGAGGCAGGCTCAGCCACCTCTACCACCTACTCCCCAACCAGAGAGCCCAAATGCTAGAATAAACAGGCTCGAACATAGTATGAAAGAGGGGTTTGATAGCATCGCTGCTATGTTTACTCAACATTTCGGAGCGAACACCTCAGCTATAGGTGCTACAGTGCCTACACCTACTTCACCACCTCCTCCTCCACATGTTCCTCCGGCACCCTCCGCTCCTCAACCTTCAGTCCCACTGCCTAGAGATGACAGAGATACAGGCAGATTAAGGGACTTTCTTAAGATGAATCCCCCAGAATTTAAGGGGATTAAGGATCCAGTTAAAGCCGAGGAGTGGTTATTAGAATTGGAACTAGCTTTCGATTACTTAGGGTGCACAGATGCTGAGAAAGGCAGTATGGGTTCGTATATGTTGAAAGGTCAGGCAGGACATTGGTGGAGAGCCACTAAGAGGCAGTTAACTACCCAACATACAGTGATTAGTTGGGATACTTTTCTGTCAGTTTTTAGGACCCAGTATATCCCCCGTACTGCCCAGAAGAAAATATAGACAGATTTTCTGAATTTAATACAAGGTAGTATGACGGTTGATGAGTATGAGAACCAATTTACGATGCTGATGAGATATGACTCCGAGACAGTCAGAGATCAGGAGCGTCGTACCGACAGGTTTTTGTCTGGATTGAGTCCAGCCATCCGAGACAGATTATTAGGACTTCGTGTTACTGAGTTTAAGGATGCTCTCGGACGAGCTCAGGATATTGAGAGGTAATCTTCTTGTCTGTAAGCATGAGGCACATGTTTTATTTGACCCAGGGTCCACGCACTCATTTATATCACCACAGTTTGCACACAATCTTCATTTAGAACCTGAACCTCTAAATCATATATTGCATATTTGCACACCCATAAATGATTCTCAAATGACAGATATGGTGTGTAGGAATTGTGCAATTAAGGTTGGAGATAGGGTAATGTTAGTAGATTTAGTTTTGTTAAACATGCATAGCTTCGATGTAATCTTAAGCATGGATTGGTTAGAAATCAATCGTGCAAGTCTAGATTGCTACACTAAGACTATAACTTTCTCTTCACTTGACAAATTTGATGTATGTTTTGCTACTAAGAAATAAAATGTATGATGTTATGTTCGATGAAGTTATATAATGTTTATGTGTTTGAAATTTCAAATAAATTTATTCATGTGAAGGTTATATTGCCTTTATCTCCGATACGAGTCGAGAATCTCCACATATATCAGATATACCAGTGGTATGTGAGTTTTCAGATGTGTTTCCGGATGAGTTACCAGGATTACCACTAGAGAGAGAGCTGGAGTTCACTATTGATTTAGTGCTGGATACCCAGCCTATCTCTAAACCTCCCTACCGGATGGCACTAGTTGAATTAGAAGAATTAAAGAAACAGTTACAAGAGTTGCTTGATAAGGGTTTTATTAGACCAAGTGTATCTCCATGTGGTGCCCCGGTACTGTTTGTGAGAAAGAAAGATGGTAGTCTCCAGTTATACATTGACTATAGGTTACTAAACAAGGCTACAATTAAGAATAAGTACCCCCTGCCAAGAATAGATGATTTGTTTGATCAACTGAAAGGGGCTTCGGTGTTTTCTAAGATTGATCTGAGATCAAGCTATCATCAGTTGAGAATTAGGAAGGAAGATGTACCGAAGACGGCTTTTAGAACCCGATATGGTCACTTTGAGTTTCTGGTGATGCCTTTCGGTTTGACTAATGCCCCTGCCGCATTTATGAATTTGATGAATGTTGTGTTTCGAGAGTATCTGGATAAATTTGTGATTGTTTTTATAGATGATATTCTAGTATATTCTAAGTCTCGGGAAGAGCACGAGCAGCATCTAAGGATTGTGCTCCAGACTCTCCGAGATAAGCAGCTTTATGGGAAGCTTAGTAAGTGTGAATTTTGGTTGGATCGGATAGCTTTCCTTGGCCATGTGGTATCCAAGGACGGGGTGTCAATTGATCCATCCAAGGTTGAGGCAGTACTCCAATGGGAGAGATCGAAGACAATGACGGAGATTCGGAGTTTTCTGGGATTGGCAGGGTACTATCGGAGGTTTGTGGAGAGTTTTTCTCGGATTGCAGCTCCTTTGACTAAGCTTACACGCAAAGGAGTTCCGTTTGAATGGTTCCGTTTGAATGGTCAAGTCAGTGTGAGCAGTGTTTTCAGGAGCTCAAGCAAAGATTAACTACAGCACCAATCCTAACCATTCCGAGTGGATCTGGAGGCTTCGTTGTATACAGTGATGCTTCCAGTCAGGGTTTATGTTGTATGCTAATGCAACATGGTAGAGTAGTCGCGTATGGTTCACGCCAGCTTAGAGACCATGAGCGCAACTACCCTACGCATGATTTAGAGTTAGCCGCAGTCGTTTTTGCTCTAAAGATATGGCGGCATTATCTGTATGGTGAGAAGTTCCAGATCTTCACTGACCATAAGAGTTTGAAGTATCTATTCGATCAGAAGGAACTTAATATGAGGCAGAGGAGTTGGATAGAGCTTCTTAAGGATTATGACTGTGAGATTCTATACCATTCGGGCAAGGCGAACGTAGTTGCAGATGCTCTAAGCAAGAAGAGTATGGTTTCTGTTATGATGGTTAGAGAATGGGAATTGCTGGAGCAGTTCGCCGAGCTCAATATCAGTGTTGAAACAGTAGATGTCGGGTTTATGGCTAGCCTTCAGATCGAGCCAAGTATCTTAGATCAGATCCGGTCATGACAGAGAAATGATCAGAGGCTATTGGACATGGTTAGCCAAGCAGAGCAAGATTTGCAGTCGGATTTTTCGGTCAGTGATGATGGATTATTGAGATTTAAGAGCCGTATATGTGTTCCGAACGATGATGCCCTAAGACAAAGGATTTTGAAAGAGTCCCATTTTCTCGTTACACTATGCACCCAGGCAGCACTAAGATGTACCATGACTTGCGTAAGGTGTATTGGTGGATAGGGATGAAACGAGACGTGGCAGAGTTTGTGGTCAAATGTTTGATCTGTCAGCAGATTAAGGTTGAGCACCAGAGGCCAGCAGGACTACTTAAGTCTTTACCGGTGCCTACTTGGAAATAGGAGCACATTACGATGGATTTTATTATGGGCTTACCGAGGACCCGGAGAGGTCATGATGCGATCTGGGTTATTGTGGATAGATTGACTAAGAGTGCTCACTTTCTTGCCATTAAGAGCACAGATTCACTGAGTACATTGGCAGACTTGTATGTTAGCGAGATTGCTCGATTACATAAGGCTCCCGTGAGCATCACTTCTGATAGAGATTCCAAGTTCACCTCTCGATTTTGGACT
Organism: Heritiera littoralis; assembly: GCA_031772115.1. Taxonomy (NCBI): domain Eukaryota; kingdom Viridiplantae; phylum Streptophyta; class Magnoliopsida; order Malvales; family Malvaceae; genus Heritiera; species Heritiera littoralis. The sequence continues at coordinate 1,089,417 of JAPDPK010000038.1, read as the reverse complement.
CATTTTCAAGAAGCCATGGGATCTTAATTACATTTGAGCACCGCCTACCATCCTCAGATAGACGGTCAGTCCGAGAGGACATTCAGACCTTAGAGGACATGTTGAGGTCGTGTGCACTAGATTTTAAGGGTTCATGGGATGACCACTTGCCTCTCGCAGAGTTTGCCTATAATAATAATTATCATGCCAGCATCGGAATGGCACCATACGAAGCTCTATATGGCAGGAAATGTAGATCCCCAGTGGCTTGGGAAGAAGTGGGTGATCGTAAGATTTTAGCCCCTGATCTTGTTGAAGAGGCAGCTAAGGGTGTTCGGACTATTTGTGATAGACTCAAGGTTGCTCAAAGTAGACAGAAAAGTTATGCTGATGTACGTAGACGGCTACTTGAGTTTCAGGTTGGAGACTCTGTATTTGTAAAAGTATCTCCGAGCAAGGGTGTCATGCGCTTCGGAAAGAAAGGAAAGTTGAGTCCTCGTTTCATTGGTCCATTTGAGATATTGGAGAGAGTTAAGGATGTTGCTTACCGGTTAGCTTTACCACCACAGCTTTCTGGTATACATAATGTCTTCTATGTCTCTATGTTGAGGAAGTATTATCCGGATCCCTCCCATGTTATCGAATACACACCATTGGATATTCAGGGAGATATGAGCTATGTTGAGAAGCCAATCCGGATCCTTGACAGAAAGGAAAGGGTACTTCGATCTAAAACTATTCCACTGGTCAAGTTCTCTGGCAGCACCACACAACAGAGGAAGCTACGTGAGAGCTAGAGAGCCTCATGAGAGAAAAGTACCCGCATTTGTTTATTAGACCAGCTTGAATTTGGAGGACCAAATTCTTATAAGGTGAGGAGAATATGAGAGCTCATTATCTTATACTATAGTTGTACATTTACATGAATTAATTATCAATAAAGAAATTATTGATAATATTTTGAGGAATTAAATATATAAGAATAGTGTCTCTCACATAGAAAAATTTTAAATCCTAAATAAAAAATATAGATATGGAAAATACTACATACAAGATGGAATAAATGATTAAATGGATATTGGAAATTTGGAATTGGACAAAACAAAAAAGTGATGATGGCATGATGAAACAAAGAAGATTAAATAGCTTGACTTGGAGAGTCAAATGAGGGGAACGGTATAAGGAAATAAAAAACATATAATAGAAAAGGAAGCATGACTTCGGTTTGGATAAGTGAATAATATGAAAACAAGAGAATAAAATATGAAGTAACTAATAAAGGAAGACAAGGAAAGTCTTCCCACGTTTTTATTTGATTGACAAAAGCATTGATTTGTGTTGATTTCTTTGTTCCACAGAAGATCAATAAAAATAGACAATAAGGGAACAAAAGCAAGGAAAAAGGATAGAAAAATTTATTAGCTGCAAAACATTGGCATAGAAGTCAAAGAACGTGGGACTGCAAAAATAAAGAAAAAAAAATTGTAACAGAAAATGAAATGTAGTTTCGGTTTGGAGGACAAGAAGTATACAACAAAAGAAATGAAATAGGAAATAGAGTAGGGCTTTTAATGAAGCTGGCAAAAAGTCCAAATAATATATTTTTCTTGTGCTTTATATTCTTCCATCGTGACCATCATCTCTAGCTAACATCATCACCGAAAATATTTCTCTTCTATTTAAGCATGTCGAACAGCTTTTCCTCTCCCTAACAGAGCCTTCTTTTCTTCAACAATTAACCTAAGTTTCTTGAGGTAAAATAAACCTTGCCTTGAGAGCTTTAAAGAACCACTAAAGAAGCTAACCGAAAACTCCAAACAGAAGCTAACTTAAGTGGACAGATCTGCTTGTTATACACAGGTAACGTCCAACTTAGTTTTTAAGCTTCTCATTCTTTAGTTTTGCTTATCATGATTAAGTATATATTAGTTATAACTTTGGTTTGAATTGAAAAACATTTATAAACTAAACCTAGGGTTCGGTTGTAAGGGTTTAGAAAGAAGAAAGATTTTATTTTACTGATATGATAAACGTGAAACCAAGCTGAGCATGAAACTATAACAGCTATGAAAAATAAATGAGCTAGAAACGTGAATTAGATGATCAGTTAAGAGGGGCTGAGTATTAAGTAAGGTTTTACGTGAAACAGGGGAAAGGAGAGATCATGTCTTCTTATAGTCAACAATTGTGTCTGATGAATGAAGAAAATCTGTGCTGTTTGTATAGCCGAAAATGAAGAAGATTTATATGGCTGAGAGAAGCAACCGAAAATGGAAGGAATGGATAAATGGTTTGATTAACTTTTAGATGACTTTATGTGTGTGAATGGTAGAATATTGGCAACCTATGATATACTAGATATAACCTTATTGTTGAGACAAAGAAAGAAAGAAAACCAACGTAAATACAAAATAGAACAGAAAAGAAGAAGCTGTCGGGTTGGACAGCCATGAAACAGAAAATAAATAACTTCTGTTTGAAGAAGTTTTGAAAGAGGTTAATTGTGAATGAGGTTACATGAGTTAAAGAAGAAGAAGAAGAAGAAGAAAAATAAACCAATAAAATGGTGTTCCATAAAGTCAAAGAAAATGACTGGAAGAAAGGAAATAAGTGGCTGATAGTATAGCCGAAAAAGGAAGTGAGAATAGGTGACTAAAAGTCCAGCCGAAAATGTAGAAAAAAATAGTGTAGCATAGCTGACTTTTGTAGGTATGAACACTGAATGTAGGTGACTTAGAAGTGTACTAGATGTGACTATATATATATATAGAGGAAAAAGAAGAGAAGCTAACGTGAAACTACATAAAACAGAAAAGAAAGAAGGCTCATGTATCCAGCCAACATGAACTGGAATGAAGGAGAAGAAAATTCACGTTTTGGGGTCAACAAACAACAGGAAAATAAATAAAAGTGAAAGAGAGGATTAGGTTAAATTGACTAAATGGCTAGGCATAGTACTAATGAAGTTAATATATATATATATAGACATTTTAAAGAAGTAAACTACCTAACCAAGATGAAGTTAACGTGAACTGCAGAAACAGAAAATGGAAACTGACGTGAATGGTAGAGGAAAGTGGGATAATTGACAAACTTAGAAAGTTGAAAATATACAAGGATAAAATAAATGTAATACTATGGAAAATGGAAATTTTAAGCCAAATAGGCTTAGTAAATGAAGAGGAATATTCGGCTATGACATTGGACCAAGAGAAAGAAGGAGGAAATTGGTCAATTAAAGTGGCATCATAAAATATATATATATGTTATGGGGGAGTAAGTCACTTAGGTCATTCAAGGTCATTCGGCCACAATGTGGAATTTTAAGAAATTATAATATTCTAAGTAATGAGAATTTAATTAAGAATTAGATAAGGAGGAAATTTAATACCGAAAATTAATTATATCAAATTTTGACGTGACAGTTTATAATTCGGAGAGATAAGAAGCATAAGGGTGCAACATCAGGCATTGCTCTACAGTGTACTGAGGTAAGGGATGTAATTTAAGTTGTGATGGTGTCTCTTACTTTCATCGCAAATTTTAAAGAAATGCCTGAAGCATGAATTTTATTCCGAAGTTAATTTTCATGATCTTTTAATTTGTTAAATGAACTTTATAACTTCTATGTATATTTTTCCATAATGTTTTAAGTATGATATGAAATAAATATGTTTTCTGAAAAGGTATCGGAGTGGCAAACCCCAGGCTAACTTAGACCCTGGCACGTCCGGTCCTTACTATTTTATATCAATTGTATGATTTAAGATGTTACATAAGTAAGTAAGTTTTGAGACTAAAGCCTTCCTATAGTTTATGTTATTGCTTGTCATGCTTGCCACCTTGTGGCATAAGTTTAGCCACGTCGTGCATGTCCTCGCCCACATTGTGCATGTCTCCATCCTTTGTGGGTATGTTGGTCCTTCGTGGTGTATGTTTGCTGTACGACTCTGATCAGGTCTACAGCCCATACCATGGCCATAGGTATTCCGTTCCCTCTTCGGAGGAAGAAGTATGTTTCCTCTTCGGAGGATGAAGTAAGTGTCATGACCTGCATACTGGCTATATGATTCTGCCTAGTCTCCATGAACTGTATTATTATTAATTATGATGTTAAGTTTCTAAAGTATGGTGCATGTTTGAAACAAGTATGAATTTTAGATATATGCATTAAAGAATTCATATAATGATTTAAAGTATGAAATGAATTATTATGGCATTTGTTTTCTGCATATATCAATACTATGACTATTTTAAATGCATTACTTACGGGGCTTTCCATAAAAGCTCACCCCCTACTCTACCAGATTATTTGCAGTGATCATCTCCTTGCCTGTTGCGCATATGATGTAGACTGAGGGATACGTCTCTCCTCCGGCCATTTTTGTACTCACGTAAGGTATACTCATATTTTGATACCAGACGTCCTGTATGGCACAGATATTTGTATATAAATAATACTTTTGGGATGTAATCGATATCGTATGAATGTAAGCGTTACCTGGAGAAATAAGTCAATATAATGTGAATGAAATATTTTATAAAAATACTATGATGTTTTGTGTGATGTGATACTGGCAGGAATGCAACCCAAGTAAGAAATTAAGATTAAATGTAAAAAAAAAAATTTTGCCCAAAACTTCCACGTTTCCGGGGTGTGACACTGACCATCATGTATGATACCATACCCATCTTCTTGCGGCTCAGTGCATTTGCCATCACATTCGCTTTCCTCTAGTGGTACAAAATCTCACAATCATAATCCTTTAACAGCTCCATCCATTGTTGCTATCTCATATTCAACTCTCACTGCGAGAATAAATATTTTAGACTCTTATGGTCTGTATATACCTTAAATTTCCCCCCGTAAAGATAATGCTACCAAATCTTTAGTGCAAACACTACTGAGGCTAACTCCAAATCATATGTTGGGTAGTTCTTCTCATGCTCTTTTAGCTGTCAAGAACCATAGGCAATAACCCGACCATTCTGCATGAGCACACATCCCAATCCCATTTTATAAGCATTTGTATACACCATGAATCCACCAGATCCGCTGGGAAGGGCAAGAATGGGAGCAATAGTCAGTCTCTACTTCACTCTTGAAAACTATGCTCACACGCATCTGTCCACTTAAACTTTACATCCTTACGTGTGAGTCATGTTAGTAGAGCAACTAGTCTGGAAAACCCCTCTACGAACTGGCGATAGTATCCGGCTAGACCCAAAAAACTCCGTATCTCAGTAACTGTTTTAGGCCTCTCCCACCGTACGATGGCCTTTATCTTGGACGGATCTATAGACACCCTGTCCTTAGACACAACATGTCCCAAAAATATAATATGATATAGCTAGAATTCACAGTTACTGAACTTTGCATACAGTTTTCGGTCTTTGAAGGTCTGTAGAACTATGAACAGGTATTGATCGTGCTCCTTCGGAGACTTAGAATACACCAATATGTCATCAATAAACACAATCACAAATTTATCCAGATAAGGCTTAAATACCTTATTCATCAGACTCATAAAAGTTGTAGGGGCATTCGTTAACTTGAAAGGCATCACCAGAAACTCTGGTGTCTGTATCGAGTCCGGAATGCTATCTTATAAACATCTGACTCTCGAATCTTTAGCTGATGATAGCCTGATCGAAGATCTATCTTAGAGAACACTGGTGCACCCCTGAGCTAATCAAATATGTCGTCAATCTTGGGCAACGGATATTTATTCTTAATGGTAACCCTGTTCAACATCCTGTAGTCGATACACAATCATAGGCTATCATCCTTCTTCCGAACAAATAACACTAGAGCGCCCCATGAAGACACACTGAGACGAATGAATCCCTTGTCCAATAACTCCTGGACCTACTTCTTAAGCTCCTCTAACTCTGTTAATTCCATCCGATATGGGGGCTTAGAAATCGGTTCCGTACCGGGTGCCAAATCGATAATGAACTTTATTTCCTGATCTTGTGGCAACCCTGGTAACTCCTTAGGAAATATGTTTGGAAAATCCTTGACCACAGGAATCTCATGCAATTCTAGACGTTTCTTTTCTACATCCTCCACATAAACAATAAAACCTTCAAACACATCCATACAAAAATCCCACAATTCAGTAAACATATCACTTTCAATAAACACATCACTACATCACTTTATTAATTTACAAACAATTTTACAATATAACTTTCAAGTTGAGAGAAGGTAATAAACTTAGTATAACAATCTAAGCTAACATGATTTGCAGCTAACCAATCCATTCCTAGGATTATATCAAAATCATACATATTTAACAAAATCAGGTCAGCTGTCATCTCCTTCTCTCCTATAGTCACTTTACAATTCCTATATACTACATCAGTAATCTGCAATTCTTTAAATGGGGTATTTACTTATAGTGTATACCTTAGTGGCTCCGGTTCTACAAGGGTCCTGTTAGCACATGTAGGGGACATAAATGAATGGGTAGAACCAGGATTACACAACGCAAGCACTAGAATATCAAATATATAGATTTTACCTTTAATCACATCAACAGAAGCATCAACAGTCTCCTGATCTAAGGCATACACCCATCCCTACGTCACAGCCTTCTTTCCCTTTTCTGCTGCTGTCGCACGCCTCGGTTGCAAGGGTGTAGCTTTCTCCGATTCACTTAGAGCTACCAGTGCTAATGCTGGTGCTAGTGCTGGTGCTAGTGCCGATGGAGATAAAGAGGGAATAGTAGAAGCAGCTGACTCTCGTAGCATCCGACAATCCCTCATCATATGCCCCGTCTGTCCACATCTGAAACACGCCCTCGTCAACAAGTAGCAGGGCCATGTACCATGCGACCTACCACAATGTACACATTTGGTCGCTGAACTCCTTTATGCAGAAGTGGGGCTAGTAGTAGGGGCTGAAGTAGTTGATTGAGTAAATCTCCCCTTATAAATCTGAATACCCAATGACTTACCCTTCTTAGGATGTTCCCTACCAGATCTATCCTCTGAAGCTCTCTTAGCCTTTCCTTTCCCTTTCGCCTTACCCTTAGGACTGGTATCCGTATAAAACTGTTCATAATCCTGTTCACACAACTATGCCCGTCACACTACCTCATCATAAGTACGGATATCGAACGAGATTAATTTAGTTCGGATAGAGGGTCTCAAACCTACCATGAACCTGTCAATCTTATGCCTCTCATTTACTCGAGTTTGTGGGTCAAATCGGCTCAGGGTGGTAAACATCGACTCATACTCATCTACCGACATACTCCCCTGAACTAACTCCAAAAACTCCTGTTGTAATTTCTTCTAAGCCGTATTGGGGATGTACTATCGACGGAAAGCCTCCACAAATATATCCTAAGTCACCACCTGATGTTGTGCAAACAGAACTATCTGAGTCACCTTCCACCAGTGCTCCGCGTCATCCATCAATTGGAACACCGCTAGACCCACTTTCTCTGTCTTTGAGCACCTCATATATCTGAATAGCTTTTCAACCGCATTAATCCACTGTTTTGCCACCAAAGCATCCCTAGTTCCCTTAAACTTTTGCGGATCCAACTTCTTGAACGACCGCACTAAATTCACATCACAGTAAGACTCCCCATCTTTAAGCGGCTGAGCTGGTAGCAGTGGTAGTACTGCCTGTGGCTAAGGTGCCACTGGTGGAATAGGTTATGGCTCAAGTACTACTTGTGCCGGCTGAGGTGGGGGTGGCGCTACTGTAGGAGTTGCAAGAGCTACTCTATCTCTATCTGCCCTATCAGCAGCTTGGTCGGCATGATACATGGCTATAAAATCAACCAACATCCTCTCCATCCTCAACATCTGTGTATTTGGACTCTCCAGCTACGATGGGTGAGCAGGCCCTGAGGTGAGCTTTGATACTGGCTTCGGAGTGTGGGGCTCCAGAGTCTGCTCCGCCCTACCTCTACCTTTGCCCTATACGATTGTGTTACCCTTCTTCCACTTATATTTGCACCACATATACAATTTATTTGACTTCCAATTAGTTATTCAATTATACATCTAGGCTATACAGTACTACAGGAGATGTTTATCACTTCACTTTTATCTTAAAGGCACCGACAGGCATCAGACCAACCTCGTTTTGATACTAATAAAACTATAACAGTCAAAATGTATAATATATCAAACATTTTACATATAAATTTACAATTGGGTCATCTACAATGTCTTTAACACTTGAACAGTAACAGTGATAAACAGTAAACTTTAATTAATTTTTAAAAGCGGAATATGAAATTTAACAATATTCCTTAACACTTTATATCCCCTATTTCTACTTTACAATTTAAGTAGTACTATATAATAAATATGAATATATAAAAGAAAAATACAAATACCTCTAGGATTGACACAATGTAGTCTCGGGTAACCTAAAACGTAGTTAATATCCTCAGAATGGTATACCTCTTAATCACTTATAATATCCTGTGGAGTGAAAAAATAAGGGGTGAGCGAAACGTGTTCAGTAAAGGAATCATATGCAAGACTGATATAATGAAATCTTTATGCTCGAAAACATTTGTTATCCTAACAGTTCACTAGGCACAGAAATCGAAAGGATTCTATAGTCGGCCAAGCAATTGGATGGAGCATGGACGGTATTTTAAAATACCTGTCTTGTTCCGAAAACCTAGAGCGACTACAGGGAGTAATCATTTACATTATTGGTATAAAAGTAATTTAATAAAATTCTTATTAAATAAATGGCAATAAAATCATTTACTAAAACAATTCAGTAATCACTTTAGACACATGTCAGTAATAGTAATAACAATATAGAAACTCGTTCAGTAACAATCCAGTAATGAGTTCGATAAACAGTGCGGGAAAACAGTTCAGTATAGTAAATACCTGAGTTCATAATACAGTAACAATTCAGTAAACATTTCAAATCAGTAATGATTTCATAAACACTTTTAATTTTAGTAAACAGTAATAATACGATAATAGTTCACTAAACAGTTAACAGTTAAATCACAATTCAGTAAACAATTAACAGTAACTGGAGACCAGGCAATACCCTAAGTATATTATGCAATAATAATTCCCAAAGGGAAACAGTAACACGTGAATCTATGGCCATAGAGTATAAGGTGTCTTCAATGAACAATGATTAGGTGACACTGGGACGCTGAAGATAGAATCAATATCAACAACATAGTAACAGTACAATAAACAGTGAGCATGATATGGGGCCTAATAGTCTCAAAACATTTTATAAACAGTGGAAATACCTTTAAGGAAATTCAATAAATATCATTTAAATTAATAAAATTCCAAAAAGTTATTTAATTTTACTTTTAACAGTATAACGAAAAATAGTCAATAAAATATTCATGCTTTAGTGAGAATTTTTATGAACGTTCTATTTTATTGTAAACACTTTAAAGAACGTATCGGCAGTCTCACTTTGATAAAATTCAATTACATGAATATTTAAATATTGTTTTTCGGTAAAATACCAATTTATGGAAAACATTGGAAATAAATTCCAAAATTCACAATTTCACTCAATTTATGGACATAAAATATTTCATGATATTTTAGAAATTTATTGAGGAAATTTCGACAGCATAACAGCTACGAATATCCTAACCTCCTACACTTCAAACACAGTTTGTATACTAGCTAAATACCACAATTTTTCATGATTTCAAAGGCAATTAAATGCCAAATAATTTCACAAAATTAAGTCGATAGAAATCACGCATTCGATATATCCTTACTGCTTCCATACTCATCCCTTACCTATCTCGTGGCATCGAACTTCTCGATAGCACTACTTTCGATTTATTCCTCCCGACTGCAAAACAATTTCACCAATAATTTTTATTAATTTTCCTCTAATTTTTGAGCCTTTATTCACCACTAAATGCAGCCACATTGTACACTGCTTATGTCTAACTAGTATATTATATACTGATAGTAAATCTTAACTTCTCCGTTTTAACTCCAATTTCGAGATCCGATTGCACCATTGATCTTCTCTTAATTTCTACATTATTTTGGCACATTAAACTCATCAAATGCAACCCTCTAACCTGTCTAAGGAGCCATGGCCGAATGATGCACTATGGCATTCTTGATGTTTTTCAACAATCTATGCTTACTAAGCTATCTATCCATGCTCATTAAGCTTTTTGGCACCATTTTCATGCAAAAACCACTATGGTTTCACTATCCCCTTATGCAAACCGAAATCCTAAGGTGTCCATTATGCTTGATTCAATGAGATTTAGGCAAAATCAACACTAGATTTAAGCTTAGCAATGTAGAAAACATAAGAATCCAACATTAAACCTTAAAGGAAATGAAAGCACCATGAAATGCTCACCTTGGCCGAACCTCTTCCTCCCACTTTTCTTCTTGTTTTGTCCCTTATTTGATGATCTATGTTTATGGGTGAAGAGAGGAGAATGAGTAGAATATTTTTCTAGTTTTGATTTTGGTGAAAAAATGTAATTTTCATATAGTTTTTCTTTATTTTCTTTTCTTTCTTCTTTTTCCACAACAATGGCGTGGGAGCATTTGGAGAAGAAAGTGAATAGTGGCCAGCTGAAATTTTTGCTGAGTTATAAAGATCCTTCTACAAGGGGAGAAATTACCAAAATGCCATTGGTTATGTAAATTTCGGACAATTTTGCCCTCAAGTTTTCGTAATTGTAAAAACTATGTAATTGCACTCCAAATTTTCAGATTTCATCACCAAATACTCATATGTATTTTGATGAATAGAAGTGGTTTCGTTGACGTGCGGTACATCGATTGCATGAAATTATGAAATTACGCCTAGTGGACCACTAACGAAATTTTCTAATGTAACCACCGTTTCGATAAATCTATTGACATCTTCTTAAATTTCTTTTCATGTAGAATATCATAGTATTTTTACTTAATCCAAATTCATTTTGGTTTGGGCACAATTTACAAAAATGATTTCAGGATGTAACCGTCATTTTTCATTTTGTTTGCATACATCCCAAAATAATATAAATAAATGATTTTTAAACCTCAAAATCATCATATTATATTTATTATACCCACTGTACACTATATTATCAGTCTCGAGCCCATTTAAACACATTAAAATAAGTGAGGCCCACATTACATTTTCACTTATAATTTACATAATACACAAAATTTCACTTAATAAACATATACATAACACATGTACAGTAAAGTAGAAATGGGTCTCACAATTTTATAATTTGGTTATTTTATACATATGTATATGTATCTATATTTATACTTTATATAAATATATTTATACTTTCTACTATATAATTATATTTTATAAATACATTTTTACTTTATACACCCACAATTTACACTTTTTATTTAAAAATATATTTTATACTTTATTTTCTTAATATATATACACACTCACTTCATATATTACATATGTATATGTATCTATATTTATACTTTATAAATATATTTATATTCATATTTATACTTTATATAAATATATTTATACTTTCCACTATATAATTATATTTTATAAATACATTTATACTTTATACACCCGCAATTTATACTTTTTATTTAAAAATATATTTTATACTTTATTTTCTTAATATATATACACACTCACTTCATATATTTGATTTATATATAGATACACTTATATATTATTTATATATATTTCTTGTATTTAATTTATATACATATAAAATTTATGTATATATTATAACTAATCATAATCCTATTATTTTTCATCATACACACTTGTTATATACCCTAAATTAAATCCTTTATTGATTATAATTCTTAAAATCCCAATCCACATTATCCATTTAACTCTCATGATTTTCTTGATCCTCATAATTCTCAATCCTTAATTACTTCCAATAATACATTAATATGTTTACCAAGATTCTAAAATTTGCCTTTATGGTAAGGAAACTTAAAAGATTTCTCAATATTTAATCATATCAAACTTAAAGCAAACAACAGGCAAAATTAGGATAGCTTTAAACTATTTGGTACTACTTTAGAATGGGCGTTATAAGGATGCTAATCATTCTTTACATGTAACTGTACTCTCAAACTCTAATTTTCTTTGAACGTAGACTAAGCCTTATCTCTAGTTAGAATAGGTGACCAATCACACCTAAGTTAGAATAAATGATAACAACTTTTGAAATTAAGTCCAGTGAGTTAGGGTTTAGGTCTTAGCATGTTATAACATTCAGCATCTGTTGTTGTTTTGAAACTACATGACATGATTTAATGTCTCAGATGTTTACCATATTTGTATTCGAAATATTGTAATGCCAAGTATGTCTTGGACATGTGGACTTTGGAACTTTGTATATGTTTTCAAAATCAGAACCATAGCATGATCATGCACATTGCATGATCATGCACATTGCATTATCATTTACTATGTTATGATGTCTAAGCATCTGCCATGTAAGTACTAGGACTGTTTGTCATTTGTCAGGGTAAATGAGGAAATGAGGTACCTAAGGTATCCTTCTAATTGATGCCTTAAATTACCTTGACACCATACTGTTTCAAACTTAAAAGGTCACAGACCAAAGTGGGGTCTCTTTAGCATAATATCTAAAAGGATGGGGTTATGATCATAGTGGACCCTTGTCAAATAAAAACGATGGCGTAGTGGTTTTTCTAATCACAATTTCCTAGGCATGATCAATCCTTTCGCTGATAATCTGACCTTCGTGGTTCTTATTTGTCTATATGTACTATTAGCCAACATGGCCTAAATCATTTAAACCACAACTATCCATGCAATCTTGATATAGCCTAACCTTAAAATGATTTATTGGCCTTCCTCCACAATTTTCTGAATTCTTAACAATTTCATTAAAATTTCCCATTAAAAGCCACAGCAAGGAGTGAGACGGAGTAAATTCCAATAGTACCTCTAACAACTTGTACCTAATGGCGAATTTATGACGTGCGAGAATCCATATACAGTGGTTAATGGAATTAAAAAGGAAAACTGAGTTAGAATAAGAAGGTATTATGTGAATAGAGGCATGGATGATGTTCACGAAAATCTCCGACGAGTGCCATATCAACCAAATACCACTTGCAAAACCTTCAGTATCAACTCTAAAGACACCATCATAACTTAATGATTTTGGTACTTCTTCTACTCTTTCACCTAAAATTCTAGTTTCAATTATAATAACCACACTTGAGTTATTAATTTTATCTAGTTCCATGAAAGATCTTCGAAAATTTGGGTTGCCAGCCCCTCTAGCGTTTCGAAGGAGTGTACATATTGTAAAATAATTAGTTGTTGTTTGGTTCAATAACCAATTTGCAATTGTTGAAATGGTTGGACCTCCCTAGATGCCATCTTGCATAGAAGATTTGGTTTCAAATGGATTTGAGGCATCCAAAGACATGAAATCCTCGTCACCCTTTTGTTGTCAGCATATATCTGGTTACCACTATCATTGAGTTTTTCATTAGCGGGATTTTGATTAATGTGGCTGATTCTATGTGCACTCTCATCTCTAACCACTGAATTAAGTCCAATTGAATCTATTTCAATTTGCATTGCCGAATGGGAGGTCATAACTCCTCTTGGCTTGGAATCATCGGATGGATGTGGATTAGATGTGGGAATGGCAATGGATCTAGGATATCCACGATTAACACAAGATTGTTCCAAGTTTTTTGAATCTCCTCTTTGCTACAATCTTCCTTTTAATTGTTGTTGCTTAGCAAAATTTCTAGAGCTTGATACACGCTGATTGTCTTTCTTTCCAGCACTAGAAACATCATGCTTAGATTTGGAATGATTTCTTGAATGTTGTCCATTCTGCTTATGTTTTGGAAAACTTGAGAAAGAGGAAGACAATTGGTTTGCAGAACCTCTTTCCTCTATTCGTTTTTGTTTATTTGTTCAACCATTTCTTTAGTTCCTTTTGTTAGGGTAGCTAGATTCCCTTTTTCCTTGTTCATCTCGATTGGTTGGTTTACATATTATCTTTATTCTCATTCGTCTTTTTAGAGTCAGTCTTTGAACTTTACCCTTTGAAGACAAAAGAATAAGTTTTTGAACATTAGGTTGGAAAAGGCACGTGAACTTCCATCTTTTTGTTTTCCTTTTGTTAGATTTTGCAGCTAGGTTATGGGTCAGGTCTCTTTGACTTCAATCCCCTCCTCTATTTGTTCCTTCTCTTGGACACCACCATCCAAAGCCATATTCTTCCTCATTTGCCACCATGGTTTCTGACATGGTTTGCTCATTTGTAGACTTTGCTCTAGTCATTATTTGCTCATTTTGTTGTGTTATATCAAGGGTTTCAATAGCACCTTCAGTTCCCTTAGTAGTGATGCATTGCTCCTTTCTGTGGCCAATCATGCCACACTTAAAGCATAAATTAATGCCTTCTTAGACAATACTCTATATAATCTTTCCAGTCTGAATTATTGAGATCATAGGTTTATCCAAATCAATTTGGGCACAAACTTTAGCATACCTTCCTCTAGAGTTTTACTCTAGCATACCTTCCTCTAGAGTTTTGCTCAATGCATGTATCAATTTTTAAAAGTTTCCCAATTTAGTCTTAAATTCTTTGCAAGATACCCTGATCAAAGAATTCAATCGGGAGATCTAGTAATCAGACCCAAACCGTTGTGGTGGAGAAAGTAATGGAGGCTTGAGGGATGAAACTCGATCTCCATAACTGCATGGTTAAATAGTAGGGCCCTATGAACCATAGGCCATATAAATGACTTTGTGAAATTCTTCCTTGTTCACAAACCTGAATAGGAAAAACCCATTACTAAGATCAATGAAATCCATCATTCCATAAGATTTCCATTGTTCTTTAACTCTTGGTAAAAAATAATTATAGCCTACTGATTTACCTAAAGTTTTGACTATAACTACATTCTCCATGGGCTCCCAATCCTATTCTTCTCCTCTTTGGATAGAAGAATAGTTGGAATCTCATTATCATCTTCAACTTCTTGATCCAATTCTTCATCCATTAATGGAGGTTTGCTAATCATAGAAAAACAAGATGAGTCCTAGTTTCTCAGCAATTGGTTTCTAGTGATCATGTCCACTTCTTGTAGTTTTATATCTCCATTTTTTCATTCTTTTCACGCTTCTTACTTTCATATCATCAATCTTAGTACAAGTAGGAACACATTCATCAAAGTCTTGCATGGTTGTTGATCGCTCAAGCTCAGAAAGAGAGAACTTCAAACGGGAAAATAAAATGACCTATGTTAATTACATGTTAAGTATATGAATTTACACTATGTTTGGATAAACATTAGTAAAGGAAAGAAATGGAAAGGAAAGGAATGTAAACTAGAGGAAAGGAGAGGAAAAGAAAGAGTACATGTACCTCTTATTTGGATAGCTAAAATTAATAAAAGAAAGAAAAGGAAAGTAATCCTAACAATCCTTGTTTGGTTAAACAATGGAAAGGAAAGAAAATGATTCATTGTAATGGTTTTTTTCCAATTATAACCCTTTTTGTTTTAAATTTTATAAGATAATAAGGTTAAATTTGACATTCTACATGTTAAAATTTTTTTCAAGTTTCCTTTCCTTCCCCTTTACCTCAAATTGGGGTTTTAAAAAAATTGAGTAACTCAAGAGAAAGCAAGGGATGCTCACTCTCCCTCTCTTTCCTTTCCTTAGCTAAAAAATCTTTTCAAACAAAAAAAAATTTATAACTTTCCTTTGTTTTACTTTATTTTTTTTTTCTTTCGCCACCCTCAATCCAATCATAGGCTTAGTAGTTCATTTTAACAAGAGTACAGCCGGGGAGCGTTAAATAATTGAGGCGAAACCGAGTGATAACTATGCGGACATGTCAAAACGTGATTGGGTGAATGAAGGAAGTGAACGTGGCAAAACTAAACCTCTCTCTGTGGCTTCTGACTTATGCAAGTATTTCCCAATTCTCGACCCCGATCGAGTCTGGAAAGAAAGTGGAAGTCCCTCCCACAGATCCTCATTGTTAGACTGCAACATCTTAAACCAATATGTATCCAAGGTGCCATCTCTCTACACTGCGACTTTCAGTCTTCCTCCTCCTTTTCTCTCTTTTCCCTCTTTCCCTTCTCGCCCGCCCTTTCGTTCTCGTGCTTTCCCAGGAAGACCTCAAGGACGCCCAAAACGACGACGCTTCCCCTCTAGATTCCGACTCTTCCTGGGACGACGACGATTTTGGCGGCTCCCACGTTAAGCCGGACGATGAGCTCGACCCTGGATCATGGCGCCGACTCTTCGAACCCACTACCACCACCATCTCCACCGACGACGACAGCGCGCTCGGCTCCTACTACGCTGCTGTTGATAAGATGATCTCCGCTTCAACAAATGGAGACACCAGGGTGATGGAGGAAGCCGCAGTGGAGATCGAGACCGCAGCAAATAAGGAAGGTGATCCACACGCGCGGTCGGTGTTAGGGTTTTTGTATGGGATGGGAATGATGCGTGAAAGAAACAAAGCTAAAGCGTTTTTGAATCATTATTTCGCTGCCGAAGGTGGCAACGCCCAGTCCATGATGGCTTTGGCTTATACTTACTCGCGACAAGACGTAAGCTTTTCTTTTATTTTTTATTTAAATTGTGGTTTACCTTTTTAATTTTCCTGAAAAATGGTTGTTTTTAAAATTTTCAGATGTATGAAAAAGCAGTTAAATTATATGCTGAATTGGCAGAAATAGCGGTAAACAGTTTTTTGATATCGAAAGATTCTCCGGTAATCGAACCGATTAGGATACACAATGGGGCAGAGGAAAATAAGGAAGCCTTAAAGAAGTCAAGAGGGGAAGACGATGAAGATTTTCAGATATTGGAATATCAAGCACAGAAAGGTAATGCTGGTGCTATGTACAAAATGGGCCTTTTTTACTATTTCGGATTGAGAGGGTTGCGTCGTGATCATGCCAAGGCTTTGATATGGTTTTTGAAAGCTGTGGATAAAGGGGAGCCTAGGTCCATGGAACTTCTTGGTGAGATTTATGCTAGGGGAGCTGGGGTTGAAAGGAATTACACCAAGGCTCTTGAATGGCTTTCACTTGCTTCGAAACAGGGTCTTTATTCAGCTTATAATGGGATGGGTTATTTATATGTTAAAGGTTATGGTGTGGAGAAGAACTACACCAAAGTATGTTCATTTTTCTATTCCCTGCGAAAACTTCTCGACTATTTTCTCTTTGTCTTTTAAGTTAACTTGCCCATGCTTTTTATAGCTTGCCTAAGTCTTTTTACTTGTTTTGGTGCCTTGATATAGCTTTCAAGTTACAGGCTCATGCCCTATGTTTCAACAGTAGTCTTCTCTTTACTTGAAAATTTCACTTCAATGTGAATTATCTTCCTATTTAATGCTGTTTAGCTCTATACTGGCTCTGGTTTATGGTTTTTCACCTTATAGGATTTTTTGAAGATTGAAACCTATGGCAGACAATGATTTTGAATTCTATTTCCAAGCTGCTCTCTCATCAATTACTAATCTGGAATTTTCATGATAAGTCGGTTAAAAGTAGGTTCATGCTTCAGATTTTCTAGTTGTTATAACTAAGATTAAAGGTAGTTATTCATGGATAGGATTTACATTGTTTTGAATCTGGGGACGATGTAAGTAACTGAGTTCAATGGATTTTTTCTCTTAAAAGAAAAATGTCCTGATTTCAGACCCCTTAAGACAATTATAACTGAGTAGTGTGTAGTTTATCATTAGAACATCAATTGCAGTGTTGTGCTAGAATCTGATTCCTTTTTCTGCAGGCAAAAGAGTACTTTGAGAAGGCTGCTGATAACGAGGATGCTGGTGGGCACTATAATTTAGGTGTAATGTATCTTAGAGGGATAGGAGTGAAGAAGGATGTGAAGATTGCTTGTAAATGTTTTATTATAGCAGCTAATGCAGGTCAACCAAAGGCATTTTATCAGTTGGCTAAGATGTTTCATACCGGTGTTGGGCTTAAAAAGAATCTTCCTATGGTAAATACTATGGTTTATACTTATAGTTCCTGTTTTCTAATTTTCACCTTCTTAAGAGTTCTATATCACTATGACTGACATCCTTGAACTCTATTTTACTTGAACTCTATGTTTAGTGTTGGATACAGAAAGAATAGTGATCCTTATTTATCATAATTTTCATCCTGTCTGGTTATGCTGGATGCATTATTGTTCACCCTTGTCCTAATTTCTGTTGAGGTTTTAGTGTTAATCAATACGCCTTACTGCAATATATCAGTGCTTTTGTTTATCTTTATATTATGGAAAAGTTAGGTTCAGGTTATCAAAGTTCTTTGAGAACTTAGGATTTGCTTGATTTTGCACCCAAAAGAGTTTGTTCATTCTCTTATTTTGTTACCTGTCATGCCAAGAAGTGCCCTACAGAGTGAGCAAGATTATTTAAATGCTTGACGGAAAATGTAACCTTTATCTCGGAACAGTTTAATTTTATTTTAAATGCTATCAGCTAGATTGGCTGCTGTCCATGACTTGTATTCCTTTATATAGAATGGGTCTTGATAATGTCTAATTCTTGATCTGACAAATTGATGAAAAATGGGACTGCTTTCTTCAGTTCTACACATACCCTTCTTTTTCACTGGCCTAAAAGGAAAAAATAATAATAACAAAGAAAACAAATCTCCACCATTGAAGAGGAATCTGACTTTTATAATCACTTCAAAAGGTTACTATTAATATAACTGACCTTTTATTATATTTCACATGTGGATTGCAACATTAATCCCTTTTGATGAATGATACTAATGTTCGTAAAGATCAACTGATGTACATAAATAAATTTGAGTTTCTTTTTACTCTTTTTCCAGGCTACTGCATTATACAAACTAGTGGCTGAACGGGGACCATGGAGTTCCCTGTCTAGATGGGCACTGGAGTCATACCTAAAAGGTGATGTGGGAAAGGCATTCCTCTTGTATTCTAGGATGGCTGAGCTAGGCTATGAGATAGCACAGAGTAATGCTGCATGGATCCTTGACAAGTATGGTGAGCGTAGCATGTGCATGGGTGAATCAGGGTTTTGCACTGATGCAGAAAGGCATCAACGTGCTCATTCTTTGTGGTGGCAAGCTTCTGAGCAGGGTAATGAACATGCTGCATTGCTTATTGGGGACGCATATTACTATGGCCGAGTACGTATCTGTAGTCTCAATAGAGGCGTTGTCTAGTATTTGGGATAATTTTTCTTGAGTATTTCTTTCTTATGACTCCGCTGAGGTTTTCTATAACTATTATCTTTTCTCTTTCAGGGAACTGTGAGGGATTATGAGCGTGCAGCAGAAGCTTACATACATGCAAAATCCCAATCTAATGCACAAGCCATGTTCAACCTTGGATACATGCATGAGCATGGCCAAGGACTTCCATTTGACCTCCATCTTGCCAAGCGTTACTATGATCAGGCACTAGAGATAGATCCTGCAGCAAAGTTGCCTGTCACTCTTGCTCTCACAAGTTTGTGGGTACGAAAGAATTATGCTGACAGTTTTCTGGTGAGTTGCTCTTTGTGGAATATGTCCTCCTGCCCCCTCCTTGCCCTAGATGCTTTCAATCTTCAATGCAATTACGTTCCTGTTACTTTGAGAAAATGCTTACAATTGCACGCAAATTGGAACTTATGTTTGGCTATTTCCCCATTAATTGTGGTGCTCACCTGGTCTTGCACTAGATCTTTTACAAATGCAAATATTAGTCTTCATACCACTTACGACATGAATTTTAACGGTAAAACCATAACTGAGCTTAACATCTTCAAGCATTGTGATGTGGCTAGGCAGTTGATAGATATGGCTAATGAATTTTTATGTCCTTGGCGTTACATGCAAGTGAAGTCGATTGCTCTTGATATGCTTCTTGAGACGGTAATCAGAAATCTCTGCCGAGACTGTCTGAACATAAATGTATCTCAAAATTATTTTTACATCTTTATAGAGAGAAAATAGCCTCAACAACTTTCTATACATTAAGCTCCCTTCTGGTTGTTTTTCATTCTCATTAGGTTAGTATGCAGAAGAAAACCATGGAATTCTGCTTTTCTTGAAAATCCTGGCTTGATTCTGTTTAGCTCCTTTTTGTTAGTCTTTGCTTTTACATCTTGTAATGACTTTTTAATACTTACAGTTTAAAAAAAATCATCTTAAAGAGTTGCAGCATTTCATTTAGTTTTTGTCAGCACTAGAAGGAAAGATGGAAATCCCGAAAATGATTAATTATTGGTTCATTGGTGGAGAATACCAAGTGTTTTTTTTGTTTCTTCTGCCTTCTAGTCAAGAAGATGAGTCAGTTGATGGTATAAAATTAGCTCTTTTCTTTCACTAGGAGATTACTGGATTTCCACCCGTTGTTCCGGTTAGACATCTGACTTCCGCTTTTTGTTGTTTTTTTAAGGTCCCCCTGATCGATTCCCTGCCTGAAGTCTATCCAAGAGTGGAAACGTGGGTGGAGAATGTGATCTTGGAGGAAGGAAATGCAACAATATTGACTCTATTTGTATGTCTCCTCACTGTTCTATACCTTCGCGAGCGGCAACGCAGGCATGCTGTTGCTGCTGCCGAGGCACACCAGCTTAATGAGCATGTTGTACCTGCTGGGCGCTAATTAGCCACTGCTGGTATTCAGATTAAATGTATTTTTGGCTCGCTGTGTTTGAAAAATTAAAAATTTCAATAGCAATATGATGCCGGCTTCTTTGGCTTGGCTGTAGAGAGCTTTTACATTGTGTATCAGAGAATGTTTTTAGTTGAAAAACGTTCTTTGCCTCGCATGTGAAAACACGTAACCTATGCCAATTTCAGTTACCGTAGTTAAATCGGGTTAGTTGCTTTATTAAATTAATCAATTCGTTTACACCAAATGTGTATTCATTGTTTTTGTTCTTTTTTTTTTTTTTATTTGAACACAGCAAATCGTTCGCGCTAATTGAACTTAGTTACAAGACGTCGCAGGATGAAAACCCAGCCGCAGTCGTTGAGATCCCGTCGGGCATTCAAACCAAAGCATCCTGGTTAGCTACCCTACTAACATTAATTAAACAAACGTTCATCAGCATGGATCCTAATGCTAGACCGGCATTCAAAGAAAACATGTTTACATGACGACAACTCCCCACACGAAGTACATCTTATCTCCACCCAAATTCCTTTGCAACAAAGAGCTTTTGTGGTAGGTAATATTCTTTTTACTAGACCCCACCAAAAAAACCTTACCTTAGGAAGGACTTTTGCTTGCAAAACAATTTGCCAAATTGGACTCCTTTTTGCTCTATTTGTTACAGTCCTCCCAAACAACCTACAGGCCACCGCATAAGTTGATCTCACCGTGAAGCAACCAAACGTAGTTTCATGCGACATAAGGTCACCTTTTGTTTGTCTTCTGCTTAGAGGCATCTTCAGTATGTTTTGAATGTCCTCTAGAGTGACAAGATCAATTAGCATGTCCTCTTTCCAGGACGTAGTTTCAGCACATATAATGGAAGCCACTGCCATACTTGTAAGAGATTAACTTGTTCTATTCTGCACTTTATGTGAAGGACTACTAAAACACTTATCCCTCCAAACGTCAATGGACCTTCCATCCCCAACTCTCCATCAAAACCCTACGATCAGAACCTCTTTACTAGCCATCAAACTCCTCCAAAGATGGGAAGAATTGCTACGAAGTTTAGCCTTTGAAAATCAGTCTGCGGGAAATATCTCGCCTTCAATATTTAGTAAGGACTTCTCATTTTGGAGTAGCATGCAACACTAATTCGACAGAACTGCAAGATTTAAAGCCTCGAAATCCTTGAACCAAAGGCCCCTATCAAGTTTTGAGCAACATATAGGGATCAAAAAACAACTCATGTAGTATAACGGATAGCTTGGGCAATAGCTTGAATTAAAACGACCTTTCTAGCCAAGGACAAAAGATGACTTCTCCACCCTTGCAACTGCTTCCATAACTTGTTCTTAATAGGTTTTGATGGGAGTCATACTAAGGATTGTTAGGCCTTATTATGAGTCAAACTGAAGATCATTGGGCCTAAAGATAGACTAAACCTAAGCGGAAAGAGAACTCAAGAAAACCATGGAAGATCCATTAAGTGACCATTTAAGTTGTGGATCTTAAAGGTAATTATGCATAAAATAACTCTAATAAATAGGTCACATGTATTATCTTTACTCTTTAAGCTCTATTTGCTTAAGAAAACCCTGCCAAAATCCTGTTTGACTTAAGCATCAGAGTGTGCGCGTAGGGGAAAGCCACTATGCCCCCTGATCGTTTTCTATCTTGCAGAGTTCTTGGAAACAACCTAGTAAGAAGGTTGAGGATTTGATGTCATTGTTACATCATTGTTTTTTTTGGCAACAACAATTGGTGTCGTTTGTGGGAAACAAACACAAAGCCAAGTATAAAAAATGGTGAGAACATGGTTCGTGGCAAGGTGTGAATGGCTGTGGCATAATTGATGGCAAACAAAGTTATAAGGCTTGTGGTAGGGTGTGAAGGCCTGCGGCAGGGTCATAAGGCCTGCGGCAAGGTGATAAGGCCTGCAGCATAATTGCTAGCAAATCATGTTATAAGTCTTGCGATAGGGTGTGGGGGCCTAAGACATAATGTGAAGGCTTGCGGCAGAGGTATACGACCTACGATAGGGTGTGAAGGCTTGTGGCAAAATGTGGAAGCCTACAGCAAAATAGGTGGAAAACAAGGGTGTGAAGGCTTGCGATAGGGTGATAAGGCTAGCAATAAGGTATGGGGGCCTACAACATAGTGTGAAGGCTTGCGGCAGATGTATAAGGCCTACAAGAGGGTGTGAAGGCCTATGGTAAGGTAATAAGGTCTACGGCAGAGTGTGGAAGCCTGCATCAAAATAGGTGGAAAACAAAAGTATAAGGCCTGTTCTAGGGTGTGAAGGCCTATGGTAGGGTGTGAAGGCTAGCAACATAATTGGTGGCGAACAGAGTTATGAGGCCTACAGCAGGGTGTGGAAGCCTGCGGTAGAATAGGTGGCAAACAAAGATATAAGGCTTGTGGCAAGGTTGAAGGCCTGCGACAAGGTGTAGAAGCATACAACAAGGGTGTGGCAACTGGCTAACTAAGGCTAACTTAGGGTCACCCAGGCTACGGCAAATTGCACTAGGGTCAAACTGCAACAGAGTGCGCTAGAGTTATCGGGCTATGGCAAATTGCACCAAGGTTACCAAGGCTGAGGCAAAGTGCGCTAGTGTCATCGAGCTATGGCAGGAGGTGCCAGGGTTAACCAGGCTGCGATTAAGGGTGCCAAGGTCACTCAAGCTGTGGCAAGGTATAGCAAGGTTGTCCAGGTGGCAGGATCCGCTAGCGCTTCCTAGCTGGTAGAATGAATGGGAATCAACACAATATAGAAGAGGTGTTGGAAGGACAGGTTCCGATTTGTGGACACAGTTAGACAATGGCGTAAAAAGAATCTGGTTGACGAACTCATAAACAGATCCCACTTGGAATATGAGGATGAGGAGGAGTCATGGAGTTCGACGAAGATCACCATATGCCTCACGTAATAGAGGGAAGGAGGTCGTTGACGATGATCAATCTGATTCGTCCAGTGCCAAAAAAGGATAGAGTCGGTCCATGCCTACAGCTGACATGAGAAAGATGGTGGAACAGATTGTAGAAGAGAAGAGGTTGGTGTCAAAGGAAGAGAGCCAAAGAAGACGAATACCATTTAGTACAGCTATTAAGGGTAAACCTTCACTACCTAAGTTCAAGATGCCACAAATGGCCACATGTACTGGAAAAGCAGACTCAAATGATCACATACAAAATTATAAGGCATTGATGCTCCTTCATGGATGGGAGGACAAAATTATGTGCAGAGCCTTCTCACTTAACTTGACTGGCCACTTTATGAAGTGGTTTAATGGCCTAACTGAAAAATCAATCTCCTCTTTTAATCAACTGAGAAACGAATTTCTGAAAGCCTTCATAATCAATAGCCAGAAGAAGGAGACTATATATTTACTTACACTCAAATAAGGGATTAAGGAGTCAGTGAAAAGTTATGTGAATTGATTCTAAGACACCACTTTGGAAGTCTGAAATTTGCAAGTAGTATTGTGGTGGCAGCAATGTTGCAAGGGACAAAGTCTGGAAAGCTTTAGGAGTCCTTGTCGCTAGATCCATTGCGATATTGGGCTTGATTTCTAGAGCAAACAAGTATATCATGCAAGAAGTGGTGATGA
This sequence comes from Heritiera littoralis, assembly GCA_031772115.1. Taxonomy (NCBI): domain Eukaryota; kingdom Viridiplantae; phylum Streptophyta; class Magnoliopsida; order Malvales; family Malvaceae; genus Heritiera; species Heritiera littoralis. Next base: position 1,065,213 of record JAPDPK010000038.1, on the reverse strand, counting down.
AAATGATTCAGCTTGGGAAGCATAAAGAAGGGAGGAAACAAGAAAGAGATTCCACTAATAGGACAACCAATAGGTTGTACAAACCTGATAAGGCCCTTAAGCTGAGGTACGGTAATTACACCCAGCTTAGTGAGCCTTGAGCCTCAATCGTAGCTGCCATAGAAGGATTAAGCCTGATACAGTTTTTGAAAAAGGTAATAGGGAATCTAGGAAGGGATCTGGATTCATATTGCAACTTCCATTCTACTTGCAAGCATGTGACAAAAAATGTATAGAGCTAATTAATCACTTGGAAAAACTAGCTCGCGAAGGGAAGATAGATAGGTTTGTGCAGGAAAAATTCTAATCACCTCAAAGAGAAGCCTTAAAGGATTCACTGCACTTTAACTACCCAAGCTTGAATAACAGAGCTGAATACAAAGCCCTGATAGTAAGAATGAAGTTGGTTGAAAAACTGCAGGTCAGCAACTTAATGGCTCACAGTAATTCCAAACTAGGGGTTAACTAGTCCCTTGATGCTCTTTCCAAATTAGCTTCTTTAAAGGAAACAACAAGTATATTGATGAGAGTTGAGAATTTGGCCAAACCCAGCATTGAAGAAGAAATGATTTATGATATTGAGATTAGAATGATTGGAGAACTTCGATTAAACAGTATTTGCACTCCCAAGATACAGGAAAGAAGCTCAAAGGTTAAAAATTCGAAGTGCAGAATTCACTATGGTGAATGAGGAGTTGTATAAATAGGGATTCATTATGCCTCTATTGAGATGCCTGGGACTCGAGGAAGCCGATTACACCTTGGCCAAAGTGTATGAGGGAATTCTTGGAGAACACATGGGAGCACAGCCTTGCTACCAAAGTACTACAAGCTGGTTTCTATTGGCCTACACTAAATTATGTTTAAGAGATTCTCTCCCATAAACTTCCTTTCGTTATTTATGTAGTAAGATATCAAAGAATTACATACTCATTGTAATTTGTGACAATTATTATATGTGCATTGAAATATTGCTATAAGGAAAGAAAAGCGTAGCTTAAAGTGAAAAGTGCACGAGATAAGAAAAAAGAGCTTGAAGTGAAAAATGCACGAAGTGAGCCATGTATGGAACTGAAATGAAAAGCATGCAAGTAAGTCATGCGTAAAGACAAAGGTGCAAGAGCTTGAAGTGAAAAATGCGCGATGTAAGCCATGCACATACAATACAAAAGTCCCAAGTGAACAGTATTTGCACTCCCAAGATACAGGAAAGAAGCTCAAAGGTTAAAAATTCGAAGTGCAGAATTCACTATGGTGAATGAGGAGTTGTATAAATAGGGATTCATTATGCCTCTATTGAGATGCCTGGGACTCGAGGAAGCCGATTACACCTTGGCCAAAGTGTATGAGGGAATTCTTGGAGAACACATGGGAGCACAGCCTTGCTACCAAAGTACTACAAGCTGGTTTCTATTGGCCTACACTAAATTATGTTTAAGAGATTCTCTCCCATAAACTTCCTTTCGTTATTTATGTAGTAAGATATCAAAGAATTACATACTCATTGTAATTTGTGACAATTATTATATGTGCATTGAAATATTGCTATAAGGAAAGAAAAGTGTAGCTTAAAAAGAAAAGTGCACGAGATAAGAAAAAAGAGCTTGAAGTGAAAAATGCACGAAGTGAGCCATGTATGGAACTGAAATGAAAAGTATGCAAGTAAGTCATGCGTAAAGACAAAGGTGCAAGAGCTTGAAGTGAAAAATGCGCGATGTAAGCCATGCACATACAATACAAAAGTCCCAAGTGAAAAATGCGTGAGATGGGCAACACATGGGCTTGAAGCGAAAAATGTGTGAGGTAAGTCGTGAATAAAATTAAAGTTCCTAAATGAAAAATGTGCGAGATGGGCAACACATGGGCTTGAAGTGAAAAATACGCGAGCTAAGCAATGAATAAAATAAAAGTCCATAAGCAAAAGATATCCGAGATGGGCAACAAATGGGCTTGAAGTGAAAAATGTGTGAGGTAATCCTTGAATAAGATGAAAGTGCCTAAGCGAAAAATACGTGAGATGGGCAACATATGGGCTTGAAGCGAAAAAATGCGCGAGGTAAGCCACGAATAAAGTAAAGGGCTTAAAGCGAAAAATGCACAAGTAAGCCAGACATGAAAATTCAAGGGCTTGAAGCGAAAAGATGCATGATGTAAGCCACGAATAAAGTAAAGGGCTTAAAGTGAAAAATGCACGAGTAAGCCACACATGAGAAATTTAAAAGCTTGAGGATAAAAATATGCAACGTAAGCCATGCACGTGAAAAACAAGAAAACGCATAAGCTTGAAGCGAAAAATACGCGACGTAAGCCACTCACGTGAAATGTAAGCTTGAAGTGAAAAGTGCGTGAAGTAAGTCTGATTGTTAAATAAGATGAGTTTAAATAAGTGTAAGGTAAATGTGTAGTCGTCGAAGAGTTCTTTATAAAAGACTAAGCTTTTTCACAAAGAACTGTGGAGCACTTACTACATACTTACATACAGATTAGAGCAAGAAAATAAGGAAAGAAAGTGGAAATTTTGATTCATTCAATTCTAGAGTTATATTACAATAAGTGTCTTTTAGATTGACCTCTACAGTAAGAGGAGTATTGATACTAACAGGCATCTAGGCGTGTGCGTCCTAAGGCACTATAATGTTAGGAGCTTGATCATTAGAGAAGCTAACTTTTAGATTATCCAAATCATCTCCGTCCAAGCCTGTGAGAACCTCAACCTGTTCGAGTCAACGAAAAGGCTCCTAAGGGCTGGTGAGATCGATTAGATCTTTATTAGTGCCCATCTTCAGAAAAGGTTCCAAACCCTCAACATCTGGATCAAGCTTTGACCAATTAGGAGCGTGCTAGGTACAAACCATATTTGATTAAACCAGTTAAGAATAAGAGCCTCCTTTTGTGGCACTTCTTTGAAAGACAATATGCCCTCGTAGTCTTTAATCTAGATTTGGTCTTGTCCCTCTTGGCTAAGAGTAGGCTTTGGTGGCTCTGAAATCTTGTAATTTCTCCCTATAGCTCTTGGTTTCAGTCAGCTAGGATCTTGAGTTTGAAGAAAAGAGTGGCATACTCCACATGAAGAGCATTCATCTCAGTTAAAGTGGAGGAAAAGTTTACCAGTAGTGCTTTAAAAAGGCAATCTTAGCCTTTTCATCTCAAAATCGTTTTTAAGATGAAGCAACTCCATCTGCTCAAGTTCTCTTACGGCTTGCACCTTAAACACTCAGTGATGAGCATTAATAGCAATTGTTTGTTGCACAGCCTGCAAACAAGTAAAACGAGTTAGGAAACTCACAGGACATTCACGTGAACATGAAATAGAGGATTTGAAACTTACACTCATCACTTCTAAAACAGCCATGTCTATTAAGAGGAGTGATTTGGGAGTATAGGCATGTCTCTCATTGATAGTTCCACGAATAGCTTCATCTTATATTTCATGAGGAGCTTGGATATATTGCATTCGACCTGATTTTGCCAGTGTGACTTCTAGTTCCTCTTGTTCACCAGAACATATCACTGGTGACTCATTAATAACAAACTTACTCATCCCATGGTTAAGGGATCCAGTAGAACTAAATCCCTTATAATGAGCATGAAAAGAGTACGAGCTTGAGTGTTTTCTATAACCACTCCTATGAAGTGAACTTGTTTTTTGAGAATGAGGAATTTTAGCTTGAGAGGTGGAAAAGTGCTCGATCTCCTTCCTCTTGCAAAAAGCACGCCTAACACTTTGGATTAATGGACCCTGGGCTCTGAGAAAGAACTTATGGTGATATATACCTCACCAAAAGAAGATGGGGTTCAAGGAAGAACACTCAAAGAAAAACAAGAACAAGTTAAAAATGTAGCAAAGTAATAGAAAGAATTAGAGATAAAATCAAGACCTGTTGTGTAGAAACATAAGAACCTTTGGTATTGGACCTAGACTCGTTACTTTGAAAAGCAAGAACCTAAGATATAAATTGGTGGAAAGTAGAAGAACGCCATATAAAAGACCTTAATAAGTTCAAGAGTTTTCAAAAGAATCAAAGAGAAAAAGTCTCTCAATATTATAATTCAAATAAATTATGTCCTACCTATAGGTTACATACCTATTTATAAGCAAATAGCAAACTTGCAAAACAAGAAATAGGAATCCTACTTTTCTAACTTGCAAAATAAAAAATAGAAACCCTACAATACCTATTAAATAAAAAGGAATTGGGCTTAAATTAAATTAAGACAATGTTCAGCCTAATATGACAATACTAAATAACATAAGCATAGAATTTAGCCTAATTGTACTAGGCCCAAATTATGCAACCAGCCCAATTGTATTTCAGCTTAATACTTGTAAATCTTCAAGAAGGTTGAACTTGAGCTTGGATCATATTGTAGAAGACTTTGTCATCCTCTATGCTCAAGCTGTGCTGGGCTTTCTCTCTAGAAATATTAATGAAACCAGCCAAAGCTTGTTGCATCTTGTTAGCTTTAGATTGACATATGTATTTTGAAATGACAAAAACTTAAGTAATCTTTAATGTTAGATTCATATTGTAAATTTGCTTTATCACTTATGATTTTCTCAAACTATTTTAAGTGTATTTATCAAAAATAAGATTACGATTTAATTGCTTATTTTTACTGGTCTTAATGCTTTATAAAATGATTTTGAATATTTTCGTTAAGTAATTTTCCCAAGAAAATATAGAATACATTTTTAGAAAATTATTTAATAAGTTTCTGGACTAGATTTTCAATTGAGAAAGTTAAGAAATACTTCCATAAAGTTGAAAAATGATTTGGGATGACTTAAAATCAAGGATTACATCATTTCTAACCCAAAATAATCCAAGAAAGTAGAAAAAAAGGACGAGGGATCCATCTCCTATGTTGAGGGATCCATCTCCTATGTTGAGGGATCCATCCCTAATGGAAGAAACCTCCTGGAAGCATAAAATGAAGGACATGATCGATCCTTTAAGGGAAGGGATCGATCCCATCATGGCAGAAAGCTCCTGAAGGTCGAAATAAAGCATGGGATCGATCCCCTAGCACGTGAAAAGCCTCTAACGGCTAGTTTTTGTGAGAAACAATAGTCACATTCGTTTTTGTAATAGTCCAGATATATAGTAATTCACATATTTTTTTACACATAATTGACGATTGGGCCATCTGCACTGCCTTAATCATTCATACAGTAACAGTGATAAATAGTAAACTTTAATTACTTTACAAATCGGAATATGAAATTTTACGATATTCCTTAACACTTTACATGCCCTGTATCTATTTTACAATTTAAGTAGTACTGTACAATTAATCTGAATATATAAAAGAAAATAAAATACCTCCAAAATCAATACTATGCAGACTCGGGTAACCGAAATCGCAGTTGATAATCTCAAGATGGTATGTCTCTTTTCCTAATATAGTATCTTGTGGAGTGGAAAGTAAAGGGGTGAGCGAAATGTGCTCAGTAAAGGAGTCGTATGCAAGATTGATATGACAAAAACTATATGCAGGAAAATATTTATTTTCCTAACGGTTCACTAGGCACAGTAAACGGATGGATACTATAGTCGGTCGAGAAATCTAAATGAAGCATGAAAGGTATTTTGAAATACCTATTTTATCCTGGAAACCCAAAGCAACTATAGGGAATATTTCATAAATTGTTGACATAAACAATTTATTAATGATTTTTCCATATATAATAAATGGTAAATAAACCATTTAATTTAATTACTTTAGTAACACTTTCAAAACACGTGACAGTAACAGTAGTAAAACAGTACAATAAATTAGTTGAATTTAAACAGTGGAGTCAGTATACCAGTCGGTTCGGTAACAGTACGATAAAACGCTTCAGTAAACAGTGAATAAACAGTTCGGTGTAGCAAACACTTAAGTTCCACCTTTCAGTAACAGTTTAGTAATTATTTCAAAATTAGAAATAATATTTTTAAATACTTTCAATTCAATAATCCGTAGATTTCAGTACAGTTCAGTAAACAATATTTAGTAAATCACAGTTCAATAAACAGTATATTTCGGTATAGTTCAGTAAACAGTAATCAGTAAATCACAGTCAGTAAATAATAGATTTTAGTACAGTTCAGTAATCATTTAATAGTAGGTTGAGACTAGGCAACACCCTAAATAATCATGCTATAAATATCCCCATAAGGAAACAGTAACAGTATGCAATAAGATCTATGGCCATAGCCTATAAGGTGTTCGCAAAGTACACTTGCCAGGTGACCCTAGGACTGTTGATGACTTGGCAGGTCAATCAGCCACAGTAATAGTACAGTAACAGTGGGCATGATATGGGGCCTAACAGTCTCAAAATCAATTTATTCATAGTAGAAAATACCTTTAAGGAATTTAAACAAATATCATTAAATTTAATAAAATTCCCAAAGGTATTTAAAATCATATTTAACAGTACATTGAAAACAGTCGATAAAATATTCATGCTTTAGTGAGAAAATATATAAACGTACAATTTTAATATAAAATATTTTAAAGAACTTATTTATAATCTCAGTTTAATAAAATTAAATAACATGAATACTTAGTTAATATTTTTTCAATAAAATTCCAATTTATGGAAAAAATTGGAAATACATTCCAAATTTCATAATTCACTCACTTTATGCATCTAAAATATTTCATGCTATTTAGAATATTTTTGAGAAATTTTCGGCAGCATAACAGCTGCGATTTCCCTAACCCCCTGCACTTGAGATACAGTTTATAAAACAGCCGTAATACCATAATTGGCATGATTTCAAGGAAATTCAATACCCAAATAATTTCATAAAATTATATTGATAAAATCATGTAATTCACTATATCCCTACGGCTTCCACACTTCTCCCTTACCTGTCTCATATTACCGACTCTTTTGGTAGCACCACTCGATATCTGTGTATCCCGGCTGCAAAATAATTCCACAAAAAATTATCATTAATTTTCCTCTTATTTTTAAGCTATTAACTTTCAATAAATGTAGCCACTTAGGATATTGTCTATGCCTAACTAGTGTAAATTACACCGGTAGTAAAACATAATTTTCCTGTTTTAGCTCCGATTTCAGATCCGATTTCACCAGTCTTCTTCTCTTAATTTCTACATTAATTTGGCATAGTAAAACCATGAAGTTCAGCATCTTAGGCTGTCCAAAACCCCTTGGCCGAATGCTTCTAAGTATCCAACTTAATGATTTTCTTAAATCTAATGCTACCAAACACTAAATCCATGTTCATTGTCTCATTTTCTACCATTTTTATGCAATGATTTACATGGATTCCTTGAGTTCCTAACTTGGCCAAAAGTCACTTTCATGGTGGATTTTTATTTAGCCACTAGATTCGCTAGGAAGGGCAAGTACGGGGGCAGTAGTAAGTCTCCGCTTTAACTTCTGAAAACTACACTCACACGCATCAGTCCACTCGAACTTCACATCCTTACGTGTGAGTCGTGTTAGTGAAGCTGCTAGTTTGGAAAATTCCTCGACGAACCGATGACAGTATCCGGCTAAACCTAGAAAGCTTCGTATCTCTGTAACAGTCTTAGGCCTCTCCTACTGTACAATGGCCTCCATCTTGGATGGATCAACAGACACCCCATCCTTCGACACTACATGTCCCAGAAAGATATTATGATCTAGCCAGAATTCACACTTACTGAACTTCGCATATAGTTTTCGGTCTCTGAAGGTCTATAGAACTATGTATAGGTGCTGCTCGTGCTCTTTTGGAGACTTAGAATAAATCAATGTCATCAATGAACACTATCACAAATTTATCCAAATATGGCTTGAATTCCTCATTCATCAAGCTCATAAACGCTCTAGGGGCATTCGTCAACCCAAAAGGCATCACCAGAAACTTATAATATCCATACCGAGTCCGGAATGCTCTCTTATGAACATCTGACTCCCGAATCTATCTTGAAAAACACCAGTGCACCCCTGAGCTGTTCAAATAAATCATCAATCCTGGGCAGGAGATATTTATTCTTAATGGTAGCCTTATTTAACATCCTACAGTCGATACACAATCGTAGACTACCATCCTTCTTCCGTAACACAGGAGCATCCCACGGAGACATGCTGGGACGTATGAATCCCTTATCCAAAAGCTCCTGAAGCTGCTTCTTAAGCTCCTCTAATTCTGTTAGTGCCATCTAATATGGGGGTCTAGAAATCATCTCCGTACTGGGTACTAAATTGATAGTAAACTCCATCTCCCGGTCCAATGGTAACCCTGGTAACTCCTCTGGAAATACGTTCAGGAAGTCCCTAACCACAGGAATCTTATGCAACTTTGGATGTTTCTTTTCTATGTCCTCCATATAAGCAATGAAACCTTCAAATACATTCATACACAATCACACAATTCAATAAACATATCATTTTGGTAAACACATAATTGCATCACTTTTATTAATTTACAACCGTATTACAATGTACTTTTCAGGTTGAGGGAAGGAAATAAACTTAGTATAACAGTCCAAACTAACATGATTTGCAGCTAACCAATCCATTCCTAGGATTACATCAAAATCAGACATATTTAACAAAATTAGGTCAGCTATCATTTCCTTCTCTCCTACAGTCACTTTACAATTCCTATATACAATATCCGTCATCTAAGATTCTTTAAATGGGGTATTCACTTGCAAGGTATACCCTAATGGCTTCGGTTCTACAGTGGTCCTGTTAGCACATGTAGGTGACAAAAATGAATGGGTAGAGCCAGGATCAATTAACGCAAATACTGGAATATCAAAGATATAGACTTTACCTTTAATCACGTCAGCAGAAGCGTCGGCAGTCTCCTGATCCAAGGCGTATACCCATCCCTATGTCACAACCTTCTTTCCCTTTTCTGCTGCTGTCGCACGCCTCGGCTGTGAGGGTGTAGCTTTCTTCAACTCACTCAGAGCTACTAGTGCTGGTGCCGGTAAAGCTGTAGAGGGAACAGTGGAAGCAGCGGACTCTCTAAGCATCGGGCAATCCCCACCATATGCCCCATTTGTTCACATCTAAAGCATGCCTTAGTCAATAAGTAACAAGATCATGAACCATGCGACCTACCACAGTGTGCACATCTGGTCGTTGTACTCCTCTGAGTAGAGGTGGGGCCAGTAGTAGGGGTTGAAGCTACTGATCTCGTAAATCGCCCCTCAGAAATCTGAATGCCCGATGACTTAGCCTTCTTAGGCTGTTCCCTACCAGATCTGTCCTTAAAAGCTCTCCTAGCTTTATCTTTTCCCTTCACCTTACCCTTATGACTGACATCTATATGATACTGCTCAAAATCCCTCTCACATAACTGTGCCCTTCGTACTACCTCATCATAAGTACGAATATCAAATGGGGCTAGCTTAGATCTAATAGAGGGTCTCAATCGAGTCTTAAACCTGTCAACCTTATGCCTCTCATCAACCTGGGTCTGTGGATTAAATCGGCTCAAGGTGGTGAATCTAGCTTTGTACTCATCTACTGACATACTCCCCATAACCAAATCCAGAAACTTTTGTCGTAACTTCTACTGGGCCGTGTCGGGGATGTATTGTTGTCGAAAAGCCTCAACAAAAATACCCCAAGTCACCACTTTATGCTGAGCAAACAAAACTGTCTGAGTACCCTTCCACCTATGCTCCGCATCATCCATCAACTAGAACACTGCTAGACTGTGATAACCGTAAATTTTCCATTTATTGGAAATTAGAAATATTGAAAATAAATATTGGAGAACTTAAATAAGAGGAAATAAAATTTGCGAGAACGGGATATTGGTGAAAATCCCGAGAATTAAGGAAGTGAAAGAATCGAAAAAGTGTTGTAAAGGAAATTAAAGTGGAAGTGAAAATAAAAATAATAGAGAGAGGAAAAGAATTAAATTGGATAAATTAAAATCCAAATTAAATAAGGAAAACGAGAAAATGAAAATAAAATATGTTTATATAATTTCAAATTTTATATAAGTGTATTTTATACAAATACGTATGTATTTAAAATACTATATGGTATATTTTAATATACGTTGGTGTATATATATATAAACTATTTCATGAATTTAATTAATACATATATATATATAAACATAATATTTTATGTATATATAAATATATATATACATACATATATAGAAAATGTAAATGTTATTTTATATTAAAGTTTATAGGTATATATATATATATTCTATTATAACATTTATATAATTATATATATAAATGTTATTTATTCTAAAGTATATAAATATAAATATATATATATATACTAGATATATATATATTTTGTAATGTACAATATATATAATCTATATATAATATATATTGTATTACAATATATATGAAATAATATTATATGTGTAATATATGGTAAATATTATGTGTATAAATTATATGATATAGTATATAATATATAGTAAAACATATACTAAAAATAGAAAGGGAAAATAAACCAAAAAGGGAAAGAAAACAGAAAAAGGAAAGGGAGAATCGGGACAGAGCCCGACCCTCCCAGCCAGACCGCCGGTGGCGGAGCTGCCACCGCCGGCGAGGGGAGAAGGAAGGGATGACGTCGCCGGCGAGAGGGGAAGCGAACGGCTGCAGCCCGAGGCGGAAAGAGAAGAAAACGACGCGAAACGAAGGGGGGAAAAACCGAAAGGAAAAAAAAAGAGAAGGGAGATCGGCGGTGCCGGCCGATCCGGGCACCGCCACCGCCAACAACGCCACCGGCAAGGACCAACAAAGGTGAAGGAGACCACCGGCGGTGAAGGAAACGGCGGAGGAAGGAAGAAACGGAGGAGAAAGAGGCCGAAACCCACGGACTCAGATCCGGCGCCGTCGCCGGTGATGGGGTGAAACGGAGGCCAGATCCGGCATCCTCGCAACGTCGGCCAACTGTGGGAGGCGTGAACCGGCGGAAAGGAGGACCGCCGGCGACCGAACCGGCCGAACCGGCGGGATGAGGCACAAACCGGTCTGAACCGGTCTGGCCAAAGAAAGGAGAAAAGAAAAAAAAAAAGGAAAAAAAGAAAAAAGAAAAAGAAAAGAGAAAAAGAAAAGAAAAAGAGGAAAAAGGAAGAAAAAGGAAGAAAAAGAGGAAAAAGGAGAATTTCGGGAATTCGGAAAATTCCCGGAAATTCGACAACCCGGGATTTTACAAATTCGGTAAGAAATTTCCCGAGAATTTAATTTCAGAAAAAAATTAAATAAATTATGAAAAATTCTAAAAATTAGAATTTTAATTCCAGAAATTATTTTCAGCAATCGAGATAAGGAATCGGGAGAAATGGAGCGCGGGCGCGATCGATAAGCGGAAGTCGCCGACCCGGAAAAAGGTAAGGGATGCATGTGCAGCACTGTAAGGATACTCAGTCTGCATAATTTAATTTGAAATATTTTATGCAATTATTTTATGAAAATTATTATGATGCATGAATTGCTGAAAATAATTTGGGAAGAAGTACTGGCTGAAAGATTTTAAACTGTATTTTCCGTGCAGGAGGTTAGTGAATCGGCAGCCGTTATGCTGCCAAAAATTTTAGAAAAACTTTATAAAATCATATTAAATGATTTATTTCCGAATTTCGATAGTAAATCACGAGACATGAGGAAATTTCTAAATTTCATAAAATATGAATATAATGAGATGGAACTTTAGAATATTCATGTATTCGAGAATGGTGATAATGAAATCACCGAAAATTCTCGAAATAGATAAATTACACGAATTACGAGACGAAAGATGAAGTGAAATATAGTAAATATTTTATGGATATTTTTATCAATATTCACTAAAGGATTATAACCCTTATGGTTTTAAATCATGGAATTATATAATTGTATAAATTCCATAAGGTGTATTTTCCGATGAAAAAATACGGTTTTGAGACTGGTTGGTATTCTTATCATGCTGATACATGATATGTGACATGTTTAGTCCCAGTCGACCCCTGATCCGTGATCCACCGAGGACAATATAGATTATGGTCATAGATTTGACCGGTTTAGTCCTTTACCCTCCAGGGTTTATAGTACGACAAGATTAACGTCTATATTAAAATCCATAAATGATAGGTGACATGTTAAAAAGGGAAATATTTTACATGACATGGAATAGGTCAAACGAAAAAGGCCATACCGAGCAGAGACTCGATGATTGAACCGTGGGAGCCACCTCTAGAGTCCTTCGGGAACTAAGTGCTACACGTGTTCCGATATTTCAGTACAGGCCATACCGAGCAGAGACTCGATGATTGAACCGTGGGAGCCACCTCTAGAGTCCTTCGGGAACTAAGTGCTACACGTGTTCCGATATTTCAGTACAGGCCATATCGAGCAGAGACTCGATGATTGAACCGTGGGAGCCACCTCTAGAGTCCTTCGGGAACTAAGTGCTACACGTGTTCTGATGTTTCAGTACAGGCCATACCGAGCAGAGACTCGATGATTGAACAGTGGGAGCCACCTCTAGAGTCCTTCGGGAACTAAGTGCTACACGTGTTCCGAGCCACCTCTAGAGTCCTTCGGGAACTAAGTGCTACACGTGTTCTGATGTTTCAGTACAGGCCATACCGAGCAGAGACTCGATGATTGAACAGTGGGAGCCACCTCTAGAGTCCTTCGGGAACTAAGTGCTACACGTGTTCCGATATTTCAGTACAGGCCATACCGAGCAGAGACTCGATGATTGAACCGTGGGAGCCACCTCTAGAGTCCTTCGGGAACTAAGTGCTACACGTGTTCTGATGTTTCAGTACAGGCCATACCGAGCAGAGACTCGATGATTGAACAGTGGGAGCCACCTCTAGAGTCCTTCGGGAACTAAGTGCTACACGTGTTCCGATATTTCAGTACAGGCCATACCGAGCAGAGACTCGATGATTGAACCGTGGGAGCCACCTCTAGAGTCCTTCGGGAACTAAGTGCTACACGTGTTCTGATGTTTCAGTACAGGCCATACCGAGCAGAGACTCGATGATTGAACAGTGGGAGCCACCTCTGGAGTCCTTCGGGAACTAAGTGCTACACGTGTTCCGATATTAGTATGAGAAATCGTAGGATATTGTGACGATAAGTAAGTGAGTGTGATTCGTGAATTCGACAAATGTCAAAGAATGAAATAGATTTTAATAGCTTATTCTGCTTTTTAACGGACAGAACTAATTAAGAGAGTACATTAAAACATGAAATAAGTTTTAAAGAAATAAGATGATGATTTAACTAATATTCTTTTCAAGGAATATACGGATATTAATTATTCTATTTAAAGGCTTTATTTCGTAGAGGCATTATTTTGAAAGGAATATGAAAAAGATTATGAAAGATTAAAAAGGAAAAGGATTTATTAATTCAAAACAAAAAGAAAAAAATTTTTCTCTACAGTTGCTTCTAGGTTCCGTAACAAGTATGGTATTCTAAAATACCTACCTTACTCCATTCGGATCCCTAGCCGACTGTAGTATCTTTCCTACATGCGAGCCTAGAGCCCATAGGAAAAATGAAAAAGATTTTCAGCATATAGGAAGCTGAGTATCAAGTGAGGCATATAATTCTCTTACTGAGCCGTGGTTTTGCTCACCCCTTAATTTTCAACATCTCAGGTTTTGATGAAGGTGAGATCAGTGGATTGTGGATCCTGGCTGTACACGAAGAACAATGTGTCAAACCGACTGTTTATTTGAGGTATGATCATTTATTCTCTGTATTTAGACATGTCAACAGTACTACTTGTCTGATTTATTACGATAGGGGATGTGTATAACATAAACAATACATTGTAAAATTGTTTAACAGCTAGTACAAGTGAAGTATCACAGACAGCCCAACCGGTTAAGATGTGTATAAGTAGGGTAAAAAATGTGGTCACGGGTCGTGACAAATTTAGTGGTATCAGAGCATTGGTTGGCCTGATGTCTGTGGATACTTTGGAAAGAAAAGAGTTAAACATCCCCTGTAGTACTGTGCGTCTGAATACATAGAGAAAATAAATGATTGTAAATGGGGTAAAATGATTTAAAGGGAGTGAGAAAGTGTAAACTGAGAATGTTAAAGAAGAAAATAGGCTCAGAAATTACCGAAAAATTTGTGATCCTTCAAATCTATATGAAGGCCTGTTCGGTAAGGGACAGAAATGGACTCGGTGAGGGCCCCACCAGTACTTTTCTGTCCGAACCGAACTGAGACCTGAAAGTGATGGTATAAAATAGGGGAATAAAATATCATCATTAAATAGACTTTAAGATCACCGATTGAGGGTAATTTTAAGAGAGAGAAAATTTTTAGCCAAAAATGACCAAAATACCCCTACCCCCAAAATTTTACTGGGAGTCAAAATAGATCACCAGAAGTTGGAATTGACCAATTTGACAGGGAAATTAATGATATAAAGCTGAATTACAAGCAAAATAATCCAATTGTGGATTTTAGTGAACTTCTCTGTCGAAAATCGAACGAGATCTAACTTGCTGTTATAAGTATCAGAAAGGATACTATCAACACATAGATGATCAGTTCATTGATTTGAATGTATATTGAGGAGATAGAAATAAATGTCGAAATGACGAAAATGCCCCTATATTGGGCGATGTCGGAATAGTGATAAAACCGAGCTGAATTGGAATCCATTGATAGTAATGGAATTATTAATGGCATAGAAGATGTCATATGAATCTAACGATCCCTATTACTGATTCCACTAACACTTAGATTATGGACGCGAAAGAAAAACCCCGAGTGGACTGTGGGCCATAGGGGATAACAGTATGGTTGAGTGAGGCGGCCAGGGCTCCCCCACGAGTGGACTTTGGGCCATAGTGGTAAATCCTGGGCTTCACAATAAAACAATCCGTGAGGGACTAAGTGCCACGTCTGTGTGACGGGGGCCACCTCTAGAGCTCAGAGCGGACAGCACGGATGAGTGGTGCGGCTCGGGCCCCTCCGGCTTGAGACCGGCAAATCCGAGGCATCACAATAAAACGTGTACAGGCAGACGGCGAACGAGCCGGGGCCTTATATGATGCGATCCAAAGAGTGTAGTGGAATGTCATCAAATGTTTGGCCCGGTTATTGACTGAAAGGGTCGAAAATTAAGAGTGTATTGAACGGGATCGTTAAATACTGTGAAAAGTGAAATGATTACAAGAATTGACTGATGAGGTGAAAAGTACAGATAATGAAATACATACTGGTATGATTACTTATGGTTCTGTACGTTTTCATTTCTTTGAGGTATCAAACAGATAATCGTACATAGAACCGATGTATCTTGGAATATGTGCTACAGAATGAGGTACTGTTTGGAGTACTGTGAATTAGAGGATAATTATAAGAACAGTCAAGTGATAAAAAGAAGATGACCGCTAACCTAAGTTCTTCAGGACCCTGAGACAGAACTGTGATGGGCGACCCAATGATGGGCGACCCGTAGTGGATCATGTGTCGTGAGATATAGGCGAACTATCTCATCGCCGACTCACTAGTAAGGATAAACCTGAGGCGAAAGGATCGCCTAGGGGATGCTTGTCGATGGTCGATATGAACGGGCGAGGCCCTTATAAGTATCCCAACGGTAACACGAGTGTAAGGAACTAGGTACGTAAGGGGTGCCAAGGTTCAAACCTCGTGGAGAATATACTCAAGGAAACTAAGCCTGAATTCAGTAAATGGAAATGGTTTTAAAGTGAATAACGGAATTGAAACGGGTAGCTGTGAAGTGTGTTGAGAATCATTGTAATTGATACAGCTTACCAGAATGAGATTCGTAACGCTGTAAAGTATGACTAGGTAATGAAATCAAGGTAGAGTATGTATCAAAATGATTTGAATATGGAATGTCTCTGACTTGAAACTACACTGTGAAATGATGGGAAACAATGATGAAGGTCCAAGATGATAAAAGAAGTGTGGTTAAAGAAACTGTCGGTTGAGAATCCCAATAAATTCCAAAGTAACATAGATTGAGAAATCAGGTTAATGTTGATTCGATCGTGGATATGAAATTTATTCTTAAGCTTGTATCGAAGAATATAGAAGAAATCCGACAAGCTTAAGAAAATAATTTTTGGAAAATATTACGGATGATGAAATTCACCAGTATCGATGTAAAGGAAGGAAATACAAATGATATGATTTGAGGATGAATTAAATGATGTACTAAAATTTTTGGTTATACACTAAAATTCTTATGAAGAACAAATAAATATTATATGGAAGTGATGCCTTAAATATGATTTAATCGGAGATGTATAAGGAGCGTATAAAGCAATCCTTGTAAAAGGCATAATCAAATGAAAAGTTAAAGAACGATGGTCACAAGATGATAAGAAAGGTACGATTAAAGAAAGTATCAGATTTGATTTCCGATAAAACTTCCAAAGTTATATAAATTAGAGGAATCGATATAACATTGACTTGATTTTAAATATGAAGTTAAATTCTAAGCTTATATCGGAGGATGTAGAAAGAATCCGAAAAGTTGAAAATAATTTTGAAAATTGTGTGGATAATGAAATTCACGTGTAAAGGTCTGAATGACGAAAATACAGATAATGAAAAATTGAGAATAAAGGAGTTATCTGTATAGGTGTAAATGAGAGAAATGCAAATGATGTTGAGTTGTTGACAAATCAAAAAGGATATATTAAATTTCTATCATTGATGAAGTTCTGGTGAAGAACAAGTATTAATCTACGTGTAAATAGACACTTTATTGATCTGATTAGAGATACGTGAGGAGTAAATAAGACTAGCTGCTGTATAAAGAGTCCTTAGATAAAAGATTGAAGGTTGGTGTCCATAAGATGATGATTTGAACTCGAAGTGAATTTTACGAGTTCCGATTGAAGTTATAAGGGTAATGAGTTGCCTTGTAAAGTAGATAAGCCTAAAGAATGAGGCATCCTTACATGAGTAACATTGATGAAATACTGATAGAGTCTAAAGTATAAATGGAACATGAGCAGCATTGTGATATAATCCTTAAACTCTTAAAGGATGTGGAATTGTGCTAAGATTAACAACTAAGAAATTTGGCTAGACAGTATCTCCTCTTGAGATATAAGATCTCGAGACGACAGGATGACAGTGAACCTGTCTATGATATAAAGATATGATTGAGATACGAAAGTAATGAGTCTAGCTAAATACTATTGTCAGCCTATAAAAGAGTGATGAGACTAGCTGCTCTACTAATGTGATGTAATTAAAGAAAGAAGTTAAAGTCGGTAAATGAATAAGTGTAAAGAAAAGATGGTGTGCAAGATTTTAAAAGATCTTAGCAGTATAGTACCATACCAATCGAGAAACCGACTAAAAGGATGAGAGTAAAAATATGAAAACGGAAATGAAAGTGCAATAAGGAAATAAATTGCATGATGAGAAGGGAACATTAATATAAAACAGTTCCCGCAGTTAAGACTGAAAGTGAATGGTGTTGGTTATCACATAACTGTGGCAAAATGTAAAAATCAAAGCCAGAATTGATAAGTGAAAGTAATGATACTCCAAGGAGTAAGATAATTGATATGTTTACTGCCAGTAAAATGTTTGTACACATAACCACCTCGAAATGATAGAGATGGTGGAATTGTATAGATAATGTGGTGCTTAAATGGATAATTCGAGGATTCAATCACAGGATCTAAATTATGAAAAGAGTATATTCTCAGGTATATTCTAAAATTTAAATGATATTGAATATACCATAAGAGTAAGAGATGTAATGACCATACTACATGAAAAGAGACATGGAGAGAAAATGATTGTCTCATGATTCATTTCTGTAAGAGATGATTAACAGTAAAATTTGCAATGATATGTAGCCTTGATGGAATAAGTGTGAAAATAAATATTGTGGACAATAAAAGTCCAAAAGAGAAATGACGATATGGAAGTGATTAAAGACTGATGATCTAAATAGAATCACTTTCCATTATCAAACTTCTAGATTCTCTGGTGCCTTAGTCGCAGTATAAGTGCTAAACGGTGTAAATGTGTATGTACAGTTCCAGTGAGCTTTACATGTGATGGGAGTCTCTGTGTTGCCACATGCTTAATGAGAAATAGCAAAAGGCTTGAGATCCCAAGTGTATTGATAGCACCGCTCCATACTGATGTGTATATATATATATATGAGCGTGAGATGTAACCGCTCCATGATATTGAGAGAGCGTGTGCACGAGATGTGAAAGCTACTGGGACACTTACATATAATTGATTGACATGAGTACATGATAGTACCAAATTATGTCGACTCGGCACTAAGTGAGAAGCATGGATGATGAACAGCATAAATCAGCTGTAATATTAAAATATTATGTATGGCTCTTATATGAAAAGAGTAAAAGTGAATAACTTTTGATTTGAGGAATGAACTTACGGGAGTATAGACATATACGATGAAAGACAGCATGTAGTGGTCTAAAGCACTCTTGATGTTGAAAGTGTACTGGCAGTATTACTTGGAGGATGAACTAGAGGTCAGAAGTCATAAGTATACGGCGTATACCCCCTTTGGACTTAAGTTAAATTCGGAGGACCGAATTTCTTAAGGTGGGGGTGGATGTGATAACCGTAAATTTTCCATTTATTGGAAATTAGAAATATTGAAAATAAATATTGGAGAACTTAAATAAGAGGAAATAAAATTTGCGAGAACGGGATATTGGTGAAAATCCCGAGAATTAAGGAAGTGAAAGAATCGAAAAAGTGTTGTAAAGGAAATTAAAGTGGAAGTGAAAATAAAAATAATAGAGAGAGGAAAAGAATTAAATTGGATAAATTAAAATCCAAATTAAATAAGGAAAACGAGAAAATGAAAATAAAATATGTTTATATAATTTCAAATTTTATATAAGTGTATTTTATACAAATACGTATGTATTTAAAATACTATATGGTATATTTTAATATACGTTGGTGTATATATATATAAACTATTTCATGAATTTAATTAATACATATATATATATAAACATAATATTTTATGTATATATAAATATATATATACATACATATATAGAAAATGTAAATGTTATTTTATATTAAAGTTTATAGGTATATATATATATTCTATTATAACATTTATATAATTATATATATAAATGTTATTTATTCTAAAGTATATAAATATAAATATATATATATATATATATACTAGATATATATATATTTTGTAATGTACAATATATATAATCTATATATAATATATATTGTATTACAATATATATGAAATAATATTATATGTGTAATATATGGTAAATATTATGTGTATAAATTATATGATATAGTATATAATATATAGTAAAACATATACTAAAAATAGAAAGGGAAAATAAACCAAAAAGGGAAAGAAAACAGAAAAAGGAAAGGGAGAATCGGGACAGAGCCCGACCCTCCCAGCCAGACCGCCGGTGGCGGAGCTGCCACCGCCGGCGAGGGGAGAAGGAAGGGATGACGTCGCCGGCGAGAGGGGAAGCGAACGGCTGCAGCCCGAGGTGGAAAGAGAAGAAAACGACACGAAACGAAGGGGGGAAAAACCGAAAGGAAAAAAAAAGAGAAGGGAGATCGGCGGTGCCGGCCGATCCGGGCACCGCCACCGCCAACAACGCCACCGGCAAGGACCAACAAAGGTGAAGGAGACCACCGGCGGTGAAGGAAACGGCGGAGGAAGGAAGAAACGGAGGAGAAAGAGGCCGAAACCCACGGACTCAGATCCGGCGCCGTCGCCGGTGATGGGGTGAAATGGAGGCCAGATCCGGCATCCTCGCAACGTCGGCCAACTGTGGGAGGCGTGAACCGGCGGAAAGGAGGACCGCCGGCGACCGAACGGCCGAACCGGCGGGATGAGGCACAAACCGGTCTGAACCGGTCCGGCCAAAGAAAGGAGAAAAGAAAAAAAAAAAAAGAAAAGAAAAAGGAAAAAAAGAAAAAAGAAAAAGAAAAGAGAAAAAGAAAAGAAAAAGAGGAAAAAGGAAGAAAAAGGAAGAAAAAGAGGAAAAAGGAGAATTTCGGGAATTCGGAAAATTCCCGGAAATTCGACAACCCGGGATTTTACAAATTCGGTAAGAAATTTCCCGAGAATTTAATTTCAGAAAAAAATTAAATAAATTATGAAAAATTCTAAAAATTGGAATTTTAATTCCAGAAATTATTTTCAGCAATCGAGATAAGGAATCGGGAGAAATGGAGCGCGGGCGCGATCGATAAGCGGAAGTCGCCGACCTGGAAAAAGGTAAGGGATGCATGTGCAGCACTGTAAGGATACTCAGTCTGCATAATTTAATTTGAAATATTTTATGCAATTATTTTATGAAAATTATTATGATGCATGAATTGCTGAAAATAATTTGGGAAGAAGTACTGGCTGAAAGATTTTAAACTGTATTTTCCGTGCAGGAGGTTAGTGAATCGGCAGCCGTTATGCTGCCAAAAATTTTAGAAAAACTTTATAAAATCATATTAAATGATTTATTTCCGAATTTCGATAGTAAATCACGAGACATGAGGAAATTTCTAAATTTCATAAAATATGAATATAATGAGATGGAACTTTAGAATATTCATGTATTCGAGAAT
Source organism: Heritiera littoralis (assembly GCA_031772115.1). NCBI lineage: Eukaryota > Viridiplantae > Streptophyta > Magnoliopsida > Malvales > Malvaceae > Heritiera > Heritiera littoralis. Next base: position 1,044,600 of record JAPDPK010000038.1, on the reverse strand, counting down.
GGTGATAATGAAATCACCGAAAATTCTCGAAATAGATAAATTACACGAATTACGAGACGAAAGATGAAGTGAAATATAGTAAATATTTTATGGATATTTTTATCAATATTCACTAAAGGATTATAACCCTTATGGTTTTAAATCATGGAATTATATAATTGTATAAATTCCATAAGGTGTATTTTCCGATGAAAAAATACGGTTTTGAGACTGGTTGGTATTCTTATCATGCTGATACATGATATGTGACATGTTTACTCCCGGTCGACCCCTGATCCGTGATCCACCGAGGACAATATAGATTATGGTCATAGATTTGACCGGTTTAGTCCTTTACCCTCCAGGGTTTATAGTACGACAAGATTAACGTCTATATTAAAATCCATAAATGATAGGTGACATGTTAAAAAGGGAAATATTTTACATGACATGGAATAGGTCAAACGAAAAAGGCCATACCGAGCAGAGACTCGATGATTGAACCGTGGGAGCCACCTCTAGAGTCCTTCGGGAACTAAGTGCTACACGTGTTCCGATATTTCAGTACAGGCCATACCGAGCAGAGACTCGATGATTGAACCGTGGGAGCCACCTCTAGAGTCCTTCGGGAACTAAGTGCTACACGTGTTCCGATATTTCAGTACAGGCCATACCGAGCAGAGACTCGATGATTGAACCGTGGGAGCCACCTCTAGAGTCCTTCGGGAATTAAGTGCTACACGTGTTCCGATATTTCAGTACAGGCCATACCGAGCAGAGACTCGATGATTGAACCGTGGGAGCCACCTCTAGAGTCCTTCGGGAACTAAGTGCTACACGTGTTCTGATGTTTCAGTACAGGCCATACCGAGCAGAGACTCGATGATTGAACAGTGGGAGCCACCTCTAGAGTCCTTCGGGAACTAAGTGCTACACGTGTTCCGATATTTCAGTACAGGCCATACCGAGCAGAGACTCGATGATTGAACCGTGGGAGCCACCTCTAGAGTCCTTCGGGAACTAAGTGCTACACGTGTTCTGATGTTTCAGTACAGGCCATACCGAGCAGAGACTCGATGATTGAACAGTGGGAGCCACCTCTAGAGTCCTTCGGGAACTAAATGCTACACGTGTTCCGATATTAGTATGAGAAATCGTAGGATATTGTGACGATAAGTAAGTGAGTGTGATTCGTGAATTCGACAAATGTCAAAGAATGAAATAGATTTTAATAGCTTATTCTGCTTTTTAACGGACAGAACTAATTAAGAGAGTACATTAAAACATGAAATAAGTTTTAAAGAAATAAGATGATGATTTAACTAATATTCTTTTCAAGGAATATACGGATATTAATTATTCTATTTAAAGGCTTTATTTCGTAGAGGCATTATTTTGAAAGGAATATGAAAAAGATTATGAAAGATTAAAAAGGAAAAGGATTTATTAATTCAAAACAAAAAGAAAAAAATTTTTCTCTACAGTTGCTTCTAGGTTCCGTAACAAGTATGGTATTCTAAAATACCTACCTTACTCCATTCGGATCCCTAGCCGACTGTAGTATCTTTCCTACATGCGAGCCTAGAGCCCATAGGAAAAATGAAAAAGATTTTCAGCATATAGGAAGCTGAGTATCAAGTGAGGCATATAATTCTCTTACTGAGCCGTGGTTTTGCTCACCCCTTAATTTTCAACATCTCAGGTTTTGATGAAGGTGAGATCAGTGGATTGTGGATCCTGGCTGTACACGAAGAACAATGTGTCAAACCGACTGTTTATTTGAGGTATGATCATTTATTCTCTGTATTTAGACATGTCAACAGTACTACTTGTCTGATTTATTACGATAGGGGATGTGTATAACATAAACAATACATTGTAAAATTGTTTAACAGCTAGTACAAGTGAAGTATCACAGACAGCCCAACCGGTTAAGATGTGTATAAGTAGGGTAAAAAATGTGGTCACGGGTCGTGACATAGACCCACTTTCTCGGTCTCCGAAGACCTCATATACCTGCATAACTTCTTAACTATATTTATCCACTGTTTTGCCACCAACGGATCCCTGGTACCTTTAAATTTCGACGGATCCAATTTCTTAAACGACCGCACCAAATTCACATCACAATATGACTCCACATCTCTAAGCGGCTGTGCTGGTGGCTGTGGTGGAACTATCTATGGTTGAGGTGCTAGTGGTGGAATAGGCTGAGGCTCAGGTGCCACTGGTGTTGGTTGAGTGGGGGTGGTGCTACTACTGGAGCTGCTCTGTCTCTCTTTGCCCTATCTGCAACTCGATCAGCCTGATACATAGCCTTGAAATCGGCTAGCATCCTCTCTATCCTTGTCATACGGGTATTAGGACTCATGGCTGCGGTGGGTAAGCAGGTCCTGGGACTCCAGAGTCTACTCCGCCTTACCTGTGCACCTGCCCCTAATTGATCGCGTTACCCTTCTTCCACTCATATCTTCACCACAAATACAATTTATTTCACTTCCATTAGTTATTCAATTATACATTCGGACTATATAATACTACAAGGGATGTTTATCACTTCACTTTTATCTTAATAAACCGACAGACATCAGACCAATCTTGCTCTGATACCAATAAAACTGTAACAATGCAGATATACAGTAATTCATATATTTTTTTACACATAATTGACGGTTGGGCTATCTACACTTCCTTAATCATTCATACAGTAACTGTGATAAACAGTAAACTTTAATTACTTTACAAATCGGAATATGAAATTTTACGATATTCCTTAACACTTTACATCCCCTGTATCTATTTTACAATTTAAGTAGTACTTTACAATTAATCTGAATATATAAAAGAAAATAAAATACCTCCAAAATCAACACTATGTAGACTCAGGTAACCGAAATCACAGCCGATAATCTTAGAATGGTATGTCTCTTATCCCAATATAGTATCCTGTGGAGTGGAAAGTAAAGAAGTGAGCGAAACGTGCTCAGTAAAGGAGTCGTATGCAAGACTGATATAACAAAAACTATATGCAAGAAAATATTTATTTTTCTAATGGTTCACTAGGCACAGTAAATGGATGGATACTATAGTCGATTGGGAAATCCAAATGGAGTATGTAAGGTATTTTGAAATACCTGTCTTATCCCAGAAACCCATAACAACTATAGGGAATATTTCATAAATTGTTGATATAAACAATTTATTAATGATTTTTCCATATATAATAAATGGTAAATAAATCATTTAATTTAATCACTTCAGTAACACTTTCAAAACACGTGACAGTAATAGTAGTAAAACAGTATAGTAAATCAGTTGAATTTAAATGGTAAAGTCAGTATACCAGTCGGTTCAGTAACAGTACGATAAAACGCTTCAGTAAACAATGAATAAACAGTTCAGTGTAGTAAACATTTAAGTTCCACCTTTTAGTAACAGTTCAGTAATTATTTCAAAATTAGAAATAATATTATAAATACTTTCAATTCAATAATCCGTAGATTTCAATATAGTTCAGTAAACAGTATTCAGTAAATCACAACTCAGTAAACAATATATTTCGGTACAGTTCAGTAAACAATAATCAGCAAATCATAATCGGTAAATAATAGATTTCAGTACAGTTTAGTAATCATTTAACAGTAGGTTGAGACTAGGCAACACCCTAAATAATCATGCTATAAATATCCCTGTGGGGAAATAGTAACAGTATGCAGTAAGATCTATGGCCATAGTCTATAGGGTGTCTGCAGAGTACACTTGCCAGGTGACCCTAGGACTACTGATGACTTGGCAAGTCAATTAGCCACAGTAATCAGTAAATCACAGTCAGTAAACAGTAGATTTCAGTACAGTTTAGTAATCATTTAACAGTAGGTTGAGACTAGGCAACACCCTAAATAATCATGCTATATCCTCGTGGGGAAATAGTAACAGTATGCAATAAGATCTATGGCCATAGTCTATAGGGTCTCCGCAAAGTACACTTGCTATTGACCCTAGGACTACTGATGACTTGGCAAGTCAATCAGCCACAGTAACAGTACAGTAACAGTTAATATGATAATGGGGCCTAACAGTCTCAAAATCAATTTATTCATAGTAGAAAATACCTTTAAGGAATTTAAATAAATATCATTAAATTTAATAAAATTCCAAAAGGTATTTAAAATCATATTTAACAGTACAGTGAAAACAGTCGATAAAATATTCATGCTTCAGCGAGAAAATATATAAACGTTTAATTTTAATATAAAAAATTTTAAAGAACATATTTATAATCTCACTTTAATAAAATTAAATAACTTGAATATTTAGTTAATATTTTTTCAATAAAATTCCAATTTATGGAAAATATTGGAATTATATTCCAAATTACATAATTCACTCACTTTATGCATATAAAATATTTCATGCTATTTTAGAATATTTTTGAGAAATTTTTGGCAGCTACCTAACCCCCTATACTTGAGATACAGTTTATAAAACAGCTGTAATACCACAATTTGCATGATTTCAAGGCAATTCAATACCCAAGTAATTTCATCAAATTATACTGATAAAATCATGCAATTCATTATATCCCTATGGCTTCCACACTTCTCCCTTACCTGTCTCGTATTACCAACTCTTTCGGTAGCACCACTCGATATCCGTGTATCCTGGCTGCAAAATAATTCCACCAAAAATTATCATTAATTTTCCTCTTATTTTTAAGCTATTAACTTTCAATAAATGCAGTCGCCTAGGATATTGTGTATGCCTAACCAATGTAAATTACACTGGTAGTAAAACATAACTTTCCCATTTTAGCTCCGATTTCATATCTGATTTCACCAGTCTTCTTCTCTTAATTTCTACATTAATTTGGCATAGTAAAACCATGAAGTGCTGCATATTAGGCTGTCCAAAACCCCTTGGTTGAATGCTCCTATGTCTCCAACTTAATGATTTTCTTAAATCTAATGCTACCAAACACTAAATCCATGTTCATTGTCTCATTTTCTACCATTTTTATGCAAGGATTTACATGAAGTCCTTGAGTTGCTAACTTGGTCGAAAGTCACTTTCATGGTGGATTTTTATTTAGCCATTAGAAATCAAATCTAATGGTAGAATCAAAGTCTACACCTTTGAATAAATCAAAATACAACTTTGAAATTAAAGGAAACATTAAATCATGAAATTTCTTACCTTTGGCCGAACCCCTTTGCCTCTCTTTTCTCCTTGTTTTCTTCTTTGTTTGATGAGCTAATGGTATCAATGGAGAGAGGAAATTGGATCGAATATTTTTCTAATAATGGGTTTAGTGAGAAAGTCAAGGTTTTAGTTGTTTTTATTGACTTTTCTTTCTTTTCTTTTCTATTTCTTCTTTTTCTTTCTTTTCTTTCTTTGTGTCGTGCAAGCCAAATGAAGAAGAAAGAAAATAGTGGTCGGCCATCACCTTTGCTGACTTATTGAACTTTCTAGGTAGGGCAAAGTTACCATTTTGCCCTTAGTTATATAAAATTTGGACAATTTTGCCCTTAATTTTCATATTTGTAAAAATCGTCTAATTGGACTCCAAATTTTCAGATTCCTTCACCAAATAATCATATTTAATATATCTTGATGATTGGAAGTGGTTTCGTTGATGCGCGATGCATAGTTAGTGAGAAATTAAAGTTTTACCCCTACAACCCGTCGGCGAATTTCTCTCCCTTCACCACTATTTCGATAAATCTGTTGACACTGTCTTATCCTACGTTTCATGTAGAATAACATGGTGTTTTTACCTCGTCCCAATTCTTTTTAGTTTGGGCAAAATTTACGAAAATGCCCTCAGACGTAACTGTCATTTTCCAATTTGTTTTCCAAAATTCACAAAGTAACACCAATTAATATAAAAATTATTTTTATACATCAAAATCATTATTTTATATTTATTTCACCCACTGTACATTGTATTATCAGTGTTGAATCCATCAAAACCATAAAATTAAAGTGAGGCCCACATTACACTTTCACTTGAAATCACAAAATAATTTACATTTCACAAAATAAATAATTACAAAATATCATGTACAGTACAACATAAACAAGTCTCCTAGTTTTAGGCTCCACCAAACTTTAAGAATCCTCCCAAAGGACTATAGATAGAAGCTTGGGAGCTCAAGACGGAAAGATAAGTTGTTGCGAAACTTTATTCTTCATCTTCTTCAAGCCTTAACAACATTTCAAGTGTTAGAATTTCCAATCATCTATTATATTCATCTTTTCTCTATTGAATAGCACAATTATTGTATAAGTCTCTATTGTGCTTAACCTTTGTAATCACTTGCTTATTTAGAGGCTTTTTTTTATTATATCCCTTGTATACCTATTCACATTTTGCAAAGGGAAGAGTACCCTTGAGTACTTTATTGTAAGTGAGATTTGGGTTGATAAGGTTTACTCCTTGAGCCTGTAAAAAGGAAGGGATAGGTTTCTCTTGAGCCTTAAAAAAAGGGGAGGGTACTCTTGAGCTTTGAAAAAGAGGGAGTGTAATACAAATTCAAGTTTATTAGACTTGGAGAAAATCCTTGGGAGCGTCTCAAGGTAGAGGATGTAGGTAAGGTTACCGAACCTCTATAAATCACTTGTGTATAATTCTCTTTCCCTACTCTCTTTATTTACTTGCAATTATATTGTGATTATTGTATTGAATTTGAATTGTATGCTTGTGTAGCCTAAAGAACTTAGGAAACTTAAATATAGGCTAGAAAATTTAGAAAAACCACAAAATGAACCTAAGAGTAGCCAAAAACCGATTCACCTCTCTCTTGGTTAAGTTATAGATCCAACAATTGGTATCAGAGCTTGGGCTTGAGATTGATTTGGATTAACATCCATCGAGCAAAACGATTATAAATGGCTCATTTGAACATAAGTATACCCCTAAGATAAGAAGGACACTCATTAGTTAGACCTCCACTTTTCAATGGAGAAAGTTACTCATATTGGAAGACTAGGATGATGTTGTTTGTGCAATCAAATGACTATGGAATGTGGAGAGTTATAGTTAATGGTCTTCGAATTCCAATGGAGAAAGTAAATGGAAAGGGCGTCCCTAAGAGTGAGGATGAGTGGGACACAAATGACATGAGATTGGCACAATTGAATGCCAAGGCTATGCACACTCACTTTTGTACATTAGGTCCTAATGAATATAATAGAGTCTCATTGTGGGAGAATACTAAGCAAATATAGGACAAATTAGCCATTACATAAGAAAGGACCAATCAAGTTAGGGAAACTAAAGTAGGTATGCTCACACATGATTATGAGCTCTTTAGGATGAAAGAAGATGAGTCTATTGGTGATATGTTCACTAGGTTTAATGATATAATCAATGGGCTTAAGGTTTTAGGTAAGACCTATTCCAATGTAAAAATGGTTAAGAAAATTTTGAATAGCTTGCCAAAATCTTAGGAGGCAAAGGTAATCGCGATAAAAGAATCTAAGGTTCCCAATACCTTGTCCCTAAATGAGCTTGTGGGCTCCTTACTTACTTATGAGATGAAATCAAAAAGAAATGAGGAACCGATTAAGAAAGTAGGGGTAGCCTTAAAGTCTTCCACTCATAAAAAAATTGAAGATGATAGTGATGAGAGTAGAGATGAGGAAGAAAAGGTTATGGGAATGTTTGCTAAAAGATATAATAGGTTCATTAGATTGAAGGCTAGAGAGAATGATAGGAGACCTTAAAGAAGAGAGGTAAGGAGAGGAGAGTCAAGTAGGAAAGAAAAAAACCACATAATGTGTTATGAGTGTAATGAACTCGGTCATACTAAGTATGAATGTCCTTTACTTAGGAAGAAAAATAATAAAAAAGCTAAGAAAAAGGCATTTATAGCTGCAGGGAGTAATAATGAAAGCTTTGATGAGGTAGCCTATTCTTGTTTTATAGCCTTTAGTGATGATGAGACTAGTTCTAGTTCTAGTGAAGGTAATGACTATACTTTTGATGAATTACAAAGTGCCTTTAATTAATTAGCAAATGAATTTGAATGCATGAACTCTAAATATAGAAAAATCATTGCTGATTTGAAAATAGAAAATGAAGCCTTAACAAATGCTAAGCTAGAATTAGAAAAGAAATTAGATTAAGCAAACTAAGAGATAAATGAGTTGAATGAAAAGAATACAAATTTGCATAACTGTAACATCCCGAATCCACAATATAACATAACATTTACTTATAAATCACACATTTTCACCGGTTGGGCTGCCTGTGATGCTTAACAACCCGTAACCCCTTAAGAATTATATAGTACATCCATTTACAGTACTATAACAGAATTATGAATATTACATTTAATTTATTTGAGATTATTTACATTCTCTCTTACTCAGAGTAGTATTGTACAATTTTACTAAATATATAAAAGAATATAATGTACCTTCAGTATCGAATGTCTGCTGACTCTAGCAGTCGATAATCTCTGGAAGGTAACTCTTTTAATCCAAAGTCAACAATCTGTGGAGTGAAAAATAAGGGGTGAGCGACAACGTGCTCAATAAGGAAGTTGTATGCTGCTTTTTAAAATAAAAACTATATACCACCAAAACGTTTATTTTCCCTAACAGCATACCCAGTAGGAAAACAGTGGATATAGTAAACGGTCTTTAATATTCAAATCACTAGCTAAATAGTTTACAATATAATGTAGTAAACAGTAAACAGGATTCAGTAAATCCTCTCAGTAAATAGAAATCAGTAAGTTGAGACTAGGCATCACCCTACAATTAAATCATGCTATCATTGTTCCCACATGAACACAAGTCGTCCGATTTGGGGTGCACCTGTAGGCCATCGCCCCTTACGGCTTTCTCGGAGTGTGCCCTTAGGCAAAAACTCCAATTAGCGTTCCCACTGGGACACAACTAGATCTATGGCCATAATCTATAGGTGGACCTCAAGTACACTTGCCAGGTGACCTGGAGACCTCTGATGACTTGGCGGGATAATCAGCCATGTGAATAGTAATGCTTGAAACTCAGGGCCTAAAGTCTCAAAAATCAATTTATATCTCATAAAGAACCTTTAAGGAATATTTCACATATTTCCTTATTTCTTTAAAATGATTGTTTTCCAAAAAGGTATTATATTTTCTGTTTACAAAACACAGTAAAAACAGCCAGTAATTTCACCATTTTTCGTGTGAGAAAAACACCAGTTAAACTGGTTCGCCCCTTATCAGCTCGCCCATCGCAGTGGATTGAGCTCGCATGTTTTCATTCGCCCATGTGGCGAACTAATATCACCCACTGTGGCTCTCACACCGAGCTGAACTGGGGGTTCGTCCACAAAATATTTCTCTTTAAAAACAAGGGATTGCCTATCTAGCTTTCCCAAATTAAAACAGTTTATCAAACCAATGAATGTCACAAACCAAAATATTTTCTCAATATTTATATAACATTTTACTCCATAGGACATGCATTTCACTTCACATACTACTCCCTTACCTGGTCTTATGAAATTGAGCTTTTCGGTTGTGTCTACCGAAATCGTATTTCTCGGCTGCAAAATAATTTACCAACTCATTAGCTTAATTTTCCTTTTTATATTAAGCTATGATTTATATCAAAATATAAATATAAGCAAGTCTCATAGCTAAAATGGCTATTCTTCATGCCATTTTCTCTTCCTTTTTTTTCTATGGCCGAATGACCTTTATTTAATTAGAGCTCATTATTTCTTTCTTCTATCATTTAAGAAATAAACTTTACTATTTTATTTCTTTTATTTTTTGTACAATTGGCAACACACATTCTCCTTGTGTGAAAATGGTTTCTAGTCAAGGTTATGTTTCTATCATTTTTCCTATCTTTGGCCTTTATATTTGACCTTTTTACCTTGGCTAATTAACACCATTTTCAGTCTTTATTCCTCCCTTTTTATACTTTACTCTCAGCCCCTTTCTTTCCTCTTAAATTCATGTCCCTTTTGCATTTTTTTTCATTCTCTTTCACGTCACCTTCCTTTCATGTTGACTATTATTTTGAGCTTCTCCCATTCGGTTAGCTCTAGAAATTTATCTCCTTGTGTTTTCATTTAATTTCCAGCTTTCCTTTACGTTTCACACCATTCCCATCTTCCTCTCTAAGTTCCACGCCCCTTAGCCACAATTGTTGACTATTATTCCTTAATCTTACCTTTCACTCAACTTAGGTTTCCTTCTTTCTTTCTCCTTCCTTTCCACGCCATTTCCAGCCCCTTTTATTGACTTTCATCTCAGGTCCTCTTCATTCAGTCAACCATAATTCTCCTTTCACCTTTTCATTCGGTTCTTCTTTTTTTTTCCTTTTTCTTTCTTTTGTTTTCGGTTCCAGCCTACATCTTTAGTTTTCCATGCTTTAATTTAATGTTTTCACACTATGTTCACACCTTAATTTATCAAGACCAATTCTCCTACATTTCTACATTGTCCTCTTGTTAATTTTGCTTCTTATTCTTCACGCTACACACACACACCTAACAACAGAATTTTCTGCTTCTTTTTTTACTCCTTAACGCCATCAACAACATTCTAATGCCAAGTAATATACTTACATATCACTTAATTAACATGTCATCACTATAAGCCAAGGATTAAATACATGAACATTGGCTGGAAACTTTATTTACCTTGTTTGATTGAACCAACACAACTCACAATTTGCTTTGTTATTTCCCACGTCAGTCCTCCTTTCCTTGTTTTTTCTTGGATGGATTAAAGGTGGAGGAAAGTGTATAGAGGAAAGCTAGATACTAAGATAGCAAGAGAGGAAATCTTGCTAAATAAAAGAGGAATAAATGACACTTAGACAAGCAGAAGTGATCGGCAAAGTCGATCTTGGAGAAGGATATGTCATAAATTTGTTTGGCTTAATCAATTATATATCCAGTTATCAAGCCTTATAGCTTCTAATCTCTTTGCTCATCACTTTCCTTGTCCTTTAGCTCATTAATTGTTGAAGAAAAATGGTAGCAAAAGGTATGGCATGGTAATAATATTCTTCATTCATTAATTTGGAGATAAAAGCTGCAGCCAAGGAATTATTGTATCGATATTCTTTTCTTCTCATTTCATCCAACACAGCCAACTTTCTCTCTAACAGAAGTGGCGTGCAGCAGCAAATTTTTTGCTGCCTATTAACCTATTTTATTACTTATCGTATTCTTCAACCAATACAAAAATTCTCATGTTGATTTTGATCTCTTTGCCATTAAACATCTTTCATATTGCATTAAGAATCGGTTTAGCTATTTGATGTCCAAACCGATCGGTACAAGGAAAAACAAAGTGGCATGAAGTCCACTTGTAGCCTCTTTTCTTGACTTCTCTTCATGCTTCCTTTTCAAAGCTTCCACCAATAAGCTTCTAGGTCATCATGTTATGTTTAATTTAGGGTGTATTATATATCATTTTATCCATGGCTTGAATTACTTTTCCTAGCAATTCATTCTAACCGAATACACTAACTGTAGTAAAATTGTTAGTGTGTTGTCCATCCTTCTTGGCATTTCTTCACTTCCCTAGTTTGCTATTAAGCCAATAATTCCAACAATTAAATTTCCATTCTTATAATTTTAGATTTTCATTCTACTTCACATACACCATATAAAATTTAAATCCAATAAGAAAAATGGAAAGTGGAAATCCACATTCAATATTTATTTCCACTATCAATCATTTACAATTATGGTGTACAGTGTAACAAATTCGGGTCTCACATTTCACCCGGACCTGTCATTGAAAGAGCTCTGGATACTTTTCACACATAAGGCTCTCCAACTCCCAAGTAGCCTCCTCCTCGTTATGATATTGCCAGAGCACTTTAACCAAAGGAATTGTCTTAGATCACAATACTTTATCCTTCCTATCCAAGATCCGTATCGGTATCTCAATGTAACTCATGTCCTTTCTGATCTCTAATGGCTCATGTCGAATTATGTGAGAATGATCTGGATGGTATTTTCTCAACATCGAGACATGGAATACGTTATGCACTCCTAATAACTCTGGTGGTAGTGCTAACAGATATGCCACATCTCCCACACGATCTAAGATCTCATAAGGCCTAATGTATCGGGGACTCAACTTTCCTCTCTTCCCGAATCTCATTATACATTTGGACAGTGAGACCTTTAAGAATACATAATCACCCGCTACAAACTCTAATGGTCGGCGCCTAGTATCTGCATAACTCTTCTGCCGACTCTGAGCCGTTCTGAGCCTCTCACAAATCATCTGTACATCACAGGAAGCCTGTTCGACCAAATCGGGAGCTAATAGTTTACGGTCTCCTACTTCTTCCCATGCTATCGGGGATCTACATCATCTGCCATATAGGGCCTCATAAGGTGCCATACCGATACTCATATGAAAGCTATTATTATAAGCAAACTCTGCCAGGGGTAAGTGATAGTCCCATGAGCCTCTAAAATCAAATGCACACGCTCTCAACATATCCTCGAGCGTCTGTATCATACGCTCAGACTGTCCATCAGTCTGTGGATGAAAAGAGGTGCTAAAATTCAGCTTGGATCCCATAGCCTCCTGAAATCTCTCCCAAAAATGAGATGTGAAGCGGGAATCCTTATCAGATGTGATGCTCACTGGAACACCATGTAATCTCACTATCTCCCTGACATACAACTCGGCTAAGGCACTCACTGAGTCGGTAGATCTCATGGCTAAGAAATGAGCAGACTTAGTCAACCTGTCAACTATCACCCAAATAGCATCATACCCCTTCCGAGTCCATGGTAATCTCATAATAAAATCCATGGTAACATGCTCCCATTTCCAAGTAGGAATCGATAGTGGTCGGAGCATACCCGCAGGCTTCTGATGCTCAATCTTAATCTGCTGGCATGTTAGACATCTAGCAACAAAATCAGTGATGTCCTTCTTCATCTTAGGCCACCAATATACTCTCCGAAGATTCTGGTACATCTTAGTACTACCTGGATATACTGTATATCTCGAGGTATGGGCCTTTGATAAAATCAAATCTTGAATCTGCTAATCTTTGGGAACACATATCTTGCCTTTAAACCTCAATATTCCATTAGTGCCAATCTCAAAATCTGACACAACTCCCATCTGAATCTGACTGGCTACCTCGACACAATAATCATCACTCCTCTGAGCTTCCCTAATCCGATCCATCAAATCCGGCTCTATACGAAAACTAGCCGTAAATCCATACTGGTTAGAGGAAATAACTGTCAAGCTGAGGTTAGAGAACTGCTCTATCAAATCATGCTCCCTGATCATCATGTAAGATACCATGCCCACATGCTTACGGCTCAATGCATCTGCTACTACACTAGCTTTACCTAGGTGATACAAAATCTCACAATCATAGTCCTTTAACAATTCCATCCACCGTCGTTGCCTCAAGTTCAACTCTCGTTGCGAGAATATATACTTCAGACTCTTATGGTCTGTATATATCTGAAATTTCTCCCCGTACAAGTAATGCCGCCAAATCTTCAGTGCAAACACTACTGCGGATAGCTCTAAATCATGTGTTGGGTAATTCCTCTCATGATCCTTCAACTGTCGAGAACCATAGGCTATAACCCGACCATGCTGCATGAGTACACACCCTAAACCTTGAGTGGACACATCAGTATACACCATAAATCCACCCGATCCACTAGGAAGGGCTAATTCGAGGGCACTAGTCAATCTATGCTTTAGCTCAAGAAAGCTACGCTCACACGCGTCATTCCACTTAAACTTCACGTCCTTACGTGTGAGTCGCGTCAATGGAGCAGCAAGTTTGGAAAATCCCCCCACGAACCCGTGATAATATCCGGGAAGACCCAAGAAACTCCATATCTCAGTAACGGTGTTAGGCCTTTCCCACTGTACAATGGCCTCTATCTTGGATGGATCAACTGACACCCCGTCCTTCGACACTGTGTCCCAAAAAGATTATATGGTCAAGCTAGAAATCACACTTACTAAATTTGGCATACAACCTTCAGTCTCTGAGGGTCTGTAATACCATATACAAATGCTGCTCATGCTTATCTGGAGTCTTAGAGTAAATCAGAATGTCATCTATAAATACTATGACAAACTTATCCAAAAATGGATGAAACACCTCATTCATCAAACTCATAAAAGCTGCAGGGGATTTGTTAACCCAAAAGGCATCACCACGAACTCATAGTGACCATAGCGAGTCCGAAATGCTGTCTTATGCACATTTGACTCCTTAATTTTCAACTGGTGATAGCCTGATCGGAGATCTATCTTGGAAAATACCTGTGCACCCCTGAGCTGATCAAATAGGTCATCGATCCTGGGTAGTGGATACTTATTCTTAATGGTAGCCCGATTCAACATCCGATAATCTATACACAACCGGAGACTACCATCCTTTTTCCGAACAAATAATACTGGAGCTCCCCACGGTGACACACTAGGACATATAAATCCCTTATCTAATAACTCTTGGAGCTGCTTCTTCAGCTCCTCTAACTCAGTCAGTGCCATTCGATATGGGAGCCTAGAAATCGGCTCCGTACCGGGTACTAACTCGATCATAAACTCCGTCTCTCGATCCGGTGGTAACCCTAGTAAATCCTCTGGAAATACATCCGAAAAGTCCTTGACCACAGGAATCTCTTAAATCTCTGGATGTTTCCTCTCTACATCCTCCACACTAGCAATATATCCTTCACAAACATTCATACACAACCACAATTTCAGTACACATGTTATTTCACAAACATATATTCACATACTTTTTTATTAATTTACAATAACTTTACAATGTACTTTTTGGGATAAGAGAAGGTCTCAATCATTATCTCTTCATCATAGACAGATCCACATCACTCTGTCATTCGAGATCATATATCTTAGAAAGAGATACTGTTTAGCTAAATCTTCTATTTGCCATACTTAACATATAATTCACTGTCTTTGAGAGTTTGCAGGGTCATATAACTATGCTGCTTATTTTCCATTGGTGCCTTATACTGTATCGGTATATCATTACTTTATCCTTATATGGATGCCTCATTCATTAGGCTTATATACCTCACAATGTATTTCA
Organism: Heritiera littoralis; assembly: GCA_031772115.1. Lineage (NCBI taxonomy): Eukaryota > Viridiplantae > Streptophyta > Magnoliopsida > Malvales > Malvaceae > Heritiera > Heritiera littoralis. The sequence goes on along the minus strand of JAPDPK010000038.1, from coordinate 1,029,534 downwards.
TTAACATTGTAAACCTCAATAGGAACTCGTAAAAATTTCAGCGAGTTCTAAATATTTTCTTATGGACATCAATCTTCATCTTTTATCTGATGATGCCTGATACAGAGACTGGTCGTATAAACTCCCTATATATCTCTGATTAATCTCATAAGGCATCAATTTCACACAGATGAGTATTCGTTCTTAGTAAGAACTTTGTTTCATAATAGAAATTTAATACACCATTAAATTCATCCTCAATTCACCTCATCCATTTTTCCATCATGCACTTGTGTACAAGTGAATTTCATTATCCACAAAATTTTCCAGAGTTGTTTTCTTAAGCTTTTCGGATTCTTCTATGTTCTCCGATATAAGCTTAGAATTAGATTTCATATCCACGATCGAGTCAACATTAACCCAATCTCCCATATCTATATTACTCTGAAAAATTTATCGGGAATCACATCCGATACTTTCTTTAATCATTTATCTCGTACCCTCTTGGACATTTCATTACTATGTCTTATCATTTCATTGTACATCCTCAAGGCAAAGACATTTAATATTCAAATTATTTTGAAATATTCTCCACCTTGATTTCATTTATTTACTCATACTTCACAGCATATCAATGATCTTAATTTATATGCTAGATTAAGTGTAATTATAAATTAACACCTTTTACAGCTAACCAATTTATTATTACTGTAATTTGCTTTAAAATCATTTTCATTTAATAACCTCAGGTTAGCTGTCATCTTCCTCGTCTCTTATCATCACTTATTATTCTTATGCATATTCTCCAATTTCATATATTTCATATCGTACATCATTTTTCAAGGCATATCTCAAAATATTCCGGTTCTATAAATATCTGTATAATACTTCAAAAACTGTATGAATGTATAGAACAGAATTAACCGTACTGCTATGGATTTCATTTTCTATACTAATCTTTTTCTCATTCATCATCAGTAATCATTTCACTTTTCATCATATCCAACAATCCCGTAATCAACATCCCATCAATACACTTTTAACTCCGACCCTTAAGAATCAATAACTAAGCCGCTCATCCTGCGACTTTCTTATAACCATTAGGGTCATATCAGCACTTAAGTGTAGTGGAATTTATAATTGGGATCGTTATATTCATATTACATCCTCTATGTCATTAATAACTCCATTACCATTAATGGATTCATGATCAACTTGGTTTTATCACTATTCAGAACTTAGTCCAACATAGGGGTGTTGTCGTCATTTCAACATATTTCTTTCTCCTTGGTATACATTTAACCAAAGATCTTCTTATCTATGTGCTGATAGTATCCTTTCTCATACTAATATCAACCATTTAAGATCTTGTTCGATTTCGACAGAGAAGTCCACTAGGATCCATAATTGGATTATTTTGCATGTAATGCAGCTTTACATCATCAATTAGTTTGTCAAAGCAGTCAATTCCAACTTCTGTTGGGCTATTATGACTCTAGATAAAATTTTGGAGATAGGGGTATTTTGGTCATTTTCGACCAAAAATTTTCTCTCTCCTCAAAGTACCTCCAATCGATGATCTTAAGGTCTATTTAATGATGATATTTCATTCCCCTCCTTTATATCATCACTTTCAGGTCTTAGTTCGATCCAGACAGAAAAGTACTAGGGGGCCCTCACCGCTTCCATTTCTGTTCCTTACCGAACCAACCTTCTTTTAGATTATAAGATCACCATTTCAGATAATTTCTAGAGTTGTCTTCCCTCTTTGACATCCTTAGTTCATAATTCTCACCCCCTTCTAAACACTTAATTCAATTTACAATCATTTATTTTCTCTATGTATTTAGAATTCACAGTACTACAAGGGATGTTAACATTTTTCGACACATTTTCTTTCCAAAAGTATCGACAGATATCAAGCCAACCCTGCTCTGATACCATTAAATCTGTCACAGCCCGTGACCCTATTTTTCACCTTTTTCTATATCTCTTATTTGGTTGGGCTGTCTGTGATACTTTACTTTTCTTATACATATAAATAATTTCATATATAATTATAATATGAATTACATCCCCTATCTTACTTCATAAGAAAGTAGTACTGTGAATATGTCTAAATACGAAAAATAAATGATCGTACTTTTTGTAGTAAATCAAGTTGTCGCATCGTCCCCAAATGCACAGTCAAAATCCTTTAGATGGTCAGACTCTCAGTCCTCGAAAATCTAAAATGTTAAAATTAAAGGGTGAGCAAACCACAGCTCAGTAAGAGAGTTATATGCAACACTTGATATTCAGCTATCTATATGCTGAAAACTTTTTCATTTTCCTATAAAGGCTCTAAGCTCGCATGTAGGAAGGACACTACAGTTGGCTAGGGATCCGGATGGAGTAAGGCAGGTATTTTGAAATACTTGTCTTGTCCCGGAACCTAGAAGCAACCGTAGAGAGTAATAAATTTCTTTTGAAATTTAAATCCTTTTTCCTTTCATTTCATGTCATTTTCATTTGAAATCTTTTCATGTTTTACTGTACAAAGTATAATTGGTATAGTACTTTAAATAGCAAAATAAGCTATTAAATCCTTTTCATATAAAATATACATCATTTAAATCTAATATTCAATTTAAGAATTTATAATAAGAATATTAGATTTATTTTTCTCCTCTTTCCTTTTTGGAAAACATATCACATATTCATTTCACATATAGTCTAATATTCAATTTAAAATCATAGTAAGAATATTAGACTTATAAACTCTTTTTCCTTTAGAAAACATATTACATGTTCATATCACATGTCATATGAAAATCATCTCGTAGTACTAAAATCAGTACCGAAATAAGCATCATGTAAAATGCTATAAATCACTTTCATTTAACTTATCACATATCATGTAAAACATTTACATTTAACGTATAACATATCATATAAAACATTTTTCATATATGGAGACTGAGGCATGCCCAGCCTGTCCACTGGGTCATTATTCATATCATGCTATAGACCCCGAAGGGTATAAAATAATCATGTCAGATCTATGCCCATAGTTTATAATTGTCCTCGGCGGATCACTGATCAGGTGTCGGTCAGGACTACATATCACATATCACATGTCACATATCACATATCAGCATGATAAGGTTGCCATCTAGTCTCAAAACAATATTTTTCATCATCAAAAAACCTTTATGGAATTTATAAAAATATATAATTTCATAATTTAAAACCATAAAGGTTATAAAACCATTTAGTGAATATTTAAGAAATATTTATATAAAAATATTCACTTTATTTCTTTTCATTTTCCATCTCGTATTATGTGTAATTTACATATCAAGAGAATTTTCGGTGATTTCATTATCACCATTCTCGAAAACATAAATATTTTAAAATCACTTTCATTTTATTCATGTTTTTATGAAAATATTCACTTTCTCAATTTTCGTGGTTGAAAATCATTTCTCGTGACATAAAATCATTTATTATGATTTTCGATAATTTTCGGGAATTTTTCGGCAGCATAACGGCAGCCGATTGGCTAGCCTCCTGCACGAAAAATACAGTTTATAATTTCAACCGGTAAATCACCACAAATTTCCAACCAATCATCCTCAATAGCATTTATAAAAATTTAAATGCATATTTAAAACATGTGTGCCGAATATCCCTATAGGCTGCACATGTCTCCCTTATCTGAGTATCGAGATCGCATTACCTCGTGCTCCTCTCGAACGCCGAGCTTCCGACTGCAATTAAATTTATCGCAATCATCAGCTAAAATTTCATTTTATTTTAAGCTATTGTCTACATCAACATGTAGATGTAAGTATATGCTTATAGCTAAAATGGCTATTTTTCATCCTCTTCTTTCTCCCTCGTCCTACTATGGCTAAATGACCTTTAAATAAATAAATTTATTGTTTTAAATTTTTTTGTTAATATAATAAATGCATGAGCTGCCCTTTATTTGTATATTTCTATCAATTAAGAAATAAAATAGCATATTTTTATTTCTTTCATTTCTTCTCCATTCGGCAGCTACATGTATTGACTATATTCATTCTTTTATAAATTTTATTTTCTGCTCTAGCAGCCTTCATTTCAGCCCCTTTTATTGACTTTTATTATTGACTACATAGCACACATTTCAACTCTCATTTCTTCCCTTCTTCACGTCACTCACCACCTTTTCTTGTTTCTCATTTCACGTCACACACCACACTTATTTCAGCCAATTTTTCCTTTCTCCTTTCACGTTTCATTAGCTTCTTTTATTGACCATTTGCTTCAAATCCAATTTAATCTTTCTTTCCCTGCCAAAGTCAGCCATTTTCTTTCTTATTTCATGCCTCATCAGTCTCTTTTGTTGACTTTCTTGCCACTCTTTGTCAAGGCCAGATCACTACACCAATTTAGTCCACCTTATTCTGTTCATTTTCAGTCCTTTACCACATTCGGTCAACATCTCTTTCTATTTTCATTTTCGGTTCCAGTTCTTACTTCTGTTCCATGTCTTTTAAACAGTATTTTACTCTTAAATTTTCAGCATCAACGGACCACAAAATCAGGTCAGTCTAACTTCATTCGATTTCTTTTTTTTTTCTAGTCAGCCCTTTTTTTCTATTCGGTCTTCATGCTTGTAATATACCATGTTTTATTTCTTAACATTATTATTATCATTCAATAGCATGTCCCCTATATATATATATATATATATATATATATATAAATATATATATATATAATTTCCTTTCCATATTTATCTCTTATTCAAGTCAACCACGCCACATACACCTACACAGCAGAAATTTTTCTGCTTCCTCTATTTACGCCATACACGCATGTAATAGCAAGTTTTCTTCTCAGCCATTAACATCACCATTAACCAGCAAAAATCTAGCCATACCAACTTGCTACATGTTTTTCATGCCAAATTATGTGCATAAGCATCACATACTTACAAATCATCACCATAAATCAAAGATTAATGCATGAAACGTTAGCTGGAAATTCCTTTACCTGGTTCAGACTACTGGTCAGCTGCAGGGGAACCCCTCTTGGGCGATTTTTGGCTGAATTTCTTTGAGAAATGAGCAGCCATGGAGGTGAGGATAAAGTTTTAAGAGAGATCTTAGCTAATTTGATGATGGGAGGATGGTGATTTTGGAGCTAAAGCATGAAATCGGTGGAGGTGAAAGTAGAACCGTGAGCTGAAGCCAGAAAAATGGTGAGGCGTGCAACAAGCTGTAGGAAATAAATGAAGGCTACTTGTTGGCTTATTCTAATTGGCCAAATATTAATTTTAATTAATAAAATTCTGATTTCATTTATCTAAAGTCCAAATTACCCATTGCTTTAATTACTCATTTTGCCATTGCATAGTAATTTTTCTGGTTCAGCCCATTTTCCATTCAAAAATTCGTTTCTTTAAATTGCTTCTTAAGCCAAATTATGGCTTATTTGGTCCACTTTGACCACTCCATGAGAAAACTAATTTTTACTCTTGTACAATATCGAAATTAAGATGGAATTCGATTCTATTCCATCTTAATTTCGATATTTAGAAAATATCAAAGTTTTATTTATTTATTTATTTAAAATATTTTTATTATTCCGTACATGTCAGTACAATTTAATGAGTTCTCACATTTCTAACCCAAAACAGCCCAAAAAAGTGTAGAAAAAGGATGAGGGATCCATCCCTTACGTTGAAGGATCCATCCCGTAATGGAAAAAACCTCCTGGAAGCATAAAATGAAGGACAAGATCAATCCTCTAAGGGAAGAGATAGATCCCATCATGGCAGAAAGCTTCTGAAGGTCGAAATAAAGGATGGGATCGATCCCCTATCACGTAAAAAGCCTCTAACGGCTAGTTTTTGTGAGAAACAATGATCACATTTGTTTTAGACTCCACCAAACTTCAAGAATCCATCCAAGGGACTATAAATAGAGGCTTGGGAGCTCAAGACAGAAAGATAAGCTGCTGAGAAACTTTATTCTTCATCTTCTTCAAGCCTCAACAACATTTCAAGTGCTAGAATTTCCAATCATCTATTATATTCATCTTTTCTCTATTAAATAGCACAAATATTGTATAGGTCTCTCTTGTACTTAACCTTTGTAATCACTTGCCTATCTAGAGGCTTTTCTTGATTACATCCCTTGTATACCCATTCACATTTTGTAAAGAGAGAGTACCCTTGAGTGCTTTATTGTAAGTGAGATTTAGGTAGATAACGTTTGCTCCTTGAGCCCGTAAAAATAAGGGGATAGGTTTCTCTTGAGCCTTGAAAAAAGAGGGAAGTTTCTCTTTAGCCTAGAAAAAGAGGGGGGTTACTCTTGAGCTTGTAAAAAGAGGGAGTGTAACACAAATTCAAGTTTAGTGGATTTGGAGAAAATCCTTGAGAGCGTTTCAAGATAGAAACGTAGGCAAGGTTGTCGAACCTCTATAAATCACTTGTGTATAATTCTCTTTCCCTACTCTCTTTATTTACTTGCAATTATATTGTGATTACTGTATTGAATTTGAATTGTAAGCTTGTGTAGCCTAAAGAACTTAGGAAACTTCAATATAGACTAGAGAATTTAGAAAAACTGCAAAACAAACCTAAAAGTATCTAAAATCTAATTCACCCCCCTCTCGGTTAAGTTATAGAGCCAACACATCCTCTTAGTTTTTGCTCTTGTCATTAGACCTCCATGGGTGCTCAAAGGATCACGATCATCACAAACATGACTTGGGCTTTTTGAGATTACTAGGCCTCCATCATTCCCCCTCTCCTCGAAAGGATTTGTCCTTAAATTAGAATCACCTATATCAATATCAAAAGGAGAAAGATAAGAAACATTTAATATAGCACTAACATTAAACTCACCTGAAAGATCCAACTTATAAGCATTGTCATTGATCTTCTCAATTACTTAGAATGGTCTATCTCCTCAAGGTTGCAATTTGGAACGACATTGGCCATGAAATCTCTCTTTACGCATATGTACCCAAACCCAATCTCTAGGTTCAAATATAACTTTCTTATGAAGTTTGTTGGATTGAGTAGCATATTACTCAGTCCTCTTCTCAATGTTTTGGCATACCTCCTCTTGCAATTGCTTAACAAAATCAGCTTTTTTTCCCCATCCAAACTAGCTCTCTCGTCAATAGGTAGTGGTAAAAGATCTAACGGTGTGAGTGGATTGAACCTATAGATAACTTCAAATGGGGAACAACTAGTAGTAGAATGCACACTTCTATTATAAGAAAACTTCACATGAGGCAAATAATCTTCTCAATTCTTCAAGTTCTTTTGAATAATGGATCTCAACAAAGTGGACAAAGTATGATTAACTACCTCAGTTTGACCACCGATTTGTGGATGACAAGTAGTTGAAAACAATAGCTTTGTTCGCAACTTTCCCCACAGAGTTTTCCAAAAGTAACTAAGGAACTTCGTAAAAAACAATGTCCTCAAAACAGCATGCAGACGAATAATTTCCTTGAAGAATAAGTCAATAATGTTGCTTACATCATTAGCCTTATGGCAAGCAATGAAATAAGCCATCTTAGAGAATTTGTCAACAGCAACAAAAACAGAATCTCTACCACTCTTTGTTCTTGGTAAACCCAAAACAAAAGTCCATAGAAATGTTCGAGGAGTAGTAGGAATAGGCAATGGAGTATAAAGACCATTATTCATAACTTTAGACTTAGCTTGTTTACAAGTGACACATATTTCACAAAATATTTCAACATCTTTTTTCATGTTAGGCCAAAAGAAGTGATTAGACAATATGCCTAAAGTTTTTTTTTACTCCAATATGTCCCATTAATCTACCACTATGGCTTCTCTAACAAGTAATTCTCTCAAAGATCTCCTAAGCACACACAATCTATTTTCTCTAAATAAGAATCCATCATGCCTATAAAACTTTCCAAAACCAATTTTCTCACATGCATTGAACACATTTGCAAAATCCTCATAAGTAGCAATACAAGTCCTTAATATACTCAAATCCAAGTAGTTTAACAGTAAGAGTAGTGATTAGAGTATACGTTCGAGACAAGGCATTAGCCATGGCATTTACTTTACCTTGTTATATTTGATCACATATTGGAATGTCTCAATGAACTACATCCACTTAGCATGATGCTTGCTCAACTTGGTTTGTCCTTTCAAGTGCTTCAAGGACTCATGATTACTGTGGATGACGAATTCCTTAGGCCATAAATAATGTTTCCATGTTTCTAAGGCCCTCATTAATGCATACATCTCTTTGTCATACGTGAGATAGTTAAGGGTAGCTCTATTTAACTTCTCACTGAAGACATCAATGGGGCACTACTCCTGCATTAAAACAACTCCTATACCTATACTTGAAGCATCACACTCATTCTCAGTTGTTTTCTCTTTTTGCTTAACCTCAACTTCACTCACTTTTTTTCCTCACTCTCTTTTAAAGCTCGACATGTTACAGATACCTTTCCATCCATAGGTAATTCCATACTATCCTTATCATCCTCTAATGGCAATATATAATCATCATTGGATTCTTCTCTGTAGTTGCTATCCAACTTATTATTAGCAACATTACCACATGCATGATAACTATTATCTTGGTTTACCTCAGCTAAGGTAGCATCATGTTGCTCCAACTTATCATGAGTATTACCCAACTTTGACTCTATTCTCAAAAGTTGTTGTTACATGGCTTGGAGCATGATCCCAATCTTACTCAAATCAAGCTTTACACTATTAGAAGACATGATTGTAACCTACAAGAAACGTTAGTAAAAGAAAAGGACCCATAAGTATAACCTCACATGTTTACACTTAATAAACACAAGAATGTAACACTCACACTCGTGTTTCACACAATTTTAATGAGGCTTTTGTCTACTAATGTTACTCACACACTCTTATCATTTTCCCTCACATAACTTTTCTCTATAGGTTCTATATTGAACTCAAGACTCAATCAAAAATCAACTTATGGAATCCAACTATCAACCAACAATCAACCAAGATGAGCACAAGACTTTAATAAATGGAAAATCAAAATAATGACAACTCAACAAGACTTATCAAGACTCAACAAGAGTCCAACGAATCTTGGCCTTTAATAAAATATGGGTGTCTTAGGGTGTTTGGTTAGGGTAAGGTTCAGCCAAAGGTGGGGTAGTTTTGTCTTTTTAGGTGGTAGGGTCAAAAGGTAATTTTGGAAGTAAAGGAAAAAAAGGTAAAAAGGAAATCTCATATTTAGGCAAAAAAGAAATCTCAAAGCTTAAAATAGAATGACTATCTCAAGATTTTGATGAAACACACCTCCACGGATTGCATTTGATGTTGCACTTGCTACACACGTATAATGAATCACCTCTTCAATTGATTTTCTTTTATTTTCTTTCCTTTTATTCTTTTTTTTAGTCCTTTCTTTTTTCTTTTTTAATACTTTCTTTTTCTACTTAAGTAAACGAACAATAAAGAAAAACAAAAATGCTAAATGATAAGAAGAGATTTACTTGGAGAACAAGGCAATTTTTAAGAAAACAAACTAGTTTTGGTGATAGCGTGTGTGGCAAGAAATGAGAGGGAATGGTGGCTTGTGAAACAAGGTTGTTCTTTATATGAAAGTAGAGCTTTTAAAGGTTTCTTGGTGAGCAGGAAAACTTTGGGGTTAAGGTTGCTTAAAGAACAAGTTAAGGTTTACTTGGTGGCTAAGTAAAGGTAGGTTATTATGATGAAGACAATAGGTTTGAGAAACAAACAATATTAATGGTGACTTGGAAGAGGATTCAAGATCAAGGCTCGGTCAAGATAAGAAGACAAAGACAAAAAACACAAAAATACAATAGAATGAGAGTTCCACAAATTGAACCTTAGCTCTGATGCCAAATGGTATGAACCTCATTGAAAAAAGATGAGATTCAATGAAGAACATGAAGAACACATGAAGAAAAAAAAATAAGAACAAGTCAAAAACACAACAAAGTTAAATAAAGAATTAAAGATAAGAACCAAGACTCGTTATTTAAAAACACAAGAACCTATGGTATTGGACCTAGACTCGTTGCTTAGAAAAGTAAGAACCTAAGGTATAAAATGGTGGAAAGTAGAAGAACGCCACAAAGAAGACCTTGATAAGTTCAAGAGCTTTCAAGAGAACCAAAGAAAAATTCTCTCAATATTATAGCTCAAATCAATTGTAATCTACCCTGTCTATTTATAGGCAAATAGCTAACTTGCAAAATAAAAAATTGAAATCCTAGTGTCCTAAATTGCAGAATAAGAAATAGGAATCCTACATTCCTAACTTGTAGAATAAGAAATAGAAATCCTACAATACCTATTAAATAAAAAAGAATTAGGCTTAAATTAAATTAAGTCAGTGTTTAGCCCAATACGACAAAACTAAATAACATAAGTATAGCATTTGGCCCAATTGCATTTCGGCCTAATACTTGTAAATATTCAAGAAGGTTGAACTTGGGCTTGGATCATGTTATAAAAGACTTTGTCATCCTCCATGCTCAAGCTTTGTTGGGCTTTCTCTCTAGAAATATTAATGAAACCAGCCAAGACTTGTTGCATCATTTTAGTTTTAGCTCTTGTCATTGGACCTCCATGGATGCTCAAAGGATCATGACCATCATGAACATGACTTGGGCTTTACGAGCTTGATGGGCTTCCATCATTCCCCCTCTCCTCGAAAAGATTTCTCCTTAAATCAAAATCACCTACATCAATTTCAAAGGAAGAAAGATAAAAAATATTAAATGTAGCACTACCATTAAGTCACCTATAAGCATTGTCCATCTTCTCGAGGTTGCAACTTGGAACGACGTTGGGCAGGAAATCTCTCTTTATGCATGTGTACCCAAACCCAATCACCATGTTCAAAGATAACTTTTGTGCAATGCTTGCTGGCTTGAGTAGCATATTGCACAATCCTTTTTTCAATGTTTTGGCGTACTTTCTCATGCAATTACTTAACAACATCGGCTTTCTTTTCCCCATCCTTAAATAGGTAATGGTAAAAGATCCAATGGAGTGAGTGGATTGAAACCATAAACAACTTCAAATAGGGAACAACTAACAGTCAAATGCACACTTCTCTTCTAAGCAAACTCCACATAATGCAAACAATCTTCCCAATCCTACGGTTCTTTTGAATAATGAACCTCAACAAAGTAGACAAAGTACAATTAACTACCTTAATTTGACCAACGGTTTGTGGCGACAAGTAGTTGAAAACAACTTTTTTCCCAACATTTCCCAAAAAGTTTTCCAAAAGTAACTAAGGAACTTCACATTACAGTCAAAAACAATGGTACTCAATACACCATTTAGACAAACAATTTCCTTGAAAAATAAATCAGCAGTGTTGCTTGCATCATCAATCTTATGACAAGCTATGAAGTAAGCCATCTTAAAGAATCTGTCAACAACAACAAAAATAGAATCTCTACCTCTCTTTTTTTTTGGTAAACCTAAAACAAAGTCTATAGAAATGTTAGTCCAAGAGTAGTAGGAATAGGTAATGGAGTATAAAGACCATGATTCATAACTTTAGACTTAGCTTGTTTACAAGTGACACATCTTTCACACAACTTTTCAACATCTCTTTTCATGTTAGGCCAAAAAAAGTGATCATGCAATATGTCTAAAGTTTTCTTTACTCCAAAATGTCCCATTAATCCACCATTATGGGATTCTCTAACAAGTAATTCTCTCAGAGAACTCCTAAGCACACATAATTTATTTTCTCTAATTAAGAATCCATCATGCCTATAACTTTCCCAAACTAGTTTTCTCACATGCATTGAAAATGTTTTCAAAATCCTCATAAGCAGCCTATAAGTCTTTAATATACTCAAATCCTAGAAGTTTACAATTTAGAGTAGTGATTAGAGCATACCTTCGAGACAATACATTAGCCCTAACATTTTCTGATATGAACCTCATCGAAAGAAGATGACATTCAATGAAGAACACTTAAAGAGAAAACAAGAAGAAGTTAAAAAAAAAAAAAGCAAAGTAAAATAAAGAATTAAAGATAAAAAATCGAGACCCATTATGTAGAAACACAAGAACCTATGGTATTAGACCTAGACCTGTTGCTTAATAGAGCAAGAACCTTAGGTATAAATTGGTGGAAAGTAGAACACCACCAAGAAGACCTTAATAATTTCAGGAGTTCTCAAGAGAACTACAGAGAAAAGTCTTTGAATTTTATAACTCAAATCCATTGTGTTTTACCCAAAGGGTTACATAGCTATTTATAGGCAAATAGCAAACTTGCATAACAAGAAATAGGAATCCTAGTTTCCTAACTTGCAAAATAAAAAATAGAAACCCTACTTTACCTAGTAAATAAAAGGAATTGGGCTTAATTTAAATTAATACAATGTTCAGCCTAATAAGACATAGCTAAATAAAATAAGTACAGCATTTGACCCAATTGCACTGGCCCAATTTTTGCATGTGGCCTAATTGCATTTTAGCCCAATACTTGTAAATCTTTAAGAAGGTTGAACTTGGTCTTAAATCATGTTTTAGAAGACTTTTTCATCCTCCATGCTCAAGCTTTGTTGGGCTTTCTTTCTAGCAATATTAATGAAATCATCCAAAGCTTGTTATATCCTCTTAGTTTTAGCTCTTGTCATTAGACCTCCATAGATGGCCAAAGGATCACACCACAAACAAGACTTGGGCTTTGTGAGCTTGATGGGCCTCCATCATTCTCTCTCTCCTTGAAAGGATTTGTACTCAAATCAAAATCACCTACATCAATATTAAAGGGTGAAAGATCAGAAACATTAAATGTAGCACTAACATTATACCCACATAGAAGATCCAACTTATAAGCATTATCATTAATCTTCTCAATCACTTGGAGTGGTCCATCTCCTCGATTTTACAACTTGGAGCGACATTGAGCAGGATATCTCTCTTTACGCATATGTACTCAAACCTAATTACTAGGTTCAAAGACATCTTTTTTGCAATGCTTGTTGGCTTGAATAACATATTACTCAGTCCTCTTCTTAATGTTTTGGCTTACCTTCGCATTCAATTGCCTAACAAAATCATCTTTCTTTTCCCTATCCAAACTAGCTCTCTCCTTAATAAGTAGTGGTAAAAGATTCAATAGAGTGAGTGGATTGAAACCATAGATAACTTCAAATGGGGAACAACTAGTAGTAGAATGCACACTTCTATTGTAAGCAAACTCCACATGAGGCAAACAATCTTCCAAATTCTTCAAGTTCTTTTGAATAATGAATCTTAACAAACTAGACAAAGTACGATTGTCTACTTCAGTTTGACCATCGGTTTGTGGGTGACAAGTAGTTGAAAACAACAACTTTTTTCCCAACTTTCTTCGCAAAGTTTTCCAAAAGTAGCTAAAGAACTTCACATCATGGCCAGAAATAATAGTCCTTGGAACACCATGTAAATGAACAATTTTCTTGAAGAATAAATCAGCAATGTTGCTTGATCATCAATCTTATGACAAATGAAGTGAGTCATCTTAAAGAACTATTAACAACAACAAAAGAAAAATCTCTACCACTCTTTGTTCTTGGTAAACCTAAAACAAAGTCCATAGAAATGTCATCCAATGAGTAGTAGGAATAGTCAATGGAGTATAAAAACCATGATTCATAACTCTAGACTTAGCTTGTTTAAAAGTGATACACCTTTCACACAAATTTTCAACATATCTTTTCATGTTAGGCTAAAAAAAGTGACCATGCAATATCTAAAGTTCTTTTTACTCCAAAATGTCCCATTGATCCACCACTATGGGCTTCTCTAACAAGTAATTCTCTCAAAGAACTCCTAGATGCACATAATCTATTTTCTCTAAATAAGTATCTATCATGCCTATAAAACTTTCCAAAACTAGTCTCCTCACGTGCATTAAACACATTTTCAAAATCCTCATCAGTAGCATACAAGTCTTTAATATACTCAAATCCAAGTAGTTTTGCATTAAGAGTAGTGATTAGAATATACCTTCGAGACAAGGCATCAGCCATGACATTTTCTTTACCTTGTTTGTATTTGATCACATATGGGAATGTCTTAATGAACTCCATACACTTGGCATGATGCTTGTTCAACTTACATTATCTTTTCAAGTGCTTCAAGGACTCATGATTAGTGTGGATGACGAACTCCTTGGGCTATAAATAATGTTGCCATGTTTCCGAGGCCCTTACTAATGCATACATCACTTTGTCGTATGTGGGATAGTTAAGGGCAACTCCACTTAACTTCTCACTGGAAAAAGCAATGGGGCACTTCTCCTACATTAAAATAGCTCCAATACTTGTACTTGAAGCATCACACTCAATCTTAAAAGTTTTAGTAAAGTCAGGTAAGGATAATAAAGGTGCAAAACAAAGCTTCTCTTTAAGCAAGTTAAAAGCATGACCTTGCTTAGGACCCCATTCAAATCTAACATTCTTTCTAACAACTTCAGTCAAAGGTGCAACTATAGTGCTAAAGTCTCTAACAAACCTATAGTCAAAACTAGCGAATCCATGAAAACTTCACACCTCAGAGATATTCTTAGGTATAGGCCAATCTTTAATTGCCTTAACATTTTCATCATATATTACTATACCCTTAGAAGAAACAACATATCCAGGAAATATAATCTTATTAGTGCAAAAAGAACATTTCTTAAGGTTAGCATACAGCTTTTCCTTTCTCAAGACATTAAGTACATTCTTTAAATGTTCAATATGTTCATGCAAGCTTCTACTATAGATCAAGAAATCATCAAAATAAACAACTACAAATTTCTCAATGTAAGCACGCAAGACATGGTCCATTAATCTCATGAAAATGCTAGGTGTATTAGTATCCAAAAGCCATAACTAACCATTCATACAAACCATACTTAGTCTTAAATGCAGTTTTCCATTCATCACCTTCTCTCATGCGAATTTGATTATAACCACTTTTCAAATCAATTTTAGAAAAGATGCAAGAACCATGTAATTTATCAAGCATACCATCTAATCTAGGAATGGGATAGTGATACCTTACTGTGATTTTATTGATAGCACGACAATAAACACACATCTTCCACGTCCCATCCTTCTTAGGAACAATTAACACAGGAACAGCACACGGACACATGTTCTATCTTACAAAGCCTTTCCTCATTATCTCCTCAACTTGCCTTTGAAGCTTCTTTGTCTCCTCAAGATTACTTCTATAGGTGAATCAATTGGGAATGGCAACTCCAAGAACAAGGTTTATTTGATACTCAATTCCCCTAATAGGTGGCAAGCTATTTGGAATCTCCTTAGGAAATATATCTTCAAATTCCTTCAAAAGGGACGTAACATCAGTAGGCAAAGAAGCATTAAGATTATTAGAACTAAAACAAGATTCTTTATATAAAAACAAAAAGATTGGGCACTTAGCTAAAAAAGCAGCCTTGACATCACTTTCCTTTGCATAAAAGCTCACGTCCTTTCTTACTTTCTCCTTAGGACTCAAGGGTGCAAGTGTGAAGAATTTCTTGCCATCCATAATAAATGAATGATAGTTTGTGAATCCATCATGTATGACACATCTATTAAATTGCCATGGTCTTCCCAAAAGCAAATGGCCAGCATGCATAGGCACAACATCACACAACACTTTATCATTGTACCTTCTAATGGAAAATGGCACCAATACTTGCTTTGTCACATTTACTTCTCAATAATTATTGAGCCATTGAAGTTTGTATGGTTTGGGATGTTTGTAGTGGGCAAACTCAATTTGTCAACCAAATAAGTGCTAGCAACATTAGTACAACTACCACAATCAATAATTAAAGAACAAATCTTATTGTTGATGTGGCATCTAGTATGGAAAATGTTTTCTTGTTACACTTTTTCTTCATCCTTAACTTGGGCACTTAATGCACGATGAGTTACAAGTGCTTCACCATGGGCAGCAAATTCAACATAGTCATTATCCTCATCCATATCTTTTCGTGGTGGCATTTGATCATCAACATTAGAATCTTCACTTACAATGTCACCGTCATCACACATAATCATGACTCGCTTGTTTGGACATTGTGATATAGTGTGTCATTTTCCCAAACATCTAAAACACTTGATGTCTTTGCTCTTACCTTGGGATGCTTGGGCAACCTTAGGTTTGGGCTTTTGGACACTCTCACCCTTGGGCTTGGATGCCTCAGGTTTAGGCTTGAATGAAGATTTGGTCTTAGGCTTGAATGTAATCCTATCATCCTTTCGAAAGATGTTCGGTTTCCAAGAAGAAGACAAACTAGAACCTTGCACAAAACAAGATGAAGAACCTTTCCTCTTGAGTTGCCTTTCAACCTTTATAGCCATATGCAATATGTCATCAAACTCCACATAGTGATGTAACTCCACTACATTAGTGTGAAAGCCCTGAATTTCTGATATTCAAATAAGTTATTGAGTGTAAGAAATTAAAAAGAGAAATTTATTATTAAATATATTTAAGTAAAGGGCATGTTCGATTAGGTCAGGAAGGTACTTGGTGCGAGCCCCACCAGGACTTTCTCTATCCAAATTGAAGTGAGACCCTAAAATAATGATAATTAAGGTGAATAATTTTATAGGTAATAAGGTTTTAAATAATAAGGATTGATAAAAGTGATCAAGCGTAAAAAAAGAAATTTACATGATTTTACAATTAGAGGTAATTTAGTAATTTCACCAATTGTGGTTAGTCAAACCCCTTTATGAGTCAATAATTGACCATGTTTAATTTAAATACAAAAAATATATAAAATATTAAATTTAAATTAAAAAATATTAATTTAATGATTGGACTTAAATGGAAATAATAAAATTATACAAGGGTATAATGGTCATTTAGCATGGGTATTGGTCAAATTGGTCAATGTTTGTTACGACCCGAAGGCCAATGACGTCCACTCAACACTTACCTTATTGCTTTTGGAAAATTATGAACCAAATTTTTCTTTTTCTAATTACGATTTGTATTCGATGTTAGTGTAGTAACTAAAATCAAATCTTGTCTTAATAAGATTATTTCTCTAGCTATGTCATACTTCTCAAAATGATTTTTATCCTTTTAGCCTTATTTTCACTTATCCAAAAGAAACGGGTCGAAAACCTCCCCCTTGTATTTTATCAATTTCTCCAGTAAAATCACTTGCATTAAAACACATTCTAAATTCCACAATACAGCCAGCTTTAATTCCCACAATTCACACAATCATGCATCTTATATTTCTTAAGATTCATCTCACTAGAAATTTCACATTTTGCATTTTTATACATACTTCAAAATATATATCTAATCTAGAATCGTACTCGATAATCATATAGACTTACATAATAATCTAGTGCGATCCAAAGTTACATCCCATATCTCTTCCTAGTACTGTGAAAATAAAGTTTGCATAATTATCAAATTGATATACCATTTGTATACCTCAAAAGTACAAAAGCATAGCTCGGAGAACGTAGACGAGTACCACAGCTAGGTACAATTCCCGAGAGGGCTTATACGAAGCCTGAAGCTGGATTTCAACTCGTATGATTTGTAATGTTAAATTAAGGGGTGAGCAATCCACGGCTCAGTAAGTATCTTAAATAAATACAGACTAGGCTCATATCGTAAAATATGATCATACATGCATGAACTCCATAAAATATCATGTATGCACTATGACAAGATTATTTACTAACTCACAATCTACAACAGATCATATAGGCTCATTCATACTTTTCTTCATATCTTTAACTCTCACAATATCATTCTTTTCATTTCTTTCATCGATATGGTTGAACGTGAAATAAACAAACATTTCGAATAATGCATGATACTATAGCATAATATGTGTAAGGTTCGACAATTATTCAAAATCATTGTCGTATGTATATTATCCATCTTATCAAATGATATTTACCACATCACAAGACCACCATCGTTTATCAATTGTCTCATTGGCATATGATTTCCCATGATTCATTAGTACACGTGCAGCACTTATCTCTCCAAGGACTCTAGAGGTGGCTCCCACAGTTCATGAAGAATTTGTGTAGCACGTAGTTCCTTTAAGTTCTCCAGAGGTGGCTCATACGGCACAAAGGAGTGAGTTTTACTCAGATTGGCCTTTATGGCATACGTTTCCTAATGGTTCATCGATACACGTGCAACACTTAGCTCTCAAAGGACTCTAGAGGTGGCTCCCACAGTTCACGAAGAAAGCTGCTTAGCACGTAGTTCCTTTGAGTTCTCTAGAGGTGGCTCACACGGTACAAAAGAATGAGTTTTACTCGGATTTGCCTCTATGGCACATGCTTTCTGATGTTTCATCAGTACACGTGCAGCACTTAGCTCTCAAAGGACTTTAGAGGTGGCTCCCGTAGTTCACGAAGAAAGCTACGGAGCACGTAGTTCCTTTGAGTTCTCTAGAGGTGGCTCACACGGTACAAAGGAATGAGTTTTACTCGGATTTGCCTCTATGGCGCATGCTTTCTGATGTTTCATCAGTACACGTGCAGTACTTAGCTCTCAAAGGACTCTAGAGGTGGCTCCCGCAGTTCAGAACCAACCAAAATTAGCCTTCTTCAGACACCAAGTCATCCTTGAAAGACGCCTCCCAACTGCCACCATGAACTTCCTCGGTTTCATCCCTGTCAACGCCACTTCCAGTGTTTATCTCGAATTGTAATCCAACCCAAGACTCTCCTATTCTCTAGCCTTACTTCAACATTCAACAAGCATCCCATAAAACCTCACTTGAGTCATGTCTCCTTCTTATTTCAACAACCAAAAGTCTCCTACATTAGCCCTTGTTCAGTCCGATTTAAGCACCCCGAACTTCACTAATTGCAAACTCGTTTTCCAATACCACAACACTAGCCATTAGCCATTATTTTGGGTCCCTGTACCGACACCAGACCAGAAACCTTAGCTTCAGCCTTGTTTTTCTTTCCTCCCTTACCTCAGCTAGTTTTTGCTATTTTATCTGGCGTCCTAGGCAGCAGCAGCGACACTCATGATTCACTCTTTCTTTCTCACTCGAATTCATTCTCCTTCATTGAATGCCTCTGCTAAATTTCCTTTCTTTCCTTTTTTTTCTTTTTGGTTTTCTTCCCTCGAGTTCAATTTAGGCAGACGAATTTGGTGTGGGTTAAGAACAGATCGAGTTTCCAAGGCAGTGGGTTGGCTCTCTTCCTTTACTTCTCTTCGCCGCCGGCAACTCCAACCCCTAACAGCAATTCGACGTCAGCCAACAGCAGCGGTAGTTCGTCTGCCTCTTCCCTTCTTTCCCTTTTTTTTTTGTTTTTAACCGAGGCTCCTTCTGCCTCTTTTATTATTTTTAGACCTGCTCCTACGTTAGTGAGAGCAGGTAATGATTTTGATTGGCTTCCTTAGGAAGCCAATCCAATTTTTATATTATTATTATTATTATTATTATTATTATTATTATTATTATTATTATTATTATTATTATTATTATTATTATTATTATTATTATTCTTATATATAGATTCTTTACTATGTTACTTTTTATATATATACTATTTCATTACTTTTATTTTATTTTATTTTATTTTATTTTTACTATTACTTATTTAGTTATTCATTATTATTATTTATCTACATGTGTGTGTGTGTGTGTGTGTGTATATTTAACATATATATATATATATTTTTATCTTAAAACATTTACATACCTATACATGTTATTTATATATATCATGTCTAATGTGTATAATATAAGCAATGGTAATATACATGTCTATTAACTTATATTCTCATCGTGTAAAATTATAAAAGTATGAATTTACTTTGTTTATCGGATATACATATGTATGTAAATCAAATATATAGACAGACATTCATTAACTGTTAAACACACTAAACTCAAACTTTTGGATTCAGTATTCAAGTTAATACAAAATTTTTTGTTGTAATTCCATGCTAAGTTTACTTAATTAATTTATTTGTTGACAATTTAGGTACAGAGTTTTACGGTCTTTACAATGTTGACTAGAATTTTGATTAAATAAATTAAACTTAATTAATTGAAATTAGAAATCTGAAAATTTTAAATAATAAGATATTTCATGGGGTATGAAAGTAAATATATAGAAATTAAAGGGGAATTTTGATTTATTTTCCAAGTGCCCAATTTTTATTGGATGAGAATAAACAAAAGAGGACTAAGTCAGCTCAAAAACACAGCCAAATTCATCTCCTTACACCGACTTCCCCTGCTCTTTCTCTGCTGCACAGATTTTCTCTATTTTCTTCATATTGTTCTCACGTTTTCCCTATGGTTGCTAAATAAATTCATCTTATTTCATCACTAAAACACTTAGCCCTCTCCATACAATTTATCTCTTACATCAAGATTACCTGAAATCTTGGAATTAGAAGGCTGACGTGAAACAAAACAGCACTGGTTTGGGGCTGTTTTGGTTCGACTAGGAAATAGGCACGTGATATGGTGAAGCCTCTTTCAATTTTGGTTATGGTTCTCAAATTTTTCATGCATGGGAACATAATTGGTAAATGAAGAGTAATAAAGCTTTAAGGATTTGGCTACGGCACGAAAAAAAAAAGAAATTATTATAATTTTTATGTTTGTTGGATAGAAAATTTATATGAGATTAAGAAGGGATGATGAATTTAACTTGATTTTGTGATAGTTTGTGAAACATGGTTGTGGTGTGAATTTTGGAAAACCAGTCGACTAGGGAAGGGCTGGACGTGGATGATGATGTTTTGAGTGAATTGAATATGTTTGATGTAATTGCTAAGTGAGTATAAGATAGCTATAGGTTAAGGATTAAAAGAGGATCGAAAAATTCATGAAAAAATAGACTAAAAAGGAAGCTGTCGAGGATGGGTGTTGGGGAAAAAGAAAACGTGAAGCGGCAGTGAAAACGAAAAAGAAAAAAAAAGAAAAGAAAAAGAAAACATGAAAGATGAGTTTAATTGTATGTTTAGCTAAGAGGAAGAATGGAAATGTTATAACTTTAATAAATGAGAAATATATTAAGTGAATGGAAATATTTATAAGTTAAATTGAGAAAAGGAGGAATGAAAACAAAACATGAAACTATGGAAATTGGGAACAACCGGCCATGGTTGTGGAAGATGAAAATAGTACAAAAATAAAGATAAAATGGGTATATGTTAAATTTATTAAGTGAATAGGAAGAAGTTATAAAATTAAAATTTAGAAAAGAAGGAAAGACAATAAGAAAAGAAATCCTAAGGGGAATTCGATTAAAGAAGAAAGAAAATAATGTGGAAAAAATTTCTGCATTGATCAATTGTGGAATTTATATTAATAATGAGTAATGGTCATTTATAAAATTTGAATTGAAAAATGATATAAATAAATATAAGAATGAAATTTGGCCACAATATGGGATATGTGAATGAGAGTGAAATTTTAGATGTGTGGTGGATGTTGGATGAATACATGAAATGAGTGTATGAAGTGGATACAAAGTGTTTATAATATTGGAATTAGAAAAGAAAGAGATTGGAAAAAATGATACAATCGGCCAAGGTAATACACAAGGGATGTTTATAGTAATTTAATATACTATATAGTTAAAGAAAAATAAATAAAGGATAATAGGATTAATTATGAAAGTAAATTTGGAAAAGAATAAGTTTTGGGGGCATGAAGATATACTTGATCAAGTATACTTTACAAGTTGATCATGTTAAAATTTGATGTTTATCAGAGAAGGAATGAGGTAATCAATATTAATAAAATTATTAGTGAAGTAAATTGTAAAGAGAATAAATTATGATTATGAGAAAAGAATGGATTTTAGTTAATGGGGGAAACTTTTTGAAATTCCTTGACTTATTGGAATTTATAATTTATTAAGCAAGGAAAAATAAATTATAAGCAATGAAATTATTTGGTGGAATTGGAATTGAAAGAATCTAATCTTTGTAGTGTAAGATATGAATAATTGGACAAGGCATTGTCCATGAAGGAATTCTCATGTTAATTTAATGACTTAATGATTAAAGAGAAATAGTTAAGGATGAGAAGAGAAATACTATTGGGAATAAATTTGGAAAGAAATGAATTATGTGCATAAAGAGATGGATGATTATGACTCAAAATGATATTACAATGTGAATCATCATGATTTAAAAACATATGAATATAACATAAAGGTTAATGAGATTAGGGATTGTTGGAACTGGGAAGGAATACGATTTGATCATAGCTATGAATGGTGTTTAGAAAAGAAATTTAAATAAATCAATTGTTGAGATTGATAAATAGAAATTATGGAATATTTATTATCCTTGTGGTATGGTGATATGAAATATAATATAAGGTAATATTACTGTGCAGAGTGGATATTCTGAGAAATAGAATTACAAAAGCGATAGTGGGCACATAGAGATATTACGTGGACTCGAGGTAAGGAACATATATAGAAGTTACTTATAAATATTTTACATGTCTTTGGAATTTTCGGAAATATTCAATTCTTAACCGTTTCCCATCAATTTTCCAAAAAGGGGGAAATATAATTTATTCACAAAACCAAATGTGTTTTTAAATTGCATGGTTACTGTGCTGCGTGTTGAATTATGAAATACCCTAGTTTGGAACAGAATTGTGTATCGATGTTATAATATTACTGCAGTGATTTCAAATTTATTGTTTATACACAGTTTACATACTAAAAATAATATTAAATAATTATGTTATCGAATTTTTACATGTGAAAGAGTACCGGCATGTTCTTTTTAGCCATCACAATGAAATGGAGTATTTTCAGAAGTGGAAATTGAATTATAAATATTTTATAAATATTTATTTTGGAACCGAGTATATATATTTTTATAGCAGTTATATACAGTTTACAAACTATTTATGTGATTTTATTATAATTTTATTTATGGAAATTAAATGATTAAAATGTGATTAAACTGTTTTGAGACCGTTAGGCCCCATATAATGCTTACGTGTCATGTGTTCATGTGTTGCTGTTACTGTGGCTGATTGACCCGCCAAGTCATCAGCAGTCCCAAGGTTACCTAGCAAGTGCACTCTAACAACACTTATAGACTATGGCCATAGGTCTCACGTGTTTACTGTTATTGTTACTCCCATTGGGGACTACTGTTATAGCATGATATACTTTGGGTGATGCCTATTCTCCTCTCACGGTTATTGTATACTGTACTATTTTACTGTATGGTTGTTGGTACTAAACTGTTTACTGTTACTGAACTGTTTACAGTCATTGAATTGTTTATTTCCACTGAATTGGTTACTATTACGAGAAATTGAATTGTTTATCATACGGTTTATAGCTGAACTGTTTAACGATAGTGAAGTACTTCCTACTACAAATCTAATCACTGCAATGTTTTTTAAATATTGATTTATAAACTGTTTTCGTATTGAATAATTTATGATTAGATTTAAAATAAGTGCTGCATTTGTACTGTTTACTGGTATTTAAGTGGTTACGGATACCGAACTGTTTATTGATACTAATATGCTACCGTACTATTTATTGAACTGTTTATTGACAGTAAACTGAATTATTATTACAAAAACGGTTTACTGTTTACTACAGTGTTTTCAGATATCAATTTTAGAAGGGTTATATATTGAAATAACTTACGATATGATTTCTAAAGCATTTTTATAATGTTTTCAGCACTTTTATAAATGTTTCTTACTAAGCTTTTCCTAAAGCTCACCCCCTTATTCCTCTTTCCCATATAACTTTTCAGTGTGCGTGTCTACCAATGCTTCTAGAATTATTGAGGAAATTATTAGAAGTTTAAAGTAACAAATGAACAGGTATATATTTATATTTATATTTATATTTATATTTATATTTATATTTATATTTATATTTATATTTATATTTATATTTATATTTATATTTATTTTATATTTATATTTATATTTATATTTATATTTATATTTATATTTATATTTATATTTATATTTATATTTATATTTATATTTATATTTATATTTATATTTATATTTATATTTATATTTATATTTATATTTATATTTATATTTATATTTATATTTATATTTATATTTATATTTATATTTATATTTATATTTATATTCAGACATTAATTGCACAGCAAATGTATTTGTGAAATAGAGTATGAATTTTATGGTGGGATGTAAATTGTATGAATAAATATTATATTGTAGGTACATTTAATTTTTGATTTGTTTATTTATTTGATGAGATAGTGAGTTGAAAAAAAATATGTGGAGTGTGCTTACACTGACACCGAATGCAAACCAAAGGATCATAATTGAATAAGTGTGTTAAGAAGAAAAAGTTTGTTCGGAATTCTATAATTTCAAACATTACAATTAGCAATCTCACGATTCGATCCTTATAAAAATTGAGCCATAGTAGCTTCACTATCCTCTTCAACATTAACTCTGATCACGATAATTTCCATTTCTTTATAATAATCCTCAACACTTTTAGAACCTTGAGTGAGACCTTGTAACCTTTGATAAAGCTCTTTATAGTAATGATTACAAACAAACCTTTTTCTCATAACACGTTTCATTTTATCCCATGTAGCTATAGGTGGCTCTCTATTCCTATGTCTACCAAGCATGAGTTGGTTTTACCAAATGATTGCATAATTCATGAACTCTACAGCAGCAAGCTTTACTTTTTTTTCTTCGAAATAGTTATGGCAATCAATGATCATCTCCACTTTCTTTTCTCATTCTAAGTAAGCCTCTGGATCATTCTTACCTTGAAAGGAAAGAATCTTCAATTTGATACTTCCCAAATTTCCATCTATCCTATCATGATTCCTATCTCTTTTATACCTATCTTCACGACCTCCTTTATTACCATAGTTACCTTTAACGCTTTTATTCATACTAAACTCATTATCAACTTTATTATCAAAGTCATTATTTACAACATTACCATTTACATGAGAAGTATCACCTTGCATTACCTTAGCTAGAGCAGCTTCATGTTCCTCTAGCTTATCATGAATATTATTGAACCTCAACTCTATTCTTGAAAATTGTTGTTGCATGGCTTGGAACATGAACCCAATTTTACTCAAATCAAGCTTTTCACTATTAGAAGATATGATTGTAACCTGCAAGAAATGTTAGTAAAAGAAAAGGACCTCACATGTTTACACTCAATACACGCAAGAATGAAACACTCACACTTGTTTCGCACAATTTTAATATGGCTTTTCTTTACCAATGTTACTCATACACTCTTGCATTTTTCCCTCACATAAGTTTTCTCTATAGGTTCTATATTAAACTCAAGACTTAGTCAAAAATCAGCTTATGGAATCCAACTATCAATCAATAATAAACCAAGATGAGCACAAGACTTTAATCAATGGAAAACAAAATAATGACAACTCAACAAGACTTAGCAAGACTCAACAAGTCTCAAGAAGACTCCAATGAATCTAAACCTTGAAGGAAATATAGGTGTTTTTGGATATTTGGTAAGGGTAAGGTTCAGCCAAAGGTAGAGTAGTTTTGTCCTTTTAGGTGGTAGGGTCAAAATGTAATTTTAGGCAGTAGTGGTAGAAATGTAACAAGGAATTTTCAAATTTATGCAAATAAGAAATCTCAAAGCTCAAGAAAGAATGACTACCTCAAGATTTTGATAAAACACACCTCCATAGATTGCCTTTGATGTTGCACTTACTACACACGATATAACGAATCATCGCTTGAATTGATTTTTTTTTTACTTTTTTTAAACTTCTGCTTATTTTGTTACTTCTCTTTTTTTTACAAAAGTAAACGAACAATGAAGAAGCCAAAAAGTCTAAGTGATAAGAAGATGTTTACTTAGAGAATAAGGCAACATTTGATAAAGCAAGCTAGTTTTGGTAATAGCTTGTGTGGCAAGAAACAAGAGAGAATGATAGCTTGTAAAATAAGGTAGGCTTAACGTGAAAGTAGAGCTTTTGAGGGTTTCTTGCTGAACAAGAAAATTTTTGGGGTTGAGATTGTTTGGAGAAGGTAGGTTATTTTAATGAAGACAATAAGTTTTAGAAACAAACAATATTGGTGTTGGCTTGGAAGAGGATTTAAGATCAAACTTCGAATAAGACAAGAAGACAAAAAAACACAAGAACGCAATAGAACGAGACACCTACGAATTGAACCTAAGCTCTGATAACAAACGATATTAACCTCACCGAAAGAAGATGAGATTCAATGAAGAACACTCGAAGAAAAAACAAGAACTAGTTAAAAAAAAAAACAAAGTAAAACAAACAATTAGAGATAAAAAAAACCAAGACTCGTTGTGTAGAAACACAAAAACCTATGGTATTGGACCTAGACCCGTTGCTTAAAAAAACAAGAACCTAACGTATAAATTGGTGGAAAGTAAAAGAACACCACAAGGAATACCTTGATGAGTTCAAAAGTTCTAAAGAGAACTACAGAGAAAAGTCCCTCAATTCTATAACTTAAATTAATTATGTTCTACCCAAAGGGTTACAGCTATTTATAGGCAAATAGTAAACTTACAAAACAAGAAATAGGAATACTAATTTTCTAAGAAATAGAAATCCTACTTTACCTAGTAAATAAAAAGGAATTAGGCTTAATTTAAATTAAGACATTGTTTAGGCTAATAAGACATAACTAAATAAAATAAGTATAGCATTTGGCCCAATCACATTAGGCCCAATTTATGCATCCAGACTAATTACATTTCAGCTCAATACTTGTAAATCTTCAAGAAAGTTGAACTTGGGCTTAGATCATATTGTAGAAGACTTTGTCATCCTCCATACACAAGCTTTGTTGGGCTTTCTCTCTAGCAATATTGATGAACCAGTCAAGGCTGATTGCATCCTCTTAGTTTTATCTTTTGTCATTGAACCTTTATGGATGCTCAAAGGATCACGATCATCACGAACATGACTTGGGCTTTGTGAGCTTGATAGGCCTCTATCATTTGCTTTACCTTATTTATATTCAATCACATTCGGGGAATGTCTCAGTGAACTCCATTAACTTGGCATGATGTTTGTTTAACTCGTTTTGTCCTTTCAAGTGCTTTAAGGACTCATGATTAATGTGGATGATGAAATCCTTAGGCCATAAATAATGTTGTCATGTTTCCAAGGCTCTCACTAATGCATACATCTCTTTATCATACATAGGATAGCTAAGGGCAACTCCATTTAACTTCTCACTGAAGAAAACAATGGGGCACTTCTCCTGTATTAAAATAGCTCTAATACCTATAAATGAAGAATCACACTCAATCTCGGTTGTTTTTTCTTTTTACTTAAGCACAGCTTTATTCATTATTTTTTCCTCACTCACTTTTAATCTCAATTGATCTTCATCTTTTACTAGCACACTTAAAGCTCGACATGCTATAGATACCTTTCCATCCATAGGTAATTCCATACTATCCTCATTATCCGCTAATAGCGACATACAATCATCATTGGATTCTTCTCCATAGTTGCTATTAAACTTATTATTAGCAACATTACCACATGCATGACAAGTATTACCTTGGTTTACCTTAGCTAGGATAGCATCATGTTACTCTAACTTATCATGAGTATTACCCAACTTCGACTCTATTCTCAAAAGTTGCTGTTGAGTGGCTTGGAGCATGATCTCAATCTCACTTATCAAGCTTTTCACCATTAGAAGACATGATTGTAATTTGCAAGAAACGTTAGTAAAAGAAAAGGATCTCACAAGTATGATCTCACGTGTTTACACTCAATAAACACAAGAATGTAACAATCACACTCGTGTTTCACACAATTTTAGTATGGCTTTTCTCTACTAATGTTACTCACACACTCTTGACTTTTTCCCTCACACAACTTTTCTCTATAGGTTCAATATTGAACTCAAGACTTAATCAAAAATCAACTGATGGAATCCAACTATCAACTAATAATCAACCAAGATGAGCATAAGACTTTAATCAATGGAAAACAAAATAATGACGACTCAACAAGACCTAGCAATACTCAACAAGACTAAAAAAGACTATAATGAATCTCAACCTTGAAGGAAATATGGGTAATGAGCACAAGACTTTAATCCCAAAAGGTAATTTTCGGAAACAAAAGTAGAAAGGTAATGAGGAAATTTCAAATTTAGGCAAAAAAAATTCTCAAAGCTCAAGAAAGAATGACTACCTCAAGATTTTGATGAAGCACACCTCCACAAATTACCTTTTATGTTGCACTTGCTACACACAATACAATGAATCACCTCTTGAATTGATTTTCTTTTCTTTTTTTTTTACTTCTTTTTTTTTTTGTTACTTCTCTTTTTACCAAAGTAAACGAACAATAAAGAAAAACCAAAAAGACTAACTAATAAGAAGAGGTTTGTTAGCTTTAAATTGACATATGTATTTTGAAATGACAAAAACGTAAGTGATCTTTTATGTTTTGATTCATATTGTAAATTTGCTTTATCACACATGATTTTCTCAAACCATTTTAAGTCTAGGATCATGATTTAATGAGATAGTCTTATTGGTCTTAATACTTTATAAAATGGTTTTGAATATTTTCATTAAGTTATGTTTTCAAGAATATATTTGAACACAACCTTAGAAAATTACTTAATGAGTTTTTGGACCATGTTTTCAATTGAGAAAGTCAAGAAAAACTCCCACAAAATTCTAGAATGTTTTGGGATGAATTAAAATCAAAGTCTACATCATTTCTGACCCAAAATGGTCTAGAAAAGTGCAGGAAATGCTCTATGGAAGCATGGGATCTATTCCTTAAGGGAAGGGATTGATCCCTTCATGGCAGAATGCATTGGAAGGCATTTTGGAAAATACGGATCGATCCCCTATGGCAAAGGATAGATCCCTTTTCATGAAAACAGTGCCCAATGGCTAGTTTCTGTGAGATACAACAGCTACATTCAGTTTTGGCTCCTACCAACGTTTAGAAACCATCCAAGGGACTATAAATAGAGGCTTGGAAGCTCAAGGAAGAAATAGGAACAACTAAGCAACATCTTTCTTCATCTTCTTCATTTTCCTCAAGCCTATCGAAATCACAAGTGCTACAAAGTCTTCCTATTCTATCATACTCTTCATCTTTGTATAGCATAGCACAAACATTGTATAGGATTTCCCTTGTGCTTGATCATTGTAATCACTTGCCTAACTAAAGGCCTTTCTTTGATTACATCTCTTGTAAGCTCATTCACACATTGTAAAGGGGAGGTTTCTCCTAAGCCTTAGAAAAAGAGGGAGATTTCTCTTTAGCCTAGAAAAAGAAAGAGATTACCCTTGAGCCTACGAAAAAGAGAGATTGTAAAGACAAATTCAAGATAGTGAATTTGGGGAAAATCCTTGGGAGCGTCTCAAGGTAGAGGATGTAGGCAAGGTTGTCGAACCTCTATAAATCAATTATGTACATTTCTGTTTCCCTACTCTCTTTACTTATTTGCATTTATATTGTGATTGTTAAATTGAATTTATATTGCATACTTAACTAGCCTAGAGAAATTAGAAAACTTCAATATAGGCTAGAGAATTTGGAAGAATCGAAAAACGAACATAAGGTTAGCTAAGAACCGATTCACTCCCCTCTCGGTTTAGCCTATAAAGCCAACAATTGGTATCAGAACCAGGCTCGAGATTGATTTAAATTAACATCTATCAGTAAAACGATCATAAATGACTCACTTGAATGTAGACACACCCCTAAGAGAAAAGGGACACTAGTTAGTTAGACCTCCACTTTTCAATGGAGAGAATTACTCATATTGGAAAATTAGGATGATGTTGTTTGTGCAATCTAATGAATATGAAGTGTGGAGAGTGATAGTCAATGGTCCCAAAATTCCAATGAAGAAAGTAGATGGAAAGGATGTCCCTAAAAGTGAGGATGAGTGGGACACAAATGACATGAGATTGGCTCAATTGAATGCCAAGGCTATGCACACTCTCTTTTGTGCATTAGGTCCAACTGAATACAATATATTCTCTTTATGTGAGAATGCTAAACAAATATGGGACAAATTGGCCATTACAGATGAAGGGACCAATCAAGTTAGAGAAACCAAAGTTGGAATGCTCACACATGACTATGAGCTTTTTAGGATAAAAGAAAATGAGTACATGAGTGATATGTTCACTAGGTTTAATGACATAATCAATGGACTTAAGGCATTAGACAAGACCTATTCCAATGTAGAAATGGTTAAGAAAATTTTGAATAGCTTGCCAAAATCTTAGGAGGCAAAGGTGACCGTAATAGAAGAATCTAAGGATCCTAACACCTTGTCTCTAGATGAGCTTATGGGCTCCCTACTTACATATGAAATGAAAATGAAAAGAAATGAAGTGCCTTCAAAGAAAGTAGGGGTAGCACTTAAGTCTTCCACTCATGAGAACATTATAGATGATGGTGATAAGAGTAGAGATGAGGAAGAAAAGGAAATGGCAATGTTTGCCAAAAGATTTAATAGATTTATGAGAATGAAAGAGAGAGGGAGAATGATAGAAGACAACAAAGAAGAGGGGTAATAAGAGGAGAGTCAAGTAGGAAAGAAAAAGACCTCTTAGTGTGCTATGAATGTAATGAACCAGGTCACACTAAGCTAGATTGCCCCTTAGGAAAGAAAAGGATAGGAAACCAAAGAAGAAAGCATTTGTGGCTGCATGGAGTGATAGTGATAGCTCTGATGAGGATAATATAGATGATGAGGTAGCCTACTCATGCTTTATGGCTATTAGTGATGATGAGGCTACTTGTAGTTTTAGTGAAGATAATATTTATACATTTGATGAACTACAAATGAATTTCAATGCATGAACTTTAAATATAAGAAAATCATTGCTAATTTGAAAATAAAAAAGGAAGCTTTAACAAATGCTAAGCTAGAACTAGAGAAGAAATTAGAAGAGGCTAACCTAGAGATAAATGATTTGAATAAAAAGAACTTAAATTTTCATAACTCATTTTCTAGATTTTACATGGTCAACAAAAGCTAGATCATATGTTAGTGACCCAAAGAGCTTTCTTTGATAAAGATGGGTTAGGCTATAATGCAAAACAAAAAGAAACTCATCTTAAGAATTTCCTAGTGAGCAAAAATTCTATGCATGATACATCTCTCATATTGTTAAAATATACTTAAGCATGATATTGATTTATTGTTAAAATATACTTAAGCATGATATTGATTTATTTAGGCAAATCCATTTTAGTTAAAATAGCATATACCATTTGGAACTTTAAATGTTAAAATTAACTAGGGATATTGCTTTGAATTGATTAAAATGGTAATTTTGAATCTTTCCTTGCTAATAATTGGTGAAGATCTTGAATTGGAAAATAAGCATAGGATTTTGTGCTTTTATGGAAGAAAATGTGTTTGCTTGAATAACTTGAGTTTTTGAATCTTCCATATGGTATAATTTTGTGAATATGAATATGGATTAATACTTTATGATAGTATGATATTGTTTAATTAATCCATATGCATATTTGATGATGTGTGATTGTGTTCTTGCATATTTAGCATAACTATTTTCTTAACATGAACACACTACACATAAAAATTGGATTCATGCAAAATGTCTAAGTCAACCATTGGTAACAATTGGTATAAGCTTTAAATTGACAATTCTTCATATGCTCTTTAGCTTGAAATGACAAATAGAGAAGAATTCATTTAGGACACTTTTGCATGAGGTACTATTGTGCTAGAAATTGTAGTTAATTGATGTATGATTTAATTCTATGCACATTCTTTCTTGAAAATGATTTATGAGCTCATGAGATGTCATCTAATTTCAGCTCATAATCATGATGTATTGCCATGCACTTAGTTGGACCTTAGAGAACAATTGATATACTTAGGAGCTTGATAGAATTGAATAAGCAAGTTATAGGACTTAGTAGATAATTTATAAACAACTTCCTTCATTGTTTACCAATTGGGACCTTCTTGCAAAATTATTTATAAACAATTGGTATATGATCATAAGTCATGTTCTTTGCATGCACACATATTTCATACTCTTCATGGACATTGACTTATTTATTTGTGCTATGAGTCCCATGTACTAATATGTTTCTTGTTGGATGGAGCATATTTCTTTGTTCTCACATTTCTTTAAGCCATAATTTTAGGGGGAGCTTTAATTTGTTTTTCCCTTCTTTTTGCTATGACAAAAAGGGGGAGAAATAATGGAGTTTGAAAATGTGCTTTGAAAACTATGCTTATATTAAGGGGGAACTTTACAAAATCATGCTTTATTTGAAGGGGAGTATTTTATCAAAGAATTTTCAAAGCAAATTTACCTTAAGTTTTGTCATATCAAAAAGGGGGAGATTGTTAGCTTTAAATTGATATTTGTATTTTGAAATGACAAAAACTTAAGTGATCTTTTATGTTTTGATTCATATTGTAAATTTGCTTTATCACACATGATTTTCTCAAACCATTTTAAGTCTAGGATCATGATTTAATGAGATATTCTTATTGTTCTTAATACTTTATAAAATGGTTTTGAATATTTTCATTGAGTAATGTTTTCAAGAATATATTTGAACACAACCTTAGAAAATTACTTAATGAGTTTTTGGACCATGTTTTCAATTGAGAAAGTCAAGAAAAAGAAAACAGTGCCCAACGGCTAGTTTTTGTGAGATACAACGGCTACATTCAGTTTTGGCTCCTACCAACGTTTAGAAACCATCTAAAGGACTATAAATAAAGGCTTGGAAGCTTAAGGAAGGAAGAGGAACAACTAAGCAACATCTTTCTTCATCTTCTTCATTTTCCTCAAGCCTATCAAAATCACAAGTGCTACAAAGTCTTCATATTCTATCATACTCTTCATCTTTGTATAGCATAGCACAGACATTATATAGGATTTCCCTTGTGCTTAATCATTGTAATCACTTGTCTAACTAGAGGCCTTTCTTTGATTACATCTCTTGTAAGCTCATTCATACCTTATAAAGGAGAGGTTTCTCTTAAGCCTTAGAAAAATAGGGAGGTTTCTCTTTAGCCTTAGAAAAAGAGGGAGGTTTCTCTTGAGCCTAAAAAAAGAGAGAGGTTACTCTTGAGCCTACAAAAAAGAGAGATTGTAAAGACAAATTCAAGATAGTGAATTTGGGAAAAATCCTTGGGAGCGTCTCAAGATAGAGGACGTAGGCAAGGTTGTCGAACCTCTATAAATCAATTGTGTACATTTCTCTTTCCCTACTCTCTTTACTTATTTGCATTTATATTGTGATTGTTAAATTGAATTTATATTGCATACTTAACTAGGCTAGAGAAACTAGAAAACTTCAATATAGGCTAGAGAATTTGGAAGAATCGAAAAATGAACATAAGGTTAGCTAAGAACCGATTCACCCCCCTCTCGGTTTAGCCTATAGAGCCAACAAGGTTTACTTGGAGAACAAGGCAACTTTTAAGAAAATAAGCTAGTTTTGGTGATAGCTTGTGTGGCAAGAAATGATATGGAACGGTGGTTTGTGAAACAAGGTAGTGTTTATGTGAAAGTTGAAATTTTCTTGGTGAGCAAGAAAACTTTTGGGGTTGTGGTTGCTTGGAGAATAAGTTAGGGTTTACTTGGTGGTTAAATAAAGGTAGTTTATTTAATGAAGATAATAGGCTTGAGGAGCAAACAATATTGGCGGCAGCTTGGAAGAAGATTCAAGATCAAACTTCAATCAAGATAAGAAGACAAAGAAAAAGAAACACAAGAACACAATAGAATATGACTCCCACGAATTGAACATAAGCATTGATGCCAAATGATATAAACCTCACCAAAAGAAGACAAAGTTCAATGAAGAACACTAGAAGAAAAACAAGAACAAGTTAAAAACGCAACAAAATAAAACAAAGAGTTAGAGATAAAACCAAGACCTGTTATATAGAAACACAAGAACATATGGTATTAGACCAATACCTATTGCTTAGAAAAGCAAGAACCTAAGATATAAATTGGTAGAAAGTAGAAGAACGCTACAAGGAAGAACTTGATAAGTTCAAGAGTTTTCAGAGAACCAAAGAGAAAAAGTCTCTTAATATTATAAGTCAAATCAATTGTGTTCTACCCAAAGGGTTACATACCTATTAATAGGCAAATAGCAAACTTGCAAAACAAGAAATAGGAATCCTCCTTTCCTAACTTGCAGAATAAGAAATATAAATCCTACAATACCTACTAAATAAAAAGGAATTGGGCTTAAATTAAATTAAGACAATGTTCAACCCAATAAAAAATAACTAAATAAAATAAGTATAGCATTTAGCCCAATTGTACCAGGCCCAATTTATGCATCTAGGCCAATTGCATTTCAACCCAATACTTGTAAATCTTCAAGAAGGTTGAACTTGGGCTTGGATCAGGTTGTAGAAACTTTGTCATCCTCAATGCTCAAGCTTTGTTGGGCTTTCTCTCTAGCAATATTAATGAAATTAGCCAAGGCTTGTTGCATTCTTTTAGTTTTTGATCTTGTCATTAGACCTCTATGGACGCTCATAGAATCACGATCATCACGAAAATTACTTAAGCTTTGTGAGCGTGATGGGCCTCCATCATATGAATTTATTAGAGCATTTACCATGCCTCAACTTAGTAGACAGGATGTTCTTTTGGGTGAAGAAAGTAAATAAACCAGTCTCTTTTCCATAACATAATTAATCAATCTACTGACAATACAATCTTTTTAAGATCGAGAAAAATCGATCCTCGGATGATTTCCTCCCACTAATACCCTATTGGGAAGGGATACCTAGACCTTTTGGGATTTCAACAAAGAACTAAATAGACTCATATCTGTGAAGTTTGCTTGGAAACTCCGTAAAAAATCTATTTTGGAATCCTTTTTCAGAGGCCATCAAAATAAAATAAGACACTGACTTAGAGAATCCATGAGCCCTGAAAAGGCACTTAACAAAAGAAGCAACGGCACGACACTGTTCCTATTACAAATTATGATGAAGCCCACTAGTTGAGCCTACAGGTGAAGATGAAAAGTCTGTTACAATAATTCCAAAAAAGGGGTAGTGAGAGAATCTAAAAAGTCTATGGACCCATGATGATTTTAATTAAAAAAAAAAACTTATATACTCTTCCTTAAGGTATACCCTACAAAAGAGTGGGGAGCAATTGATTGGACCTTGTTATGAGTTAAACTAAAGATCATTGGGCATAAAGATAAACTGAGCCTAAGCGAAAGAGGACTCAGAAAGACCATGAAAGATCCATTAAGTGACCATTTAAACTACGGGTCTTAAAGGTAATTACGCCAAAATAACTCCTATAAATAGGTCACAGCTATTATCTTTACTCTCTAGTCTCTATTTGCTTATGGAAATCCTGCTAAAAATCCTATCTTACTTAAGCATTGGAATGCGCGTGTAGGGGAAAGCCCCTACACCCTCTGATCTTTTCTATCTTGCAGAGTTCTTGGAAACAAGCTAGCGAGAAGATCGAGTATTTCATGTCATTGTTACATCATTATTGTTTTTGGGCAACAACAAGTTTCAACATCAAACCCTTATTCCTACCAATGACGAGGGAAGTCCTAAATAGAAACTTTAGTTCATCCGTTTTGTAACTCCTAGCAAATTAGTCATTTCGACCTTAGTGTAGCCATCAGTGCTAGCATTAACCTTCTAACATGAAACCCTCTCATAGCTTCACAAGATCTGAATTATCTTAAAAGAAGCTTGGGAAGTACCATGTATAAATAGAAGCCTATCATCTACGAATAGTAGGTGTGAGACCTTGGGACACCTCTTTTGATGGCTATACCTTTCAGCGAGCCAGCACTCTTTACCTCTTGTAACATGCTTGACAATCCCTCTACACATAAGAGAAACAAGTATGGTGACAATGGGTCACCTTATCGCAATTTTCTTGATGGAATAATTCTACCACATTTCCTACCGTTGATTACTGCTAAGTATGTGACACTACGTGCACATGTCGTGATAAATGAAATCCATGATCTTCTCCAAATACACTCATTCCACTCTGTCATATGCCTTGCTCATTTCTAACTTGATAGCCATATGTTCAAAACCACCCCCTTTGACATGCTTCATATGATGGAGAATTTCAAGGGCTACCATATTGTTGTCAAAAATTTCCCTACTTAGGACAAAAGCGCTTGGATTCTCACTTATCAAATCATCAAGAACACATTTACGCTTGATCGCCAGTACCTTGGCTATAATCTTATATGCCACATAGCACAAACTAATTGGCCTATAATCCTTAACCAAAATGGGAATTTTTTTTTGAACTGAACAATAGGATTTTATTTATTTAAAAGTAAAAGTACAGATTGCTGATAAGGTAACTATTTTAACAAGTCTATAACAGCCACCATCACATTGATCAGAAAAACAAAAGGGGAGAGAGGAATGCTGGAGTGTTTGTATATATCTCCTGTAGTCTATTCATAACAGCTCTCCCAGCAAGGCAGTCTGCTACATAATTAGCTTCCCAATAAACAAAATGAAGTCTAACTATTGAAAATCCTTCCACAAGTCTCTGACAAATCACATATGGTTGTTGCCTAAAGTGGAAGCAAATCGTGATCCCTATTAAAAAGATGAATGGAACTAAGTGAATTGGTTTCCCCTGTCAAGGGTTGCATGGGTTGCATTCCCAGTAGCGATGCAAGTTGCATGCCAGTACTTCTGGCTTGAAGTTTAGCAATGATGTTAGTTGTTGTGCCTAAGTAAATGGAGTATCCCAAGACAAACCGATTATGAAAACCCCTTAAAATGCCTCCACATCCTGTCGTGTCGAGATTACCAAGCTAGAACCATTAGTATTAAGTTTGTAGAAGGGTAACTAACCAAAATGGGATTTTTAAGAATATTAAATGCTATAAAATTATTGAATGAGTTTAATGAACATATCGACTAAACAAATACATTTTTTTGTAAGAAAATAACAATTTACAAAGTAAAAACCTTAAAATTAAAAAAAAATTCTCATATATAGACAATAAAGCTTTTTATTTATCCAAAAAAAAAGATAATATTCCATAAATGTATGTCACCCACAACCCAATTTATGAAGTCAAAATTCCACTGGCATTACATATGATAATCTTTAAAAGTTTCATATATGATGCACTGACAGTATATAAAAAAAAACTTATTAATAATGTGTCAACTTCTAATGCATTGACAGTGTATAAAATTTATATACTGTCAATGCATCATAAATATATCCATATTTAAATTAATAACTTCTCTAAATTAATACTTCATGACGGATCCAAAACTATAAATTTAGAAAGACTTTACTATAGCCCTCAAAAAGGCATGAATGACTTAACTAATTGAGAGCGCCCCTACACCCTTTGATCTTTTCTATCTTGCAAAGTTCTTGGAAACAAGCTAGCGAGAAGATCGAGGATTTGATGTCATTGTTACGTCATTATTGTTTTTAGGCAACAACAAGTTTCAACATCAAACCCTGATTCCTACCAAATGACGAGGAAGTCCTGAATAGAAACTTTAGTTCATCAGTTTTGTAACACCTAGCAAATTAGTCATTTTGACCTTAGTGTAGCCATCAGTGCTAGCATTAACCTTCTAACATGAAACCCTCTCATAGCTTCACAAGATCTGAATTATCTTAAAAGAAGCCTGGGAAGTACCATGTATAAATAGAAGCCTATCATCTACAAATAGTAGGTGTGAGACCTTGGGACACCTCTTTTGATAGCTATACCTTTCAGTGAGCCAGCACTCTTTACCTCTTGTAACATGCTTGACAATCCTTCTACACATAGGAGAAACAAGTATGGTGACAATGGGTCATTGTTGCGCTCTAAGACCTATACCGCAAGTGCACGGGTTGCGACAAGTAATAAAGTGATGAATAAAGTATCATTCCTACGAGGATTAATTAGAATTGCTATAGCTAAGTACTAAAATTGGTCATCCTAGGTTTATTCAAGCAAATGAAAATTTCACCTTAACTATTAAAATACCTAAAATAAAACATAAACTAAATATTCATGAATAAAAATAAAAAATAAGAATAAAAATAAAAATAAATTGATGATATAAATTAAATTACCCAAACATATATTACTAACTATATACCTAAAGCTAATTCTGTTTAAACTACAAAAACTATAAAACTAATGAATTAATGAACTAATAAACTAATTAATATCTAAACTATTATAACATAAAATAATATATTTAAACTACCAAATTAATAAAATAGGTAAAACATTAAACTAATGAAACGATGAAATCAGTAGAAAACGTGGCCTTCATCATGTAATCTCCTTGCCCTTACAGCCACGCAGCAGTAGCCAGCCAAGCCAAATGCCACACGCTTGCCACTGAAACATCAGCTTCTACCCATGTGCGACACGTTTCAGCTCACGCCCAATCCACCGAACAGTAAGGCCAGCACCAACCCACGTCCTGCTTCTGCTTCACGTGTCCAGCCAGCCCCTGTCTTCACGTAATTCAGCAGCAAATGCCCAGCTCATGCATCCATGCGTCCACTACAGCAGCAACTGCTCTGCACCGGACCATGCGCAACTGACCAGCAAACCTTGCCACGCTCAGCAAACAGCAAGGTTCTGAGCAATAGCTACAGCACGCTTAACAGCTGCCAAGTAACAATATCAGAAGCAGAGCAGAGAAGTAAAGAGCTTAAGCTTCGAACCAGAAAAATAATCAAACAGGTTGTAAACTATGAATGCAGAAAAAGAAAGAAATAACACAGTGAAAAGATTTTAAATCAAAACATGAATTTTTAACAAGATCGAGAAGAAACTAAAACAGAAATTAATAAAACATATTAGCATTAAAGTAATTAAATAAAACAGAGCATGGGAAGAACAAGAAGAGAAACTGTAATTTCATTGAATCTAAATTTAAAACAATTTGTAGTTTGATGTAAAACTTGACTGCTTCAACTGAAACTAAATAAACAAAAGAAATACAAAAATAAAACCAAAACTAAAGAAAGAAAAAGAAACATGGCAAGAACATTGGAGAAGCTTTGGCCACTGTCACTAGCCTCCTCCTCTCGCATCACCCTTGTCGCAGCAATACATTCACTAATGAAAGAAAACTACTCCCAATCTTCGAAGAAAACAACAAAGAAAAAAAATTGCAAGTGCACGTTGGTGAGAATCGACTCCTGTCACCAGCCTCCTCTCCCCTCCTTCCTATTGTGGCAGCTTCCCTTTTGTATAAGCTAGGGTTGCTTCAATTCTTTGGCTCACATTTTTCTTGGGCTGGACCTTTTTTCTTGAAATTCTTGTACATATCCAACAAATTAAAAGAATGGCTCATACTTATAGGTTGGATTTGGAGTGTTAAATTTTAGCTTTTGAAATTTTGGGATTTAAGGTGGGCTAGGTATATTTGGGTTTTATGTGATAATGGGGTAGGATTTAATTGGGATATGGTAGAGTATGGGTTAAAGGTTTTAGGGGTTTTAAAAAAGGTTTAAGGTTAGGGTTTAAACACCAAATCCAACTATTTTTTCTTGATTTTCTTGCTATTTCCTCAATTTCCTCATAATTCTTGAATTTCCTACACATGAAAATAATTTAATTAAATTGGGAAGAAATTATATTAAAATTTCAAAATTTAAGCAAAATTGATGCAATAAAATACTCTAAAAAGTGAATATTTTAGAGACTTATCACACCCCCAAACTTAATATTTTGCTTGTCCTCAAGCAAAACAATCTTAAAACATGCCAAAAGATAACATTTGCTTGATAGATTTATTCCCCACATACACCTCATAGAAAAAGTATCGATCTAATCTAAGAAAAGTCACAATTATTAATCAACATAAAGTTTCCACCAATCACATGCCCAAGTCCTAATTGAGTCTCCGTGTGTGTGTGAATGTCAATCACATATCAAAGCATACATGTCCGGATAAAATTATGCAAACATGAAAACCAAAGTCTCTAAAGCATGAACAATCCCATAGGTTTGCTTTTCACTTCTCTCTCTACTAATGTAGTCATACTCAATCAAGAATCAGTAGGACTTCTTTAAGCTTGTAATGTAAGGTTAGGGTAAAGGTATGATAAAAGTCAATTTAGGCTCAACAACCCCAAATCATGCGTTACACTCTAGGATCTTTACTTTTTCGAGCTTCAATTAACTCCCCCAAAGTTATTTTCTTCTTACTTTGTTATACACCTTATTCTATTTTTGTATTTTTCTCATTTTTCATTCATTTTCTCTTTTTTTCTTTTTCTTTTTTTTTTGAATTTTCTATTTTTCTATTTTTTTTCTTTTCTTTTTTTTCCTTTTTTTTTAGTTTCAATTTTTTATATCCTATCTATCTACCCAAATCTATACATAGCTCATGATATATCCTAGTAAAACACATGCTTTGAGGGTAAGGGATAGGAAAGTGTATTTATTTGGCTAAAGGAAATTAACTTGTACGTTTATAAACAAAAATAGGCTAGTTTGGCATAGAGGGGTGACTAAGGGCAAGTATGTCCAAGGTTAGCTTAAAAAGCTCAAACGATCTAAGGATGGCCTAAATCATTTTCCTAACTAAGCATGGGCTATAAATTTCGCCTGGAGAGGAGATCAAACAAATTCTAGAATATGCTCAGAACTTTAAAGACAAATACAATCCTTCTCTAAACATGCATACAAATCCATGATCAAGACATAGTGCATAAAGATAGAAAAACCATAATCAGAATGAGGCAAATTCAAAGATTCAACTCATGCTTCTCAATAATCATGCTTTTCCAAAGATCAGAATCAAACTCAATCAATATCTCAATCATGGGGACATGGGAAATAACCAAATCAAGCACAATATATTTCAAGGCAAAACATTTAAAGCCCAAAAAGTTTGAAAAATTTTGGAATTTTTGAAAAACTTTAGCTCAAATTTCCTTCCCCCTAAACTTCAAGTGGCACATTATCCTTAATGTGTAAGTGATTCAAGAATTGAAAAAAAAGATAGAAGGAAACTCCCCTGAATTTTTCGTTGAAGCTCAATTGCATGCCCAAAAAGTGTCTTTACTGCTCCCCCAAACTTAGACTCATACCTAGAAAATAGAAAGAAAAAGAATATCACAGCTATGGAATATTAACACTAAAACTAATAAAAGAAAGAAACAACTAAGAAACTAATAAAAAGCTGGGGTTGCCTCCCCAAAAGCGCTTCATTTATAGTCATCGGCTTGACTATCTCTGTCGTCCTTCACGGTGGTTTGAATGGTCTAAAAATTGATGGATACACATAGTGCACCACCAAGAAAGGTGACTCCATCAGATACTTTTCTTCATAGAACTTAACTCCACAATCCTCTAAGGTATAACATTCTTCATTCTCATGTGGAAAGTTCCATGAAGAAACAATAAAGGATGCCTCTTGATATTTCTTGTCAACCTCTGGAACTTGAACTTCAATCTTAAGCCCTTCCTCTTGGACTTCTTCCTCACCCTCACTATTCTCCATTTCTTTTTCATCAATCACACTTTCATCTTCAATAAGCCCGGGTGGTGAAGACTTTTCAATTTCTTCACTCAACACCTTTTGCTGCAGTGCTTGAAGAGGAGCTCATGAAAAAAGTCATAGCTCTCTATAAGCTCCGAAGATGGTGATGAAAGTATCTCATAGTTGCTTGAGGAATAGCATGGATGACTCTCCCAACTCAGATTGATAGGACAATTCTCAGTGACATGACTCCCTTCGCATATCTCACAAGAAATAAAAGGACTCATGTAGACTTTTTCTGACCAGGTGGCTTCAGGAGAAGACAAGGTTTCAAGAAGATCAAGCTTTTGACTGTTGACGATCTTTTCTGGTGTATGTCTTTTACACTGACCACTGAAATTCATTGGAAGCCATTAACTCAATCAATTCATATGCTTCCTCAACAGACTTCCCCATAAGGGCTCCGCTCGCTACTGCATCAATCACATCTCTCGATAGAACACCTAAACCATTATAGAAACTTTGAATTTGTAACCACAGGGGTAATCCATGAGAATGACATCTCCTAATCAAGTCCTTAAACCTTTCTCATGCTTCACAAAAAGACTCGGAGTCATATTGCTTGAAGGATAAAATTTGATTCCTCATCTTCGCTGTATACTCAAGTGAAATGAATCTAGCTAAAAACTTATGAGCCAAATCATCCTACGTACAAATAGAATGATGAGGAAGTGACTGCAACCAATCCTTTGCCCTATCTCGGAGTGAGAATGAGAAGAGTCTCAGTCAAATGGCATCATAAAAAATGCCCTCGGACTTGCACACATATCTCTAAGAATTTGACAAGATGAGCATATGGGTCTTCACTAGGCAAACCTCCAAACTCAACTGAATTCAAGATCATTAGGATGAAGTCCGACTCAATCTCAAAGCTATCAGCTTCGATTTCGGGCTTCCTAATGCTTGAATGTATCGTAGGCACATGAGGCACAACATAGTCTCCCAAGGTTTTAGGCTCTACTAGATTTGCCATGGTACCTCGCAAAGTAACAGAATTAAACTATTAGAGGAAGAAATATTTACAAAAATAAGAAAAAGAAAATGCTTGAACTAAAACCTAGGCATGATTGATTCTAATATTAACTAAGAACAACCTAGACTAATCCCCGGCAACGGCGCCAAAAACTTGGTGTGCTCTAAGACCTATACCGCAAGTGCACAAGTCGCGACAAGTAATAAAGTGTCGTTCCCACGAGGATTATTTAGAATTGCTATAGCTAAGTACTAAAATTGGTCATCCTAGGTTTATTCAAGCAAAAGAAAATTTCAACTTAACTAACTATTAAAATACCTAAAATAAAACATAAACTAAATATGCATGAATAAAAATAAAAATAAAAATAAATTGATGATATGAATTAAATTACCCAAACATAATTTACTAGCTAAATACCTAAAGCTAATTCTATTTAAACTACAAAAACTATAAAACTAATGAATTAATGAACTAATAAACTAATTAATATCTAAACTATTATAACATAAAATAATATATTTAAACTACCGAATTAATAAAATATGTAAAACATTAAACTAATGAAACAATAAAATCAGTATAAAACGTGGCCTTCATCATGTAATCTCCTTGCACTTACAGCCATGCAGCAGTAGCCAGCCAAGCCAAATGCCACACGCCTACCACTGAAACAGCAACTTCTACCCATGCGCGACACACTTCAGCTCACGCTCAAGCCACCGAACAGTAAAGCCAGCACCAGCCCACGTCCTGCTTCTGCTTCACGTGTCCAGCCAGCCCCTGTCTTCACGTGATTCAGCAGCAAATGCCCAGCTCATGCATCCATGCATCCACTACAGCAGCAACTGCTTTGCACTGGACCATGAGCAATTGACCAGCAAACCTTGCCACGCTCAGCAAATAGCAAGGTTCTAAGCAGTAGCTATAGCACACTTAACAACTGCTAAGTAACAATATCAGAAGTAGAGCAGAGAAGTAAAGAGCTTAAGCTTCGAACCAGAAAAATAATCAAACAAGTTGTAAACTATGAATGCAGAAAAAGAAAGAAATAACACAGTGAAAAGATTTTAAATCAAAACATGAATTTTTAACAAGATCATGAAGAAACTAAAACAGAAATTAATAAAACATATTAACATTTGTTGTTGCACAAAACAACAATAAAGATACGCTGACGTCGATGTTCGTACTAAGTCTTCACGTGTGTCCAAGAAGCTTCTGTGAAACAAGAAAAGTCAGAGGGACGCAGGGGTGGTTCCCTGCGTAGATACTTCGATGCTTAAGTCAGCAAAAAGTTCTTCGATATTGGGAAGCGTAAAAGCCAGTAGTCAAAAATTAGAGCATAAGATTGTACCTGGGGACCTATTTATTGGTCAACAATCTAGGTTAATTGTTTAAGGATAAGTCCCTTATCTTGCTGAGAGTTTGTGTCCCAATATAAGACAAGTTCCTTGAAGATCGGGAGCTTCCGGAGCCTGTCGCCGGCGAGAGACTCATACCACGCGGAACATTGTGATGTCAGGGGTCTGCCGCTAGCAGGAGCCGAAGACGTGTGCCACGTGTCGCGTTGTGATTGCAGGCGACAGACTTTGAGTCTGTCGCGGGCAACAGGTGTGATCGCGCACCTCTACTTCTGTCGCCGAAGGCCACGTGGGCACAACCGAGTCTGTCGCCTAGCGACAGGTGTGATGCGTTTACCATCTGTCGCCGAAGGCCACATGGGCGCAGCCGAGTCTGTCGCCCAGCGACAGGTGTGATACGTTTACCATCTGTCGCCGAAGGCCACATGGACCAGTGAGTTCTTGCCGCGTGGTAGTTTCTCACA
The DNA here is from genome assembly GCA_031772115.1 of Heritiera littoralis. Classification (NCBI taxonomy): domain Eukaryota; kingdom Viridiplantae; phylum Streptophyta; class Magnoliopsida; order Malvales; family Malvaceae; genus Heritiera; species Heritiera littoralis. Next base: position 985,178 of record JAPDPK010000038.1, on the reverse strand, counting down.
ACATTGGGCCTGGCCCAAACACAGGTAGACTTTGTCATATCAATTGCTCCCCACTCTCTTGTTGGATTTCTCCAACCAAGAGAGTATAAATATGTGTTTTTGGGCCTTAACCCACCGTGACTAGTTCTCTTTGCTTTTTGTGTATTTTTTGCAGGTGAAAAAAGGTCTATTTTGCGAGGGACGTGATCAGGCGTGACGTTTGGCATTCCCTGTCGCGGCTATATAAACCGCTGGGACCAGACGAGAGACCCCACGAAAACCTCTGAGCAGCCATCTGTCGCCCATTTGCAGTCCCCTCGCCAAAAAAAAGAGTCTGTCGCCAAAAGAACCTGTCGCTCTCCCCCAGCAGTCTCTCGCTTACCTCAGAAACAGTAAGTTTACATCTACCGCATATTTATTGCCTTTCGCAACTTAGATTTAGGTCTCCCGCTGGTATCGTGGTCTTCCGCTAATGTCGTGGTCTTCCGCATAGAGTTTTAGGTCTTCCGCTAGTCTATTAGAAATCAGGTCTGTCGCCAAAAAGTCTGTCGCTTCAGTAGGTCTGTCGCCTATTGAGTCTGTCGCCATTACTCTGTCGCCGGGTAGTTTTTTGCCATGTATTCGCTACGCCCGGGTAAAACACTTAAAATGGGTGATCTTGTGTGCACTTTGACAAGTGCTGACTTAGAGGACATTAGGACGCGTTTCCCTCTTCCCTCGGGTTATGGCTATAGGCTTCCAGTGCAAGGGGAGGTCACGCCTGCCTTGGTTAGAAGTGGCGTAGCTGTCCATAAGGCTTCTTTGTCTTTCGGTTTTCGCTTCCCTCTTCCGGAGTTTGGTGAAGCATTTCTTAGATACAAAGACATTGTCTCGTGTCAGCTTCACCCACATGCGTGGGCTCAGCTGGTAGCTTTTTCCGTAGTATGTCATCACCTAGGTATCATTCCCATTATTCCTCTCTTAAGCGCCTTCTTCAGAGTTCGTAGGCTGAAAGGGTTGATAACGTTCTCTCTTCAACGGTTAACAGTCGGGGAGTTTCCTAACAATAAAATCTTCTCGGATCTCCCCAATAAACTGCGCGGTTTTGAGAGCGAGTGGGTCATTGTCGAGATTCCAAGCAATCTGCGGATTCGCTCTAGATGGAATCGTGATGCTTCTGACCACTCACAGCGTTCGGATAGGTTCAGGACAGAAATTTTAAAAGACCAATTTGGCGAGCCTATTCGGCGAATCTGTTCTACCGGGGAGCGTAATTTATTTTCTCTTCTAACCCCGGAAAACATTGCCGCTGCTGGCTGGGGCGTAAGCAGGACCGTTCTTGAAGCTTCTGCTGCCCCATCTACCCTACCTACAACTCCCCGTTTATCTGATGCTGGCCCTAGTCAGCCATCCCCGGTCCCAGTAGCCGAAACATCTACCCCCGTGGGCCGCCTTGTAGATGAGTCCTCTTTAGATTCGGAGGACGAGTCCCCTGAGGCTGCGGGTACTAGTGGTTATTTAGGGGATGGCCCTGAGTGGGCTCAAGCCGACGCCTTTGGGAGCCCCTTCGTTGATTTTCCGTTGGATTCGAATCTGGATAGTTTAGAGGACTTTGGTGGTTTTCTAGGTTTTCCATCCTTATTTATTTATTTATTTATTTATTTTTTGTGCTCATGTGCGTGATATTTTACTTGGTCGGCTAATCCTTTCTTTATGAACTTCCGAGATTTGATGCGTAGGAGGGATGCTAGTGTTGCTGCTTCGATAGCTCCTCCTCTTCGGTCGCCCGTTGGAGCTCCATCTGGACCGGCTCGTGCTCCTACACCTCCTCCTCCCTCTACTGGTGAATCTAGCCGTCCTACAAAAGAGGCCGAGAGAAACAAACGGAAGAGGCCTCTTATCCCTGATTGAGGTTCAGGCGATCGCGAGAGCTCCGATTCCCAAAGGAGTGATCTAGTCCCTCAAGAAGGTGGCTCTCGTGTTGCTGAGGGTAGGTCGGCGCCTCGCCAGCCGAGGCGCAAATACAGAAAGAGGCTGATTGTTGAAGCCTCAATGCCTACAAGACCAGTCTTGCCCAAGGTGGTATACCCTTCTTTGAGGCGCTATGTGATCGATAGTGGGGTCGTCGTCAGTGGGGATGGTTTTCAGACCTATCCCGGAGTGAACGACAATGATAGCATCGAGGATGCCGGGATAGCGTCTCGTCTGGCTTGGAGCACCATTCTCCCCCGTAACGAGGCGGGGCTTTTTTCAAACATTCCGGATGTGGAGGATAACTCTGACTATCTCGCTATGAAGGTAAGAGTTTCGTATTTGTTTGGTAACTATTTCTCTCGTTTGAAAGATTTTCTGAGTTACTTTTGTTTTTTGCCTCATCAGTCAGCTCAACAGATTGCGGCCGTCAATGCTCGGCACCGGGCTCTTAGAGAGCAAGCTAGCAAAGAGATTCGCGAGCTTCGGGATCAAAAGATGGAGCTTTCAAACGAGGTCAACCAGCTTCGTCCTTATGTCAACAGGGTGGAGGAGGTAAACAAAAGGAACGCTGACCTTGAGCGAAAGAATGCTGATCTTGAGTTAAGGCTCCAAGAAGAGCAAGCGAAGGTGTCTTCACTTCAAGGGTACCAAGAGGCTTATAACAAGGCCGTCGAGGATCGGGGAGCCATGGAGAGGCAAAGAGATGAGGCTATTGAGGAGCTGCACAATGTATTGGATCGTCAAAGAGAAGCCCGAATTGAGGCCGTTCGTGAATACCGCTTGTCCCAGCATTGTTTTGACCAGAAGGCGGCGTTCTCGACGGGATTTATTAAGTATGGTTTCTATTTGGCTCGCGCTTGGCTGGAGAAGCATCGGCCTAGTGAGGCTTTCCCTGAATTGCTCTTCACCGAGGAGGCTAAGTACTACGATGCTCCTTCTTGGACCAAGTATGAGCCCGACGCACAAAGTCCGGAGGCCTATTTAGCGGAAGGGGCCGTAGATAATCTGGACAACCTTGAGGGTCCGTGGCCTCCTCGACAGCCGTTACATACGCCTGAGTCTTCCAAGGCATTTGATCGATCTGAGCCTCTGGCAATGCGTGACGTCTCTGAGCCTATCGAGACAGATGATTAGCCTGAGTCTATCGAGGCACTGGTGGGGTTGGACAGCGATGAGTTTCAAATTTCAAATTCTGCTGCCGTTGATCCCGTGCCAGACTCTGCGGTCGTGGTTGGGCCCTCCTGCTTCCGGGGTGGCTTCCTCGTCTTCCCAGGGTCCTGGTTCTTTGACTTCTCCAGTTCCTGAGCCTCAAGCTTCTCGAGACGTAAGTGCTGATGTAGCGTCTTCCCAGCCGGCTGATTCGGTCATTGCCATAGATTAGAGTTTTTGTTTTGTTTGTTAACTCCAATGTACTTTTTGTTTGTTCTCCAATGTATAGATTCATTTTCAATGGAAAGTATCGTTTCATTCTGTAGCTCTTTCTTTTGCTTATTTGAAATTAGTAGAGTACCTTATATTGTTTGACTTTATCATGTGGCTCCCCAAGTTCTTTTTTGAAACCGTGTTGACTATTCGTTCAAAAATGAACTTTTCTCGAGCGTTGTTCATATCTCGCGTTATTTTCGTTTAAGGATAATCAAGACTAAAATAGCCAAAGTGTTAACCATAACTTGTCGACTTATTACAACATATGAATTTGGAGATTTTGTAACATACCTCGTAACTTGTTATATAGTTTGTACTTTTACCTATCGCACGCACTTTTCGTGTTCAAGGACTGGTATTTTGCCCGTCTCGCGTCGTCTTCACGCTTAAGGTCTTTTTTGTGCCCATCTCGCGCATTTTTCGCTTAGGGACTTATTTAGGCCCGTCTCGCGTATTCTTCACGCTTAAGGTCTTATTTGTGCCCATCTCGCGCATTTTTCGCTTAGGGACTTATTTGTGCCCGTCTCGCGTCTTCTTCACGCTTAAGGTCTTATTTGTGCCCATTTCGCGCATTTTTCGCTTAGGGACTTATTTGTACCCGTCTCGCGTCTTCTTCACGCTTAAGGTCTTATTTGTGCCCATCTCGCGCATTTTTCGCTTAGGGACTTATTTGTACCCGTCTCGCGTCTTCTTCACGCTTAAGGTCTTATTTGTGCCCATCTCGCGCATTTTTCGCTTAGGGACTTATTTGTGCCCGTCTCGCGTCTTCTTCACGCTTAAGGTCTTATTTGTGCCCATCTCGCGCATTTTTTGCTTAGGGACTTATTTGGTAGCCAGCTGTTGTCTCATTTCAATTCCTGTAGCACATAATCTATCTCACATATTGCGTTAGAGAATATAGGAAATGATTGGCTGGCCTTTATTCATGAATCAGAAAAATAATATCATCTATGAAGTAATGTAGCAATAGATGGGAAAATAAAGATAAGAATAACAATCAGAAAGCAAAAATTACAATTTTTACTGCCAATATAGCTTAAGATGGTTGGCGTTCTAAGTCTTTGAGAGCTTCTTTCCTTGCAAGGTTTCTAAGGTGCAAGTGCTAGGTCCGACCATCTTTCTGATTCTGTATGGTCCTTCCCAATTAGCCCGGAGCTTTCCATCTTCCCTATGGGCGTTCGTAATTGCCGACTTTCTCAATACAAGGTCCCCTTCTTGCAACTCTTTGTTCTTGACCCGTGCATTGTAATAAGCAGCTACTCTCTGTTGGTAAGCAGCCAGTCTTACTTTTGCTTGGTCTCTCAGCTCATGTATCAGGTCAAGATTTTCCCTTAGTCCCTGAGAATTACGTTCTTCAATGTAAGGAACTAGTCTGGGTGACTCAGCTCCAACTTCCACCGGGATGAGGGCTTCAGTGCCATATACCAAATTGAATGGTGTTTCGCCTGTTGACACTTTGCTCGTCATTCTGTAGGCCCATAAGACACTTGGGAGCTCATCCACCCATGCTCCCTTTGCCTTGTCCAGTCTAGTCTTCAACTCGTGTAGTATAATTCGATTGCTTACCTCTACCTGCCCATTGGCCTGTGGGTAAGACACAGAAGATATTCTTAGGAGAATTTTTAGGCCATTACAAAAATTTCGGAAAGCATCACAGTCGAATTGCTTCCCATGATCTGCGTTTATCACACGGGGGATCCCAAATCGGCAAATTATGTCTTTCCACACCATTGCTTCCACCTTTTTCTCAGAGATTGTAGCCAAAGGCTCGGCCTCTATCCACTTTGTGAAGTAGTCTGTGGCCACAAGCAAATACTTCCTTTGTCCTGAGCCTAGGGGAAAAGGCCCCAGGATATCTAGTCCCCATTGTGCAAATGGGGTTGGTTGGAGAGTGTTCTGAAGAGCCGAAACAGGCGCCGTAGCTATAGGAGCGAATTTCTGACACTTTTCGTATCTTCTCACTTTGTCTGTGGCGTCCTTCCTCAGTGTAGGCCAATAAAACCCCGTGTGCAGTATTTTCGAGGCCAAGGCTCGAGCCCCCAGATGTTCGCCGCATATTCCCTCATGAACTTCAGCTAAGGTGTACTCGGCCTGCTGAGGCCCTAGACACTTCAACAGAGGCATTGTGAACCCCCGTTTATAGAGTTCCCCATTCACCACGGTAAACCTGGCACTTTTTAACTTCAGCCTTCGAGCTTCGTCTCTGTTAGTAGGGAGTGTGCCCCCCAGTATGTAGTCTTTGATTGGGCTTCTCCAATCGCCTCCAATTTCGACATCACAGACATCTTCTTCTTCAATACTTGGCCTAGCGAGGGATTCCACTTTGACCATACCCCCTTTGACCCCTCTAGAAGAAGCCAATTTTGAAAGAGCGTCTGCATGGTTGTTCTCTGTTCGATTTATCTGAGTCAGCTGGAAGTGCTTGAATGACTGTGCCAACAATTGTACCTTCTGCAGATAAGGGACTAGAGCGGGTTCTCGTGCTTCATATTCACCCAAGAACTGGTTTACCACTAACTGCGAATCGCTGTGTGCCATTAAGTTGCTGACCCCCATTTTCTTAGCAAGTCTCATCCCAGCTATCAAGGCTTCGTACTCGACTGTATTGTTTGAACTTGGGAAATCGAAACGCAGGGAATACTTATAGGTTTCCCCTTCAGGCGATATTAGCACAATTCCAGCTCCACTGCCGTCCATGTTACGAGCTCCATCAACAAATAATTTCCACCAGGCCAACTCAGTTTCCTCTTGTACCTCTCGGCCAGTGCATTCTACAATGAAATCTGTCAATGCCTGTCCTTTTATTGCTTGGCGAGGCTGGAAGTGAATGTCATATTCACTCAATTCGATGGCCCACTTAATTAGACGTCCAGAGTGTTCTGGTTTTTGTAATATTTGCCTGAGGGGCTAATCTGTTAAGATAGTCACCGAGTGAGCTTGGAAGTACGGCCGTAACTTCCGAGTTGCCATCACCAGGGATAAAGCTATTCTTTCAACTAAGGGGTATCTTGCCTCAGCATCTAGCAGGACTTTGCTTACATAATAAATCGGGCAATCTCTATCCCCTTCTTTCCTTAGTAGGATTGCACTTACAGCTTTCTCTCCTACGCCGAGGTACATAAGGAGGTGGTCTCCGGGACGTGGCCGGGATAACAGAGGCAACTCTTTTAGGTAGTCTTTCAACCTTTCAAAGGCGTCGTTGCATTCTTCTGTCCACTTGAAGTTCTTTCCTGCCTTTATCGCCTTGAAAAATGGTAGACTTCTTTCAGCTGATTTGGATAAAAAACGACTCAAGGCTGCTATTCTTCCTGTCAACCTTTGAACTTCTTTTACTGTATTAGGCGGCTTCATGTCCAGAATAGCTTGAACTTTCTCAGGATAGTAATCATGAATCTCAGAAACTTTCCAGACCTTACCCCGAATGAGCATTTGTTGGGATTCAACTTCATCTTGTACTGCCGCAACACATTGAACACCTTTGTCATTTTTCTGGCATGTGATTCTCCCTGTCGGCTTTTGATTATCATATCATCGACATAGGCTTCCATGGTGTTGCCCAACAGGTCTTGGAACACCTTATTTACCATGCGCTGGTAGGTTGCCCCCGCATTCTTTAGACCGAATGGCATTACTCGGTAACAATATGTCCCGATATCGGTAATGAATGAAGTCTTCTCCTCATCGTCCGGATGCATCATGATTTGGTGGTATCCCGAGAAGGCATCTATGAAGCTAAGTAATTCATACCCACAAGTTTCGTCTACCAACTTGTCGATTCGAGGTAGTGGATACGAATCCTTAGGACAAGCTTTATTCAGATCTGTGAAGTCCACACACATTCTCCATTTCCCGTTGGCTTTCTTCACCATCACGACATTGGCCAACCACTCCGGATAATTAACTTCTCTGATGAATCCTACTTGCAACAACTTCGAGATTTCTTTGTTAATTGCCTGTTGCCTCTCGGGAGCAAAATTCCTCTTCTTCTGTTTTATCGGCTTTGCCCCTGAGATTACGTTCAACCGATGGCAAATAACTTCAGGGTCTATTCCTAGCATATCGGCTGGAGTCCATGCAAACACATCACAATTCTCTTTTAAGCATCGGACCATCTCCTTTTTTACTTGTTCAGGCAGCTGGCTTCCCACATATACTATTTTCCCTTCATCTTCGTCATCTAACTGGATCGTTTCCATTTCCTCGTCAGGTTTTGGTTTAGGCGGTTCTTCAATTGTAAGGGTTTCCTTCCTCTGCATCCCTTTACATGTGGTAGATGCGATATTACATGTCCTGGCTTTCCTTTGATCTCCCCTCACTTGTCCAACACCGCGGGGAGTCGGAAACTTCATTAACAAATAGCAGGGATGCACCACAGCCCTCATGTCATTTAGCAATGGCCGCCCGAGGATCATATTGTATGCCACTGACGTTGACTTCACAACCATAAACAACACTTGTCGAGTGACACACTTCGGGCTTTCACCCAATGTCACAGGTAGCTGAACTGCCCCCTCCACTTTCACTTTTTCTCCTGAGAATCCATACAGAGGTGTGGTGACTGGCTCCAGTCGATCCTTCGAGATGCTCATTTTCTCAAAGCAACTCCAATAAATCAAACTTACCGAACTCCCATTATCAACTAGGATGCGACTCACTGGGTGTTTTGCTATTACCGCCGAAATCACCATTGGGTCATCGTGAGGGATCGTTACATCACCCCTGTCAGCTAGCGTGAAAGTAATAGGCTCTTCATCATGCTTTTCTTCCATCACTGAATTAATTTGATAAGCATGTCGGGCGTAGGTCTTGCGAGACGAGGAAGAAGCGCCAGCTAATGACTCACCTCCGGATATCACGTTAATAGCTGGCCCTGTGGGTTCATTATCTTCCTCTTGATTCCTTCTTTCTATCCTTCTGTCATTATCTCTTCTTTCATCTTCATTTCGTCTAACAGGTCCTCTGTTTTCACCTCTTCTATCTCTGAAATTGTTTCTTCTGTTTTGCGCGGGATAGTTAGTTCTATCACCTTTCCATACAAAACGGTTTATTTTTCCCTCTCGTGCCAACTTTTCTAGCTGATTCATCAACTCTCTACATTTTTCAGTTGTGTGCCCATGCGCTGAGTGATAATCGCAATACGCCCTTGAGTCACGGCCCAGATTCCCTTACGCCTTCTTTGGAGTCTGTATAAGACCTGACCCCTCGATAGCTGCTAATACGGAAGCTCGAGATTCAGTGAGTGGGGTATAAGCTGAGTATTTTAGTGTGGGAGCTTTTTCAAACTTCCTTGGTTGGCTAGAAGATGCTTCAGTGACTTCCCTTCCTCGTTTCCTTCCATCCTTGGAATCTCCTGACGTCACCATTTTCATTACTATCTCCTGGGTTACATACTTATTTGCACGGGAAAGTAGGTCTGAGATGGTAGTTGGCTGATCTAGCGACAGGGATTCTTGCAATTTCTCAGACCTTGTCCCCTGTAATATAGCTGCCACAGCTATACCGACTTGCAGGTCTCGTACCTCTAAGGTAGCGTCTCTGAACCGATCCACATAACTCTTCAAAGACTCCTTAGCTCCTTATTTTATAGTGAGCAAATAGGTCGGTTCCTTCCTTCGTTGACTGTTCACCGCAAATGCCTTAAGAAACTCACTTCGCAATTGGTCAAAAGAGGCAATAGACCCTTCCAGCAAGTTATTGAACCATTTCATCGCATGTCCGGACAGAGTTAAGGAGAAAGCCCTGCACATTATCTCGTCCTCCCATCCATGTAGCAACATCAGGGCCTCATAATTTTGCATATGATCATAGGGATCCGTTTTCCCGGCGTATGCGGTCATCTGCGGCATTTTGAACTTTGAGGGCAAAGGCTTTTGCATGATGGTTGTGCAGAACGGTACTCTTCTTCTCTGGCTCTCTTCCGCAGACACTAATTTTTTTTCCTCTAACACCTGTTCTATCATTTTCTTCATGTCTACGGGGGGAGCAAGCTGATTTCTAGCATGAGACGAATCAGGTAGGTCTACGACTACTTCCTTACCTTTCGCTTGAGGTGTGTTTGTTCGTATCATCTGCGTGAACCAAGTGGGGTCAAACTCCGACCCGACTCCCCAAGTGCTTTGATCTTCGACACCATTCTTTCCAGCACCTCCAACACCATGTTCTAGGTTGGTACCATCAAAATTTGATAGGTCATGGTGATGGGCGGTAGACCCTGTCGCCCTGTCGGTATCCTGTCGCCCAGGCACCTGTCGCCCCACGCATGGAGCCTGTCGCCTGACCCCTGTCACCGGGTCTAGGCCTGCCGCTTCATCAGTCTCTCGCTGAGTACCGGTGGCGAGCCTCATGTTCTCAGGCCCCGTCGCGCCCTGTTGAATGTCATTCTCGGCGACGGGGGGAGCCTCTCGCCGACGAGAGGGGTCTATCGCTGTCGCGTCCTCCCTTCGCCAAGGCATCTGCGGCGGGACTTCTTGACTTGTTCCTCCTACCAAGTTCTGCACGGAAGGCGGCATATTCAACTGCGGGAGAACTCCGTGGAACAGATCCACCATGGCTCGTAGCGCCTGGGTGGTTTCTTCGCTCTGTCGCCTCAGAGCTTCGAATTCTGCCGCTGACACAGTGATTCTTTCTTCCTCCCTGTTCACCTGGTTCCTCTGGCGAATATGTTGTTCCGGGGAACTTACAGAATTTTCTTCATTGCCAGTCCTTGCGTTCGTCGATCTTGTTCTCACCATCTTAGTAAATTTTGATTGGCTTTTTTATACGTTTCCCACAAACGGCGCCAATTGTTGTTGCACAAAACAACAATAAAGATACGCTGACGTCGATGTTCGTACTAAGTCTCCACGTGTGTCCAAGAAGCTTCTGTGAAACAAGAAAAGTCAGAGGGACGCAGGGGTGGTTCCCTGCGTAGATACTCCGATGCTTAAGTCAGCAAAAAGTTCTTCGATATTGGGAAGCGTAAAAGCCAGTAGTCAAAAATTAGAGCATAAGATTGTACCTGGGGACCTATTTATAGGTCAACAATCTAGGTTAATTGTTTAAGGATAAGTCCCTTATCTTGCTGAGAGTTTGTGTCCCAATATAAGACAAGTTCCTTGAAGATCGGGAGCTTCCGGAGCCTGTCGCCGGCGAGAGACTCATACCACGCGGAACATTGTGACGTCAGGGGTCTGCCGCTAGCAGGAGCCGAAGACGTGTGCCACATGTCGCGTTGTGATTGCAGGCGACAGACTTGGAGTCTGTCGCAGGCGACAGGTGTGATCGCGCACCTCTACTTCTGTCGCCGAAGGCCACGTGGGCACAACCGAGTCTGTCGCCCAGCGACAGGTGTGATGCGTTTACCATCTGTCGCCGAAGGCCACGTGGGCGCAGCCGAGTCTGTCGCCCAGCGACAGGTGTGATGCGTTTACCATCTGTCGCCGAAGGCCACATGGACCAGTGAGTTCTTGCCGCGTGGTAGTTTCTCACAACATTGGGCCTGGCCCAAACACGGGTAGACTTTGTCATATCAACATTAAAGTAATTAAATAAAACAGAACATGGGAAGAACAAGAAGAGAAACTGTAATTTCATTGAATCTAAATTTAAAACAATTTGTAGTTTGATGTAAAACTTGACTGCTTCAACTAAAACTAAATAAACAAAGGAAAATACAAAAACAAAACCAAAACTAAAGAAAGAAAAAGAAACATGGCAAGAACGTTGGAGAAGCTTTGGCCACTGTCACTAGCCTCCTCCTCTCGCATCACCCTTGTCGCAGCAGTACATTCACTAATGAAAGAAAACTACTCCTAATCTTCGAAGAAAACAAAAAAGAAAAAAAATTGCAAGTGCACGTTGGTGAGAATCGGCTCCCATCACCAGCCTCCTCTCCCCTCCTTCCTCTTGCGGCAGCTTCCCTTTTGTATAAGCTAGGGTTGCTTCAATTCTTTGGCTCACATTTCTCTTGGGCTGGACCTTTTTTCTTGAAATTTTTGTACATATCCAACAAATTAAAAGAATGACTCATAGTTGTGGGTTGAATTTGGAGTGTTAAATTTTGGCTTTTGAAATTTTAGGATTTACAGTGGGCTAGGTGTATTTGGATTTTATGTGATAATGGGGTAGGATTTAATTGCGATATGGTAGAGTATGTGTTAAAGGTTTTAGAGGTTTTAAAAAAGTTTTAAGGTTAGGGTTTAAACACTCAATCCAACTATTTTTCCTTGATTTTCTTGCCATTTCCTCAATTTTCTCATTATTCTTGAATTTCCTACACATGAAAACAATTTAATTAAATTGGGAAGAAATTATATTAAAATTTCAAAATTTAAGCAAAATTGATGCAATAAAATACTCTAAAAAGTGAATATTTTAGAGACTTATCAGTCACCCTATCGCAATTTTCTTGATGGAATAATTCTACCACATTTCCTACCATTGATTACTGCTAAGTATGTGACACTACGTGCACATGTCGTGATAAATGAAATCCATGATCTTCTCCAAATAACTCATTCTACTCTGTCGTATGCTTTGCTCATTTCTAACTTGATAGCCATCTGTTCAAAACCACCCCCTTTGACATGCTTCAAATGATGGAAAATTTCAGAGGCTACCATATTGTTGTCAAAAATTTCCCTACTTAGGACAAAAGCACTTGGATTCTCACTTATCAAATCATCAAGACCACATTTACGCTTGATCGCCAGTACCTTGGCTATAATCTTATAGGCCACATAGCACAAACTAATTGGCCTACAATCCTTAACCAAAATGGGAATTATTTTTTTTTTAACTGAACAATAGGATTTTATTTATTTAAAAGTAAAAGTACAGATTGCTGATAAGGTAACTATTTTAACAAGTCTATAACAGCCGCCATCACATTGATCCAAAAACAAAAGGGGAGAGAGGAATGCTGGAGTGTTTGTGTATATCTCCTGTAGTCTATTCATAGCAGCTCTCCCAGCAAGGCAGTCTGCTACTTAATTAGCTTCCCAATAAACAAAATGAAGTCTAACTATGGAAAATCCTTCCACAAGTCTCTGACAAATCACATATGGTTGTTGCCTTAAGTGGAAGCAAATCGTGATCCCTGTTAAAAAGATGAATGGAACTAAGTGAATTGGTTTCCCCTGTCAAGGGTTGCATGGGTTGCATTCCCAGTTGCGATGCAAGTTGCAAGCCAGTACTTCTGGCTTGAAGTTTAGCAATGATGTTAGTTGTTGTAAGTAATTGGAGTATCCCAAGACAAACGGATTATGAAAACCCCTTAAAATGCCTCCACATCCTATCGTGTCGAGATTACCAAGCTAGAACTAGAACCAACAGTATTAAGTTTGTAGAAGGGCAATTAACCAAAGTGGAATTTTTAAGAATATTAAATGCTATAAAATTATTGAATGAGTTTAATGAACATATCGATTAAACAAATAGATTTTTTTGTAAGAAAAATAACAATTTAATTAAAAAAAATTCTCATATATAGACAATAAAGCTTTTTATTTATCCAAAAAAAAAAAATAATATTCCATAAATGTATGTCACCCACAACCCAAGTTATGAACTCAGAATTCCGCTGACAGTACATATGATAATCTTTAAAAATTTCACATATGATGCACTGACAATATATAATAAAAAAAACTTATTAATAATAAGTCAACTTCTAATGCATTGACAGTGTATAAAATTTATATACTGTCAATGCATCATAAATAAATCCATATTTAAATTAATAACTTCTCTAAATTAATACTTCATGCCGGTTCCAAAACTATAAATTTAGAAAGACTACTAAGGAATTACTATTTTCTTTTAGTTGCTGCCCTCGTTATTTGATGGAAATATGTTTTGTTTTTCACCCTAAACTTTTTCCAAGATTTCCACATCTTGCATACGCTCCACCAAATTGTGAACTTCAATGACCAAAAAGTCCTGTGGACTATCCATCTTGCTGCATAGATTTTAAGTCAAAGCGTTAATGTTCTGGGCAATTAGATCACAAAAAAAAAAAAAAAAAACACCAACCCCTTTGTAATCTTCTGTGCAAATAAACAACCGCTGTTGATTACTTTAATAGGACCCAGGCCTTCTCCATGTGTGCTCATCATACTCTTCTGTTAGTTCTTTGGATCGTTCATGTTTGCACTTCAGACAAACCTGGTTTCTTCTGTAATTCAGAAAATCACATCTGCACAGGAGTAAATAAATATATGAATCTTCCAATCAAGGCCGAACATGAGAGGGGGAGATAGAAAGACTTACGAAGGGCATTCCCATTCTCCAGGATTCAACTGTCTCTTGGGCCTTGCCTCTTGGCAACGTAAACACTTCCTATTACTAGCAAAATTCATAAATCCACACCTGCATACACAAAATCAAAATTATTACTAGATCCAAGACAAATTTTCCATAAGCTATCTTTAAAATAAAAAAAAAATATATTGCTGATGTGGGGGTTTAAGAGACACCCATGTTATGGAATTTTCAGTGGACTTCACTCAGCACCATTACTTTTCAGCTTGTTGATTTTCTGGTTTTTTTCCACAATTTGGAATGCAAGATGGTGAAACTTCTGACTGCTAGAAAACTGAAGATTAAACCTATCTGTGAAAGCTAATTCTGTAACCATGTGAATTCCATAATCAGGAATTAAATCCCAAGATTACAGGGCTGATTACAGAAATTAAATTAAGGATTTGTTACTTAGTTTGCTTCCCATAATTTGGTTTAATTAGTTCCCTAGATTTTCTCTTGTTATTGTGTTACATGATTCTAGGAATCAGTTTCTTACCTTCGTTATTATGATTGATTGACAGGAATTGTTGCCAACTTATCCATAAATATTGTACTCTATTCCAATAATAAGTACAAGAAAAATTATTCTCGTTCTTCCAATTATTCTACATGATATCAAGGCAGTAACCTATCCCTTCACCAATAGCTTCCAGAACTCACCAATGATCATCTCTTCCTCCTTGGACTCCAGAACCCCTGACGAGAATATTATCCCTTCAAATATCCATATTAATTCTGAAATCTCTCTTCCACCGATCACTATCCACAAACTCACTGGTCAGAATTATATTCAATAGTCACAGTTGGTTTTGATGTACATCTATGGCAAAGGGAAAGATGTATATATCCTAGGAGATGTAGTCCCACCACCAAAGGAGGACACTAATTTCAAAAAATGGAATGTTGAGAATAACATGGTTATGTCTTGGTTTATTAATTCCATAATAATATAAATTGGTGAAAATTTCTTGTTCTTTGAGAGCCAAGGAGATATGGAGTGCAGCCAAAAAAACCTACTATGTAAGGAAAACACTTCAGAACTCTTTGAAATAGAAATTGCCTTTCATGAGCTTTGACAAGGTGAACTCTCAGTCACTCAATATTTTAATATTTTCACTCGTTGATGGCAACAACTTGATTAGTTTGAGACTTATGACTGGACTGCCCAACCAATGCAACAAAATATTAAAAGATTCTAAAAAATAAGCGAACTTTTAATTTCTTGTTGGGATCGGATAAAGTCTCAATGAAGTGCATGGTCGAATCTAGGAAACAAAACTTCTTCCCTCCATCCAAGAAGTGTTTCCTCTGGTTTGTCATGAAGAAAGTAGGTGGAAGATTATGCTTGGTACATCAGCTATTGAGTCTTCAACACTGGCAACCCGTGGAAACCAAGGCAACAACAATGAAGATCGCTATAAAAAGGGAAGACCAAAGTGTGACCATTGCAGTAAATTTGGGGCATACCAAGGATAAGTGTTGGAGGATTTACAGAAAACCAAATGACTGGACGCCTAATCCACGAAATCAAGGAGAGGAGCAAAGTCAAGGGAATGCTGCCACTTCTATCAAGGATCAATCCTCCACAACCGAGAGCAATCCCTTCAACAAGGAGCAGCTAGAAGTACTTCAGAAATAACTAAGTCAGTCTGACCAATCACAAACACCATCAACATCTGTCATTGGAACTGGATCTCTTGCCCAAAAAGGAAAATTTATCAATGCCTTAGTCGTCCACAAAGAGAAACCAGGATCTTGGATTGTTGAATCAGGTGCCTCTGATCATATGATGGGAAATGCAAGTCTCCTTCAAAATTTTACTCTACACTCACACAATTATTCAGTCAGAATTGCTCATGGAACTCTTTCCAAAGTAACATGTTTCGGCTCAGTGCCTCTCACTGAAACCATCACCCTCAATTCGGTTCTTTTAGTGCCAAATCTAGACTGTAATTTGTTATCAATTAGCAAATTAACTAGGAACTAAAATTGTATTGTAAAGTTCTCATCTGGATCTTGCAATTTTCAAGACTCGGGTTTAGGGAAGAAAATTGGGAGTGCTAGTTTGTGTGCAGGGATCTATCTTCTAAGAAGTGACAGAAATCAAGGAGGACGACATCTACCCACCAAGTGTGTACCACAGAGCCTTATGTCTATCTATTTCTAGTTCAAATAATGATAGTGCAATCTTGTTATGGCATTATTGATTGGGTCATCCCAACTTTATACATCTTGCAAAATTATTCCCATCTCTATTTATCAACAAAAATCTCAAGTTGTTTCATTGTGACATTTGCCAATTATCCGAACATGTTTGCAATCCATATTTGAGTGTACCTTATAAATCTTCTCAACTCTTTGATCTCATTCAAGGTGAGGTGTGGGGTCACTCAAAAATAAAATATATCATAGGGTCTAGGCGATTTGTTTCATTTGTAGATGATCACACCAGAGCCACTTGCTATTTCTCATGAAAGAAAAATCAAAAGTGGGACAAACATTCCAAAATTTCAACAATATGATTCAAACTCAATTCAATAGAAAAATTCAAATTTTTCGAACTGGCAATGCTAAGGAATATTCTGCATCTCTCCTTGGAAAATACCTCCTAGATCAGAGAATGGTCTACCAAAGCTCTTGTGTCGACACCCCACAACAAAATGGGGTTGCTGAAAGAAAAAACAGGCATTTGTTGGAGGTAGCTAAATCCCTTCTTTTCACCCATCATGTTCCTAAACACTTCTTGGTTCTTTGGGGGGGGGGGGGGGTTGTGAGGGAGGCCATTCTCATATCAACCTATCTCATAAGCTGCATGCCCTCACACATCCTGTCTTCCAAAACCCCATGTCAAAAACTCCTTTAGTTCTTTCCAAATTCACCACTAATCTCTACCATTCCCATGAAAGTACTCTGATGTTCTGCCTTTATTCATATCAATCAATCCCACCTAAACAAACTCGATCCTAAATAAGAAAATTGTATATTCCTTGGCTATTCTCCAACACCAAAAGGGTATTGATGTTATTCACCAAAAAAGGGTCCATTTTTCACTTCCATGGATGTCACATTTCTTGAACGCCAACCATATTTTCCCGAATCCAATATTTAGGGGGAGAATGAATCTAGAGGAGAATATCCATTTTGGGCAAATTTGGAATATGATCCTACACTAGAGTTCCAAGCCTACATACCTTTCTAGCCTACATCAATCTAACTCACCAAAACAAATCTTGCCCTTCAAACCAACATGGTGAACCCAAAATAGCCTCATCTACACCGATAACAAACTCAAATGTGGTTCATGACCTCTTAAACGTTTTGTCTTCTCTTGAAAGTACAGACTCGAGCACACAGACCCAATATTCTAAACTAAATCCTGCAGTTCAAAAAGTGTCAGGTAACAATGATACAATTTCAGAACCTAAATCAATTTTGTCTAACGATAATGGTCTTGGGTGGCCTATAGCTCCGCAAAACAGGGTGAGAGCTTGCACTCGACATCCTATCTCTAACTTTGTCTCTGATGAAGGACTATCTCCAACCTTTCGAGCTTTTACTTAATATATTGTTACCACAATTCCCAATAATGTCTATGGCGCTCTAAAACATTCAAAGTGAAAGGCTACTATTGAAGAAGAAATCAAGGCACTTGGGTGATAACGAATCTATTGAAAGGAAAGAAATCAATTGGATGTAAATGAATTTTCACCATAAAGCACAACTCAGATGACAACATAGACCGGTACAAAGCTAGATTGGCAGCAAAAGCGCTTACCCAGTCTTATGGGGTGGACTATCAAGAGACATTTGCCCTTGTGGCAAAGTTAAATACAGTCAAAGTTCTCTTGCCCATTGCTATCAACCTTAACTAGCCACTTCACCAACTAGATATTAAATATCCCTTCCTCAATGATGACCTTGAGGAAGAGGTTTATGCAAAGATTCCTCCTGGTCAATCCAAGGCAAAAAATGAACAAGCTCAAGAAGTCTTTCCATGGACTCAAGCAATCTCTTAGGGCATGGTTTGATAGATTTACCAAGCCAATGAAAAATTTTGGATCCTCCCAATGCCAAACAAATCATACTCTCTTCCAACAATGCTCCGCTTAAGGTAAAAAGTCTATTCTCATTGTTTATGTGGATGACAATATTCTTACAAGAAATGATGAGAAAGTTATTCTTGCTTTAAAGTTCTTGGCTAGAGAATTTGAAAATTAGGGATCTGGGATATCTAAAATACTTCCTAGGGATAGAATTTGCTTGATCAAGCAAAGGAATCAGTGTCTCACAACCCATGTACATATTAAATCTTCTCAATAGACAGGAATGCTTGGATGCGAGCCTGCGGATACTCCCATGGAATCAACAAAGAGGTTAAGAATTGAACGAGAGACCTCCAGTTAACAAAGGAAGAAATCAACGTCTTATAGGAAAGCTAATCTATCTATCTCACACTCAGCCAAATATTGGATTTCCTGTAAGTGTGATTAGTCAGTTTATGAACAATCCATGAGAAGATCATCTTGAAGCAGCATATAAGATTCTTAGATACCTTATAATGAAACCTGGAAAGAGCCTCTTCTTCAAAAAGACCAATGATAGAGACATCAATGTTTTCACTGATGCTGACTGGGTCAGATCTCCTATTGACAGGAGATTAACATCTGGATATTGTACATATGTTTAGGGCAACTTAGTAAATTGGCAAGGCAAGAAACAATCAATTGTTGCTAAAAGTAGTCCAAAGGCCACGTTTAGAGCAATGGCACTTGGAGTTTGTGAAGTCACGTGGATTAACAATCTATTGTTTGAGTTGAAACTTTTGAATGATAATTCTATGAATGTATTTTGTGACAATCAATAAACCATCAACATAGCCAAGAATCTAGTCCATCATGATCACACCAAACTCATTGACATAGACCAACATTTCATCAAGAAGAAGATTAAGTCCAATGTTATTTCACTCCTTTACATTCCAACTCGTCATCAGACTACTGACATCCTCACAACAGCCCTGCCTCAAGTCACCTTCGAAGAATTAACTTCCAAGTTGGGTGTGATCAACATCTACCCAAATTGAGGGGGACTGTTGAATTCCATAATTAGGAATTAAATCCCAAGATTACAGTGCTGATTACAGAAATTAAATTAAGGATTTATAACTTAGTTTGCTTCCCATAATTTGGCTTAATTGGTCCCCTTGATTTTCTCTTGTTATTTAGTTACATGATTCTAGGAATCAGTTTTTTCCCTTTTTTTATTATGATTTGATAGGCAAGAATTGTTGGCAACTTATCTATAAATATTGTACTCTATTCCAATAATAAGTAAGAAGAGAATTATTCTTTTTCTTCAAACTATTCTATAGTGGGCACATGCTCAAGCATGATATATGTCTTCAAACCAAAAATGAAACCAAGATAATAGAAAAAAACATTGGCAAAAAGATCAACCCAAAACCTGACATCAAAGGGCAAAGTGCAAGTTTAAAGGAATAGCCGGCTATATGTACACAATATCCCTTCACAAATTTCAAGCCAAGCTATATGTAAGCAATTTGAATGACAAATTCATGATTGGCAGTAAGCTTTGAAGGGAGATTGGTGTATTAGGAGAGAGAGAAGACCATTGCTGGCAAAGGCTCTAGAAATAGCTCATTGGTGAAGGTTGCTATTGATGATGAGAATACTTTAGATGGATGAGAAGAGAGAGAAAGGAAGAAGGAAAAAGGGCGAGAAAATGTTCTTTTTCTTAAAGTGTGAATGACGGCAGTGACCATCACTAGACTTCCAGCAATGGTGTATAAGAAACAGAAACATAGGGAAAGATGAGATATTGCACAGAAAACAAAAACTTGTTGAATCTAACAAACACTCAGCTCAAAGGAGGCTTAGGCAGCTAGAAAATCATGTATCAGTGAATCTATCAATGTCAGCAACAAATTAAGAAAAAGGACTTGATAGCACCTTTTTTAAGCGTTTAAGGGTTTAAAGGGTAACTTCACAATTTTCAGAGTATATGGACTAAAATGAACATTTTCATGGAGTAAACAGACCAGATCATTTGTTAACCCAACAAGAAAATTGGTAATGCGGTTTACAAGGAACTCCACCAAAACAACCAAAAGCACACAGCATTCTAACACAACACCCACATACATCCTTCAATCCAACTTGACATGTATGTCTTCTGAAACTAGCAGCAGAAGAAGTAACCCAAGTAACTTGGACGGGGAAAAAGATTGATTGCACTAAAAACTTCGAATATTGACAGCATCAATTTCTTTCCTTGTTTCCTTTTGGATAATTAGAGATAGCATCAATTTCACTAAAATTAATTCTGATGTTAACAAGGATGATCTTAAATAAGGGACTTCTAACAGTAAAAATTCTATTTAATAGAATGATAATGAAGAAAAGAATATTCTTGAAAATCAGAAGGTCTTCTTAAGGATTATAAATCAAAAAGCAACTTACTGTGGGCAGTTCCAATCTCCTTTCTTCATTTGAACAACATTCGTATCAACCTTCATTGGACCCTTGCCTTTGCACCTTAAGCATCGTACATTTCTAGAAAAGTTCATGAAATTGCACCTGCAACAAAAAAGCAATGAATGGACTAGCTGGAATCAATAAACAGTCAGGCAGTTAGCAGAAAAACAATTTCCACCCATTGTATCGAACAATAATTTGTAACTCTAAGGCCCGCATGTCCAACTTATTAATTAACCAACTATTACACAGAATAAATTTTATAACTTCATTCCTTCATTTCAACATGTGTTCCTCTGAACTGATTCCTAAATACATTAAGTAAGCTCTCACATTATTATGAAATCTGAACCAATAAAGAGGAAAGTGCATAACAATGTACTATAGTGATAAAGATGAGTTTCTCACCCATTGTACATTGAGAAGGATCAACTAGTATACTTAGAAAGCATTAAATATTAGATGCTGACAATTGGGAATATAAATGCAAACTTACTCAGGGCAGATCCAATCTCCTTCCTTCATTTCAGTTTCATCACCACCAACATTTTTTGGGCCCTCTTCTTTGCATTTAAGACAGTTCAGATTTTTAGAAAAATTCAAAAAGTTACATCTGCAATTAACAAGCAAAACTTGCTTATATTTATGAAACTGCTTATAACTATGAAGCAAAAACATAGGTGAATAAAGTTCTCCAAGAAAGAAAGTGTAACTTCAAATTAGGACATCTTTCAGTAAGTTATATTTTTATTGGGTCATCCCTTTTTCCAATAATGGTACATTGCTCAAGGGCATCACATTCAGGGCCCTGTCATATGGGCATCCTATACTACAGAGAATCTAAATCTCATTCATATTCAATATTTCAATTTTGGTTGAATTAGTGCTATTAAAGATCATTTTCTCTCAAGAACCTAATTACTATAGGTTGTTGCCTCTTCATAGGCGTAAAGCAAATGTTTAAACTTAATCAAATCATGAAGGAAATATCAATTCACTTTCTATTCAACAAGATCCTGATAAAATAACCTCAACAGCGAAGAACCTTCACATAAAACTTACTTGGGACACATCCAATCTCCTCTCTTCATTTCAACATTTTTAAACTCTTCTTCATCATTGCCGCTAATGGTTTTTTCCTTTCGAGGAGGAGCTTTAGCAGCAGGCGTAGGAAGTTCAGCATCACATGATGTCTCGCTCAATTTTGTCAAGTCAGAAAGTAGATTCCTTGCAGATACATCAATAAGCTCTCTACCAGGAGGTTTCTCACCTCCTGATATAACAAGGGGATCAAGGGCATAGGTTAATAAAATACGCACAATGTCCACAGTACGAGCAGCTGCTTCTGATTCCTTTAGTATCACATAAGCTCTATCACAGGAACCACGCAAATTGCAAGTACCACAAACCTGCAGAAAAGTGCTTCAGTTGGACCATCACACAAATTTCTTATAGGCCTGGGCAGTTGGCAGAAAATGTGCCTTTCCAAACATGAAGTAGGTTTTCCAAGGCATTGGATTCTCAAAAGCCAAATAAATTAAATAACAGAAAACTAATAATGAAGACCACATTTCTTGTGTTGTTCAATAAACTAATAAGAATTTGATAAAAAGGGAAAACAACATACATCCCCTTCATCGAGTTGAACATAGGCTCTCAACCTTTTAGCTGAATTCACGGCTTTTCGTAAAAGATTAGGACATCCGCTCCCCACAACTGTTTCAATATCACCAGTAGACAACAATCTGCATTAAAAGGAATTATTGAATTTCAAATTTGTGACCATGTAGCTTATATATCAATTTATTGATAAAAAACAGATAGCCTCCATTGCCACTTATGAATCTTCAGAATTCTAAATTCTTTGAACTTTCCAGCAACTTAAGCAAAGTAATAATCTTCCATTTAACGATATAAGGAATAAGACTGTTTGATTTTTGCGTTTACTCTTTGCAGCTTAAGCAAAGTTAACTTTTGCGTATAATAATAGAATAATTATGTGCAAATATATGTTACGCTAAACCAATTAAGCTTAAACTTTTTAATCAAGTAGAAAACTTTACTTTTGTTATTTAACAACTTTTTAAGATGAGAAATGGAAGTGACAATAAGCTAATGATTCAAAAGAGAAAGAACCCATTACTTCAAAAGATCGAAACGGTCACGAGCAAAGCTAAGACAAGCGTCTTTCACAAAATTCATGTCCTTGTAATCATTGCCAGCATCAGAAGTGGCAGCGTTATTAGCTTCAACCAAGTAACCCCTGGACTTCAATCTGTCAATGAAAGTGACCCATTCGGGCCAGGGGTGGGACTGAGAAACCGAATCGATAGGTTCTGCGCTGTTGGCGTCAAGTGAGTCTAATGCAGCAGCAGAGGAAGCGTAGCGGTGGAAGCGGAGGGAGAGGGAGAAGAAGGACTTGGAGGAGGAAAGCTGCGGAGAAAGAGGATGAGAGAGGGGTTTGCGGGCATGGATAAGGGAAGAAGAAGAGAGAAAAATGCGTAAAGTAGCCATGAAAACTATTTTAGAGAACTTTGGTTTTGATTCTTGAAGGGTTTTAAGACGAACAATAACAGAAGATAGGGTTTTATTTACTTTATCCAGAAGTGGCAAATGAGCTGGTTCCATTAGATTTGATTGTGTTATTTTAGATTAAATCATTTTGAATTAAAGATAAATTGGATTATTTTGGATTTGGATCATTTTGTATTTGGTCGGGTCGAGTTTAGGCCAAGAAAAAATTGATTTATTTCAATTTCGAATTATTTCGTATTCAGATTCGGATAAGATCTGGTTTTGGTCAATTTGAATTTGGATCAATTTATGTTCGGATTAGGTCGAGTTTGGATCATTAATTTTTATAGTCAATTCAGGTTGGTCGAATTTGGATTTAGGTCGTGTAGACAGGTTTTTCATGTTAAGCTTTAGTAATCTCGATATCATTTGTCTGATATAAAAATGAATTGAAACCATATTTCTAAGAATCACAAAACTCGTGAAATTTTTTTCTTACATGACCTATAATAAAATTTCAATTGAAATAATCAAAATATTTTAATAATTTGTATGATAGGCTTTTTATAATATATTTGTCAATATTCATAAATTAATTATATTTTTCATTTTATTTATATTATCTATAATAATTAATAACTTTATAAACCAAAGTAATTTAATAATCCCTACTAAACATCATAACACACTACTATACATTTATTTAATTTCTCTTATTTTTTATAGAATAGTTGAAGACATTAAAGTGCTATTTGACAAACTGAAAAATTAAGTATTGAAAAATTAAATACTAAAAAATTAGTACGGAATTTAATAAGTATTGAATTTGGATTATTCAAACTGTTTGGTATTTTACTTAAAATAAAGTGCTGAATATAAATATATTTTTAATAACAATAAATGTTGAATTTTGAAATTTTGTTATTTTACATTTTTATCCTTATTTTCATATTATTTCAAATAAAATCAAGTTGTTATTGATGTATTCTCTTTTATAATAAAAATATAAACTATGAGAAAAAATATATAACTATTAAATTCAAAAACATCATAAATTTTAAAAATAAAATAATATTTAAATATAATAAAATAATTTTTTCGATATAAAAACTCGAATCACGCTTAGATTAAAAAAGTATTATAAATAAAACTATCAAATTATTCATGGGATCATTTCTTCTTCAAGCAATGATTTGCCAAAATGAAACAAAATAAAAAACTTTGGATATCAATGACAATTAAAACACCAAAATAACAAAAAGCTTAAAGAAATGTAATATGCACCATTTTATGGTGTCTAAGGCCTGCAATATATTAACCTTCAGAATTTCAAAGTCTTTAATTCTGAAGTTGAATCAAACCAAGTTATCTTTTAATAGTAAAAAAATAGTGGTAGAAAAACATTACGTATATACATAAACCTAATGAGATAATAATATATAATGTGGAGTCAGGTTGGAGTTTGTACGTTACTTGATGAATGAATAGATAATTATGTAAATTTTTTAGGATAAAATAGTCTAATTTATTTTATTTTTATTGATAAAGTGGTTGAAAATTTTCTAAATTAAGTTATAAGTAAGTGTTTACCTACTTATCTTATTCAATAATTTTTAATTGAAAATTTTATTTTTAGTTAATTTTAAAATACATTATCAAACAGATTGAAAATATTAAATCATTGAAAATTTTCAATAGTTTAACAAACAGCACCAATGTAGGTGATATAGCTTTTGTACTCTATAATAGATTAGCCATTAAATAATTATAGATTAGGTTCAAATGAATATAATATAAAAGTGAATATTTAAGTTTAACTAGATTCAAAAAAATATAACACTCATATTATTAAAAAAATTATATTTTTACTATAGTAAAATACTTTAATCATTAATTTTAATATTTAAATATTTATTAATAATATTAAATTTAAGTTTGAATCTTTTCGGGTTTGAGTTAGTTTGGATTTAGATCAATTTGAGTTTGGACCAATTTTGGTTCAGATCAAGTCAGGTTTACTTTAATCTAAATTTGAATGAATTTGGGTTCGAATTAATTCATGTTTGGATTAGGTCAGGTTTTGATCAATGTGAATTTGGATCATTTGGTTTCGGATAAACTCATATTCGGATCGGGTTGGATTTGGATTGTTGATTTTTTAGTCAAATCGAATCGATCAAGTTTGGTTTTGGGTTGATAAGGTTAGTTTTTTTAGTCAAATCAATTTTTACCACCTCTAACTTCAACTAAAAATTTCATTTTAACTTCTCAATTCTTGCATGGCTAAACGCTCAATTTAAGATAAGGTTTTGGAGAATTTTCAATTACGGACATAAATTTTTACTTTGCTCAATTTAAAATAAAACGCTTTTGATTTTGATTAATGTAGGACTTTTTAACAATACAGAGCTGCTTGCGCTATATAATAGCATGAATAGGTAAAAAAACAAATAAATGTATAAAATAATAAATAAAAGTCTTTTGAACAATAATTAAAAAACAAAACTGAAAATATTTTTAAACAAGAGTAAAAGTCAAAATTAAGGGTTTTTACTTGGTTTTTTTTATTATGCTAGGGTTTTTCAACAACAAAAATTGGGAACAATCAAATTCTTCCAAAATTTGTCAAAATCTTTAGGAATATTTATTCTTGAGCTTCAATGCTAGTGATTGTGAGTATTTTATTGCCAACAAAGCAATTTAAGGAGAGTTTTCATTTGGAAATCGTCCATATAAGGTTTCATTATGCAAGATAATTTATTGGTGAAGGTCTTAGTCTAGGATATATACAAGAGACAATTGAAGACCTCACATTTGATCCAAACAAGGTTAGTTATTTTGAGTTGATGAACATTTGAGAAGATGCTGGGTTTATTAATATTAAGAGGTTTTATTATTTAAAGCCTGGAAAAACACAACATGATAGACTTAGGTTAGTTTGGAATGATAAAATAACTCTTGATATGATAGGATATATGACTAGTCAGGGCATTATAGATATCTATATAGAATATCATGTAGATGAACCTCACGTAATTCCTTAGATATCGAGTCAACCATCAAATAAAGAACCTAATGAGGCAGCTGATGTGTTTGTTCAATCTATGAATGATGATTTGGGAGGAGCTGATAATGAGGCAAATAAGGCTAATAAAGAGGCAAATAGGGTTGATAGTGAGGTAGATATAGATGTAGATAATGATGTGGATAGATGATATGAAGAACACCAAAAGAAGATAAATTTCAATGAAGAACACGAAGAACACTCGAAGAAAAACAAGAACAAGTAAAAAACGTAGTAAAGTAAAACAAAAAATTAGAGATAAAAACCAAAACCTGTTGTATAGAAACACAAGAACCTATGGCATTGGACTTAGACCCATTACTTAGAAAAGCAATAACCTAAGGTATAAATTGGTGGAAAGTAGAAGAACGCCACAAGGAAAACCTTGATAAGTTCAAGAGTTCTTAACAGAACCCAAGAGAAAAGTCTCTCAATTTTATAACTCAAATCAATTGTGTTTTACCCAAAAGATTACAAAGCTATTCATAGGCAAATAACAAACTTGCAAAACAAGAAATAGAAATCCTACTTTATCTAGTAAATAAAAAGGAATTGGGCTTAATTTAAATAAAGATAATGTTCAGCCCAATAAGACATAACTAAATATAATAAGTATATCATTTGGCCCCATTACACTAGGCCCAATTTATGCATCCGACCCAATACTTGTGAGTTTTCAACAAGGTTGAACTTGGGCTTAGATCATGTTGTAAAAGACTTTATCATCCTCCATGCTCAACCTGTGTTAGGCTTTCTGTAAGGACCCAAGTGACACTTTGCTCCCGTAGGAATCAAGAGGTGGCCCCTTCGGCGACCTTACAATCTGTCAAGGCCTCGCCCGTTTATCTGCCGTCGGCGAGCATCCACTAGGCGCCTTCACCCCTGGTTTGCCTTGACTTCGTAAGGTAGGCGATCGCCCAAACACTCACTAACGCATTGTCCGCTTTGGCGGTCGCCCACCCTCACGGCTTTATTCCCACACTGGGACACGTCCTTTCAAGTTCGAACCCAAGACCTCATAAGTACAAGGGTTCTACAAACATCATACCAAGGCGCCTAGGGGATGCTCGCCGACGGCAGATAAACGGGTGAGGCCTTGACAGATTGTAAGGTCGCCGAGGGGGCCACATCTTGATTCCTAAGGGAACAAAGTGCCACTCGAGTCCTTACATAAAAACGCGCATTTTTATGTAAGGACTCGAGTGGCACTTTACTCCCGTGAGAATCAAGAGGTGGCCCCCTCGGCGACCTTACAATCTATCAAGGCCTCGCCCGTTTATTTGCCGTTGGCGAGCATCCCCTAGGCGCCCTTGCCCCGGGTTTGCCTTGACTTCGTGAGGTAGGTGGTAGCCCAAACACTCACTAACGCATTGTCCGCTTTGGCGGTTGCCCACCCTCACAGCTGTATTCCCACACTGGGACGCGTCCTTTCAAGTTCGAACCCAAGACCTCATAAGTACAAGGGTTCTATAGACATCATACTTGTCCAAATGGTATGATGTCTGTAGAACCCTTGTACTTATGAGGTCTTGGGTTCGAACTTGAAAAGACGCGTCCCAGTGTGGGAATAAAGTCAGGAGGGTGGGTGACCGCCAAAGCGAAAAATACGTTAGTGAGTATTTGGGCGACCGCCTACCTCACGAAGTCAAGGCAAACCCGGGGCGAGGGTGCCCAGGGATGCTCGTCGACGACAAATAGACGGGCGAGGCCTCGACAGATTGTAAGGTCGTCAAGAGGGCCACCTTTTGATTCCTACAGGAGCAAAGTGCCACTCGGGTCCTTACACTTTCCGCTAGCAATATTAATGAAACCATCTAAGACTTGTTGTATCATCTTCGTTTTGGCTCGTGTTATTGGACCCCATGGATGCTCAAAGGATCATGATCATCACAAACATGACTTGGGCTTTGTAAGCTTAATGGGCCTCAATCATTCCCTCTTTCCTTAAAAGGATTTGTCCATAAATCAAAATCACCTACATCAATATCAAAGGGAGAAAGATAAAAAACATTAAATGTAGCACTAACATTATACTCACCTTGAAGATCCAACTTATAAGCATTGTCATTGATCTTTTCAATCACTTGGAATGGTCCACCTCCTCGATGTTGAAACTTGGAATGACGTTGGTCAAGAAATCTCTCTTTACGCATATGTACCCAAACTCAATTACTAGGTTCAAAGACAACTTTCTTGTGATGCTTATTGGCTTAAGTAGCATATTGCTCAGTCCTCTTCTCAATGTTTTGGTGTACCTTCTCTTGTAATTGCTTAACAAAATTGTCTTTCTTTTCCCCATCCTAACTAGCTCTCTCCTCAATAGGTAGTGATAAAAGATCCAACAGAGTGAGTGGATTGAAACCATACACAACTTTAAATAGAGAATAACTAGTAGTAGATTGCACACTTCTATTGTAAGTAAACTCTACGTGAGGCAAACAATCTTCCTAATTTTTCAAGTTCTTTTGAATAATGGACCTTAATAAAGTAGACAAAGTATGAAAGACTACCTCAGTTTAACCATTAGTTTGTGGATGACAAGTAGTTGAAAACAACTCCCAACTTTCCCTACAATGTTTTCCAAAAGTAACTAAAGAACTTCACATCACGATCAGAAACAATGGTCCTCGGAACATAATGTAGATGAACAATTTCCTTAAAGAATAAATCAACAATATTATTTGCATCATTAGTCTTATGACAAGCAATGAAGTGAGCTATCTTAGAGAACCTGTCAACAATAATAAAAACAGAATCTTTACCTCTCTTTTCTCTTGGTAAACTCAAAACAAAGTTTATAGAAATGTTAGAATAAGGAGTAGTAGGACTAGGTAATCGAGTATAAAGACCATGATTCATAACTCTAAACTTAGCTTGTTTACAAGTGATACATCTTTCATACAACTGTTAAACATTTCTTTTCATGTTAGGCCAAAAGAAGTGATCATGCAATATGTTTAAAGTTTTTTTTTTTACTTTAAAATATCTCATTAATCTAACACTATGGGCTTCTTTAACAAGTAATTTTCTCAAAGAGCTCCTAGGCATACATAATCTATTTTCTCTAAATAAGTATCATCATGCCTATAAAACTTTCCAAAACCAGTTTTCTCACATGTATTGAACACATTTTCAAAATCCTCATAAGTAGCATACAAGTCTTTAATATACTCAAATCCAAGTACTTTTGCATTAAGAGTAGTGATTAGAGTATACTTTCGAGATAATGCATCAGCCACGGCATTTTTTTTACCTTGTTTATATTTGATCACATATAGGAATGTCTCAATGAACTTTATCCACTAGGCATGACGATTGTTCAGCCTGCTTTGTCTTTTCAAGTGCTTCAAGGACTCATGATCAATGTGGATGACAAACTTCTTGGGCCATAAATAACGTTGCCATGTTTCCAAGGCCCTCATTAATGCATACTTATCTTTATCATACGTGGGATAGTTAAGGGCAACTCCACTTAACTTCTCACTAAAGAAAGCAATGGTGCTTCTTGCATTAGAACAACTCTGATACCTATACTTGAAGCATCACACTCAATCTTAAAAGTTTTAGTAAAGTAAGAAAAGGATAATAAAGGTGCAGAATAAAGCTTTACTTTAAGCAAGTTAAAAGCATGATCTTGCTCAGGACCCCATTTAAATTCAACATTCTTTTTAACAACTTCAGTCAAAGGTGCAATTATAGTGCTAAAGTTTCTAACAAATCTACGGTAGAAACTAGCTAATTCATGAAAACTACTCACCTCAGAGATATTCTTAGATATAGGCCAATCTTTAATTGCCTTAACATTGTCATCATCTACTGCTATACCCTTAGAAGAAACATATCCAAGAAATATAATCTTATCAATGCAAAATAGCATGCAGCTTTTCCTTTCTTAAGACATTAAGTACATTCTTTAAATGTTCAATATTTCATGTAAACTTCTATTATAGATCAAGATATCATCAAAATAAACAACTACAAATTTTTCAATGAAAGCACGCAAAACATGGTTCATTAATCTCATGAAAGTGCTAGGTGCATTAGTTAATCTAAAAGGCGTAACTAACTATTCATACAAATCATGCTTAGTCTTAAATGCAGTTTTTCATTCACCACCTTCTCTCATGCGAATTTGATGATAACCACTTTTCAAATCAATTTTAGAAAATATGTAAGAACCATGTAACTAGGACTAGCAACAGTTAGGATACCTGTTAATTTTGAGGTACCCGACCCTGAACCTTATTATATAACAAACTACCCGAACCCTATAATTACCCGAATAATTTTAAATTTAGCTACCCGAACCCTACCCTATTAATTTTGATACTATCCATTTATCACCTGAACCCAATTAATTACCCGATTATTAGTCCAAAATTTTAACTTTAAAACTTATTGAATGAACACACTAGAACCAAAATCCTAACTCGGATTAAAAAAAATCTCATTTATACATATTTATTCATTTTTCTGTTACTTAAAAGAAATATATATATATATATATATATACACACACACACACATATATATATATATTCAATAAACAACTTCAAAAATACAACAAAATCAACTTGGAATACATAAAAATTTGCTTACGAAACTAAAACAAACATAAATTGATTAAAAAAAATAATATTTGAAAATTTTTGCAATATGACAATAAATTATTCTTCATCACCAAACATGTTACTTGATTCCATTGTTGAAATCCTAAATAAATAAAACAAACAAAACGTCATACAGTATTATACCTAAAGTAAAAGAATATATAGAGCAAATACATTCAATTTCTCTATATGCAGAATATTCCATCTAAAGATGGAGGTGAGATTTATTTTCCTAAAAATCTGAAATAGGCATGACCGAATTGCTTTTATAAAAGAAAATATTAAGATTAAGGGGAAGTCAAGCACGATCTCGATATCTCTTATCGATTAAAATAAAAAGTATTTGTAAACAATTGTTACCTGAGAAATAGGCACGACCCCAGTGCTGAGATTGAGAGTGGAAGCTAGGTTGCGATTGTGCCACAGCTGCCGCTAATTAAAACAAAAGAAAGATATGAAAGGGTTAGGGTTTTGAGAAAAGGGGATTTTATAGCTCAACCTCAAAGTCTAAACAATGTCGTTGAGGTTTAATTTATTTTATATTTGTTTTTAATTTATAAACTGAAGAGATAAGTGAGATAAAAATTATAAATTATCTTTAATGTATTTTATCTTGTATCTATTTTTAGTATGTTAACTCTTATTTATATTTTTATTTTGGGTCCATTAAGTCTTTATGGGAATTGGATAGGATTGTTAAATACATTTTTGTTTCAAAATTATTGTTTTACCATGATTTTTGGTCAATTTTTTAATTTGAATTTTATTTTAAATATATTATTAATTAAAATATGAAAAAATACTTTTAAAAAATCTTGAATGAAAATATTTTCAAATATAATTTAAAAGGATTATTTTAAATATTAAAAATAAAATTATTTTTATTAAAAAAAGATTACGAAAAAGAATTAAAAGATTGTTTTAAATATTAAAATTAAGATAGATTTAAATAAAAAAAATTGATTACAATAAAGGAATTGATTGTTTTAAATAGTAATATTGAGTTTATTTTCATCAAGGTTAAAGGATGACACAAGATTAATTGACATCATTTTTAAATAGACATTACCGAGTTGCTAATCTTTTACGAGTTTATATATGATGCACAACAATGTATAGTTTCTATACACTATCAGTCAATAATAAGATGACGCCTCATTAATGAGCAAAATATAAAAGCATAAAAGCGCATAAATAATAATTAAAAACTTTGTTAATATTTATTTTTAAGGACCTCTGTATGAGAAGTCATCCCATAGTTAACTGACAGTGTATAGAGATTATATACTATCAATGCATCATATATAAACTCATCTTTTATTACGCATAATTGTACTTTTGAGCCAAATTTGTTTCCAAAAGATCAAAAATATAATCTTTCTAATAAATCTAATTAATTCTATTTAACAAAATGATAAGTTTTCTATTACCAATCACACTTAGTCAAAATGAATTGATACATAATTTTTTAAATCATCTTGTGGTTTAGTTCTTCATACAAAATCATTATAACAAATACCTTATCATGTAATATATAGTAAATTATACTATTTCTTAATTATTCTATTATCATGTGATTTTAAAATAAAATATGTACAATATATAATTTATTTGTGTATCTTATCAAGTTATCTTAATGATCTGTATGTTATGTTATAATAATATCTTATTATGTGATATAGAGTAAATTATATATTTTTCTTAGTACAATATACTTTTTTTGAAAAAAAATTTCAATCCCTTATTATAGTTTTAGAATATATTGTTCTTTTTAATTTCAAAAGTATAATTTCTTATCACGTGATTTTAAATCAAGTATATAAAAATGATCATTAATATTTATATTTTATTATAATAATTTGCATGTTACTGTTACATTTTAATAATATCTTATTATATGCCTTTTATATCGTGATATAAAATAAAATACATAAAATAGTTAATAAATAATGCATTTTCATAATGATTTGTATGTTATTATAACTTTAAAATAATATCTTACATGTGATATTTAATCAATTGTACAATCTCTTAATTAATCTCTCATAAGAAATTTAAAATAAGTATATGAAATAGATTATTAATATGTTTATCTTATCATAATGATTTGTATGTCATATTATAATAATCTCTTACTATGTATTATAGAATAAATTAAACAATCTCTCATAATATATTATAGTTTTAATTTCAGACATTTTTCATTCCAATTTCTTATCATGCTTTTAGAATATACTATTGTTTTTAATTTCAAACATTTAATCTCTTATGATGTATTTATGTAATTTAGTTTAACTTTATTAATTAATAATCATAATATTGGATGATTAAATAGATATTGGCCTTCTCAACTACTTTTTTAGTCAAAAAAGTTTTTCTAAAAATTTGTTATAATGAGTTACAAATAAAATAATAAACATAATATATATATATATTTATATATTAAGATTTACATTATAATAAAGTGTCATATATGTTAAATTATCAATATCTTAAGAATTATATCTTAACATATTATGAAATTTCTATTAATTTAATTTTAGTACTTTATGTCTAAAATTTTGAAATCTTATTATCTTAAGAATAAATTATTATTATTATTATTATTATTATTATTATTATTATTATTTGGTAAACTATTTTTTTGGCGAACAATGTTTTCATTAAATTTTAATTGCAAGTTGTATTAAAATAAAAGTAAAATTTACAGCAAGTAAAACAAGTTCCAAGTCTGGCTCACATGGTTAAACATCTAACTGAAGTGTAAGAGGCCACGGTTCAAATCTTTGTACAAGCATATAATTTTGATTACTTTCATATAATTGATAAACAGGGAGCGGGTTCGAGTACCCGATACTACCCAATTAAAAGTTAATTGGGTTAGGGTATACGTGTGAGACCTCATAATTTAGAGTACTATTTAATTTTATTTATATAATTGAGATTATGGAATATTCATAGTTAATAAATATTTGATTATATCTTAGGTTTTAAGGTTAAACAGTAAGTAGGCCCCACCGATTCTCAAAGGTCCAAATGAAGGTGGAACTTGGAGGATTCGATATTCAGAACCGAAAAATATGATGGTAAGAGTTCTAGCTTTAATATCAATTATTTTTGCATATTTTGGAAAATGTGTAACAATTTGAGAAATGACAGTGTAGTCCATAGGCCATCAGAATTTTTAGAAATAACAGTCAAATTAAAAGGACTTTTGACCCTCTGTTTATACTAAATAATTTCTCATGAAATATAGTTTTAGAACATTTAAACAGATGGAAGAAACTAGATGCAAAGACAAAAATTTACGCGATTTTACGGTTAGGTGTATTTCGGTAATTTCACCCAAATTGGTATCCAATCCTTAACAAAAGCTTCACCAAACATTAGAGCAAGCTAAGTAGAGTTGATTTATGATTAAATAAAATAATTTGGAGATTAGATAGATTGTTTTCAACAAAGTCAAACTTTAGGGGCAATATTAGAAAGTTTCATTAAGAAGAAGGGCATTTTGGTAATTTTGCATGAAAGGCAATAAAAATCAAAATTCTCTACAGATTTCTACACCTTGCAACCGGCCATCTTCAACCTTTTTTTGAACCATTATAGCCAAAAGTTTAAGAGAAAGGAAAAGCCTTTAAAGCTTAGTGAAAATAATACCGAAATTGAAAAATTCCTTAATAAACCCAGTCTATTTTTCAATGCTCTTCCTCTTGGTATTAATATCTTCATCTAAAGTGGCCAAAATCAGACCCTAAGGTCTCTCATAGTGTTCGGCCATGATAAGTTTGTTTGGAAGTTTGAAAATTTTCATGGTTTTCTTACTAATTACCATGAGATTAAGTTGTTTACATGCTTCCTTTAGCTTGATTCATGCCTAAATCATGTAATTAGACAAATGAGGGTTTTGGCCATGATCCCATGGGTATGCATGTGATGTATTTTGGTGAAAATTGAATATGGGAAATTAAGTAGAATTCATGGTAAGCATGGAAAGCTTAGTTATGTTTAACGTGAAGAAAACCAACATGTAGCAAGGAAAGGAAGGTTCGGCCATGGCTAGGGAGACCAGATTTTTATGTTATTTAATGTGAGATTCATGTATAAATGGTGTAGGAATTTAGTAGAATAAGATTGAAAGACATAAGATAGCTAAATTTGAAGAAATACCAAGTGTGGGAGAAAGAGTGCTATTCGGCCAACATAAGGGGAAGGAAAATTCTTGCCCAATTCAATGCAATTTAGGTCTTAAAATAATGTATAAATTATTCTGACAATATAGGCACGATCGGAATCGAAAACGGAGTTATGTAGCAAAAGTTATAATTTTGCATCGGTAGAAATTAGACTATATTTAGAGAATTTTGCAGACAATTCATTCTCACTTAAATTATTAAATATTCTTCTAATTAAAATGTGGCGAATTTATGAAGTTTGAATAATGATTTTTAGCCTCGAAATTCGAAGGTACTACCAATGTTGATGAGGCGACTATAGATAGATTAAGAGGTAAAGGATATTTGTATGAAACATAGGGATATTGTGTTACATGATTTGGTGAAAATTTGCAATTTGAGGAAATTTAAATATATATTTTGAATTTAATTTTTGAAATTGGGAATTATGGTTTGAAGCTGGGTTTTTATGCAGAAGGGTTAGGTTTAAATAAATTGTTATGCTGTTGAAAATTTTCTGAAGTAACCTAAGTTATTCAAAACTACCATTTTGGCATGAATTTTGAAATATAAGAAATTGATTTTATAAGGTTGAATTTAAGTTCTTAAATATGAATTTATATATAATTAAATCACAAATTCATTATATGCCTTAAATTAATTAATTAACTATAAATTTATCTTAAGATCTTGTGTTGGAATATTTTTCTATCATTATGGAATTTATGTTGAATATTTGCAAGGTTAGGTATTGTTTTGATATTATGATTTGTGAAATAATATATTTGATTTTATGATTTTGTGATTTTTATATTACTTATGAATTTATTTAAGATATGTTTTATTTAATTTATCTCTATCAACAGCTTTGAATTATTTATTTAAAATGTTTTGAGACTGTTGACCCCATAGCTATCTATGAGTACATGCATTTTCTTTCCGTTCCGATGCTACTGACTCTAGCCTAGCCTTTAGCTCCCACAGGTGACACTGGC
Source organism: Heritiera littoralis (assembly GCA_031772115.1). Classification (NCBI taxonomy): domain Eukaryota; kingdom Viridiplantae; phylum Streptophyta; class Magnoliopsida; order Malvales; family Malvaceae; genus Heritiera; species Heritiera littoralis. Next base: position 949,688 of record JAPDPK010000038.1, on the reverse strand, counting down.
TAGTGATCACACTGTGGCCCTCTGACTATGGCCATAGGTCTACTATAGTACATGTGTCTATTGGGTGTAGCTTAGTCTCCACTAAATTTATACTGGGGTGGTAAATCCCTGGTTAACTTAGATTTGACACTCCTAGTTTTGATATATTTCTGATTTTGATTTATCCGTATTTTATGTTCCTTATATGAATTCATATGTTTTGTAAAATTGTTTATTTGATTTATCTGTTAGAAAACTGCTATAAATATGGTTTATAATGTTTATAGAGAAATTGTTTAAATTTTTTATGTAAATATATCATATTTTCAAGATATTGAATTTATAATTGAATTTATGATTTAATTGAATCAAATGAAAACCCTATAGTGGACTTGGATACTGGAACACGTAAGGTATTTCAAAATGCCTCCCATACTCCTCTGGTTACCCAATCCACTAGAGTATCTTTCCTTTTAGATCATGTCATTTTATATCATAATTTAAATTCAAGGTTTCATATAATATTTGTTTATTAAATCTGTATATAGGATACGTCATATTAGCTTCCATATAGGTATTCCATACTGAGCACGTTAGCTCACCCCTTTATTTTTCCTCCCAGATTATTTGCAGTGAGTTCAGGTCCGCTTTTCTGGGGGACCTGATTTTCTGATATTCCTTAAGCGACCTTTACAATTTCGTCGAGGTATACTGATGTTATTTTTATGTATTTAGACTTTTTGTATTGTGCTACTTTTATGTGTATTAAACTTGGGATGTAAATATTTATATTCTGTTTTGTAAAGTTGAATTTTCGAATCCTGGGTTCTGTATACATATAATAAATTTTTATTTGAAAGTTAAGTTGATACTGCAGACGAGCCCAACCGTATGTGATTTGAATATGGAAATTAGTAAAATGTGGTATTTCGGACTGTGACAATAAGGTACCATAATGGTACTACCCGAACCCTACCTGAACTCGATACGGTTAATAAAAACACTACCCGAACCCTATAATTACCTGATTATAGTGTTCCCAAACCCAATATAATCGGATTGGGTAATGTCGGGTACCTGATTATAGCGTACCCATTTACATCCCTACATTTAACTCAACAAGTATATCATCTAAACTAGGAATGGGATAACGATACTTTACAATGATTTTATTGATGGCACGACAATCAACACACATCCTCCATGTCCCATCCTTCTTAGGAATAAGTAACACTGGAACGACATATGGACTCATGCTCTCTATGACATAACCTTTCCTCATGAGCTCTTCAACTTGCCTTTGAAGCTCCTTCATCTCTTCAGAATTACTTCTATAGGCAGGTCGGTTGGGAATGGCAGCTCCAAGAACAAGGTTTATTTGATACTCAATTCCCCTAATAGGTGGCAAGCCATTTCTAATCTCCTTAGGGAATATATCTTTAAATTCCTTCAAAAGAGACACAACATCAATAGGCAAAGAAGCATTAAGATCATTAGAACTAAAACAAAATTCTTTATATAAAAACAAAAGGATTTGGCACTTAGCTAAAAAAGCAGCATTGACATCACTTTTCTTTGCATATAAGCTCACATCCTTTCTTACTTTCTTTGCAATATCTTAGCCTTTATCTAGATTCGTTGACTTTTTTTATGAATCATTTTGCTCTTTCAACCTTAATTGATCCTCATAAATCTCTTTAGGACTCAAAGGTGCAAGTGTGAATTTCTTCCCATCCATGGTAAATGAAAAATAGTTTGAGAATCCATCATGTATGACATGTCTATCAAATTGTCATGATCTTCCCAAAAGCAAATGGCCAGCATGCATAGGCACAACATCACACAACACTTTATCATTGTACTTTCAAATGAAAAATGGCACTAATACTTATCTTATAACATTTACTTCTCCACAATTATTGATCCATTGAAGTTTGTATGGTTTGGAATGTTTTGTAGCGGGAAAACTCAATTTGTCAACCAAATAAGTGCTAGCAACATTAGTGCGACTACCACCATCAATAATCAAAGAACCTACCTTATTGTTGATGTGGCATCTAGTATGGAAAATGTTTTCTCATTGCAATTCCTTTTCGTCCTTGACTTGGGCACTTAATGTATGACGAGCTACAACTGCTTCACCATGGATAGCAAACTCAACATAGTCATCATCCTCATCAATGTCCTCTAATGGTACCATCTCATCATCAACATCAAATTTTTCGCTTACAATGTCACCATCATCACACATAATCATCACTCATTTGTTTGGACATTGTGATGCAATGTGTCCTCTTCCCAAACATCTAAAACACTTGATGTCTCTACTCTTACCATGGGATATGGAAAACGCCACTAATACTTGTCTTGTGACATTTGCTTCTCCACAATTATTGAGCCATTGAAGTTTGTATGGTTTGGGATGTTTTGTAGTAGGCAAACTCAATATGTCAACCAAATAAGTGCTAGCAACATTAATGCAACTACCACCATTAATAATCAAAGAACATACCTTATTGTTGACGTGGCATCTAGTATGGAAAATGTTTTTCTCATTACACTTCCTCTTTATCCTTGGGCACTTAATGCACAATAAGCTACAAGTGCTTCACCATGGACAGCAAACTCAACATAGTTATCATCATCCTTATCAATGTCCTCCAATGGTAGCATCTCATCATCAACATCAAATTCTTCACTTACAATGTCACCATCATCACGCATAATCATCACTCGTTTGTTTGGACATTGTGTTGCAATGTGTCCTTTTCCTAAACATCTAAAACACTTAATGTCTCTACTCTTATCGTGGGATACGAAAAATGCCACTAATACTTGTCTTGTGACATTTACTTCTCCACAATTATTGAGCCATTGAAGTTTGAATGGTTTGGGATGTTTTGTAGTGGGCAAACTCAATTTGTCAACCAAATAAGTGCTAGCAACATTAGTGCAACTACCACTATGAATAATCAAAGAACATACCTTATTGTTGATGTGACATCTAGTATGAAAAATGTTTTCTCATTGCACTTCCTCTTTATCCTTAACTTGGGCACTTAATACACGACAAGCTACAAGTGCTTCACATGGACAGCAAACTCAACATAGTTATCATCATCCTCATCAATGTCCTCCAATGGTGGCATCTCATTATTAACATCAAATTCTTCACTTACAATGTCACCATCATCAAGCATAATCATCACTCGTTTGTTTGGACATTATGATGCAATGTGTCCTCTTCCAAAACATCCAAAACACTTAATGTCTCTACTCTTACCCTAGGATGCTTGGATAGCCTCAGGTTTGGGCCTTTGGACACTCTCATCCTTTGGCCTGGATGCCTCGAGTTTAGGCTTGAATGAGGATTTGGTCTTAGGTTTGAATGTAGTCCTATCATCCCTTCGAAAGGTGTTTGGTTTTCAAGAAGAAGACGAATTAGAACCTTGCACAAAACGAGATGAAGAACCTTTCCTCTTGAGTTGCCTTTCAACCTTTATAGCTATATGCAGCATGTCATCAAACTCTACATAGTGATGCAACTCCGCTACATTAGCTTTACTATCCTCTTCAACATTAGCTCTAATCGTGATAACTTTCATTTCTTTATGATAATCCTCAGCACTCTTAGAACCTTGAGTGAAACCTTGTAACCTTTGATAAAGCTCTCTATAGTAATGATTAGGAATAAGCCTTTTTCTCACAGCACGTTTCATTTCATCCCATGTAGCTATAGGCAGCTCTCTATTCCTATGTTTACCAAGCATGAGTTGGTCCTACCAAATGATTGCACAATCCGTGAGCTCTATAGCAGCAAGCTTCACCTTTCTTCTTTGGAATAGTTATGGTAATCAAAGACCATCTCTACTTTCTTTTCTCATTTTAAGTAAGCCTCATGATCATTTTTACCTTGAAAGGAAGGAATCTTCAATTTGATACTTCCTAAATTTCCATCTATCCTATCATGATTCTTATCTCCTTTATACCAATCTCCACAAGCTCCTCTATTACCATAGTTACCTTTAACACTTTTATTCATATAAACTCATCATCATCAAACTCATCATTAAATCTATCATCAAAGTCATTATTCACAACATTGCTATTCACATGAGAAGTATCACCTTGCTTTACCTTAGCTAAGGTAGCTTCATGTTCTTCCAACTTATTATGAATATTATTAAACTTTAACTTTATTCTTGAAAATTGAAGTTGAATGGCTTGGAACATGAACTCGATCTTACTCAAATCAAGCCTTTCACTATTAGAAGACATGATTGTAACCTGCAAGAAACGTTAGCAAAAGAAAAGGACCTCACAAGTTTGACCTCATGTGTTTACACTCAAAACACATAAGAATGTAACACTCACACTTATGTTTCACACAATTTTAATATGGCGTTTCTCTACTAATGTTACTCACACACTATTGCCTTTTTCCCTCACACACCTTTTCTCTATTGGTTCTATATTGAACTCAAGACTCAATAAAAAATCAACTTATGGAATCAACTATCAATCAACAATTAACCAAGATGAGCACAAGACTTTAATTAATGGAAAACAAATAATAACGACTCAACAAGACTTAGCAAGATTCAACAAGACTCAAGAAGATTCTAATGAATCTCGGCCTTGAAGGAAAGACAGGTGTTTTTGGGGGTGTTTGGCTCGGTAAGATCCAGCCAAAGTTGATGTAGTTTTGCCCTTTTAGGTGGTAGGGTCAAAAGGTAATTTTAGGTAGTAAGGGTGGAAAGGTAACAAGGAAATTTTAGATTTAGGCAAAAAAGAAATCTCAAAGCTTAAGAAATAATGACTACCTCAAGATTTTGATGATGCACATCTCTATGAATTGCTTTTCATGTTGCATTTGCTACAGATAATATAATGAATCACCTCTTGAATTGATTTTCTTTTCTTTTCTTTTACTTCTCCTTTTTTTGTTACTTTTTTTTTACTAAAGTAAATGAACAATAAAGAAAAACAAAAGGGCTAAATGATAACAAAAAAGGCTTACTTGAAGAATAATGCAACTTTTGAGAAAACAAGCTAGTTTTAATGATAGCTTGTGTGGCAAGAAACGAGAGGAAATGGTGGCTTGTGAAACAAGGTAGTCTTTATGTGAAAGTAGAGTTTTTAAGGGTTTTTTGCTGAGCAAGAAAATTTTTGGGGTTGAGGTTGCTTGGAGAACAAGTTAGGGCTTACTTGGTGGCTAAGTAAAGGTAAGTTATATTAATGAAGACAATAGGTTTAAGGAACAGATAATATCACCAGCTTAGAAAAGGATTCAAGATCAAAGTTCAGTCAAGACAATAAGACAAAGAAAAGAAAAAAACACAAAAACACAAAAGAACGAGACTCCCACGAATTGAACCTAAACTCTAATGCCAAATGATATAAAGAACACGTAAAGAAAATGAGATTCAATGAAGAACACGAAGAACACTCGAAGAAAAACAAGAACAAGTAAAAAATATAGCATATTAAAACAAAGAATTAGAGATAAAAACTAAGACCCATTGTGTAGAAACACAAAAACCTATGGTATTTGACCTAGACCCATTACTTAGAAAAGTAAGAACCTAAGGTACAAATTAGTGGAAAGTAGAAGAACGCCACAAGAAAGACCTTGATAAGTTCAAGAATTCTCAAGAGAACCAAAGAGAAAAGTCTCTCAATTTTACAACTTAAATCAATTGTATTCTAACCAAAGGGTTACCTAGCTATTTATGGGCAACTAGCAAACTTGCAGAACAAGAAATAAAAATTCTACTTTACCTAGTAAATAAAAAGGAATTGGACTTAATTTAAATTAAGACAATGTTCAACCTAATAAGACATAACTAAATAAAATAAGTATAGCATTTGGCTCAATTGCACTAGGCCCAATTTATGCATCCGGCCTAATACTTATAAGTCTTCAAGAAGGTTGAACTTGGATTTGGATCATGTTGTAGAAGACTTTATCATCCTCCATGCTTAAGTTTGTTGGGCTTTCTCTCTAGTAATATTAATGAAACCAGCTAAGGCTTATTGCATCATCTTCATTTTAGCTCTTGTCATTAGACCTCCATGAATACTCAGAGGAACATGATCATCATGAACATGACTTGGGCTTTGTAAGCTTGATGGGCCTCCATCAATAGAGATCATGTATATTTTGTTGATATTGAATATTTAAGTGGTAGTGAGGATGAAGAAATAGTTGCTGCTAGGTTCAAGTTTCAGAATAGGAAAAGGAAAAGTAATAAGCAAGAAAGGGTTGCGGGGGAAGAGAGGTTAATGCAGGAAGGGTTGATGTTGAGGGATGAGGGATTGTGAATGAAGAAGATGGTGTTAGAGGGGTTGAGGCTGAGGGAAGAGGGGTTAATGTAGGAAGGGCTGATGTTGAGGGATGTGGGGTTATGAATGAAGAAGATGGTGTTAGAGGGGCTGAGGCTGATGGAAGAGGGTCTATCAATGAAGAAGCTAGTGAAGGGGTTGAGGCAGAAGGATATCAGAGTGACTATTTTGACTTTGATGAATATGGTGAGGATATTGTGATGATAAGGACATTGTAGATGATGCTAGTAGGAGGAGAAGTCAGTTTCCAATCTATGATCCTAACAGCAGTATACCTCATATTGATTTGGCATGTTGTTTGAAAATTTAAAATAGTTTAAGCATGCTGTGTGAGAATCGATTATTTTGTACTGTACATGTGTATTTATATGTAATTTTGATTTATTTTGGAATATATTTGTAAATTCCAAGTAAATAGTGATGTGGGCCACACTTAGATTTTCATGCACAGATGTAAATACCTTGTTTGCATTATTTTTGGAAGTATGGCAAACAAATTGGAAAATAATGGATACGTCCTGAGGGTATTTTCGTAAATTGTACCCAAACTAAAATGAATTGGGATAAAGTAAAAATACCATGTTATTCTACATGAAAAGTAGTTTAAGACAGTGTCAAGAGATTTATTGAATTGGTCGCTAAATCAGAAAATTTCGCTGGCGGGTCGCGAAGGTAAAATCATAATTTCTCACTATCCGTGCACCACGCATTGACGAAACCACTTACAATCATCAAGATACATTAAATAAGAGTAACTGGTATTGGAATCCGAAATTTTGGAGCACGATTACACAGTTTTTACAACAATGGAACCATAAGAGCAAAATTGTCTGAAATTTACATAACTGGGGCATTTTGGTCATTTTGCCCACTTCCAGAATTTTCTTCATAAACCCATCAGCTGCTGGCAGTTACTATTCATTGTCTTCCCCAAGCACGCCCATGCCATTAACAAAGGAAAAAGAGAGGAAAATTTTACAAGCTTCCATACTACTTAATCTAGCCAAAATTTCCATAAACCTATAACTACAAAATTGATACACTCTCTCCTCTATCTAACCTTACCCATATTTAATTATATAAGTGACAAATCAAGGAGAAAAGGAAGAGAAAAGTTTTGGTCAAGGTATGGCTTTCATGATACATTGTGTTTCTTTTAAATCTAATGGTAGAATTCTATAATTTTAAGCATGATAAGCATGATTACACTAATAATAGATTCAATTAAATTGAACAAAGTGAGAAGATGCCATGAGAGGGAGAATTCGGCCATGGAGGGAACCTAGGGAATTCATATGGTCTCATGCATAAAATAGATGCCAAAAGAGTAATTAAGCATGGTAGAATAACATGGTGGCCTTAGATTGTTGAAATTCCACCAAGTCATCACCATTCCATATTCGGTTAACATAAGGGGACCATTATGCTTGGCTGATTTTGATGGTTTGAGGGTATATTTAGATTGTAGGAATTACAAGGAGTATGCCAGTATGCTCGGATTTAAAATTCGACGCAAAACAAAGAAGTTATGTTATACTACCAGTAGAATTTATAGTGCAAAAATATTTGTAGTGTCTAATGCGGCTGCATTGAGGCATAAATAATAGCCTAAAAATAAGAATTCAATGAGCTAATATTTTTGATAAAATTATTTGTAGCCCGGGAGTAACAAATTACGGTTGGTACAATTGAAAAAGTCGGATATAATAGACAGGTAGAGGATGCGTATGTAATCTGTAAGGATATCCCAACTACATCATTTTAATGAACTGAATTTTATAAGAATATTTTTGAAATGGAATGCCTTGAGAATGTGGAATTATGGCTGTTTGTGAGATTTGGAATTGTGTTGAATTTGTAGAAGGGCTAGGGTATTAGCAGCCGTTATGCTGTTGAAATTTCTTAGAAAATTTTTTAAAAATATCATAAAATATTTTAATGCATATTGAGATAATTTCCTACCCTTGGAAAGGATACATTTATTATTTTTCATAAAACATGAATATACCAAAAATATTATTTAAATATTCATGTATCGAATTTGATGAAAGTGAGATTCCTGAAAATTCCTTTTATATGTTTTACAGTATATGATATGGTTTAAAAAGGGAAAAGTGGAAAAGTGAATATTTTATAAATTATTTTTCATAAATATTCACTATATGATTTTATAAAACCTTTATGGACTGACTAATGATTTCATCTATTTTTATTGATTTCCATAAAAGTGATATGGAGATGAGAACACTGTTTTAAGACTGATAGGTCCCTTCATCATGTGAAAATGTGATATATGATACGTGATATGTGACATGTGATATGTATTCAGTCTCAGTTGACACCTGATCAGTGTACGACTGAGAATATTTATAGACTATTGCCATAGATTTGACATGATGATTATTCTACCCTATAGAAATTATAGCATGATATAATTCAGGTGATGCCTTAGTCTTCACTGTTTTTATGATATGAAGAGCGATGATTTTAAATGAAAGATGATACAAAAGATGAATGGTTATTTATATGTTTGAAATGTAACGAATGATGGTTTTCTAAATAGTTTACTGTGCTAAATAAGTACAATATTGTTTATTGGATTTCAATGGTATATGTGATATGTAATATGTTTTAAAAAGGAAAGGAAAAATTATTAATCTAATATTCTTTTATGATTTAATTTGAATATTAGATTATGTGATTTAATGTTTTATATGTTGAAAGTATTGATTTGAAATGCATATGAAATGTTATGGAAAAGTGATTTATTTTCAAAATCAATGCTTACTCTCTATATTCGCTTCTAGGTTCCAGGACAAGACAGGTTGTGAAGACTGGGAATCTTTCATATTGAGTTTGTAGATAAATAAGGAATGAAATAAATGAAGTATTGAGATGTATTCTTAAATTTTATTATTTTGAGCAATGAAACTGAAGGTGTGAGTTTAGAGTATTAAATGATAAATGATAAATATATATGTTTTGGATTTATATAAATGAGATCGATATATATATATATATATATATATATATTTATATATATATATTAACTCAATAAGGAAAAATAAATAGATAGTTTTTACACTAATAAAACAAGTTACTTAAAATACAAATGCACTACAAAACCTAAGTGCATATATATCATAAGTGTTTAGACAATAAATATATATATATATACCCATATATATATTTATTTAATGAAATGAATGATACAAGTATATTAAATTAAATGTGATGTGCCCATAAGTATATAAATAAATAGATATAAATATAATAAATAAGAAGAATATATAAATGTTAAGTATGGTAATATCATCATCATCATCATCAGAGCCTTTATCCCAATAGATTGGGGTAGGCTATATGAACCAATATCTAAAATCACGTTAGATCGTCCATATGTATTCTCTGCCTCCATAGATTCCTATTCGAGGCCATTTGCTCATCTAATTCTAAAACCTCCATGTCTTTCCAAACTACTTCCTTCCAAGTCTTTTTCGGTCTTCCTCTAGTCTTAACCCTTCTCTCAACATCCATAGCCTCTATTCTCCTAACTGGAGCATCTACAGGTCTACGTCTTACACGTCCAAACCAACGTAAACGATTTTCACACATTTTGTCTTCGATAGGTACCACTCCAATCATCTTACGAATATCATCATTTCTCATTCTATCCTTTCTTGTATATCCACATATCCACCGTAACATTCTCATTTCTGTTACACTCATCTTTTGTGTATGTAGCCTCTTAGTCGCCCAACATTCACTACCATATAACAATGTTGGTCTAACAACTGTCCTATAAAACTTGCCTTTCAACCATGTAGGAATTCCTTTATCGCACAACACACCTATAGCACTTCTCCACTTACTCCATCCAGCCTGGATCCTATAGGTCACATCACCATCAATCTCTCCATCCATCTGTATTATTGATCCCAAGTATCGAAAATGATCCCGCTTAGGTATCGCCACCCCATCTAACTTCACTACATCATGCTCTTCCAATCGGTTAGAACTAAATTTACACTCCATGTATTCAGTCTTCACTCTGCTTAGTTTAAATCCTTTTGATTCCAACGTTTGTCTCCATACTTCCAACTTTGTATTGATCTCCGCTCTAGTTTCCGCACATAGGACAATATCATCTGCAAACATCATACACCAGGGCACCTTATCCTGGATGGATTTTGTCAGTTTGTCCATAACTACCGTGAACAAGAATGGACTCAACACTGACCCTTGGTGTAATCCCACCGTGATAGGAAACTCACTTGTTTGCCCCCCATCTGTCCTCACATGTGTCCTTGCGCCTCTATACATGTCCTTAATTAGTTTAATATATTTCAAAGGAACTCTTTTCTTCATCAAGGACCACCAGAGTACCTCCCTAGGCACTTTATCGTATGCTTTCTCCAAATCTATAAAGACCATATGAAGATCTTTACCCATTACTCGAAAGCGCTCCATAAGTTGTCTAAGCAAATATATTGCCTCCATAGTTGATCGACCCGGCATAAAACCAAATTGATTCTCTAATATCTCTACATTCTTTCTTAATCTCCGTTCTATCACTCTCTCCCATAGTTTCATCGTGTGACTCATCAATTTTTTGCCTCGGTAGTTGGCGCAACTTTGAATATCTCCTTTGTTCTTATATAAAGGTACTAAGACACTCTTCCTCCATTCCTCTGGCATTTTGTTAGTGTGCCAAATCTTATTAAATAGATTTGTCAACCACCTAACTCCTACATCTCCAAGGCATTTCCAAACTTCAATTGGGATGTCATCAGGTCCAACAGCTTTTCCATTCTTCATCATCTTTGGTGCATCTTTTACCTCTGTCTCTTGGATTCTACGCATAAAGCACCGATTTAAATCCTTAAGAGGCACCGAAATATTATCCAAAACTTTATTTTGTCCATCATTAAATAATTTGTTAAAATAGTCTCGCCACCTGTCCTTAATGTCATTATCTTTAACGAGAGTTCTTTGATGCTCATCCTTAATACATTTCACGACTCCTAGGTAGCGACTCCTCCTTTCTCTTGCTCGCGCCAATCTGTATATCCTTTTCTCATCCTCCTTTGTGTTCAACTTGTCGTAAATCTCTTTCGCAACCCTCGTCTTAGCTTCTGCCACAGCCTTCTTTGCCTCCTTTCTTGCTACCTTATATTCTGAAAAACTCTCTTCTGTATTATTCTTCTTTAAAGCCTTGTAACGCTCTCGCTTAGTCTTTATAGCATCTTTTACTACTGCAGTCCACCATGTTGCGTCCTTTCCAATAGGCACTTTTCCGTTTGATACTCTTAATGTCTCTTTGCCTACCTCCCGAATGCATTTTGCCATCTTATTCCACATTACATTTGGGTTCTCTTCTATTGTCCAAGCCTCTTTTTGAATCCAACTATCTCTACATGTTGTATGACAATCTTCTTTTAGCGTCCACCATCGAATCCGTTCAATTCCTTTTTGTTGGTTCCTTCGATGTCGTCTATCTATCTTCATATCTAGAACTAAGAGTCTATGTTGCGCGGTAACACTCTCACCTGGGATAACCTTACAATCCAAACATCTATGTCTATCCCTACTCCTAGTTAAAAAGAAATCTATCTGACTTGCTCTTGGTCCACTTCTAAAGGTTATAAGATGAGAATCTCTCTTCTTAAACAATGTATTTGCTAGGATTAGGTCATAAGATAAAGCAAAATTTAAAATAGCATCTCCTCCCTTGTTTCTTACACCATAACTAAAACCCTCATGTACTCTCTCAAAACCCTCTCTACTTGTACCTACATGTCCATTAAGATCACCGCCAATAAAAAGGTTTTCTCCTATAGGTACTTCTTGTACTACCTTATCTAAATCCTCCCAAAACTGTCGTTTACTAACCTCATCAAGTCCTATCTGGGGTGCATACACGCTAATGACATTCAATACCTCTTCTCCTAAAACTAGTTTAACCAAAATAATCCTATCCTCTTGTCTCTTAATCTGTACAACATCCTTATGGTACTCTTTATCTATAATGATACCTACTCCATTTCGGTCTCTATCTTTCCCTGTGTACCAAAGCTTATATTGCCAAGGTGCTATCTCTCTAGCCTTTTCCCCAACCCATTTGGTCTCTTGGAGACACAAGATGTTAACCCTCCTCCTACTCATAACCTCACAAATCTCACCTAACTTACCACTAAGCGTACCTATATTCCAAGATCCTAACCTAAGCTTAAGGTTATGGACTAACTTCTTTACCCACCCCCGTCCATTGTGGTGTGGGAACCTTTGCCTATTTAACACCACATCCAGGCGTCGATGTGGCGCGTCACTTCCGGGCGACGACCTAGCAACCCTTGCCCACTTTTCACTACACCCGTGCTCCGATGCAGCGCATCGCTGTGTAGGGGACGCCCCAACGATGTTTTGATATTGGCTCATTTCATGAGATTGGACTAGTTTTTAAGGCTGGTTGTCCAAACCAACAGCCACCCTCCTCCTTTACCCGGGCTTGGGACTGGCTGCGTTAACTCACACAGGCGGAGTTAAGTATGGTAATATATGATAGATATTTAAAACAAAGGAAAATCCAATATATATTACTATTACATATATTTATATACCTTAGACATAAATTATATGTATATATACACACACACACTATATTCAACATAGGAAATATATGTATATAATATATATATATATAAGGAATATAAATAAAAAAAGTAAAATACCGATTGGCTTCTAAAGAAGCTAATCAGCTTCATAGTGGGAGTAGGAACTTTGAAAATGAAAAAGGGGTAGAGCAAGTCCTCTGCCAAATCAAATCAAGACAAAAAAAAGGAAGAAAAAGGAAATATTGAAACTACAACCATGAGGAGAGAAAGAGTGAAAGCGAGAGAGATGAGAAAAACAGCAAGCCACTCATGATGAGGGAGAACCAAACGAGCAAATTGCAGTGTAAGGAAGTAGATTGCGCGAGGAAGAAGCTGGTCGAAGTAGCTGATGGCAAGGGCTTTCTTGGTGCAGTTCGGGTGGTTGTTTGGCTGACTTCTAAGTGTGGCTCTGTTGGCTGTTGTTTGAGACTTTTGGAGTTGTGATCAGGGTTGTTCTAGAAGGCTGAACTGAGGAAGGATTTAGACAAGACCTGTGGCTTCTTGATGCCAAAATAGGGGCTGTTCGAAGGTGTAAAACAGGGACCCTTGAAGTGTGTTTTTGTTGGCATTTCAGGCTAAGATCTTGGTTGGTTTCAAGGGCTTGTTAATGGCTATAAATCATGGCTAAACAGAGCCGAATCAGGATTGGTCCAAGACTGGTTTGTGCGCGCGATCAGGGTTGTTTTTTTTAGATGATAAAGTTGAAGCATTAGCGTTGTTGAAGCTTGGCATTTTGGTGACGGTGAAGGCCGATTATCAACTGGGTTGAGAAGCTATTGTAGGTTGAAGCTTAGGGTTTTTAAGCACGGTTCAAAGGTTGAGTAAGGGCTCGAAATAGAAAGGGAGTTTAATTTGGAAATTGACTGAACGGAGAGCTATTTACAACGGTTTTTAAAAAGGGCTAAAGAGGGGGTTTTAAGGCCAAAATAGGTGGCTGAAAGGGGGTAGAAACTTTGCTGTTTTGGGGGTGGAAAATGGCCTGAAACAGAAGTAAATACAAGGGTTTTGTGTAGCTAAACAAAGGCTGAAGGTGGATGTTTCTAAGTGTTGAAACAGTAGAGGTTCAGCCCAAGGACTTGACCGAAAAGAAAGAAAACAAAGAGGAAGAAAATTTGAGAAAAAAAATCCTTAGATTTTCAAGCTTGAAAGGGGGTAAGAAATTATATGATATTTAATAAAATTTATATAGTTGTGATTAATTATTCCTAAGAGTAAATATACGCTTTTGATTTGTCGAGAAATTCAAAAGTTGTGCTTGGAGAGATTTGGCTAAGCGTGGAGCTTTAATCTTTAAGCTTGGAGTTGGTAAGATATTTATATAAATTAGAAGTAAAATTATATTGTATTAGATTTGGCATATTGAAGCTAATATAAAGTGATTGCTTGAGAATGGTAAATGATTGTGAAATTGTTAGTGAAGTAATGTTAATAAATGATTATGGAATATGATTATATGTTGATAATGTAGTACGAGATGATATTGAAATATTAATTATGGTGGTATAGTGATTAGGTAATTGTGGAAGTGTGAGTTGAAAGTAAACGTTGCTAGGCGAGGTATGATGAATATGGACTGGGTGAGTGGTCCATGATGGTGGTGTGGTAAGGATAATGGAAGAATAAGTATGGCATTGTGATAATTTGTGAATTTTGATTTATATATATTACGATTGAATAATTGAAAATAATGATATCTCCTCTTTGAAAACTATGAAATGTGATTATATATATATATATATATATCGTAATTGAAATGAGTGAAAATAATAACATGATTGAGATGATTTGATAATGATTATGTGTTTTCATAGAAGCTGGTGATTCTTGATATATGTACTCTGATCGAGATGATTTGGAAATAATGTTATGTTCACGTGAATTTTGTGAGTCTTGAGTGGGTATATATATATACACACACATACGTAGGGATGTATATGATATGGTAAATTTTGGTTCAATAGAGGACTGAGATTGGGAATGATATGAGGTATGATCTGGTAATGATATTTGGAAATAGACATATAAGTATATGTATATATATATATACACACACATAATTATTGTGTGAACTTGAGGTGTGTTGAGGGTAAAGAAAGCCATGGTGTGTACGTAACTAATTAGTGTCAAACAAATGGAATGGATTGAGCCTTGTGATGGTCATGATAGGGATGCATTAGACATAATTTTGATTTTATAACATGGTATTTTTGAACTCATGACTCAATGCATTGGCCTTAAGCTTGCATAAATTAAGACTTAACCATTTGAAAGTGTGCATTGATTTACGTGCATATGTTGAACCTTGAACCCTTTTGACTTAAGTATTTAAAGAAATGCATAGATTTAGAAATGCATGCATTAGAATATCAAGTTATTAAACCATTAGAATTTTGAAATGGCATATGGCATACTTGCATGTGCACATAATGTGATTTTGAACAAAAAGCATGACATAGCTCATGATATTAGAACTACTGAATTTCAGAGGATCTGAACTATTCGAATATCAGAATTTTCTAAACATTCAGAACTTCAGTTTTGAGATTATGGCGTATTTTGATAATTTCAATAAAGCACCATTTCAAAACTCACCTGATTGAATTAACGATCAACAGGCATTTTAGTCTTGTTCGACAATAATCACGGATAGGTCTCGGCTTCATTTGATCAGTGGAACTAGGGTTAGGGGTCTATGGACATAGATAGCGCCCGTATGGGACGTTTGGCCCGTTGATAGCTATAGTGGGATTTATAAGTCTTTATTGATAGTTTGAACTGTTTGAGCCATATCTCACTTTAGAACATTTGACTTGTGCTTTGAGCTATGCCAAAGCAATTTTTGAACTCTAGACAATAGTCAGAGTGTTGTTTTAGAACTTTTAAATCACTATTTTAGAACTTTGAAACATTGTTCAAAATATTGATTTAGAACTTCGAACTTGGATTTTGAAATTTAAGCTAAAGAGCATATATGTTTTCTACTCAGTTGAGCATTGTTTCGGACCATCAGAATGTATAGTTTGAAACTCCTTCAGAGCATCGTTTGAGAAACTTTGAATTTTGAAACATTGAACTTTGATTTTCCAAAGGAGCATTTGAATTTAAATTTGAAGTTTAAACTCTAAACTGGTTTTATAACATACATCCCATTCTTGAGACTGTACATACTTTGAAATGGAACATGTGATATGAATTTTGGTTGTACATGCTTTTTAGACATGATTTTGTACGAAGCATGACAAGATCTAAGACCATACCCTCTGGCATGTGATTTGATACTGTAAGCTATATGATAAAGCTTGCATCAGTGTTGAGTTTATTAGTATATGATGTGTTTGATTAATATTGAGTTAAGTGAATGATAATATTGACTGGTGTTTCGTTATATTTGATTTGGTATTGAGCTGAGCGAATTAAAGATATAGTTTGATATTACACTGTATCATATTGATATCAGTTAAGTGATTGATGGTATTGTTGGATTATGCCCTTAGAACCATTCATTAGATGATTGACTTTGGCATTTTTTTATGTATCATGACATTTTTATTTATTATAGTTCATTATTATATTTGTCTTATAACTGCATAATGTAATCTTACATGATAATGTCCTTAGAATAGTAATAACACACTATTCTTAAAATATCCCTAGTCAAGTATTATTGTAAACAAGGATAACAATGATACGATAAGACTAGTATGTGGTTGATTGATGACCATTGTCATGGATATAGGATATCAAGTCATCACATAGGTACATGTTAGAGAACTATGTACTGGATCGACCCTCCATGAGAACGCTACATGGATTGTTATATGAGTGTCATAAGCGATTCTCATAGTGATGATGGTGTATGTGACCCTTTGACTTGAGATCATCAGAGATCCCAACATAGAGAATTGCATACTTTAATGCTGCTAGATGTCATTCGTAACAGGATGGACTATAAAGGTAGTAATTGGGTCTGCCTTGATCTATGTAGAGGGATGTTGAGTGATCAAGATAGGATTTATCCCTCTTATATAACAAGAGTGATGTCTTGGGCCCTTTGATAGAGTGAGACTAAGAAATGCATGGCCGTGCTCGAATAAGTCAATATGAGATATTGATTTTATTTGTTTAATTAGTCTACTCAGGAATCAAGAAACGCTGATTAGACTATACAAATGTGACACATTCCATGACTTGTGTCTAATCAAGACATCAAAGGATAAAGGGATTAGACTACACGGTAACATCTATCACGAGTAAGGTTATGTCGAGTCGTTGAAATTCTCGTTACATGGGTAGCAATGATGTGTTGCGAGATACCGCTCATTGCCTGTGACAATTTTGTCATTGCCATTGTTTTGAGAACCTATTGGGTCGCACACTTAGAACGGATCAATGAGGAGCTTAATTAATCCTATTCTGAATTGGATTAAGGATATAACTAATCCTATTCTGAATTAGATTAAGGATATAACTAATCCTATTCTAAGTAGGATTAGAGTTCTGTTTGACAGTAAATTTTAGGGTAAAATTTACTGCCTATAAAAGGATGTTTTGTGTTTTCTAAAACTGAGCCGCACAATTAAACAGAAAAGAGAAACTTGTTCTCTGTGGTTTTAGAGCTTCTTTCAAACAAAAACAAAATATTCTTTTAATCGAAGCTAGCAATTCGGTTAAAATAAAAACGCTCTTTAAGGCTTCTGATCGTGAGACGTTCATGAGTCATGAGATCCGTTCGTGTGGATACCATAGAGGCAAGAACGAAAAGTTGTTGCTTGTGACTCGACCAACGACAGAAAATCAGAGAAAGCGTTAGGTAAAATCTCGAAACCCTAATCAGGCAACTCTCCGAATCGATCCTAGTGGAGGCCGAATGATTTAAATTCTGCTGCGTGTTTGTTTCGGTTTCCTTCAGGTATGGATGGATATGGATAATTGATAATAATAGTGGTTTGAAGCTCTTTTTAATTGGTGCCGGGAATAGGATAATAAGGTATTTTGACGTATCCGTACTTCCGTACCCTAAAACCCTGGCACACCTAGAATCTTTAGGACATGATCTATGATAGTTATAAGAGCATACAATGATGGTATGACATAATATGTATAAGAAATAAGGATTGAAATATAAGCTTGCAGACAACATACATTGCATTTAGGACTGTATAATTCTACTTCTACATTTATATTAGTATCTTACTAAGTCGTGGCTTGTGTTAGCTTTAAATTGAAAAATGTTTTGAAATGACAAAAACTTAAGTAAGGCTAAATGTTTTTAATGTAAATTTGCTCAAAATGGACTTAATGATGGGAAATCTTTTAAAGAAAGTTTTGGATTGTGATTTTAATAGAAAAAGTCAGAAAATACTTTTATAAAAGTGATAGAATATTTTGAACTGACTTGAAATCATAAAAAGCCATCAATTTATCCCAAAATTCTCACCAAATAAGTGCAGGAAAGCTTGAGGGATCGATCCCTACTGTAAAGGGATCGATCCCCAATTGGCAGAATGCAGTGAAAGGCATTCTGGAAGATAAGGATCGATCCCTTATGGCGAAGGATCAATCCCTTTTCACGAAAATAGTGCCCAACGGCTAGTTTTTTAGAGTTTCAACGGGAAGTTTTGCATTAAATGTTTTAACAACCGTCCCAAGTAGTTGGTGGACTATAAATAGAGGCATTTATGAAGATTGAAGACAGAACAAGTACTCAAAAACTCTTAAAGCTTCAGGAAAGAAATTCAAGCTGAAAAATTCATCCTTTGTATCTCATTTGTGATATTTCATCTTGTTCATCACACACTTACATAAAATTTTTGATATTCAAAGGGATGTGCTAGCCTTGTAAGGTTTTCTTGTAAGAGAAAGGGTAGCTTTACAAGGGGATAGGTTTAGAAGTTTATTTCTAAGCCTTCAAGAGGAATTGTGTTGGCTCTATAGGCTATACTGAGAGGGGGGTGAATCGATTTTTACTAACCTTAGGTTCGTTTTTCGGTTCCTCTAAATTCTCTAGGTTAGATTGATATTTTCTAAGTTCTCTAAGCTAGGCAAGCATGCAATCCAAGTTCAATGCAATAAACACAATATAATCGCAAATAAATAAAGAGTAGGGAGAGAGAGATTTACATAATCGATTTATAGAGGTTCGGCTACCTTGCCTACGTCCTCTACCTTGAGACGCTCCCAAGGATTTTCTCCAAATCCACTTTCTTGAATTTGTGATTACAATCCCTCTTTTTCTTAGGCTCAAGAGTAACCTCCCTCTTTTTCTAAGCTTAAGAGAAACCTCCCTCTTTTTCTAGGCTCAAGAGAAACCTCTCCTTTACAAGGAATGGTGGGTTACAAATAATGTAATCAAAGAAGAGCCTCTAGATAGGCAAGTGATTACAGAAATTAGGCACAAAGAAAAGCCTATACAATGTTTGTGCTAAACAATACAAGAGATATGTGAATGATGGAAGATGAAGACTTTGTAGCTCTTGATTTGTTGTTGAGGCTTGAGGATTTGAGGAAAATGAGTATTGGAGTTGATTGAGTAGTTCCCCTTTCTTTCTTTAGCTTCTAAGCCTCTATTTATAGTCCCTTTGATGTATTCTAGCCGTTGGGTGGAGCCAAAACTTGAATATGACCGTTGTCTCACAAAAACTAGCTGTTACAGGCTATTTTCGGGCAAAGGGATCGATCCCTTTCCATAGGGGATCGATCCCAAGCTTCCAGATTGCTTATTCTAGGCTTGAGGATCATTCTGCCTTGAAGGGATCGATCCCTTCCCTTAGGGGATCGATCCTATGCCTCCAGAAAGCTATTTCTTGCACTTTTTGGGTTAAAAATGATGTGGTCTTTGATACTAATACAACCCAAAACATTTTAGTATTTTTGTGGAAGTTTTTCTTGACTTTCTCTAATGAAAACATGGTCCAAAAATTCATCAAGTGATTTTCTAAAATATTCAAAACATTTTATGAAGTATTAAGACCAATAAGGATGTATCATTAAATTATGGTCTTAATATTTGATATGTTTACTTGAAAATGGATTGAGAAAATCATGTGTGATAAGGCAAATTTACAATATGAATTATAATATTAAATCTTACTTAAGTTTTTATCATTTCAAAATATATATGGCAATTTAAAGCTAACAATCTCCTCTTTTTTTATATGACAAAACTTAATGTAAATTTGCTTTGAAAATTCTTAAATAAAATACTTCCCTTCAAATAAAGCAGGATTTTATAAAGCTCCCCCTTAATATAAGCATGGGTTTTGAAAATGAATTTTCAAACTATTTCTCCCTATTATCTCTCCCCTTTAATATCTCTTCCTTTTAATATCTATCTCTCCCCCTTTTCGTCATAACAAAAAGAAGGAAAAATAATAAAAAATATGTTCCCCCTAAAATCATGGCTATGTGAGAAGAGATAAAAAATATGCTCCATCCAACAAGAAACATGTTAGTACATGGGACTCATAGCACAAATAAATAAGTCAATATTCACAAAGAGTATGAAATATTCATGCAAAGAATATGACTTATGATCTTATACCAATTGTTTATAAATAATTTTGCAGTAAGTTCTCAATTGGTAATTAATGAAGCAAGTTGTGTATAAATATCTACTAAGGTCTATGACTTTCTCATTTCAATCCTATTAAGCACCTAAGTATATCAATTGTTCTTTCTAAAGTTCAACTAAGGTACATTGTAATACATCATGATTATGAGCTGAAATTATATAACATATCATATGCATGTGCTCATAAATCATTTTCAAGAAATATTGTGCCTAGAATTAAATCATACATTAATTAATCACAAATTCTAGCACAAAAGTGTTTCATGCAAAAGTGGTTTATGTGAATTCTTCCCTATTTGTCATTTCAATCTAAGGAGCATGAGAAGAATTGTCAATTTAAATCTCATACCGATTGTCAATTTAAAGCTCATACCAATTGTCAATTTAGTCTTGGCTTACCAATTGTTGAAAATATGGTTACCAATGATACCAATTGTTATTTCAATCTAAATGCCATTTGTTACTAATGGTTGACTTAGGCATTTTGCATGAATCCAATATCTATGTGTAGTGTGTTCATGTTAAGAAACTAATCATTCTAAATATGCAAGAACACAATCACACATCATCAAATATGCATATGGATTAATTAGCATACTATCATACAATATTAATCCAAATTCATATTCACAAAATTATACCATATGGAAGATTCAACACTAAGGTATTCAAGCAAACACATTTTCTTCCATGGTTTCAAGCACAAAAATCCTATGCTCATTTTCCAATTCAAGTCCTTAACCAATTATGAGCAAGGAAAAATTCAAAATTACCATTTTAATCAATTAAGAGCTATATCCCTAGTTGTTATCATCATTTAACGTTTTAGAGGGTATATGCTATTTTAACTAAAATGGCTTCACCTAAGTGAATCAATATTATCAAGCTAAAATATATTTTATCATTAAAATCCATAAACTATGAATGAGGTTAAGCACATAATATCATGAAAACAACTATTCTTATCTCATAGGCATGATTATTGATTCAACTTAAGTAAACATGCATGTTCAACATCAAAACAATCAAGATATAATGCATGTATATCAATAGTTGGTGTTGTCATTAAAGCCCAAGTTCTTTACTAATTTGGCCATAAGAAAAATTTAAGTACATGGATGATAAAGTTTCATGCATTTGAACATTTAGGATCCATTTATCATCACATATTGTAGGCCAATGAAAATTATGACCTTATACCAATTGTTGAATTTACATTTGAAATCAATCCTTAAGGTCAAGTTTTAATTCTTCTTCCACTAGATGTATAATTATCATGAAACCTAGTGTGGAGTAGGTGAGTCAAGCTAAGAAACATAATCCTATAAGCATGCTTGACTAGATGAACAAAAAGAATGAAAAATATTCATTATGCATAAGTTCATCAAATTCTCAAATATATCCATAAATTCTTAAAATAATTCTCAAAAATTATGTTTAAGCATTCATTGAAAGTATGTTTCAAGATTATTTCAAGAGTTATGCAATTCATGAATGTTTTCAACAAGAAGAATGCTTTTGCACTTGTGAGTTCAATAAAAATGATATTGATTGTTGAAAGTGATACCATTTGTTGGAAATGATACAAGTTGATGGAGTTTAGGCATGATATCAATGAAAAATGATTTTTCATATTCTAAACATCATCAAAAGGAAGTTAAAATATTGAATTTTAAGTTGAGAAGAAAGAAGATATCAAGAGAATTAAGAAAACTTCTCAACTAAGGCTTAAAAATGCAGAAAAGGGCATAAATTGCCTAGAGGGATCGATCCCATGAGCAAAAGGATCGATCCCTAAACTCCAGAATCAAGTTTCCTGCAAGTTTTTCCAAAGGGATCGATCCTGTATACCCTCATCCTGGTTCTGCAGATTTTTAACAGAAAATCCAACTTGTGAGGTGCCAAAACTTCGTTTTTGAGTATTTTAAGTCCAAGTAAGAGTTTAAACATTTGTAAAACATGATTTTGGACTTGTATGAATGAAAAACATGAATAAAAAACCATTTTACAAAAGATTTTTCAATTTTGGAAGAATTTACACAATAAAATGCATTTTTGGCCTCAAAAGATGTCATTTTGAGAGTTAAGCATATTTTGACAAAACTCAAGCATTGAAAACCACAACTATGTCAAAACAAACTTGTTCACATAGGTTTTAAGCACATATATCACCAAATCATACATCTTGTGAACAACATGCCATGATTTCCAACATACAAGTTCTTCATTATTGCACACAACATGACATTTTGAATATATAACATATTTGGCAATTTGAGGCAAGTAAATACATTATCAACACATAGAAAACTTGCTCAAAATGCAGAAATCCAATAATCATTTCAAAATTACTAAACATGCTTTTCATCCAATAATCCAATGCCTTTTATTTATCCATTCAACTTATAGTGCATCAAAGATCATCAACAAACCATATCATCAAGGCATAAACACTAAAAAGTTTAAGGAGTAAGGAATTAAGCTTACAATACTCCTTTGCTAGAGAATGCTTTGCCTTGAATAGTTAAATCCACCTTGTGCCATTCTTTGAAGAATTGTTGTGACCTTGCTAAGGATGGATTTCCAAGCTTTTCCTTTTTCTCATTGGCACAAGCAAACTCCATGAGGATGTGTTGAGCATTTAAACTCCATTGTTCCATTGTATTCCCATGCTCTCACACTCCTACAACAAACCATATTCAAACATGCTTTGGTACCCACATTTTCTTGGGTCCATGAGAGTTAGTGTAAACAATTTTTGATCCTTTGGGGATCCATTTCAAACTCAAATCATCATTATTTATTGCATGTTTTGGCACCCACATTTTTCTAACCACTCTTCCTCTAAATGTGGTTTTTCTATATATGCATGCTTGTGAAGAGTGTCCTATTTTATTGCATAGTGAGCATGTAAGAGATAAATCATGCATAGTATTTTTGCTCACAAGGAAATTCTTTAGATGAGTTTCTTTTTGTATTGCATTATATCCTAACCCATCTTTGTCAAAGAAAGCTCTTTGGGTCTCTAACATGTGATCTAGCTTTTGTTGACCCATATAAAACCTAGAAAATGAGTTATGCAAATTTAAGTTCTTTTTATTCAACTCATTTATTTCTAGGTTAGCCTCTTCTAATTTCTTTTCAAATTCTAGCTTAGCATTTATCAAGGCTTCATTTTCTATTTTTAATTTAGCAATGATTTTCTTATATTTGGAGTTCATGCATTGAAATTCATTTGCTAAATCATTAAAGGCATTTTGTAGTTCACTAATGGTATAATCATTATCTTCACTGGAACTACTACTAGCCTCATCATCACTAATAGCCATAAAGCATGAGTAGGCTACCTCTTCATCTACATTTTCCTCATCGGAGCTATCACTATCGCTCCATGCAGCCACAAATGCTTTCTTCCTAGGCTTCCTATCCTTTTCCTTCCTAAGTAAGGGGCAATCTAATTTAGTATGACCCGGTTCATTGCACTCATAACATACTAAGGGGTCCTTTTCTCTTCTACTTGACTCTCCCTTTTGATGTCTCATATTACTCTCTCTCTCTTTCATTCTCATAAATCTGCTGAATCTTTTGGCAAACATTGCCATTTCCTTTTCTTCCTCATTTCCACTCTCTTCACCATCATCCTCATGAGTGGAAGACTTAAGTGCTACCCCTACTTTCTTTGAAGGCTCTTCATTTCTTTTTAATTTCATTTCATGAGTAAGTAGAGAGCCCATAAGTTCATCTAGAGACAAGGTATTTGGATCTTTAGACTCTTCTATTGCGGTTACCTTTGCCTCCCAAGATTTTGGCAAGCTATTCAAAATTTTCTTAATCATTTCTACATTGGAATAGCTCTTGCCTAATGCCTTAAGTCCATTAATTATATCATTAAACCTAGTGAACATTTCGCTAATGGACTCATTTTCTTTCATCCTAAATAGCTTGTAATCATGTGTGAGCATTCCTACTTTGGTCTCTGTAACTTGATTTGTCCCTTCATGTGTGATGGCTAGTTTGTCCCATATTTGTTTAGCATTTTCACATAAGGAGACTCTATTATACTCATTGGGACCTAATGCACAAAAGAGGGTGTCACAGCCCGTGACCCTATTTTTCACCTTATTCTATACATCTTATATGGTTGGGCTGTCTGCGATACTTTACTTTTACTTTTACATATAAACAATTTCATATTAAATGATAATATGAATTACATCCCCTATCTTAATTCATAAGGAAGTAGTACCGTAAATAAGTCTAAATACAGAAAATAAATGATCATACCTTATTAATTAAATCGACCTGTCGCATCGTCCCCAAATGCGCAGTCGAAAATCCTTTTACTGCTAGACTCTCGGTCTTCGAAAACCTGAAATGTTAAAATTAAGGGGTGAGCAAACCACGGCTCAGTAAGGGAATTATATGCATACTTGATATTCAGCTTCCTATATGCTGAAAAACTTTTTCATTTTTCCTATGGGGCTTTAAGCTCACGTTTAGGAAGGATACTACAGTCGGCTAGGGATTCGGATGGAGTAAGGTAGGTATTTTGAAATACCTATCTTGTCCCGGAACCTAGAAGCAACTGTAGAGAGTAATATTCTTTCTTGTTTTGAAATTCAAATCCTTTCCTTTTTATTTCGTAATCTTTTCATATTCTTTTTCAAAATAATGCTTTTATGAAATAAAGCATTTAAGTAAAATAACTAATATTCATATTTTCTTTGAAAAGAATATTAGTTAAATTCTCATCATTCTCATTTAAAACTCATTTCATGTTTTACTGTACAACCATAATTAGTATAGTACTTTAAATACCAAAATCAACTATTAAATCTTTTTCGTATAACATATATATCATTTAAATCTAATATTCAATTTAAAAATTAAAATAAGAATATTAGATTTATTTCCCTCCTTTTTCCTTTTAAAAACTTATCACATATTCATGTCACATATAGTCTAATATTCAATTTAAAATTATAGTAAGAATATTAGACTTATAAACTCTTTTTCCTTTTGAAAACGTATCACATGTTCATATTACATATCATATGAAAATCATTTCGTAGTACTAAAATCAGTACTGAAATAAGCATTATATAAAATGCTGTAAATCACTTTCATTTAACTTATCTCATATCATGTAAAACATTTACATTTAACATATAACATATCATATAAAACAGTTTTCATATATGGAGACTTAGGCACACATGCCTAGCCCGTCCACTGGGTCGTTACTCATATCATGCTATAGACCCCGAAGGGTATAAATAATCATGTCAGATCTATGGCCATAGTCTATAATTGTCCTCGACGGATCACTGATCAGGTGTCGGTCGGGACTACATATCACATATCACATATTACATGTCGCATATCACATATCACATATCACATATCAGCATGATAGGATGCCAACTAGTCTCAAAAACCATATTTTTCATCATCATAAAACCTTTATGGAATTTATAAAAATATATAATTTCATCATTTAAAACCATAAAGGTTATAAAACCATTTAGTGAATATTTAAGAAATATATATATAAATATTCACTTTATTTCCTTTCATTTTCCATCTCGTATTACGTGAAATTTACATATCAAGAGAATTTTCGGTGATTTCATTATCACCATTCTCGAACAGGATTTTCGGTGATTTCCTTATCACCATTTTCGAAAACATGAATAAATGTAAAACCACTTTCATTTTATTCATGTTTTTATGAAAATATTCCTTTTCTCGATTTTCGTGTTTGAAAATCATTTCTTGTAACATAAAATCATTTATTATGATTTTTAGTAATTTTTCGAGAATTTTTCGATAATTTTTCAATAGTATAACGGCTGCCGATTGGCTAGCTTCCTGCACAGAAAATACAATTTATAATTTCCAGCCAGTACTTCATTCCAAATTCCAACCAATCATTTATCATAATAATTTCATAAAATATTTCCATAAAATATTTCGTAATTAAAACATGCAGACTGAATATCCCTACAGTGCTGCACATGCATCCCTTACCTTTTTCCGGGTCGGCGATCGCCTCGTTCGTCGCGCCCGTGTTCACCTCGCCCGATTCCATCATCTCGGTCATCGAAGAAATTTTCTAGAAATTAAATTCTAAATTTTAGGATTTTCCCATAATTATTTAAATAAATAAATTATTTAAATAATTTATCACTTTCCGAGATTTCTTACCGTTTCCCGTGATTCCCGGGTTTCCGAGTTCTCGAGATTTCTCATAATTTCCAAAATTCTCCTTTTTCTCTCTCTTTCTTCTTTTTTCCTCTTTTCTTTCTTTCTTTTCCTTTTTCTTTTTCTTTTCTTTTTCTTTCTTTCTTTTCTTTTCTTTTTCTCTTTTCTTCTTTTTTTTTCCTGGTCTGACCGGTTCAGACCAGTCAGACCGGTTCAGACCAGTCAGACCGGTTTGGGCTTCCTATGGTCGGTCTTTCGCCGGTGGTCGGTTCCCCGCCGGTTTTGGCCTCCCACACCTGGCCGAGGTGCCGACAAAGCTGGATCTGACCTCCGTTCTTCCCCATCGCCGGCGACGGTGCCAGACCTAGGAGGGTGGGTTTCGCCTCCTTTCCTCCCTATTTCTTCCCTCCTCCGCTGTTTCCTTCACCACCGGTGGCTCCTTTCGCCTTCATCTCTCTTCGGCGGTGGTGCTGGTAGCGGTGGCGGTGCCTGAACGGGCCGGCACCGCCGTTCCACTTTTCTCTTTTTTTTTTCTTCTCGGGTTTCCTCCGTTTCCTTCGCTTCTGTTTTCCATTTCTTCACGTCGCCTGCCTCCTTTCCTCACGTCGCCGGCACCTTCTCTTCCTCTCCTCGGTTCGCCGTTCGCCGTCGCCCTTCTCTCTCTCTTCCTTTCTCTGCTCCGACTGACGGGCTCCCTCTTATTTTCTACAGAAACGGGATCCAATTTCTCGTTTCTATTTTAGTTGTTTTTTTTTTATACTTATTTTATATATATACATATAATACCTATAATATTATTATTATATATATAGTATAGTACTATATATATATTATTATTATATATATATAGTATATATTTGTGTATTAAAATATAGATATAGTATAGATATATATGTATATTTATTTACTTTAAAAATTACATAACATTTATATACATTTTTATATAAATGTAATAATAATACAATATATATTGTATTTACAATATATATATTTTCAAACTTTAATGTAAATCAATATTTACATTTCTCAATTATATGTATATATATTTATATATACATAAGAGATTATACTAAAATACATATGTATTATTTAACTTTATAAAATAGTATATATATATATATATTCATATATACAAACATATATTGATATATACTATATAGTATTTACATACATATGTATTTGTATAAAAATACATTTATATAATTTGTAATTATATAAACATATTTTATTTTCATTCTCTCATTTTCCTTATTTAATTTGGATATCCATTTATCCAAATTAAATTTCCTCTTTTCATTATTTTCCATAATTTCATCCTTCTCCTTATTTACAATTTATCCAAATTTATATTCCTCAATTTCCTCACTTCCTTAATTTCCGGAATTTCAACGATATTCCATCTCGTAAATAAATTTTATTTATTTACTTTAATTTATTTATTTCCTCTTGTCTATTTTCTTCACTATTAATTTCCAATATCAATAATTTCCAATAATTGGAAAATTTGCGGTTATCACATTCTCCCCACCTTAAGAAATTCGGTCCTTCGAATTTAACTTAATTCATAAGGTGGTAGCATCCTGTATACTTAGAGTTCTTGTCCTTTACATCATCTTTCAAATTATACTGCCAGTATACCTTTAACATCTGAATCTCTTTTGATACCATTGTATATCATCTTTCATCATATACTTATACTCCCTTAAATTTCTTATCAATTGGGAGTTATCCATTTCCACCCCTTTTCATATCACATAATAGCGAATTCATGCTATTCATTATTCATTTTTCTCAATTAGTGCCAAGTCGATATAATTTGATAACTATCATTTATACACTGTATTTAGTAGTATGTAATCGTCCCAGGAGCTTTCATATCTCATGCATCCGCTCTCTCAACATATTATTGAGCGTTTCATACTACGCTCACATATCTATATCATGTACGGAGCGGTGATGTCTATAAATTTGGAATCTCAGAGCCTTTTGCTATTTCCCATAAACATATAGCTACTTAGAGATTCCCATCACATATAAGGCTAACTGGAACTTCACATACATTCCCATCATCTTTTATAATTATATTTCGACTATGGCACTAAAGAATCTAAGAGTTTGATAATGGAAAAGTGATTTCATTAGACTATCGGTCCATAATCACTTTTACATTATCATATTTCTTTTAGATTCTTCATTATCCACAATATTCATTTCATATTTATTTCATCCAATTGCTGCAGTTCATTTGCAGACTCTACCATTCACCATCTCTTACCATAATTTCATCAGGAGATAATCATTTTCTCTCCATATCGTCTTTTCATGTAGTCTTATCATTACATCTCTTATTCTTATGGTATACTCTATATCACTTAAGTTTTAGAATATACCTGAGAATATACTCTTTTAATAATTAAATTCCACAGTGACAAAATCTAATTATCAATTAATCTTCTTACTATTTAACTTCATTCTTGAATCTATAATTATCAATTTAATCGCCTCATTATCCATACAAATCCACTATTTCCATCATTTCGAGGTGGTGGTATATATATATCATTTTCCATTTACATTACTGGCAGTAAAATGTAGATCATTTCTTTACTCCTTTGAATATGATTACTTTTCCTCTATTTAGTTTTGGCTCGATCTTACATCTAGCCATAATTATGTGATAACCACAAAATCACTTTTAGTTTTAAATTCGGGAACTAACTCATATTCGTGTTCCTTCTTCATCATGTACTTTCCTCTTATGACATATTCATCTTTTCCTTCATCATCATTTCATTCACTTTTCTTTAGTGATAACATATTCCACTATTACCCCTTTTAATCGTTTATATACCGTCTTTATACTTATTCATTCACTGACTTAAACTTATTAAATTTTAAGTCACATATGTAGAGCAGCTAACCCATAACTCTCTTATAGACTGGCAACAGTATTTAGCTAGACCCATTTCATTCTGTATCTCAATCATTATCTCGTCATCCTTGATAGATCCACATCGTTTTGTCATTCGAGATTGTATAGCTTAGAAAGAGATACTGTCTAGCTAAATCTTCTATTTACCTTTCTTAACATATAGATTACAATCTTTGAGAGTCTGTGAGGTTATACCACTATGCTGCTCATTATCCATTTGTGACGTCCCCGTCACTCCATCTTATCACTTATCTTGTCCTTCTTTAGTTAGATTTAGTTTATACAGTGTCATTCTTTTCTTACCTTTAAGCTAATTATTTAATAGCTTATGAATTATTTTGCAATCTCCATAGACTTAAAAATATATGATATATATACATATCATTTCATTTCCACAGGATCTCATACATCATCTTATCTTACATCCCCGATATCCAATATACACAATATCTACTTGTACTGTACCGTAACTGAATATTAACTTTATTATACATAAACATAGGAGTATACCTTCTATACTAACTGGGAAGCGTATTGAGAAGGTACACTTCGATTCTTCAAAAACAAGCTCCTCTAGTCGGAGCGGATTTCACTTCAGTAAATCTGTAGGAAAAATGGTCGTAAAAGGGTGAGTTTACGCTCAGTAAGAAAAGTATGTAAAAGAGCGTACTATGCCTCTATATGAACTTTTCCTACTTGGCTCTATAATGTCATGTAAAGCATTATAAAGCATGCATCATAAACATCTTTCATGCATTAATTGCCATCATGCATAATTATTTCAAATGCCATGGCAAACATACTTTGTATGCTTTCTTTAAAACATAGCATACATATAAAACATGTATCATACTTCTTCTTTAAAACTTCATACTTCATAGCATACTTCATACTTGAAAACATACATCGTATACTGTTCTTCATACATACATTTTTATACTTGAAATAGATGGAGACCATGTACAATGTTTAAGCGATTGAGTCGTCATATAAACCGTTCATTCCCATTTATATGACTTTATATGACTCTAATCATGCATTGGTACAGTAGTGCACTCCGTATAGGTCAGGGATTCTCTCCTGCCTTTATAATTTCCACAGTGAACACTAGTCAGGTGTCACATGTGGGATTGAGGACCGGACTAAGGTTCCTCGCTCAACATCCATATTACTGAGGACTTGATCAGAGTCTCTCAGCCATCAGAAATGCATAATCATTACGCAGTCCATAGTCTCAAAACATTATAATATCCTTTTTCAGAAAACACTTTTTGTGTTTAAATCAATTAAGCTTGAAAGCTCTTTTCATGCATGGCAGTCGACTGGTCTCATAGGGCAGTCGGCTGCTACTTCATAACTTCCTTTTTCGAAATTATTTTCATTTAAATTTCTATATTTTCATATTTGAAAATACGAGAGGGCAGTCGACTGGTCATTATAGCAGTCGACTGGTTTTCAGACAGAATGCTTCTTCAGAAATAGCAGTCGACTGGCCCATATAGCAGTCGACTGTTTTTGAAACAGAATACATCTCGGAAAATAGCAGTCGACTGGTTCTATAGGCAGTCGGCTGGTTTTGAAACAGAATGCATCTTGAAAATTAGCAGTCGACTGTCTCATATAGCAGTCGACTGGTTTGAAACAGAATGCTTCTGGGTAAATAGCAGTCGACTGGCTTACATAGCAGTCGACTGGTTTGCATCGGGTTTCGGAAAACGACGTTTTGGTTGTCTCTAGGCAGTCGACTTCCCATTTAAGGCAGTCGGCTGCTCCTAGCCTAATTGGTACTAGGAGACAAGTCCGAAAATGTATCTTTTCCTACATAAAACAACTTGTACATCTTTCCAAAACATGTAAAACATCATAAAAACATGCGGACATAGCCGCCTTACGTCCGTTACATAAATTCCTTACCTCGATTTTCTCGAGAACGCAAGATCACTTGATGCGTCACCTTAGCTTTTCACCTTTTTAACCTAAAATCATCATACCATATCAAACCTTAAATTAAATCACATACACATGTTATACCAACTCAAAACAACTTCACATCATGAACGAAATTGTAAGAATCATCTTCTTCTCTTACCTTCACTAGAGATCAAGATCTCAACCTTTGAGATCTCTTCCAATACTTGAGATCAATTCACCAAATTTTAGATATCACCTAGTCTAACGACAAGGATCGATTTTCGTTAACTGAACTTCGTGAATTGGTGAGGCAAGTAAGGTAGTTTAGCAAGAAGCTTGGAATGGAAACTATGGAAGTTTGGATGGAACGAGAGGGAGAGCTGGGAAGAGGGGCTGGCGTAGGGTGATGATGATGATGAGGGTGAGTCATGCAAGGCATTAAATGCATGCTCATCTCATCCTTTATCTCAGCCAAGCTTTTCTTGACCTTTTGACCCATTTGACTATCATTTAATTCTTCTTCCATAGGACTCATCCATTTAATCACCAATCATGCTTTTGATTTTGTTTCTTGTCTCATATCCCATTTATTTTCCTGATATCAACATGCTTCATTTGACTTATGGACATTCAACTTTATTATTTCTTCTATATTCCCTTCCATTCATCATACATACATTATTCATACATCAATTACACATAAATCTTTATACTCATTTAATCATATTAACTTAGAATACTTTACATACATGGAGGAACTACATGAAATTCAGGGATCTCACACCATTTGTGTCTTAGACTATATGGTATATCATTACTTTATCCTCAAATGGATGCCTCATTCATTAGGCTTATATATCTCATAAGGAATTTCATTAACCTTGTAAACCTCCATAGAAACTCGTAAAATTATATCGAGTTCTAATTATTATCATCCTAAGATCACCAATTTCCAACTTTCCATCTAGTGATGCCTTTACAAAGATTGCTCTTATAAGCTACTTATATATCTCTAATTAACTCAGTTTAAGGCATCAGTTTCATAAAAAGATTATTTGTTCTTCATAAGAACTTTATTTCATAATAGGAATTAAATTCACCATTTAATTCATCCTCAATCACATCACTGTATTTCCATCATTTAACTGTATTGATAGGATGATATTTTGTGAATTTTATATGTGGCAATATATTTTTTTTTATTGATGTTTTATGCCTAAAAGAGCTTACTAATGTTTATTTTATGTTTTAGGTATTAAATATCAAAATTGGAATAAAAAGAAGTTAAAAAGAGCAAAGTGCAGTATTTTCTGTCCAGCTTGAAAGATTGACATTTTTGACCAATTTAACGACCTGATCTCAAGAAGTGGCCTTCATGGAAGTTGTAGAGGACTTCTCAAGGTTTCCAGAATGTCCAAGATCGCAAAATTTGGAGTTCATTTGGTGGGTCAAACGTCTGGACAAAATCAGTACGAAATTCTGGGCAGAAAAACGAGATTGAGAAGAAATTCCAACAAAGCAAGTTCAAGACCAGATTTTGTTGAGAGAAGATAGTTTCTTAATTTTATTTTGTCTTAGATTTGTAATTAATTAATAAAAATAGGCCTTAGGAATTTTACTTAGAAAATAATTGTAAAAAGATGATGAGATAAAGGTAAGAGTTTGACTAGTCAAATTACTTGTTTTCCAAGTAAACTCTTATCTGAATCCCACATTGCTTAGGAAAGTCTTTTAAACTCTTCCTTAGGCCTATATAAAGAGCACAAGGCTCTCATAAACAACATCTCTCTTATCCCCCTTACATCCCTCTCCTCCCTCTTCCCTCTTAGTCTTTTGTAAGGTTTTCTTTAGGGTTTTAATAAAAGTTTTATTTTCTTTCATTTAATTTTGATATTGCTGGATTTCTTTTTCTTTAAAAATTTTATTTTTCTTCTTTTCTTTATCATTGGTCTTGTTGATTTCTTTCTTTTATGTTATAAAATTATTTTCTTTTTAGTCTTGCCAATAGAAACAGATTTAATTTTGTATTTAATATTTTTCAAAGTAAAGCAATTTCTTTATAGTTTTTAGGATTAAATTGTTTTCTTTTCTTTTCTTTATTTAAACTGATTCTTCCCTTAGGGTTTATTAGGTGTTATCTATTTTATAATGTTATATGGTTGCTGACTTCTTTAGTGATAATTATTTTGATTCTTGTTTTGTTTTTCATATTATTTGTTTAGTTCTTGCTAGTTTATAATCTTGATTCCAGATTTCTTGTTTTAGATTATTAAAGATTGATCTATTGATTGTCTTTTGCATGATTCTTGATATCTTTATAATATTAAACTTGAAATTTATGATCTTGAATATGACTAGTGAGTAGGTTTCTTATTCAGTTACAAGGTAAATTGATTGTTCTTGGAAAAAGAATGTTGTGAGATTTTGAGCTTATAATATAATTGTTGATTAAGTATCTAAGATTCTCTGAGCACATTTGCATGATTATTTACTTGATTAGATGGTAGGGCCCACTATTTAATTTAATTGAATAATCTACTGCCAGATTAAAAACATAAGTCCGTAATTGCTTATGGAGTTAATCACTAGGGATGGAGGAGAATTGAGGTTTAGATTAAATGAACCGAGCTTATGTGTTTGTTGTCTAATGTCAACCCATATCTTTCTAGTTGTTAATGCTGCTACAACTTATATCTAGAGAGCTTGTTCTAGGTAGGTTAAGTAGTTAGAGATTAGTTAAAGAGCTTGTTTTAACTAACGACTCAATAAGGGAAGATGGTGTAACAGAGCTTGTTGTTATGCTACGGTTGACTATTTAATTGACAATAATATTTTGTAATCAATGATCAACATTTAAATCTAAGAATAATTAATTACCTTGTAACTGAAGCTTTTTCATATTTGTTTTTGATATTTAATAATCCTTGCTTTCTCTCTTTTAGGCATAGCTTATAAAACTCCAAAACCCCAAAATTTCTTCTTTCCCTAAACCTTAAGATTAGATTTTTAATTTAATAATTAACTTAAATAATTCAGTCTCTGTGGGTTCGACCCTTACTCCGCTATCTACATAGTAGAGTTAGGAAGTTTTATTTTTGGTGACTAACGACTCTCATCAAATTTTGGCGCCGTTGCCGGGGATTGTTATTTATTTAAGTTGTTTATTATAATTTAAAGATCTAATTATTTTCTTTTCTTTCTTCCTTGCAGGGTTTGCATGTCTGACGAGGACTCTAGTTACAGACTTCGAAAGATTAGAGATTACATTCAAGCAACCCAAAGTGCGGTGCTACAAACGCCCCAACCACCACCATCGACTTCCAACGATCCACCTTCCACCGAGCCCACGTTCAATCTCACTTTTGAATTCTCTAGTGATTCAGAAGAGGACATCATGGCTCAAAACGCTAATAGAACCTTGAAGGAGTTGGCAGCACCCACTATGAACCAACAACCCCTCTGCATTACCTATCCTACTTTAGATGTTGCTTTTGAATTAAAATCTGGTTTGATACATCTTTTACCAACTTTTCATGGTCTTGCAGGTGAAGATCCACACAAACATCTAAAGGAGTTCCATGTTGTTTGCTCCACCATGAAGCCTGCTGGGGTTAGTGAAGAGCAAATCAAGCTAAGGGCCTTTCCATTCTCTCTGGCAGATGCAGCCAAGGATTGGCTTTACTACTTACCTTCTGGGACCATCAACACTTGGGATGATATGAAGAAACTCTTCTTGGAAAGATATTTTCCTGCTTCTAGGGCAGCCAACATCCGCAAAGAAATTTGTGGAATTAGGCAATTTAATGGTGAGTCACTCTATGAATATTGGGAAAGATTTAAAAGATTATGTGCTAGTTGCCCACATCACCAAATTCATGAGCAACTATTGATCCAATATTTCTATGAGGGACTATTACCCCATGATAGAAGTATGATAGATGCAGCTAGTGGAGGAGCTTTAGTGGACAAGACTCCTCAAGAAGCCCAAAACTTGATAGCAAACATGGCTGCCAATTCTCAACAATTTAATACAAGGCGTGATCCACCACCACTATCTAAGCAAGCACACGAGGTAAGTACTTCTTCTTTGGAAAAACAAATTGCTAATCTAACATCTCTTGTGCAACAATTGGCTGTAGGTAAAATGCAACAAGCCAAGGCTTGTGGAGTTTGCTCCAACATAGGACACCCTACTGATATGTGTCCAACCTTACAAGAAGATTCCATGGAGCAAGCTAATGTTGTAGGAGGATTCCCAGGGCCTTCCCAAGGTAAGTATGACCCTTACTCCAATACTTACAACCCTGGTTGGAGGGAGCACCCAAATTTGCAATATGGAAATAAGTCTACACCATATGTCCCACCACACAATAGGCCAAGTAATTTTCAAGTCCCCAAACCTACATACCAAGAGAGGCCACCACCCCAAACACAACACCAAAGTGGAACCATGTCTCTTGAAGAAATTGTAAAGAATCTTGCTGCCTCTACTTTACAAAATCAACAAGAGAACAATCAAAGAATTGTACTCCTTGAGCGTCAAATGAGCCAAATGGCTACTTCCCTAAGCAGACTTGAAGCCAAGGAATCCAACAAGTTGCCATCTCAACCAGAGGTCAATCCAAGAGAGAATGCACATGCCATAACTTTGAGAAGTGGTAAGGAAATTGTCCCTAAGGAACCCTTAATTATAGATGTTGACAATGGCTCTAAAAACTATCAAGAAATTGAAAATTCAAGTGAAATAAAGGAGGATGTCAACTCTAATAACAAAGGAGACCAAGGGACCGATTTTGATAATGCAAATGGGGGTGTCGACAAGCATAATGCAGGCAAGGAAGGATATATCAGCAACCTTCCACCACTTTATAGAGAGGTAAGTAATAAAAAAGTTCCATTTAACACAGGTACTTACCCTCCTCCTTTTCCTAGCAGGTTAGCCAAAAACAAAAAAGATGAGCAAGAAAAGGAGATTTTGGAAACCTTTAGGAAAGTTGAAGTCAATATTCCTCTTCTTGATGCCATTAAGCAAGTGCCAAGGTACGCAAAGTTTCTAAAAGAATTGTGCACTAACAAGAGGAAATTGCAAGGTAATGAGAAGGTAAGTGTGGGGGAGAATGTTTCTGCGGTTATCCAAAGGAAACTCCCTCCCAAGTGCAAGGACCCAGGTACATTCACTATCCCTTGTAAGATAGGTGATATTAGATTTGAAAGATGCATGATAGATCTAGGTGCTTCGATTAATGTTATGCCATTGTCAATCTTTAAAAGTTTGAATCTTGGAACTTTAAAAGAGACTGGTGTAATAATTCAATTAGCTGATAGATCTAATACATATCCTGAAGGGGTAATTGAGGATGTACTAGTCCAAGTTAATGAACTTGTCTTCCCTGCAGATTTTTACATACTGAATATGGAAGATGATGACTCTCCTAATGCAGCACCTATATTGTTAGGTAGACCATTCTTAAAAACATCTAGGACTAAAATTGATGTGCACAATGGAACCTTAACTATGGAATTTGATGGTGAAAGTGTTAAATTTAATATTTTTGAAGCCTTGAGATATCCTAGTGATGTGCATGCTGTTTTTGGAATTGATGTTATTGATGATCTAACCCAACAATTCTTTGAGCTAGGAAGAGAAGACAAGTTAGAGGTGGCTATAAGCCACAATTTACAACTGGAAAATTTTGAAAAAGACCCCTTTGCTGATTTTAATAGTTTACTAAAGGAGGAAGTTTTTGCTCTTCATTCCTTACCCGAAGCAAGGTATGAAAACTTAAAGAGAGACTTGTCTAATACTCATACAAAGCTTCTTCCTTCTGTTGTGCAGGCCCCTGAGATCGAATTGAAGCCATTGCCAGAACATCTTAAATATGTGTTTTTGGGAGACAATGAAACCTTGCCTGTAATCATTGCAAAGGACCTCACACCAATGCAAGAAGAAAAGCTCATTCAAGTGCTTAAAGATCATAAGACAGCCATAGGATGGACTATTGCAGACATCAAGGGAATAAGCCCAACTGTGTGTATGCATCGCATCTTACTTGAGGAAGGTTCAAAACCAACACGAGAGGCTCAAAGAAGATTGAACCCTCCAATGATGGAAGTTGTGAAAAAGGAGATCTTAAAACTCCTTGATGTTGGGATTATCTATCCAATCTCTGACAGTAAGTGGGTGAGCCCAATACAAGTGGTTCCAAAGAAGTCAGGCATCACGGTGGTGAAGAATGAAGATAACGAGTTGATACCAACAAGAATTCAAAATGGGTGGCGAGTTTGCATAGATTATAGAAAATTGAATGCTACTACTCGCAAGGATCACTTTCCTTTACCTTTTATTGATCAAATGCTTGAAAGACTTGCTGGTAGAACTCACTATTGTTTTCTTGATGGTTATTCAGGTTATAATCAAATTGTGATAGCTCCCGAGGATCAAGAAAAGACCACCTTCACATGCCCCTTCGGCACTTTTGCTTATAGACGCATGCCATTTGGTCTTTGTAATGCTCCTGCCACTTTCCAAAGGTGTATGGTAAGCATATTTTCTGATTATGTAGAAAATATCATAGAAGTTTTTATGGATGATTTCACAGTCTATGGAAACTCCTTTGATGAATGCTTAGACAACCTTACACTTATCCTTCGAAGATGCATGGAAACTAACCTTGTTTTAAATTCTGAAAAATGTCACTTTATGCTAGAACAAGGAATAGTTTTAGGGCATGTAATTTCTGCAAATGGCATAGAAGTTGATAAATCTAAGATTAGCATTGTTCAATCTTTACCTTACCCCACAAATGTGCGGGAAGTGCGTTCTTTTCTTGGACATGCAGGTTTTTATCGTAGGTTTATCAAAGACTTCTCCAAGATTGCGTTACCTTTGTGTAAACTCTTACAAAAGGATGTTGATTTTGTGTTTGATGAGAGATGCAAGGAAGCATTCGACAAGTTGAAAGAATGTTTAATCTCTGCTCCAATCATTCAACCACCTAATTGGGATCTACCATTCGAATTGATGTGTGATGCAAGTGATTATGCAATTAGGGCTGTTTTGGGACAAAAAGTTGGAAGAGCTTCACACGTTATCTATTATGCTTCAAGGACCCTAAATGAAGCTCAACGAAACTACTCCACCACAGAAAAAGAGCTTCTTGCTATTGTCTTTGCTTTAGATAAGTTTCGATCTTACTTGCTTGGTACTAAAATAATTGTTTATTCTGATCATGCAGCCTTGAGATATTTACTATCCAAAAAGGAGGCAAAGCCAAGACTCATAAGATGGATCCTTTTGCTTCAAGAATTTAACTTAGAGATCAAAGACAAGAAAGGTGCAGAGAACTTTGTGGCAGATCATTTAAGTAGATTGGAAAGAGAAGAAGATGCGTTACCACTTCAAGAGTTCTTCCCTGATGAAGAATTGATGGCAGTCAAAGTAACTACACCATGGTATGCAGATATTGTGAATTATTTAGTTACTAACACTTTGCCTCATGATTTGACTAGAGCTCAGAAGGATAAGCTTAAGAGTGATGCCAAATATTATATTTGGGATGACCTTTACTTGTGGAAGAATTGCTCTGACCAAATAATAAGAAGGTGTGTCACACAAGATGAGATTCCATCAATCTTGACCTTCTGCCATAGCTATGAGTGTGGAGGCCACTTTGGACCTAATAGGACGGCAAGAAAGGTATTAGACTGTGGATTCTTTTGGCCCACAATATTTAAAGATGCATACTTATTTGGCAAGACATGTGAGCATTGCCAAAAGTCAGGTAACATCTCTCAAAGAAACCAAATGCCACAAACCCCTATTCTAGTTTGTGAAATTTTTGATGTTTGGGGCATTGATTTCATGGGACCTTTTCCTTCCTCCTACAGTAATCTTTACATAATTCTTGCAGTTGATTATGTCTCGAAATGGGTGGAAGCTAAAGCCACTAGGACTGATGATTCTAAAGTTGTTGCAGAATTTGTTAAATCTAATATTTTTGCTAGGTATGGAACACCAAGAGCTTTGATAAGTGATAGAGGTACCCACTTTTGCAATCGTATGATTGAAGCTTTATTGAAGAGGTACCACGTCACTCACAAGGTGTCAACAGCCTACCATCCTCAAACAAGTGGCCAAGCAGAAGTCTCTAATAGGGAGATAAAAAGTATTCTAGAGAAAACTGTGAACCCTCAAAGGAAAGACTGGAGTATGAGGCTTAATGATGCATTATGGGCATATAGAACAGCCTATAAAACACCTATTGGGATGTCCCCTTATAGGTTGGTTTTTGGTAAGCCATGCCATCTTCCTGTTGAGTTGGAACATAAAGCTTATTGGGCTATAAAACAATGCAACATGAATTATGATGAAGTGGGAAACCATAGAAAGCTTCAGTTGCAAGAGCTAGAGGAGATTCGTAATGAAGCCTATGTAAACTCAAGGATTTACAAGGAGAAAACTAAAGCCTTCCATGACAAGAATATTGCAAGAAAGACTTTTGAAATTGGACAAAAAGTTCTTCTCTATCACTCAAGGCTTAAGTTATTTCCAGGTAAGTTACGTTCTAGATGGGTAGGACCTTTTATTGTTACTAACGTTTTTCCTCACGGTGCAGTTGAAATTCAAAGTTCAAAAACTTCAAAAGCTTTCAAGGTGAATGGACATAGATTGAAACCATACTATGAGGGATTTAAAGTCTACAATGTGGAAGAGGTGAAATTGGAAGATCCAATCTACGAGGATTGAAAGAGGTGGCAATGTCGAGCAAACGACAATAAACAAAAGCGCTACTTGGGAGGCAACCCAAGGATGTAAAAACAAGGGAGTATTTCTTCCTTTACTTGTATTACCATTTAATTTTTGAGTTTTTTATTGTTCTTCTTTGCATGCTAGACTTACTTTGAGGACAAAGTAAGATTTAAGTGTGGGGGGGAATATTGATTTATGAGTCTATAGAGTTTTTTTTTAGGAAGTGGAAATTAAAAAAAAAAAAGGTCAAATTTTTAAGAGTTTTGAAGATCATGATATGTTTCTTTCTTTTAAGGATTGATTCTAAATTAAAACAATGTTTTATAAGAAAGTTGAGACTATTTTGATTGTTATTATTATTGAAGTGAGTACTTTCTAAAGAATTTATGTGAGTTCATGATTAAATATGATTGATCATATGATATTGATAATGTGATTAGTTCATTGAAGTTGGTATAAGCAAAGGATAAATAGACAAGAACAAAAGAAAAAAAATAAAAATAAACATAAAAGAGAAAAAAAAAGAAAAAAAAATAGAGGTTGAAAGCTTTAAATTCTACTCCAATGTTTTGAGTTGCTTGATCTTGTTGATTAAATTCTTTGAAGTGACTTGAAATATGAGTATGCAAAGCACTCTAAAAGAGGGCTAACTTGTTGAGTAACCGGGTGTTGGTATCACCAATATTAACATTCGCGTAAAAAGGCAAGTAAGTACTTAGGGAAACCATTGTTGAAACCTCAAAAGAAAAAAAAAAGGTTCTTGATCTATTGACTTTGTTTGTAGTAATGTAAAGTGGATAATTGCAAAGTTGATATTATATGTTTCAGTTGTGTTGATCGTAAATTTTGCATGAATTTATTTCGAAGTATGCATGAATATGAGAAGTAATGATTAGAATATGATTGACTTGATTATTTAACTCTTGTTGAAGTTACGAGTTAAGAATTGAAAGATTTGAAAATATGTCCATGATCTTAATCTTGTTTTGGAGTCATAATTTTTAAAATTGAGTCTTAAGTAAAAGATTTTGTGGGTATATCTTCTGAAAGCCCTCACGAGACACAACTCGTCCACTAGGGGTGACCTAGGGGTTTAAAGGCTTATTGCATATGCTAAATGCAATCGTGATTCCTACGAAAGTGAGTTAAGATTTTAGGATTTAGTTCTTTAGGAATTAGTTTAGCTAAGGTTTGCTAGAGGACTAGCAAAAGCTAAGTGTGGGGGAATTTGATAGGATGATATTTTGTGAATTTTATATGTGGCAATATATTTTTTTTATTGATGTTTTATGCCTAAAAGAGCTTACTAATGTTTATTTTATGTTTTAGGTATTAAATATCAAAATTGGAATAAAAAGAAGTTAAAAAGAGCAAAGTGCAGTATTTTCTGTCCAGCTTGAAAGATTGACATTTTTGACCAATTTAACGACCTGATCTCAAGAAGTGGCCTTCATGGAAGTTGTAGAGGACTTCTCAAGGTTTCCAGAATGTCCAAGATCGCAAAATTTGGAGTTCATTTTGGTGGGTCAAACGTCTGGACAAAATCAGTACGAAATTCTGGGCAGAAAAACGAGATTGAGAAGAAATTCCAACAAAGCAAGTTCAAGACCAGATTTTGTTGAGAGAAGATAGTTTCTTAATTTTATTTTGTCTTAGATTTGTAATTAATTAATAAAAATAGGCCTTAGGAATTTTACTTAGAAAATAATTGTAAAAAGATGATGAGATAAAGGTAAGAGTTTGACTAGTCAAATTACTTGTTTTCCAAGTAAACTCTTATCTGAATCCCACATTGCTTAGGAAAGTCTTTTAAACTCTTCCTTAGGCCTATATAAAGAGCACAAGGCTCTCATAAACAACATCTCTCTTATCCCCCTTACATCCCTCTCCTCCCTCTTCCCTCTTAGTCTTTTGTAAGGTTTTCTTTAGGGTTTTAATAAAAGTTTTATTTTCTTTCATTTAATTTTAATATTGCTGGATTTCTTTTTCTTTAAAAATTTTATTTTTCTTCTTTTCTTTATCATTGGTCTTGTTGATTTCTTTCTTTTATGTTATAAAATTATTTTCTTTTTAGTCTTGCCAATAGAAACAGATTTAATTTTGTATTTAATATTTTTCAAAGTAAAGCAATTTCTTTATAGTTTTTAGGATTAAATTGTTTTCTTTTCTTTCTTTATTTAAACTGATTCTTCCCTTAGGGTTTATTAGGTGTTATCTATTTTATAATGTTATATGGTTGCTGACTTCTTAGTGATAATTATTTTGATTCTTGTTTTGTTTTTCATATTATTTGTTTAGTTCTTGCTAGTTTATAATCTTGATTCCAGATTTCTTGTTTTAGATTATTAAAGATTGATCTATTGATTGTCTTTT
Organism: Heritiera littoralis; assembly: GCA_031772115.1. Taxonomy (NCBI): domain Eukaryota; kingdom Viridiplantae; phylum Streptophyta; class Magnoliopsida; order Malvales; family Malvaceae; genus Heritiera; species Heritiera littoralis. The sequence continues at coordinate 906,972 of JAPDPK010000038.1, read as the reverse complement.
GCATGATTCTTGATATCTTTATAATATTAAACTTGAAATTTATGATCTTGAATATGACTAGTGAGTAGGTTTCTTATTCAGTTACAAGGTAAATTGATTGTTCTTGGAAAAAGAATGTTGTGAGATTTTGAGCTTATAATATAATTGTTGATTAAGTATCTAAGATTCTCTGAGCACATTTGCATGATTATTTACTTGATTAGATGGTAGAGCCCACTATTTAATTTAATTGAATAATCTACTGCCAGATTAAAAACATAAGTCCGTAATTGCTTATGGAGTTAATCACTAGGGATGGAGGAGAATTGAGGTTTAGATTAAATGAACCGAGCTTATGTGTTTGTTATCTAATGTCAACCCATATCTTTCTAGTTGTTAATGCTGCTACAACTTATATCTAGAGAGCTTGTTCTAGGTAGGTTAAGTAGTTAGAGATTAGTTAAAGAGCTTGTTTTAACTAACGACTCAGTAAGGGAAGATGGTGTAACAGAGCTTGTTGTTATGCTACGGTTGACTATTTAATTGACAATAATATTTTGTAATCAATGATCAACATTTAAATCTAAGAATAATTAATTACCTTGTAACTGAAGCTTTTTCATATTTGTTTTTGATATTTAATAATCCTTGCTTTCTCTCTTTTAGGCATAGCTTATAAAACTCCAAAACCCCAAAATTTCTTCTTTCCCTAAACCTTAAGATTAGATTTTTAATTTAATAATTAACTTAAATAATTCAGTCTCTGTGGGTTCGACCCTTACTCCGCTATCTACATAGTAGAGTTAGGAAGTTTTATTTTTGGTGACTAACGACTCTCATCATGTATACAAGTGAATTTCATTATTCACTAATTTTTTTTTTCAAAGTTATTTTCTTAAGCTTTTCGGATTCTTCTATATTCTCCAATATAAGCTTAAGAATAAATTTCATATTTAAAATTGAGTCAACGTTAGTTCGATTTCTCCAATCTATATAACTCTGAAAATTCATCAGGAATCTCATCCGATACTTCCTTTAATCATACCTCTCTTATCATTTTGGATATTCATCTTTGTGTCTTATCATTTCCACTGTTCATCCACAAGGCAGAGACATTTAATAATCAAATCATTTTAACATCAACTCCGCCTTAATTTACTTATTTACTCATATTTCACAGCATATTGATCATCTTAATTTATATGTTGGATTAAGTGTAATCGTTAATTAACACCTTTTACAGCTAACCAATTTATTATTATTGTAATTTATTTTAAAATCATTTTCATTTAATAATTCAGGTTAGCTGTTATCTTCTTCATCTCTTATCTTTACTTACTGTCCTTATACATATTCTCCAATTTCATATACTCCATACAGTACATTATTCTATAAAACATATTTCAAACTATTCTAGTTCTATGATTATCCATTGGATACTTTAGAAACTATATGAATGTATAAAACCAGAATTAACCGTACTTCTATGGATTTCATCCTCCATACTGATCTCTTTCTCAGTCATCTCCAATAATCATATTATTTTTCATCATATCCAATGATCCCATAATAATATCTCATCAATACACTTTTTTAATTTAGACCCTTAAAATCATTAGCAGGGCTAATCATCCAGCAACTTCCCACTATAAATATTTCAGGTCGCATTCATCATCTAAGTGTAAGTGAATTTAGAAATCGGGACCGTTATACACATATTACATTCCTTTATACCCTCAATAACTCCATTACCATCAATGGATTCAAAATCAACTTAGTTCATCACTATTCAAACCATAATCCCACATAGGGGCATTTTCGTCATTTCCATATTTATTTCTTTCTCCTCAGTATTCTTTTAAACCAAGGATCTCATTATCTATGTGCTGATATTATCCTTTCTGATACTTATATCAGCAATTTAGGTCTTATTCGATTTCGATAGAGAAGTTCATTGAAATCCACAGTTGGAGTATTTTGCTTGTAATTCAGCTTTACATCATCAATTTCTATGTCAGATCAATCAATTCCAACCTCTATTGGTTTATTTTAACTCCCAGTAAAATTTCAGAGGCAGGGGTATTTTGGTCATTTTTGGCAAAAATTTTCTCTCTCCTCAAAATACCTTTAATCGATGATCTTAAGGTCTATTTAATGATGATATTTCATTCCCCTCCTTTATATCATCACTTTTAGGTCTCAATTCGATCCGGACAGAAAAGTACTGGTGGGGCCCTCACTGAGTCTTTTACTGATCCTTACCGAACCGACCTTCATTTAGACTATAAAATCACCAGTTCAGGTAACATTCCTGAGCCATTTTCCCTTTTAGCATTCCTTAGTTCATAATGCTCACTCCCTTCTAAACACTTAATTCAATTTGCAATCATTTATTTTCTCTATGTATTTAGACTACACAGTACTACAAGGGATGTTAATCTTTTCAACACATTTTCTTTCCAAAAGTATCGACAGACATCAGGCCAACCGTGCTCTGATACCATTAAATCTGTCACAGCCCGTGACCCTATTTTTCACCTTATTCTATACAACTTATATGATTGGGCTGTCTGCGATACTTTACTTTTACTTTTACATATAAACAATTTCATATTAAATGATAATATGAATTACATCCCCTATCTTAATTCACAAGGAAGTAGTACCGTAAATAAGTCTAAATACAGAAAATAAATGATCATACCTTATTAATTAAATCGACCTGTCGCATCGTCCCCAAATGCACAGTCGAAAATCCTTTTACTGCTAGACTCTCGGTCTTCGAAAACCTGAAATGTTAAAATTAAGGGGTGAGCAAACCACGGATCAGTAAGGGAATTATATGCATACTTGATATTCAGCGTCCTATATGCTGAAAAACTTTTTCATTTTTCCTATGGGGCTCTAGGCTCACGTTTAGGAAGGATACTACAGTCGGCTAGGGATCCGGATGGAGTAAGGTAGGTATTTTGAAATACCTATCTTGTCCCGGAACCTAGAAGCAACTGTAGAGAGTAATATTCTTTCTTGTTTTGAAATTCAAATCCTTTCCTTTTTATTTCGTAATCTTTTCATATTCTTTTTCAAAATAATGCTTTTATGAAATAAAGCATTTAAGTAAAATAACTAATATTCATATTTTCTTTGAAAAGAATATTAGTTAAATTCTCATCATTCTCATTTAAAACTCATTTCATGTTTTACTGTACAACCATAATTAGTACAGTACTTTATATAGCAAAATCAGCTATTAAATCTTTTTCGTATAACATATATATCATTTAAATCTAATATTCAATTTAAAAATTAAAATAAGAATATTAGATTTATTTCCCTCCTTTTTCCTTTTGAAAACATATCACATATTCATGTCACATATAGTCTAATATTCAATTTAAAATCATAGTAAGAATATTAGACTTATAAACTCTTTTTCCTTTTGAAAACGTATCACATGTTCATATTACATATCATATGAAAATCATTTCGTAGTACTAAAATCAGTACTGAAATAAGCATTATATAAAATGCTGTAAATCACTTTCATTTAACTTATCTCATATCATGTAAAACATTTACATTTAACATATAACATATCATATAAAATAGTTTTCATATATGGAGACTTAGGCACACACGCCCAGCCCGTCCACTGGGTCGTTACTCATATCATGCTATAGACCCCGAAGGGTATAAATAATCATGTCAGATCTATGGCCATAGTCTATAATTGTCCTCGACGGATCACTGATCAGGTGTCGGCCGGGACTACATATCACATATCACATATTACATGTCACATATCACATATCACATATCAGCATGATAGGATGCCAACTAGTCTCAAAAACCATATTTTTCATCATCAAAAAACCTTTATGGAATTTATAAAAATATATAATTTCATCATTTAAAACCATAAAGGTTATAAAACCATTTAGTGAATATTTAAGAAATATATATAAAAATATTCACTTTATTTCCTTTCATTTTTCATCTCGTATTACGTGAAATTAACATATCAAGAGAATTTTCGGTGATTTCATTATCACCATTCTCGAAGAGGATTTTCGGTGATTTCCTTATCACCATTTTCGAAAACATGAATAAATGTAAAACCACTTTCATTTTATTCATGTTTTTATGAAAATATTCCTTTTCTCGATTTTCGTGTTTGAAAATCATTTCTTGTGACATAAAATCATTTATTATGATTTTTAGTAATTTTTCGAGAATTTTTCGATAATATTTCAGCATTATAACGGCTGCTGATTGGCTAGCCTCCTGCACGGAAAATACAGTTTATAATTTCCAGCCAGTACTTCATTCCAAATTCCAACCAATCATTTATCATAATAATTTCATAAAATATTTCCATAAAATATTTCATAATTAAAACATGCAGACTGAATATCCCTACAGTGCTGCACATGCATCCCTTACCTTTTTCCGGGTCGACGATCGCCTCGTTCGTCGCGCTCGTGTTCACCTTGCCCGATTCCATCATCTCGGTCATCGAAGAAATTTCTAGAAATTAAATTCTAAATTTTAGGATATTTCCATAATTATTTAAATAAATAAATTATTTAAATAATTTATCACTTTTCAGGATTTCTTACCGTTTCCCGTGATTCCCGGGTTTCCGAGTTCTCGAGATTTCTCATAATTTCCAAAATTCTCCTTTTTCTCTCTCTTCTTCCTTTTTCCTTTCTTTCTTTTCCTTTTTCTTTTTCTTTTCTTTTTCTTTCTTTCTTTTCTTTTCTTTTTCTCTTTTCTTTTTTTTTTCCTGGTCTGACCGGTTCAGACCAGTCAGACCGGTTTGGGCTTCCTATGGCCGGTCTTTCGCCGGTGGTCGGTTCCCCGCCGGTTCTGGCCTCCCACAGCTGGCCGAGGTGCCGACGAAGCTGGATCCGGCCTCCGTTCTTCCCCATCGCCGGCGACGGTGACGGACCTAGGAGGGTGGGTTTCGCCTCCTTTCCTCCCTATTTCTTCCCTCCTCCGCCGTTTCCTTCACCACGGGTGGCTCCTTTCGCCTTCATCTCCCTTCGGTGGTGGTGCTGGTAGCGGTGGCGGTGCCTGAACGGGGCGACACCGCCGTTCCACTTTTCTCTTTTTTTTTTCTTCTCGGGTTTCCTCCGTTTCCTTCGCTTCTGTTTTCCGTTTCTTCACGTCACCGGCACCTTCTCTTCCTCTCCTCGGTTCGCCGATCGCCGTCGCCCTTCTCTCTCTCTTCCTTCCTCTGCTCCGACCGACGGGCTCCCTCTTATTTTCTACAGAAACGGGATCCAATTTCTCGTTTCTGTTTTAGTTGTTTTTTTTTTTATACTTATTTTATATATATATACATATAATACCTATAATATTATTATTATATATATAGTATAGTACTATATATATATTATTATTATATATATAGTATATATTTGTGTATTAAAATATAGATATAGTATAGATATATATGTATATTTATTTACTTTAAAAATTACATAACATTTATATACATTTTTATATAAATGTAATAATAATACAATATATATTGTATTTACAATATATATATTTTCAAACTTTAATGTAAATCAATATTTACATTTCTCAATTATATGTATATATATTTATATATACATAAGAGATTATACTAAAATACATATGTATTATTTAACTTTATAAAATAGTATATATATATATATAATATATATTGATATATACAAACATATATTGATATATACTATATAGTATTTACATACATATGTATTTGTATAAAAATACATTTATATAATTTGTAATTATATAAACATATTTTATTTTCATTCTCTCATTTTCCTTATTTAATTTGGATATCCATTTATCCAAATTAAATTTCCTCTTTTCATTATTTTCCATAATTTCATCCTTCTCCTTATTTACAATTTATCCAAATTTATATTCCTCAATTTCCTCACTTCCTTAATTTCCGGAATTTCAACGATATTCCATCTCGTAAATAAATTTTATTTATTTACTTTAATTTATTTATTTCCTCTTGTCTATTTTCTTCACTATTAATTTCCAATATCAATAATTTCCAATAATTGGAAAATTTGCGGTTATCACAAGGGTGTGCATAGCCTTGGCATTCAATTATGCCAATCTCATGTCATTGGTGTCCCACTCATCTTCACTCTTAGGGACATCTTTTCCATCTATTTTCTTTATTGGGATTCTAGGGCCACTAACTATTATTCTCCATACTTCATAGTCATTGGATTGCACAAATAGCATCATCCTAATTTTCCAATAAGAGTAATTCTCACCATTGAAGAGTGGAGGTCTAACTAATGAGTGTCCTTCTTCTCCTAGGGGTGTGCCTACATTCAAGTGAGCCATTTAAGATCGTTTTGCTCGATTGAGGTTAGTCTAAATCAATCTCGAGCGCAAGCTCTGATACCAATTGTTGGCTTTATAGGCTATACCGAGAGGGGGGTGAATCAATTTTTACTAACCTTAGGTTTGTTTTTCGGTTCCTCTAAATTCTCTAGCTTAGATTGATATTTTCTAAGTTCTCTAAGCTAGGCAAGCATGCAATCCAAGTTCAATGCAATAAACACAATATAATCGCAAGTAAATAAAGAGTAGGGAGAGAGAGATTTACACAATCGATTTATAGAGGTTCGGCTACCTTGCCTACGTCCTCTACCTTGAGACGCTCCCAAGGATTTTCTCCAAATCCACTATCTTGAATTTGTGATTACAATCCCTCTTTTTCTTAGGCTCAAGAGAAACCTCCTTCTTTTTCTAGGCTCAAGAGAAACCTCCTTCTTTTTCTAGGCTCAAGAGAAACCTCCCTCTTTTTCTAAGGCTTAAGAGAAACCTCCCTCTTTTTCTAAGCTCAAGAGAAACCTCCCCTTCACAAGGAATGGTGGGTTACAAATAATGTAATCAAAGAAGAGCCTCTAGATAGGCAAGAGGCAAGTGATTACAGAAATTAGGCACAAAGAAAAGCCTATACAATATTTGTGCTAAACAATACAAGAGATATGTGAATGATGGAAGATGAAGACTTTGTAGCTCTTGATTTGTTGTTGAGGCTTGAGGATTTGAGGAAAATGAGTATTGGAGTTGATTGAGTAGTTCCCCTTGCTTTCTTTAGCTTCTAAGCCTCTATTTATAGTCCCTTTGATGTATTCTAGCCGTTGGGTGGAGCCAAAACTTGAATATGACCGTTGTCTCACAAAAACTAGCCGTTACAGGCTATTTTCGGGCAAAGGGATCAATCCCTTTCCATAGGGGATCGATCCCAAGCTTCCAGATTGCTTATTCTGGGCTTGAGGATCATTCTGCCTTGAAGGGATCGATCCCATGCCTCCAGAAAGCTATTTCCTGCACTTTTTGGGTTAAAAATGATGTGGTCTTTGATCCTAATACAACCCAAAACATTTTGGTATTTTTGTGGGGTTTTTCTTTCTTCTCTTTTTTTCTTCTTTTTTCCCCCTTGACTTTCTCTGATGAAAACATGGTCCAAAAATTCATTAAGTGATTTTCTAAAATATTCAAAACATTTTATGAAGTATTAAGACCAATAAGGATGTATCATTAAATTATAGTCTTAATGTTTGATATGCTCACTTGAAAATGGATTGAGAAAATCATATGTGATAAGGCAAATTTACAATATGAATTATAACATTAAATCTTACTTAAGTTTTTGTCATTTCAAAATATATATGACAATTTAAAGCTAACAAATTGTAAGAGGTCTCACCACACCTTGAAGTGATTTGTAAGCATTCACAAAGTAGAGTGGAATCAATACTTTGAAAAGAGGATCAATGAGAAAGGATGTAGACAAGATTTTGGTCGAATATTTATAAATTCTGTGTTTGCTTCTCTTCCCTTTAACTTATTTACTGCATTTTATTTATTATTGCTAAATTGCTTTACTTGTTTATTAAGCTCATAAAAACTCGAAAATAGTAGTAAAATCGATTCACCCCCTCTCGTAGAGCCAACAATTGGTATCAGAGCTTGAGCTCGAAAATCGATTAGGAGTAATTTCCATTGAGTATAAACGATCTAGATGGCTCAAAATAGTGTAGCTACACCCTTGGTAGGAGAGGAACACTCTACAGTTAGGCCACCACTCTTTAATGGTGAAAATTATGCATATTGGAAGACTAGGATGATGTTATTTATTTAAGCTAATGACTATGAAGTGTGGAGAATTATAGTTAAAGATCCCCTAGTTGCTATTAAGAAAGTAGATGAGGAGGAAGTGCCAAAGAAAGAGTATGAACGGGACACAAACGATTTTAGAATGACACAATTAAATGCTAAAGCAATACACACACTCTTTTATGCATTAGAATCTAATGAGTATAATAGAGTGTCACAATGTGAGAATGCTAAACAAATTTGGGATAAGCTAGCAATTACTCACGAGGGAACCACACAAGTTAAAGAGACTAAAGTAGGCATGCTCACTCAAGATTATGAGCTATATAAAATGAAGAGGGATGAATCAATTAGTGACATGTTTACTAGATTTACTGATATCATAAAGCGTCTCAAGTCTTTAGGAAAAACATACTCCAATGTTGATGTAACAGTCCACAGTATAGTAAACAACATATTTTATACATAATTTACAGTTGGGCTGTCTGTGATGCCTTTAACACTTGCACAGTAACATTAATAAATGGTAAACATTTATTTATTTAATAAATTCAGAATATAAAATTTTTACAATATTCTTTACACTTTACATCCCCTGTTTCTATTTAACACTAAAGTAGTACTATATACATGTGTCTGAATATATAAGAGAAGTGACTGTACCTTTAAAATTTAACGTACTTTGCCCCAGTATGCTTACTCGCAGCTTTATTTATTCGAGGAAGATCTCAAATAATCCTTGCAATAAATCTGGGGAGTTAGAAAATAAAGGGGTGAGCGACAATGTGCTCCGTAAAGGAGTCGTACGCTGCTTGATACAAGGAAATCTATATGCTGGAAAATATTTATTTTTCCATAAATATATATGAAATAAACCATTTAATTTCCATCGCTTCAGTAATAGTTTAAAACACGTGACAGTTCAGTAGTAAAGCAGTACGGTGAACAGTAGATGTAATACTGTAAAAACAGTATATAGCCACCTGAGTATAGTATGTTATAATTATCCAGAAATCAGTGGATAAACAGTTCAGTAATTATTTCTAATTTTAGAAATAATTTTCATAATATTTTTTTCCATCAAACAATAATTCTCAGTATGGTTTAGTAAACAATAATTAATAAGATACATTTCAATAAATAGTAATCAATACGATACAATTCAATAAACAATATTTCTTAGTACTGTACAGTTCAGTAAACAGTATCAGTGGGTTGAGACTAGGCATCACCCTAAATCATATCATGCTATTATCATCCCCTAAAGGACACAATAATCATCCCTGAAGGGACATAGTAACAGTATACAATAAGATCTATGGCCAAATCTATAGAGCATCCTCAGGTACACTTGCCAGGTGATTCCGGGATCGCTAATGACTTGGCGAGTCAATCAGTCCCGTGACATAAATCAGTAAGCATAAAATTGGGGCCTAAAGTCTCAAAACAGTTTAAAAATTTGTATCATAACCTTTATGGATTTTATTCAAACATAATTTGAAATATTTCATGTTTATCCATAAGGCTCACAATTTCATATATTTCTTCTTTTCAGGAATTTTCATCATTTTCACATTTTTCCTAAAATCATTTCAATACATTTTATTCACCATCTCATCACCCTTATGGAATTTATGAAATAAACAGAATCATTAATTAATTCCATAAAGGTATAAAATCATTTTTTTTCCCATAAAAATACCTTTAAGGAAATCTAATGAATTAAATCATTTATTTAAATAACTATTCCAAAAAGGTATTTATATCATATCTCCAAATACAGGAAAAACAGTCGATAAATATTCATGTATCAAGTGAGAATCTCATAATTATTCTTTTTTTGAATAATTAATAGTAAAAATAATATATTTCATTCTCACTTTAAATAAAAATCCATAACATGAATATTTAATTTAACATTTTTTTCAACAATTTCCACTTTATGGAAAATTTATGGAAATGATTTCCAAATACATCTAAAATATTTCATGATATTTTAGAATAATTTTGATAATTTTCCGGTAGCATAATGGCTGCGAATTCTTAGCCTCATGTACGAAATTTAACAGTATATAAACCAGCTTTCAACCACAATTTTGCATAATTTCAAAGCAAATCAAGCTTCCAATAATTTCATAAAATTAAAGTTGATAAATCATGCAATTCATCATATCCATACAACTCACACACTTTCCCCTTACCTATCTTATGAAACCAATCTTCCCGGTTACGCTAACCGAAGTCTGTCAACTCAGGTTACTAAATAATTTTCTCAAAAATTATCAATATTTTTCCTCTAAATTTTAAGCCACCGACTTTCATAAAATGCAGCCATTAAGATTATAACATATGTGTAACCAATATAAATTACACTGGTGCTAAAACTAAATTTGCTCGTTTTAGCACCTTTTTCGGTTTCGATTTCACCTATCTTCCTCTTTTGATTTCTACATTAAGTTTCTATTATCAAACTATAATTTGCAGCATTGAATTATGCTTAAATAAGCCATGGCCGAAACCCCCCTAAGGCACTCTTTCAGGATTTTGTTTCCTTTATGGAATTCTAATGTTTCCATTTTTCTTATGACATCATAGGCTATTATTTCATATCATTTTCATGCAAGAAAGTGCACATCTTCCTTAGGTTCCAAAGCTAACCGAAACTCCTCTTCTATGGCAAAATTTTATCTAATCAATATCATGGTAAACTAACTTCATAATCTTCTTCTACTCCTTAACTTAAGCTAAAACACCCCTTTAGATTAAATTAAAACAATAGAAAATGATATCCTTTGCTCCAATCGAACCTTCTCTAAGCTCTCTTCTCTTTATTTATTTAGTTCCATTCCATGTCTTCAACATGCCATTCATGCTATAACAAATAAAAATCATCATAAAGATCAACAAATCATCAAAACCCTCTTACCTTTATTCAACCGAACCAACATTGCTCCAAACAGAACAATTTTGGATCACGTCAGCCCCTTTTTTCCTTGGTTCTTAGATGGTTTTAAGGTAGAGGAAAGGTGTATGGAGAAGGTTAAATGATTAAATAGCAAGGGGATTTAATTTTACTAAGTAATTTATAGAAGAAACTGGAGAAACAGAGCAAAATGTGCAGCAAAACAGAAAAGTTGAAGAGCTGCAGATTAAGTCGGCAAAGAAGAAGAAATTTGCTGAAGTTTTGCTCCAATTAGTCTTCTTTATATTCATGTTACCCAATAAGGGTTTGCCACCTATTTACCTATCCCATATCTTCATCATTACCTTGTCTTATTGAGCATTAAAATGTGCAGAAAAACAACAGCAAAAGGAACGACGTGGAGCTCATTTTTTCCTGCACGTTTTTGACTTATTTCCTTTTTCTTTTTGTATGCTTCAACCAATAGGAATTAACCATATTTCCAATTAATAAAATCCCCTGCATCTAATTATCATTTATCCAATTTTATACCATAAAAAAATTGCATTTCAATTTCTATCCAGCCGTGTTCCACACAACAGCAAAAAATTTTGGCGTGCTGTCCAATTTTGCTGCACGGTTTGGACTTGTTTTCTATCTCTTTATTTTTTTTATGTTCCAACCAATCAAATCTAATCACAAGTCCAATAAATAAATTTCCCTTCCTTTAAATATATTTATTTGTATTTTATGCCATTACAATTGCCTTTAAATTTCCAAATTTTCAAATTTGTTTCTTTATTTATTTCTATGCCTCCTCTTCATCATTTAATATTTATTTCATCTCTTATACACCATATTATAAATCATACATCCAATAATTCCAAAATTCAAAGTGGAAATCCATATTCAATCTTTATTTAATTTCACTAAATAATTTATTTCCACTATCAACGATTTACAAAAATATGGTATACAGTATTATAAAATCGAGTCTCACATTTTCTCCCTACGTTAGGAAATTTGGTCCTCCAAATTTTACCTGGACCTATCACTGAAAAAGCTCTGGATACTTCTCATGCATAAGGCTCTCTAATTCCCAAGTAGCTTCCTCCTTAGTGTGATACTGCCAGAGCACTTTAAATAATGGAATAGTCTTAGATTGCAGCGCTTTATCCTTCTTATCTAAGATCCGTATCAGCCTCTCAACGTAACTCATGTCCTCTTTGATCTCTAGTGGCTCGTGTCGAATTACGTGAGAAGGATCTGGATGGTATTTTCTCAACATCGAGATGTGGAATACGTTATGCACTCCTGGCAACTTTGGAGGTAGTGCTAACCGGTATGCCATCTCTCCACGTGATCTAAGATCTTGAAAGGTCCAATGTATCAAGGACTCAACTTTCCTTTCTTACCAAATCTCATTATGCCTTTAGAAGGTGAGACCTTCAAAAATACATAATCACCAGCTGAAAACTCTATTGGTCGGCGTCTTTATCTATATAACTCTTCCGCCGACCCCAAGCCGTCTTTAGCCTCTCACAAATTATCTGTACATCTCGAGAAGCCTGTTCGACCAAATCGGGAGATAATAACTTACGTTCTCCCACTTTTTCCGATGCTATCGTGGATCTACATCATTTACCATATATAGTTTCGTAAGGTGCCATGCTGATACTCGCCTGTTAGCTATTATTATAAGCAAACTCTACCAGGGTAGATGATCGTCCCAAGAGCCTCTAAAATCTAGTGCACACGCTCATAACATATCCTCGAGCGTTTGTATCGTACGCTCGGACTGTCCATCAGTCTGTGGATGAAATGCGGTGCTAAAACTCAGTTAAGATCCTACGACCTCCTGAAATCTCTCTCAAAATGATATGTGAAGCAGGAATCCCTATAAGAGGTGATGCTCGTTGGAACACCATGTAACCTCACTATCTCCCTGACATATAAATCAGCTAAGGCACTAATTGGATCCGTAAACTTAATAGCCAAAAAATGAGCAGATTTAATCAATCTATCCACAATTACTCAGATAGCATCATACCCTCTGTAGGTCCTCTGAACTTCACTTAATTTAAGAAGTACAACCCATATAGGTACTTTTCTTCCTTATATAATTTCTAACTTTCAGTTAATCTTGTCTTTAAGATGAGACTACCGTATACTTTTACAATCCGAATTTCCTTAAAATCACACATTTCCTCTTTCAAAACAAATTTTACTTCCTGAAATTATTTCTCACCTTTGGGAGTTAACAATTTTCACTTCCTTTTCATACAGTAGACGATTCACACTATTTATCAATTATTATCTCATTAGGTGCCAAGTCGATGCTATTTTTGGTAATTATCATTTAAACAATTTTAATCAATAGTATGTAGTAGTCCCAGTAGTTTTTAAATCCAGTGCACTCGCTCTCAATATATCATTGAGCGTCTACATAATGGGCTCGGATATTTTATAACAATAAGAAGCGGTGCTGATCGTAAATTTGGAATCCCAAGCCTTTTGCTATTCTTTTAAAAGCATATGGCCAATCAGGGATCCCTATCACATGTACTCGCTCACTGGAACTTCACATACATTCTCACCGTTTCACAGATATATATATTGACTAGGGCACTCAAGAGATCAAGAAACTTGATGATGTAGAAGTGAATCAATTGGGTCAATCAATCTGTAATCACTTTTATAACATCATGGTCTTTCCGGATTCTTTACTATCCCACAATAATCATTTCACAATTTAGCTAAGGTTGAACTTCACTTGCAACCCTTAATATTAACCATTAATTACAGTGAATGAGACATTAGATAAAAATTTTCCCTGACATCTCTTTACATATAATATTACCATTACATCCCTTATTCTTATAGTACATGTAAGATCACTTAATTGTACGATGTACCTGAGGATGTAATCTTTTCACAATCAAATTCCGTAATTGAATTTATCAAAATATCAATTTCATCTCCACATTACTTATGCAATTTCACAGTTCCAATATATATATATCTATTTTACATGACTAACAGTACTTCATTTATTTACTCCTCTGAGTGTAACTACTTTTATCCGTGAAGTTTGGCTCGATCTTAAATCTAGCCATAACCACATGATAGTTAGAGTAAATCACATGCAATCTTAGATTTGGGAACTATCTCATAATTCGTGTTCCCTAATCATCATATGACTTGTCTTTTAATACATTTTCATCCTTTCACATTTATCACATCAGTTGTTTTTCTAATTAGTATAGTACTCCACCGTTAAAATCTTTTAACAATTTTGAATACTATACTCATACATATTCATTCGCTTCCATTTAATTTTTCTCACATATTTGTATCATATCAATGAAGCAGCCAATTCCACAAACTCCTCAACAAATCATTTATATTATTCAGGTAAACCTCGTAACTTTCTTACCCCAATAACTATATTTTAATCTTACTCACTTAGCAATAACCTCTATTTAAACAAATTAATGTTCACTTTATCATTTGAGACCGCACGTCTCTAATAGCGTTATGATTCAGTTAGAACTCATATTTACTGAGCTTAACACTAAAATTTTCAGTTTCCAGAAGTTTGTGGAATTATTCAAGGATTCTGCTTATATCCTTCAAATAAGTTGAAATATATTCACACATCATGGTTACGTGCCACTATAATTTATTCGTATGTGATTGAAATATTTCATTCATTAAATTAACATACGTCACAGGATATTTCATAAATCTCTTAAGTACCACAAAAGACTCGTAGGAGTTATACCGAGTTTTGAACATCATCTTATAAACACCTGTCTATAACCTTCTTATTCGATAACATCTTGTTCAGAGATTGGTCTTAAAACTCCATATTTTCATGTTTAATTCAAGCCCCAAAAAAATCCATACTAGGGCCGACTACTTTGTGACCTCCCACAGTATACACTCTGATCACAATACTCATCAGAGTATAGGTGGGGTTAATAGTAGGGACTATTATACATGTAAACAATTCTTTCCACCATCAGTTACTTTATCACCATCAATCAGTTCCAAATCAATTTAGTCAACTATGATTCAGGGGAATTATTTCATTATAAAGGCATATTCGTCATTTCCCAGTTTATTTCTCTCTTTTCAAGATACCTTTAAACAGGCAATCTTAAGATCTATGCACTGATGATATCTCATTTCATTCTAATATCATCATTTCAGGGTCTTAGTTCGATTCAGACAGGGAAGTCCTGGTGGGGCCCTCACCGAGTTCCTCTCTGTACCTTATCGAACAAACCTCCATTAAGACCATAAGATCACCTATTCCATGTAAAATTTTCGGATTACAATTCCTTTTTGTAACCCTTAATTCGTAAACTTTCACACCATTTTAAACACTTAACCCAATTTACAGTCACTTGATTCCTCTATACATTCAGACTATACAGTACTACAGGGAGTGTTAACCATTTTCAACACTTTCTGTTCTAAAAGCATCAACAGACATCAGGTCAACTTTGCTCAGATACCATTAAAATTGTAACAGTCCACAATACAGTAAACAACATATTTTATACATAATTTACAGTTGGGCTGTTTGTGATGCCTTTAACACTTGCACAGTAATAGTAATAAATGGTAAACATTTATTTATTTAATAAATTCGGAATATGAAATTTTTACAATATTCCTCGCTCTTTACATCCCCTGTTTCTATTTTACACTAAAGTAGTACTGTATAGATGTGTCTGAATATATAAGAGAAGTGACTGTATCTTTAAAATTTAACGCACTTTGCCCCAGTATTCTTACTTGCAGCTTTATTGATTCGAGAAAGATCTCAAATAATCATTGCAATAAATCAGGGGAGTTGGAAAATAAAGGGGTGAGCGACAATGTGCTCAGTAAAGGAGTCGTATGCTGCTTGATACAATGAAATCTATATGCTGGAAAATATTTATTTTTCCATAAATATAAATGGAATAAATCATTTAATTTCCATCACTTTAGTAACAGTTCAAAACACGTGACAGTTCAATAGTGAAGTAATAGAAAATGATATTCCCTTCCTCCAACCGAACCTTCAACCGACTCTCTTCTCTTTATTTATTTAGTTCCATTCCATGTCTTAAACATGTCATTCATGCTATAACAAATAAACATCATCATAAAGATCAATAAATCATCAAAACCCTCTTACCTTTATTCAACCGAACCAACACTGCTCCAAACAGAACAATTTCTGGTTCACGTCAACCCCATTTTTCCTTGGTTCTTAGATAGTTTTAAGGTAGAGGAAAGGTGTATGGAGAAGGTTAAATGATTAAATAGCAAGAGGATGTAATTTTACTAAGTAATTCATAAAAGAAACGGGAGAAAACAGAGCAAAATGTGCAGCAAAATAGAAAATTCGAAGAGCTGCAAGTTAAGTCGGCAAAGAAGAAGAAATTTGCTGAAGTTTTGCTCCAGTTAGTCTTCTTTATATTCATGTTACCCAATAAAGGTTTGCCACCTATTTACCTATCCCATATCTTCATCATTTCCTTGTCTTATTGAGCATTAAAATGTACAGAAAAACTGCAGCAAAAGGAACGACATGGAGGTCATTTTTTTCTACACGTTTTTGACTTATTTCCCTCTTCTTTTTGTAGGCTTCAACCAATAGGAATTAACCATATTTCCAATTAATAAAATCCCCTCCATCCAATTATCATTTATCCAATTTTATACCATAAAAAATTGCATTTCAATTTGTATCCAGCCATGTAGCACACAGCAGCAAAAATTTTTGGCGTGTTGTCCAATTTTGCTACACGGTTTGGACTTGTTTTCTATCTTTTTTTTTATATTCCAACTAATCAAATTTAATCACAAGTCTAATAAATAAATTTCCCTTCCTTTAGATATATTTATTTGTATTTTATGCCATCACGATTGCCTTTAAATTTCCAAATTTGTTTCTTTATTTATTTCTATGCCTCCTCTTCATCATTTAATATTTATTTCACCTACACCATATTATAAATCATACATCCAATAATTCCAAAATTCAAATTGGAAATCCTCATTCAATATTTATTTAATTTCACTAAATAATTTATTTCCACTATCAACGATTTACAAAAATATGGTGTACAGTATTATAAAATCGGGTTTCACAGTTGAAATGGTGAAGAAGGTTCTAAATAGCTTACCTAAATCATGGGAAGCTAAAGTTACAGCTATTGAGGAATCTAAAGATCCCCATACACTTTCTCTAGATGAACTCATGGGATCCTTACTCACCTATGAGATGAAACTCAAAGGGAATCAAGAACCTCCTAAGAAAGTTGGAGTTGTATTAAAATCCACCACAAATGAGGGATCCAAAGATGATCATGATGAAAGTGGTAATGATGAGGACCTAGAGATGGCTATGTTTGCAAAAAGGTTTAACAAATTCTTGAGGATGAGAGCTAGTGGAAACTCTAGGAGACCCCCAAGAGAGACTTTAGCAAAGGGGAAACAAGTAGGAACAAAAAGGATCCAATCATTTGTTATGAATGTAAGAAACCTGGTCACATTAAATTTGATTGTCCTTTTTATAGAAAACAGAATAAGAAGAAACCAAAGAAGAAGGCAATGATGGCTACATGGAGTGATAGTGACTGCTCTGATGAAGAGAATGTAGAAGAGGAAGTAGCCAACCTTTGCTTTATGGCTCTTGAAGATGAAAAGGTAAAATCCAACTCATTTGACACTGATGAATATACATTTGCTAAATTGGAAGATGCATTTGATGAGTTAGCAAATGAGTTTGGGTGAATGAATATGAAAATGATTTCAAAATTGAAAAAGGAAAATGAGATGCTCATGAATGTTAAGCTAGAATGTGAGAAGAAATTAGAAAATGCAAATCTAGAAATAGAAGAATTAAGTAAAAAGAACATTAATTTGCAAAATTCATTTTCTAGATTTTACATGGGTTAACAAAAACTTGATCATATGCTAGAGACCCAAAGAGCATTCTTTGACAAAGAAGGAGTAGGCTACAATGCATCAAATAAAGAAACTCATCTTAAAAACTTTCTTGTTAAAGATAAAAAATTTGTATTGTGTACCTCATGTAATAAACTAGGACACTCTTCACAAGCATGCATATCTAGGAAGACCATCATTAGAGAAAAATAGCTATCAAGATTTGGGTGCTAAGGCATGTTCTAATTTCAAATGATGAGTCATTAAGAATGAAATGGATCCCTAAAGGATTAAAAATTATTAGTACTAACTCTCAAGGACCCAAAAAAATTTGGGTACCTAAGATAAAAGTTTGGTGTATTTGTGTGTAAGAGGGAGAGCATCGCTACAAGGCTAAGTCCAAGGAGCATTGGTACCTTGATAGTGGATGCTCAAGACACATGACTGGTGACAAGAGCCAATTCAAGTTCTTAAAGACTAAAAGTGGTGGAGAGGTCACATTTGGAGACAATTCCAAAGGACAAATTGAAGGAATTGGTTCCATTTGTAACTCCTCCTCAACTATTGAAAATGCATTATATGTTAGAGGTTTAAAACATAACTTGCTTAGTATTAGTCAATTGTGTGATAAAGGTTTTAAAGTTATGTTTGATGCTTTGTGTTGCAATGTTGTTAATGCTAAAACTAATCAAATTCTTTTCATTGGACATAAACAAGGAAACATTTACATTGTTAATTTAGATGATCCAAATAGCAAAAATGTATGTTTTATGGCTACAAAAGAAGATGAACCTTGGTTATGGCATAGAAGACTAGGTCATGCTAGCATGCATGTTTTATCTAAATTAGCTAAAAGAGACTTAGTGGTAGGTTTACCTAAACTTCAATTTGAAAATGATAAAGTTTGTGAGGCTTGTGTAAGAGGGAAACACAAGAAAATATCATTTAAATCTAAGAAGTGTGTTACAACCTCTAGGTCACTCCAACTCCTCCACTTAAACCTTTTTGGGCTAATTAGAACCACTAGTTTAGGAGGAAACACTATGGTTTTGTCATAGTTGATTACTACACTAGGTTCACTTGGGTGTTCTTTTTAATTGTGAAAAATGAAGCCTTAGAGAAATTCATCATCTTTTCAAAACTTGTTCAAAATGAAAAAGATTATTTTATAACTAGCATTAGGAGTGATCATGGAAAATAATTTGAAAATTTTGGTTTTGATACTTATTGTAATGAAAATGGAATTAGCCATAACTTTTCTTCTCTTAGAATTCCTCAACAAAATAGGGTAGTTGAAAGGAGGAATAAAACCTTAGAAGAAATGGCTAGAACCATGCTTTGTGAAAACAATTTGCGAAAATATTTTTGGGCTGAAGCTATGAACACAGCATGTTATGTTATAAATAGAGCTATGGTTAGGCCTATTTTAAAGAAAACCCCCTATGAGCTTTATAAAGGAAAAAAGCCTAACATAAGCTACTTTCATCCATTTGGTTGCAAATGCTTTGTTTTGAACAACGGAAAACACAATTTAGGAAAATTTGATGCAAAAAGTGATGAAAGTATTTTCTTGGTTATTCGTGTTGGATTATGCCCTTAGAAGCATTCATTAGATGATTGACTTTGGCATTTTTTTATGTATCATGACATTTTATTTATTATAGCTCATTATTATATTTGTCTTATAACTGCGTAATGTAATCTTATATGATAATGTCCTTAGAATAGTAATAACACACTATTCTTAAAATATCCCTAGTCAAGTATTATTGTGAACAAGGATAACAATGTACGATAAGACTAGTATGTGGTTGACTGATGACCATTGTCATGGATATAGGATATCAAGTCATCACATAGGTACATGTTAGAGAACTATGTACTGGATCGACCCTCCATGAGAACGCTACATGGATTGTTATATGAGTGTCATAAGCGATTCTCATAGTGATGATGGTGTATGTGATCCTTTGACTTGAGATCATCAGAGATCCCAACATAGAGAATTGCATACTTTAATGCTGCTAGATGTCATTTGTAACAGGATGGACTATAAAGGTAGTAATTGGGTATGCCTTGATCTATGTAGAGGGATGTTGAGTGATCAAGATAGGATTTATCCCTCTTATATAACAAGAGTGATGTCTTGGGCCCTTTGATAGAGTGAGACTAAGAAATGCATGGCCGTGCTCGAATAAGTCAATATGAGATATTGATTTTATTTGTTTAATTAGTCTACTCAGGAATCAAGAAACGCTGATTAGACTATACAAGTGTGACACATTCCATGACTTGTGTCTAATCAAGACATCAAAGGATAAAGGGATTAGACTACACGGTAACATCTATCACGAGTAAGGTTATGTCGAGTCATTGACATCCTCGTTACATTGGTAGCAATGATGTGTTGCTAGATACCGCTCATTGCCTGTGACAATTTTGTCATTGCCATTGTTTTGAGAACCTATTGGGTCGCACACTTAGAACGGATCAATGAGGAGCTTAATTAATCCTATTCTGAATTGGATTAAGGATATATCTAATCCTATTCTAAGTAGGATTAGAGTTCTGTTTGGCAGTAAATTTTAGGGTAAAATTTACTGCCTATAAAAAGGATGTTTTTTCTAAAACATAGCAGCACAATTAAAAAAAAACAGAAAAGGTATTCTTTTAATCGAAGCTAGCAATTCGATTATAAAGAATCAAAAACGCTCTTTAAGGCTTCTGATCGTGAGACGTTCAAGAGTCGTGAGATCCGTTCGTGTGGATACCATAGAGGCAGGAACGAAAAGTTGTTGCTTGTGACTCGACCAACGAAAGAAAATCAGAGAAAACGTTAGGTAAAATCTCAAAACCCTAATCAGGCAACTCTCCGAATCGATCCTGGTGGAGGCCGAATGATTTAAATTTCGCTGCGTGTTTGTTTCGGTTTCCTTCAATTCGTTAAATTCCAAGACATATAGAGTTTTCAACAAAAGAACACTAGTTGTAGAAGAATCAATTCATGTGATTTTTGATGAGTCAAGTTCTTCTAGTAGAACCAATCTTAATGATGAAGTAGAAATATTTGATGAACCATTAATTGATCCATCTCAAGATAAAGATGTTAGGGGACAATTAGAAGATCTTAATATAAATAAGAATGAGTAGTCATTGAAACAAGAAATAATTGAGAAAGAATCAAGATGTCCTAGAGAACTTAGTTATGTGAAGGATAATGACATTGTTGGAGATCCAAATATTGGTGTTAAAACTAGGTCAACATATAGAAACAGATGTCAACATGTAGCTTTTGTGTCACAATTTGAACCAAAGAATGTGCATGAGGCTTTAAAAGATGAAAATTGGATTATGGCTTTGTAAGAGGAATTAAACCAATGTGATAGAAGCAAAGCATGGACACTAGTGGAAAGACCTAAGGATCATCCAATTATTGGAACTAAATGGGTATTTAAAAATAAAATGGATGAGAATAGTATAATAGTTAGAAGCAAAGCTAGATTAATGGTACAAGGATTTAGGCAAGAAGAAGGAATAGACTATGATGAAACCTATACTCTGATAGCTAGATTAGAAGCAATTAAGATGCTACTTGCCTTTGCATGCTACTAGGATTTTAAATTATATTAAATGGATGTTAAAAGTGTTTTCTTAAATGGTTATATAAATGAAGAGATTTATGTTGATCAACCTCTCGGTTTTGAAAATCCAAAGTTTCCTAACCATGTTTTCAAACTATCAAAAGCTTTGTACAGATTAAAACAAGCTCTTAGAGCTTGGTATGAAAGACTTTCAAAATTTTTTATTGAAAAAGGTTTTGCAAGAGGCAAAGTAGATACAAATTTGTTTATCATATCTAAGGGTAGTGACTTATTAGTAGTTCAAATTTATGTAGATGATATCATTTTTGGATCTACAAATAAGTCATTATGTAAAGAGTTTTCCAAATTAATGCAAGGTAAATTTGAAATGAGCATGATGGGAGAGCTAACCTTCTTCTTAGAACTTTAAGTTAAATAATGTAAATAGGGTATTTTTATAAATCAAGCTAAGTATACTAAAGGCTTGCTCAACAGATTTGGAATGGATGAGTATAAACCTCATTCCACCCTAATGAGCACAAATATCAAGCTTGATAAGGATGAAGGAGGAAAATGTGTAGACACTAAACTATATAAGTCTATGATTGGTTCATTGCTATATCTCACTGCTAGTAGATCAGATATAATGTTTAGTGTAGCTTGTGTGCTAGATTTCAGTCATCCCCTAGAGAATCACACTTACAAGTTGTAAAAAGAATCCTTAGATACCTCAAGGACACTTCTTCCTTATGACTTTGGTATCCTAAAGATTTTACTTTTGCTCTTCATGCTTATTCCGATGCAGATTTTGGTGGTTGTAAAGTTGATAAGAAAAGTACATCCGGGACTTGTCAATTCTTAGGAAATAGACTCATTTCAGGGTTCTCCAAGAAACAATATAGTGTAGCTCAATCCACAACCGAAGATGAATATATTGCTTCCGAAAGTTGTTGTGCACAAGTATTGTGGACTAAGCAACAAATGAGTGACTATGGAATAGAAATGAATCAAATTCCTATCAAGTGTGATAATACTAGTGATAATACTAGTGACACTGATACCGAATACAAACCTTAAAATGAAATGAAAAAAATTTGGTTCGAAAATTTGTAAGTTTGAATAAGTTTTAGTGTTAAGGGTACGTCATGGCCTTCGGTCGTGACAATTTAATGGTATCAGAGCAATTTTTGTTTAGTATGTGTCAGTGTCGTTGCGATTGTTATTAGTGTTACATCTCATGTATTGTGTAATGTCTACATGTAACTTATCATTATCAACTTATGCTAAGATTGATCTGCTCTTGGTATAGGTATTTCTTGATATTGAAATACAATGAAAAGAATCGGACTTAGAGGTAGACCTAGGGGGTTGGCTCTGAGACTGCCGATTCCATCTCCGACTCCACCTATAGTACCTTAGTCTCCACCACACCCAACACCTCCACCATCAGATAGTATTGAGGCGAGGATAGCCAGAATAGAACAAAGTCATAAGACCATGACAGCCTTATTACAACAATTTATAACAAACTAAGCTAGTGCACATCAGGCTGTAGTGCCACTTCCTGCACCTCTTGTGCCACCACCATTGCAGCAGGCACCACCGCCTCTACCTCTTGTAGTACCTCAAATTGCACCTTTGCCAGTTGCATCTTAGGCAGCTATGCCTCAACCAGCCATGTCTGAGGCTAAAAAATCTGGTAGATAAAAACATGAAACTCCTTTAACAATTCCAGAAAATGAATCCATCATAGTTTAAGGGGGAGAAGGATCCGGCAAAGGTCGAAGAATGGATAGAGGACATAGGGTTCCTCTTCAAGTATATAGGGTGCAGTACTACTGAAAGGGTTTCCTTAGCTGTGTATATGATGAGAGGTGAGGCACAGAAATGGTGGAAGACCCATGAACCGTTCTTATTGGCTAAGGATCTAATAATTACATGGGAGAGATTTGCAAAGGCTTTTATGAATTACTATATCTCCAAGGCTGCTAGGCGACAGAAGAAGAAATAATTTCTTGAACTTACCCAAGGATCGATGAAAGTAGCTGAGTATGAGACCCAGTTCACTACCTTGGTTAAGTACGATACAGATTATGCCACTAATGATGAGAAGAAGGCAGAGAAGTTTGCTTCGGGATTGAGACCTAACATCTGAGGCAGGGTCATCCCATTCGAGCTCACTGAATATGAAGCTGTTGTAAGAAAAGCTCAAACTGTTAAGCAAGAGTTAGAAACAACCCAAGTAGAGTATGAGGCTAGGAAGCACCCTAGAGCCAAGTAGTCCAGTGATAAGAGAATAGAGGGAATGAAGCATGATTAGAATAAATCTAAAGGTAAATTTCAAAATAAGAGGCAAAAGATAGTAGAGCCTTACCCACAGATTGCTATGCCTAAGACAGATCGGATTTGCCCTAGATGTGGTAAGGACCATGGCACCAGGTCATGTCATTGGAACACCGGGGCTTGCTTTAATTGTGGAAAGGTTGGACATCTGATCAAGGATTGCCCCACATTAAAGGCTTCTAAGAGGCAAACGGAGACAGGGCACACTGAAAACAGAAACCCGTAGATAAGGGCAAGAGACCTACAACTCATGGTAGAGTGTTTGCCTTAGATCAAGGAGCAACAATTGCCTCTGCTTCAGACAGTTGAGGTAAGCTTTTGATAAATAATTTTGGAGTTTTGCAATAATTGATTTTTCTTTGGCTCTACACATGTCTGCATATCATCCTTGAAAATTGGAAAGTGGAGCTTAGAGTCAAACCCTTCAGAATATCGTTAATATGTTAACACTTTTTAAGTGAATTATAAATGATAAATTATCTTTAAGTGTTGTAAAGTGAAAATAGTAGATAAAGACATTTCTAATTTCCTTTATTGTAGAACCAAGATTAAATATGTTACCACTATAGAAAACGAATCTTGAAAGGAATTTTAGAGACTATTTGAACATGTCAACAAATGTGAAAGTTAAGGTTTTACGGAATAAGACACTCAATATTGTCTTATTTTGGATAGTTAATGTAAGTACAGTATGATAACTCTTAAAGTGCAAGAGAATGTGTGTTGCAAATTGGGAAATAATAAGATGCATCCGAGTTATGGATTGATGAATGGTTGAACTTTATGGTTAAAAATAAAGTAGATATGATCATTGGAACAAATGGTGATATGTGAATTAGATCTTGAGATTTTTCGGACCTTGCGGATTATACGAATATAGAGAATATAGTAAAGAAAAGTGTTGACCTTAAGTATGACTTGATCAATTTAGAGGACCAAATTTTCTAAGGTGGGGAGAATGTGAAGACTGGGAATCTTTCATATTGAGTTTGTAGATAAATAAGGAATGAAATAAATGATGTATCAAGATGTATTCTTAAATTTTTATTATTTTGAGCAATGAAACTGAAGGTGTGAGTTTAGAGCATTAAATGATAAATGATAAATGATAAATGATAAATATATATGTTTTGGATTTATATAAATGAGATCAAGATATATATATATATATATATATATATATTAATTCAATAAGGAAAAATAAATAGATAATTTTTACATTAATAAAACAAGATAATTAAAATACAAATGCAGTACAAAACCTAAGTGCATATATATCATAAGTGTTTAGACAAAAAATATATATATACCCATATATATATATTTATTTAATGAAATGAATGATACAGGTATATTAAATTAAATGTGATGTGCACATAAGTATATAAATAAATAGATATAAGTTAAATAAATAAGAAGAATATATAATGTTAAGTATGGTAATATATGATAGATATTTAAAACAAAGGAAAATCCAATATATATTACTATTACATATATTTATATACCTTAGACATAAAATATATAAATATATATATATATGTATGCATACACACACACACACACACTATATTTAACATAGGAAATATATGTATATAATATATATAAGGAATATAAATAAAAAAAGTAAAATACCGATTGGCTTGGGAGTAGGAACTTTGAAAATGAAAAAGGGGCAAAGCAAGTCCTCTACCAAATCAAATCAAGACAAAAAAAAAAGGAAGAAAAAGGAAAGATTGAAACTACAGCCGTGAGGAGAGAAAGAGTGAAAGCGAGAAAGATGAGAAAAACAGCAGGCCACGCATGATGAGGGAGAACCAAATGAGCAAACTGCAGTGAAAAGAAGTAGATTGCACGAGGAAGAAGCTGGTTGAAGTAGCTGATGGCAGGGGCTTTCTTGGTGCAGTTCGGGTGGTTGTTTGGTTGACTTCTAAGTGTGGTTCTATTGGCTATTGTTTGAGACTTTTGGAGTTTTGATCAGGGGTGTTCTAGAGGGCTAAACTGAGGAAGGATTTAGACAGGTCTAGTGGCTTCTTGATGCCAAAATAGGGGCTGTTTGAAGGTGTAAAACAGGGACCTTTGAAGTGTGTTTTTGTTGGCAGTTCAGGTTAAGATCTTGGTTGGTTTCAAGGGCTTGTTAATGGCTATAAACCATGGCTGAACACAGCTGAATCAAGATTGGTCCAAGACTAGTTTGTGCTCGCGATAAGGGTTGTTTTTTTTGGATGATAAAGCTGAAGCATTAGTGTTGCTGAAGCTTGGCATTTTGGTGACAGTGAAGGTCGATTATCATTTGGGTTGAGAAGCTGTTGTAGGTTGAAGCTTAGGGTTTTTAGGCATGGTTCAGAGGCTGAGTAAGGGTTCAAAATAGAGAATGAGTTTGATCAGGAAATTGACTGAACTGAGAGCTATTTATAGGGGTTTTTAAAAAAGGCTGAAGAGGGGGGTTTTAGGGCCAAAATAGGTGCCTAAAAAGGGGTAGAGACTTGCCTGTTTTGGGGCTGGAAAATGGCCTGAAATAAAAGTAAATGTAGGGGGTTTTGTGTAGCTAAACAAAGGCTGAAGGTAGATGTTTCTTAGTGCTAAAACAGTAGAGGTTTAGCCAAGGGACTTTGTTAGCTTTAAATTGACGTATATATTTTGAAATGACAAAAACTTAAGTAATCTTAAATGTTTGATTCATATTGTAAATTTGCTTCATCAATTATGATTTTCATAAACCATATTAAGTGCTTTTATCAAATATAAAACCATGATTTAATTGAATATCTTTATTGGCTTTAATCAATTTAGAAAACATTTTTTAATTATTGGTTTAAGTAATTTTCTTATGAAATTATTGAATATATTTTGAGAAAATTACTTGATAAATTTTTTGGACTCAAATTCATGTTTTCAAAATCATGTCATATTTAAAAATACTCAAAATTGGTTTTAGAATGTTTTTAATGCCTAAAGACCTAGAAAACACAAATGAATATTGTAAGGGATGGATCCCCTGATCAAAGGGATGGATCCCCTGATCAAAGGGATGGATCCCTTTTCTGAAGGGATGGATCCCTTTTCAAAAGGGATCGATCCCTTTTCAAAAGGGATCGATCCCTTTTTGGCAGAATGGCTTCCAAGGTCCCTCAAGCCAAGAATTAAGACTCTGGACTAAAGGGATCGATCCCTTTGGGCATGGGATCGATCCGTCGCGACGAAAAAGTGCTATAACGGCTAGTTTTTGTGAGACAACGGTCATATTCAAGTTTTGGCTCCACCCAACGGCTAGAATACATCCAAGGGACTATAAATAGAGGCTTAGAAGCTAAAGAAAGCAAGAGGAACCACTCAGCAACTTCAAATCTCATATTCCTCAAATCTACAAGCCTCAAACAACAAATCAAGAGCTACAAAGTTTCCATCATCTATCATTCTCTTATTCCTTGTAGTGCTTAGCACAAATCTTGTATAGGCTTTTTCTTTGTGCTTAATTTCTGTAATCACTTGCCTATCTAGAGGCTCTCTTTGATTACTCATTTGTAAAACCAATTCAATCCTTGTAAAAAGGGGAGGTTTCTCTTAAGCCTTGAAAAAGAGGGAGGTTACTCTTTAACCTAAGAAAAAGAGAGAGGTTTCTCTTGAGCCTAGAAAAAGAGGGAGGTTACTCTTGAGCCTTGAAAAGAGGGATTGTAATCACAAATTCAAGATAGTGGATTTGGAGAAAATCCTTGGGAGCGTCTCAAGGTAGAGGACGTAGGCAAGGTTGCCGAACCTCTATAAATCGATTGTGTAAATCTCTCTTTCCCTACTCTCTTTAATTAATTGCAATTATATTGTGTTTATTTAATTGAACTTGAATTGCATGCTTGTCTAGCCTAGAGAACTTAGAAAATATCAATATAGGCTAGAGAATTTAGAGAAACCGAAAAACGAGCTTAAGGTTAGTTAAAAACCGATTCACCCCCCCTCTCGGTATAGCCTATAAGAGCCAACAGACTTGAACCGAAAAGAAAGAAAACAAAAAGGAAGAAAATTTGAGAAAAAAATCCTTAGATTTTCAAGCTTGAAAGGGGGTAAGAAATTATATGATATTTAATAAATTTTATATAGTTGTGATTAATTTTTCCTAAGAGTAAATATACGCTTTTGACTTGTAAAGGAATTCAAAAGGTGTGCCTGGAGAGATTTGGCTAAGCGTGGAGCTTTAATCTCTAAGTTTGGAGTTGGTAAGATATTTATATAAATTAGAAGTAAAATTATATTTTATTAGATTTGGCGTATTGAAGCTAATATGAAGTAATTGCTTGAGAATGGTAAATGATTGTGAAATTGTTAGTGAAGTAATATTAATAAATGATTATGGAATATGATTATATGTTGATAGTGTAGTAGGAGATGATATTGAAATATTAATTATGGTGGTATAGTGATTAGGAAATTGTGGAAGTGTGAGTTGAAAGCAAATGTTGCTAGGAGAGGTATGATGAATATGGACTAGGTGAGTGGTCCATGATGGTGGTGTGGTAAGGCTAATGGAAGAATAAGTATGGCATTGTGATAATTTATGAATTTTGATTTATATATATTGCAATTGAATAATTGAAAATAATGATATCTCCTCTTTGAAAACTGTGAAACGTGATTATATATATACCGTAATCGAAATGATTGAAAATAATAACGTGACTGAGATGATTTGATAATGATTATGTGTTTTCATAGAAGTTGGTGATTCTTGATATATGTACTGTGATCAAGCTGATTTGGAAATAATGTTATGTTCTCCTGAATTTTGTGAGTCTTGAGTGGGTGTATACACACACACACACACACACACACGTAAGGATGTATATGATATGGTAAATTTTGGTTCAATAGAGGATTGAGATTGGGAATGATATGAGGTATGATCTGGTAATGATATTTGAAAATAGACATATAAGTATATATATATATATATATATATATACACACACACACATAATTATTGTGTGAACTTGTGGTGTGCTGAGGGCAAAGAAAGCCATGGTGTGTACTTGACTAATTAGTGTCGAACAAATGGAATGGATTGAGCATTGTGATGGCCATGATAGGGATGCATTAGACATAATTTTGATTTTATAACATGGTATTTTCGAACTCATGACTCAATGCATTGGCCATAGGCTTGCATAAATTGAGACTTAACCATTTGAAAGTGTGCATTGATTTACGTGCATATGTTGGAACCTTGAACCCTTCTGACTTAAGTATTTAAAGAAACACAGAATTGGAAATGCATGCATTAGAATATCGAGTTATTAAACCATTAGATTTTTGAAATGGCATATGGCATACTTGCATGTGCACATAATGTGATTTTGAACAAAGAGTATGGCATTGCTCATGAAATTAGAACTATTGAATTTTAGAGCATCCGAACTATTCGGATATCAGAATTTTTAGAACATTCAGAACTTCAGTTTTGAGATTATGGCGTATTTTGATAATGTCAATAAAGCACCATTTCAGAACTCGCTTGATTGAATCAACGAACAACAGGCATTTTAGGCTTGTCCGATAATAATCACGGACAAGTCTCGGTTTCATTTGATCAGTGGAACTGGGGTTAGGGGTTAGCGGTCTATGGCCATAGATAGCACCCGTATGGTATGTTTGGCCCGCTGATAGCTATAGTCGAATTTATAAGTCTTTATTGATAGTTTGAACTGTTTGAGCCTTATCTCACTTTAGAACATTTGACTTGTGCTTTGAGCTATGCCAAAGCAATTTTTGAAGTCTAGACAATAGTCAGAGTGTTGTTTTAGAACTTTTGAATCACTGTTTTAGAACTTTGAAACATTGTTCAAAGTATTGATTTAGAACTTCAAACTTGGATTTTGGAATTTAAGCTAAAGAGCATATATGTTTTCTACTCAGTTGAGCATTGTTTCGGACTATCAGAATGTATAGTTTGAAACTCTTTCAAATCATCGTTTTAGAAACTTTGAATTTTGAAACATCAAACTTTGATTTTTCGAAGGAGCATTTGAATTTAAATTTGAAGTTTAAACTCTAAACGGGTTTTATAACATACATACCATTCTTGAAACTATACATACTTTGAAATGACAAATGTGATTTGAATTTTGGCAGTACATGCTTTTTAGACATGATTTTGTATGACGCATGACAAGATCTGAGACCATACACTCTAGCATGTGATTTGATACTGTAAGCTATATGATAGAGCTTGCATCAAAGTGTTGAGTTTATTAGGTGTATGATGTGTTTGATTAATATTGAGTTAAGTGAATGATAATATTGACTGATATTTCGTTATATTTGTGTGATAATTGCAAAATTTTCAATTATTGGAAATTAATAATATTGGAAATTAATATTAAAGCAAATAGATGAGTGTAAATAAATAAATGGAATTGTGAGAACGGAATATTAGTGAAAATTTCGAGAAGTGGGGAAGTGACTGATGGTGGAAATTCGAATGAAGGAAGATTAAAAATCGGAATAAAAATAAGATGTGAAATTAAGAAATAATGAAAAAGGGAATATCGTTAAAAAAATTCTCGAAATTAAGGAAGTGAAGAAATTGAGGGATTTAAATTTGGATAAATCGGAAATAAGGATAAGGTTTAAATTATGGAAAATAATGAAGAGAGAATTTAATTTGGATAAATGGAAATCCAAATTAAATAAGAAACGAAAATGAGTGTAAATAAGTTGGATATTAAGGAAATCCAAAATTAATAAAATAAGAATGCGTATAGAAATATATTTATATAATTAGATTATATAAATATATTTTGATATGTTTTATATAATTACATGTGTATATATAAATATATATATATATGAAATATAGTATGTTATATCATTAAATAAATATATATGTATATTATTATACATACTTATGTATATATATAAATATAAATACATATATATATATAATATATATATTGTATATATTTTGTGTTTATAATATATTGTATAGATAGATATATATATATATATATATATATGATATAAACACAAAGTATATATAGATATCTATATAAAATTATATATAGTATAATGATATACATATATTATTAGTATTTATCTATAATATAATTTATAGATATAAAAAAAACAGAAAAGAAACAGAAAAAGAAATCGGGAAACCCGATTTCCTTTCGCACGAAACAACCGACCACAGTCGGCGATCGGAGAAGAGAGGAGAACGGGGAGAGAGAAGGGTGTCACCGGCGAGAGGAGGAAGAGGAGAACGACCGGCGACGGCCCGAAACGAGAAAGGAAAAGGAAAAAATGGCGAAATCGAAAAAGGAAAAATCGAAAGGAAAAGGAAGAAGGAGACGACGGTGCCGGTCGATCCGAGCACCGCCACTCCCCCGACGAGACCGGCGGAGACCGGGGGAAGGTGAGAGGAGCCACCGGTGAAGGGGAAACCGACGGAGGAAGGAGAAAAAAGGGGAGAAAGGTGTCGAAACCCACCATCCTAGATCCGGTGCCGTCGCCGGCGATGGGGACGAACGGAGGCCAGATCCGGCTTTGTGGCAACCCGAGGATGCTGTGGAATGGCTGAACCGCCGGCGATGGTGGCCGCTGGTGGTCGAACCGGCGGGATGAGGTGAACCGGTCTGAACCGGTCGGAACCGGTTCAGACCAGAAAAGAGAAAAGGAAAAAGAAAAAAAAAGAAAGAAAAAGAAGAAAAAGGAAGGAAAAAAAAAGAGAAAGAAAAAGAGAAGAAAAAAAGAAGAAAAAGAGAGGAAAAGGAAAATTTTCAGGAATTCGAAAAATTCTCAGGAACACGAGAATCTCGGGAATCGGTAAGAAATCCGAGAAATTATGAATGATAATTATTTAAATAATTTATTTATTTAAATAATTCGAGAAAATTCTAAAATTTAGAATTTAAATTCCAGAAATTATTCTCGGCGATCGAGATGAGGAATCGGGAGATGGAGTACGGGCGTGACCGGTAAAAGGAAGTCACCGACCCGAAAAAGGTAAGGGATGCATGTGCAGCACTGTAGGGATATTCAGTCTGCATGTTTTAATTACGAAATATTTTATGGAAATATTTTATGAAATTATTATGATGAGTGATTGGTTGGAATTTGGAATGAAGTACTGGCTGGAAATTATAAACTGTATTTTCCGTGCAGGAGGCTAGCCAATCGGCAACCGTTATACTGCCGAAAAATTATCGAAAATTTTTTGAAAATTACTGAAAATCATAATAAATGATTTTATGTCACGAGAAATGATTTTCATCCACGAAAACCGAGAAAATGAATATTTTCATAAAAACATGAATAAAATAAAAATGATTTTAAATTATTCATGTTTTCGAGAATGGTGATAAGGAAATCACCGAAAATCCTCTTCGAGAATGGTGATAATGAAATCACCGAAAATTCTCTTAATATGTAAAATACATGTAATACGAGACGAAAAATGAAAAGAAGTAAAGTGAATATTTTTATGAATATTTTCATAATTATTTCTTAAATATTCACTAAATAGTTTTATAACCTTTATGATTTTAAATTATGAAATTATATATTTTATAAATTTCATAAAGGTTATTTTATGATGAAAACTTGGTTTTGAGACTAGTTGGCCCTCTCTCATGCCGACATGTGATATGTAATACGTGATATATGATATGTAACATGTGATATGTGATATGTAGTCCCGGCCGACACCTGATCAGTGATCCGTCGAGGACAATTATAGACTATGACCATAGATCTGACATGATTATTTATACCCTTCGGGGTCTACAGCATGATATGAGTAACGACCCAGTGGACGGGCTGGGCGTGTGTGCCTAAGTCTCCATATGTGAAAATGTTTTACATAATATGTGATAAGTTAAATGAAAGTGATTTACAGCATTTTACAAAATGCTTATTTCAGTACCAATTTTAGTACTACGAAATGACTTACATATGATATGTAATATGAACATGTGATATGTTTTCAAAAGGAAAAAGAGTTTATAAGTCTAATATTCTTACAATGATTTTAAATTGAATATTAGACTATATATGACATGAATATGTGATATGTTTTCAAAAGGAAAAAGGAGGAAAATAAATCTAATATTCTTATTTTAATTTTTAAATTGAATATTAGATTTAAATGAGATATATGTTGTACGAAAAGGATTTAATAGTGGATTTTGCTATTTAAAGTACTGTACTAATTATGGTTGTACAGTAAAACATGAAATGAGTTTTAAATGAGAATGATGAGAATTTAATTAATATTCTTTTCAAAAAAAATATGAATATTAGTTATTTTATTTAAATGCTTTATTTCATAAAAGCATTTTTTAGAAAAAGAATATGAAAATGTTACGGAATAAAAAGGAAAGGATTTGAATTTCAAAACAAGAAAGAATATTACTCTCTACAGTTGCTTCTAGGTTCCAGAACAAGATAGGTATTTCAAAATACCTACCTTACTCCATCCGGATCCCTAGCCGACTGTAGTATCTTTCCTACATGCGAGCCTAGAGCCCATAGGAAAAATTGAAAAAGATTTTCAGCATATAGGAAGCTGAATATCAAGTATGCATATAATTCCCTTATTGAGCCGTGGTTTGCTCACCCCTTAATTTTAACATTTCAGGTTTTCGAAGACTGAGAGTCTGACACATAAGGATTTTTAGTTGCGCATTTGGGGACGATGCGATAGCTTGAGTTATTTAATAAGGTATGATCATTTATTTTCTGTATTTAGACTTACCGACAGTACTACTTTCATATGAAGTAAAATAGGGGATGTAATTCATAGTATAATTTAACATGAAATTATTTATATGTAAAAGAAAAGTAAAGTATCGCAGACAGCCCAACCAAATAAGATGTATAGAAAAAGGTGAAAAAATAGGGTCACGGGCTGTGAAAGATTTAATGGTATCAGAGCAGGGTTGGCCTGATGTCTGTCGATACTTTTTAAAAGGAAATGTGTCGAAAAAGATTAACATCCCCTATAGTACTGTGTAGTCTAAATATATAGAGAAAATAAATGATTGCAAATTGAATTAAGTGTTTAGAAGGGAGTGAGCATTATAAACTAAGGATGTCAAAAAAGGGAAAACGGCTCAGGAATGTTACCTGAAATGGTGATCTTATGATCTAAATGAAGGTCGGTTCGGTAAGGAACAGAAATGGACTCGGTGAGGGCCCCACCAGTACTTTTCTGTCCGGATCGAACTGAGACCTAAAAGTGATGATATAAAGGATGGGAATGAGATATCATCATTAAATAGACCTTAAGATCACCGACTGAAGGTATTTTGAGGAGAGAGAAAATTTTTGGCAAAAAAATGACCAAAATACTCCTGCCTCCAAAATTTTACCGGGAGTCAAAATAGACAAACAGAAGTTGGAATTGACTGATTTGACAGAGTAAATGATGGTGTAAAGCTGCATTTCATGCAAATAAATCCAATTATGGATCCTATTAGATTTTTCTGTCGAAATCGAAAAAGATTTTAAACTGCTGATATTGGTATGAGAAAGGGGTACTATCAGCAAATAGATAATAAGATCATTGATTTAAATGTATAGTGAGGAGAAAGAAATAAATGTGAAAATGACGAAAATGCCCCTATGTGGGATTATGGTTTGAATAGTGAGAAAACCAATATGATTTGATTACGTTGATAGTACTGGAGTTATTAATGGCATAAAGGAATGTAATATGAGTATAACGACCCCGATTATAAGTTTCATGTACATTTAGAGTTCTGATGTAACCCAAATGGTTATAGGGAAGTCGCAGGATAAGCGACTTAGTATTGATTTTATGGGTCTAAATTAAAAGTGTATTGATGAGATATTATTACGGGATCGTTGAATATAATGAAAAAAAGAAATGATTACTGAAGATGACTAAGGAAGAGATCAGTATAGATGATGAAATCCATAGCAGTACGGTTAATTCTGGTTCTATGCTTTTATTTTATTTTCTGAAGTATCAAATGGATATTTATAGAACCAGAATATTTTAAAATATGTTTTACGGAATGATGTACTATATGGAGTATATGGAATTGGAGAATATGCATAAGGACAGTACGTGAAGATAAGAGACGAGGAAGATGACAGCTAACCTGAGGTTCTTAAATGATAAAGATTTTAAAATGAATTACAGTAATAATAAATCGATTAGCTGTGAAATGTGTTAATGAAATGATTATACTTAATCCAACATATAAATTAAGATGATTGATATGCTGTGAAGTATGAGGAAATAAGTGAATCAAGGCGGAGTAGATGTTAAAATGATTTGAATATTGAATGTCTCTGCCTTGAGGATATATAATGGAAATGATAGGACACAAAGATGAATGTCCAAAATGATAAGAGAGATGAATGATTAAAGAAAGCATCGGATGAGATTCCTGATGAATTTTCAGAGTTATATAGATTGGAAAAATCGAACTAACGTTGACTCGATTTTAAATATGAAATTTATTCTTAAGCTTATATTGGAGAATATAGAAGAATCCGAAAAGCTTAAGAAATAACTTTCAAAAATTTGTGGATAATGAAATTCACTTGTATAAAAAGGAATTGATGGAAATACAAATGATGTGATTGAGGATGAATTAAATGATGTAAAGGATGGAAATATGGATGAGGTAAATTGAGGATGAAATATAAATGGGGAATTAAATTCCTATTTTATAATAAAGTTCTTATGAAGAACAAATAATCGGCTATGTAAAGTGATGCCTTATTTGATTTAATCGGAGATGTACAAGGACCTTATAAGATCAATCTCTGTACAAGGCATCACTAGATGGAAAGTTGGAAATTGATGGTCGTAAGACGATAATGATTAGAACTCGAGATAATGTTTACGAGTTCTATAGAGGTTTACAAGGTAAATGAAATACCTTACTGAGGTACATAAGACTAATGAATAAGACAATTATATAAGGATAAAGTGATAGTATACCATACAGCCTAAGGCACAAATGGAAAATGAGCAGCATAGTGGTATAACCCCACAGACTCTCAAAGACAATAGACTATATGTAAGAAGGGCAAATAGAAGATTTAGCTAGACAATATCTCTTTCTAAGATATACGATCTCGAATGACAGAGCGATGTGGATCTGTCAATGATGAAGAGATAATGATTGAGATACATAATGAACTGGGTCTAGCTAAATACTATTGCCAGTCTATGGAAGAGTTATTGGGTTAGCTGCTCTACTGACGTGATTAATAAGTAAAAGGTTAAAGCCAGGGGATAAATAAACGTAAAGATGATATGTAAAAAGATTAAAAGAGTTTAATAGTGGAATATTTTACCATTGAGGAAAAGTGACCGAAATGATGATGCAGGAAAAAAAAAACAAGAATATGTAATAAGAGGATAAGTACATGATGGTTAGGGAACACAAATATGAAGTAGTTCTCAATTTTAAAGCTAAAAGTGATTATGTGGTTATCACATGATTATGGCTAGATGTAAGATCGAGCCAAACTCGATAGAGGAAAAGTAAATATACTCCAAGGAGTAAAGAAATGATTTACATTTTACTGCCAGTCATATAAATGGAAAGAGGATATATATATCAGCTCGAAATGATGGACATAATGGATTTATATGGATAAGGAGGTGATTAAATTGATAATTATAAATTCAATGTGAAGTCAAATAATGAGAAGATTAAATTATAATTTGATTTTGCCATTATGGAATCTAAATTATCAAAAGAGTATATTCTCCGGTATATTTTAAAACTTAAGTGATATAGAGTATACCATAAGAATAAGAAATGTAATGATGAGATTACATGGAAGTAGATATGAGGAGGAAATAATTGTCTCCTGATTTAAGTAGGGTAAAAGATGGTAAATAGTAAAGTCTGCAAATGAACTGCAGCATTTGATGAAATAAATATGAAAAGAGTATTTGAGATAATAATGAAGAATCTAAAAGGAGATATGATAATATGGAAGTGATTATAGACTCATAGTCTAATGAAATCACTCCTCCATTATCAAACTCTTAGATTCTTTAGTGCCATAGTCGAAATATGATTATAAAATGATGAGCATGTATGTGAAGTTCCAGTAAGCTCTATATGTGATGGGAATCTCTGAGTAGCTATATGTTATGGGAAATAGCAAAAGGCTCTGAGATTCCAAATTTATAGACAGCATCGCTCTGTACATGATGTAAAAATGTTTGAGCGTAATACGGAAACGCTCGATGATATGTTGAGTGAGCGGATGCATGAGATGTGAAAGCTACTGGACAATTACATACAATTGATTAAAATCGGTAAATGATAATTATCGAAATGTATCGAATTGGCACCAAATAAGAAAGATGGATGATGAAAAATATGAATCATATGTGATATGAAAAGGAGTGGAAAAATTGGTAACTCCCGATTTGATAAAGTAATCCATAAGGAGTATACATATATGTGATGAAAGATGACATGAATGGTTTAAGGTGATTATAAATTAGAAGTATACTGGTAGTATTACTTAAAGATGATCAAGAGGTTAAGAACAATGAGTATACAGGATGCTACCACCTTAGGAATTAAGTTAAATTCGGAGGACCGAATTTCTTAAGGTGGGGAGAATGTGATAACTGCAAAATTTTCAATTATTGGAAATTAATAATATTGGAAATTAATAATATTGGAAATTAATATTAAAGCAAATAGATGAGTGTAAATAAATAAATGGAATTGTGAGAACGGAATATTAGTGAAAATTTCGAGAAGTGGGGAAGTGACTGATGATGGAAATTCGAATGAAGGAAGATTAAAAATCGGAATAAAAATAAGATGTGAAATTAAGAAATAATGAAAAAAGGAATATCGTTAAAAAAATTCTCGAAATTAAGGAAGTGAAGAAATTGAGGGATTTAAATTTGGATAAATCGGAAATAAGGATAAGGTTTAAATTATGGAAAATAATGAAGAGAGAATTTAATTTGGATAAATGGAAATCCAAATTAAATAAGAAACGAAAATGAGTGTAAATAAGTTGGATATTAAGGAAATCCAAAATTAATAAAATAAGAATGCGTATAGAAATATATTTATATAATTAGATTATATAAATATATTTTGATATGTTTTATATAATTACATATGTGTATATATAAATATATATATATATATGAAATATAGTATTTTATATCATTAAATAAATATATATGTATATTATTATACATACTTATGTATATATAAATATAAATACATATATATATAAAATATATATATATATATATATAAATGGTATATATTTTGTGTTTATAACATATTGTATAGATAGATATATATATATATATGATATAAACACAAAGTATAAATAGATATCTATATAAAATTATATATAGTATAATGATATACATATATTATTAGTATTTATCTATAATATAATTTATAGATATAAAAAAAAAACAGAAAAGAAACAGAAAAAGAAATCGGGAAACCCGATTTCCTTTCGCACGAAACAGCCGACCACAGTCGGCGATCGGAGAAGAGAGGAGAACGGGGAGAGAGAAGGGTGTCACCGGCGAGAGGAGGAAGAGGAGAACGACCGGCGATGGCTCGAAACGAGAAAGGAAAAGGAAAAAATGGAGAAACCGAAAAAGGAAAAATCGAAAGGAAAAGGAAGAAGGAGATGACGGTGCCGGTCGATCCGAGCACCGTCACTCTCCCGACGAGACTGGCGGAGACCGGGGGAAGTGAGAGGAGCCACCGGTGAAGGGGAAACCGACGGAGGAAGGAGAAAAAAGGGGAGAAAGGTGTCGAAACCCACCATCCTAGATCCGGTGCCGTCGCTGGCGATGGGGACGAACGAAGGCCAGATCCAGCTTCGTGGCAACCCGAGGATGCTGTGGAATGGCTGAACCGCCGGTGATGGTGGCCGCCGGTGGTCGAACCGACGGGATGAGGTGAACCGGTCTGAACAGGTTGGAACCGGTTCAGACCAGAAAAGAGAAGAGGAAAAAGAAAAAAAAAAGAAAGAAAAAAGAAGAAAAAGGAAGGAAAAAAAAAGAGAAAGAAAAAGAGAAGAAAAAAAGAAGAAAGAGAGAGAAAAAGGAAAATTTTCGGGAATTCGAAAAATTCTCGGGAACACGAGAATCTCGGGAATCGGTAAGAAATCCGAGAAATTATGAATGATAATTATTTAAATAATTTATTTATTTAAATAATTCGAGAAAATTCTAAAATTTAGAATTTAAATTCCAGAAATTATTCTCGGCGATCGAGATGAGGAATCGGGAGTTGGAGTACGGGCGCGACCGGTAAGAGGAAGTCACCGACCCGAAAAAGGTAAGGGATGCATGTGCAGCACTGTAGGGATATTCAGTCTGCATGTTTTAATTACAAAATATTTTATGGAAATATTTTATGAAATTATTATGATGAGTGATTGGTTGGAATTTGGAATGAAGTACTGGATGGAAATTATAAACTGTATTTTCCGTGCAGGAGGCTAGCCAATCGGCAGCCGTTATACTGCCGAAAAATTACCGAAAATTTTTTGAAAATTACTGAAAATCATAATAAATGATTTTATGTCACGAGAAATGATTTTCATCCACGAAAACCGAGAAAATGAATATTTTCATAAAAACATGAATAACATAAAAATGATTTTAAATTATTCATGTTTTCGAGAATGGTGAGAAGGAAATCACCGAAAATCCTCTTCGAGAATGGTGATAATGAAATCACCGAAAATTCTCTTAATATGTAAAATACATGTAATACGAGACGAAAAATGAAAAGAAGTAAAGTGAATATTTTTAGGAATATTTTCATAATTATTTCTTAAATATTGACTAAATAGTTTTATAACCTTTATGATTTTAAATTATGAAATTATATATTTTATAAATTTCATAAAGGTTATTTTATGATGAAAACTTGGTTTTGAGACTAGTTGGCCCTCTATCATGCCGACATGTGATATGTAATACGTGATATGTGATATGTAACATGTGATATGTGATATGTAGTCCCGGCCGACACCTGATCAGTGATCCGCCGAGGACAATTATAGACTATGGCCATAGATCTGACATGATTATTTATACCCTTCGGGGTCTATAGCATGATATGAGTAATGACCCAGTGGACGGGCTGGGCGTGTGTGCCTAAGTCTCCATATGTGAAAATGTTTTACATAATATGTGATAAGTTAAATGAAAGTGATTTACAACATTTTACAAAATGCTTATTTCAGTACCGATTTTAGTACTACGAAATGACTTTCATATGATATGTAATATGAACATGTGATATGTTTTCAAAAGGAAAAAGAGTTTATAAGTCTAATATTCTTATAATGATTTTAAATTGAATATTAGACTATATATGACATGAATATGTGATATGTTTTCAAAAGGAAAAAGGAGGAAAATAAATCTAATATTCTTATTTTAATTTTTAAATTGAATATTAGATTTAAATGATATATATGTTGTACGAAAAGGATTTAATAGTGGATTTTGCTATTTAAAGTACTGTACTAATTATGGTTGTACAGTAAAAGATGAAATGAGTTTTAAATGAGAATGATGAGAATTTAATTAATATTCTTTTCAAAGAAAATATGAATATTAGTTATTTTATTTAAATGCTTTATTTAATAAAAGCATTATTTAGAAAAAGAATATGAAAATGTTACGGAATAAAAAGGAAAGGATTTGAATTTCAAAACAAGAAAGAATATTACTCTCTACAGTTGCTTCTAGGTTCCGGAACAAGATAGGTATTTCAAAATACCTACCTTACTCCATCCGGATCCCTAGCCGACTGCAGTATCTTTCCTACATGCGAGCCTAGAGCCCATAGGAAAAATCGAAAAAGATTTTCAGCATATAGGAAGCTGAATATCAAGTATGCATATAATTCCCTTACTGAGCCGTGGTTTGCTCACCCCTTAATTTTAACATTTCAGGTTTTTGAAGACTGAGAGTCTGACACATAAGGATTTTCAGTTGCGCATTTGGGGACGATGCGATAGCTTGAGTTATTTAATAAGGTATGATCATTTATTTTCTGTATTTAGACTTACCGACAATACTACTTTCATATGAAGTAAAATAGGGGATGTAATTCATAGTATAATTTAACATGAAATTATTTATATGTAAAAGAAAAGTAAAGTATTGCATCAGCCCAACCAAATAAGATGTATAAAAAAAGGTGAAAAAATAGGGTCACGGGCTATGACAATTTGATTCATTATTGAGTTGAGCGAATCAATGATATAGTTTGATATTACACTGTATCATATTGATATCACTTAAGTGATTGATGGTATGGATGGATATGGATAATTGATAATAATAGTGGTTTGAAGCTCTTTTTAATCGGTGCCGGGAACAGGATAATCAGGTATTTCAACGTATCTGTACTTCCGTACCCCAAAACCTTGGCACACCTAGAATCCTTAGGACATGATCTATGACAGTTATAAGAGCATACAATGATGGTATGATATAATATGTACAAGAAATAAAGATTGAAATATAAGCTTGTAGACAACATGCATTGCATTTAGGACAGTATAATTCTACTTCTACATTTATATTAGTATCTTATTGAGCCGTAGTTTGCTCACCCTTTCTCTAACAACATTGCAAATCATACGAGCTAAACTCTACGCTTAGAGTTTTTGTTGATAATAATAGTGGTTTAAAGCTCTTTTTAATCGGTGCCGAGAACAGGATAATGAGGTATTTCGA
Source organism: Heritiera littoralis (assembly GCA_031772115.1). Classification (NCBI taxonomy): domain Eukaryota; kingdom Viridiplantae; phylum Streptophyta; class Magnoliopsida; order Malvales; family Malvaceae; genus Heritiera; species Heritiera littoralis. The sequence continues at coordinate 865,322 of JAPDPK010000038.1, read as the reverse complement.
CGTATCTGTACTTTCGTACCCCAAAACCCTAACACACCTAAAATCCTTTGGACATGATCTATGACAGTTATAAAATAAAATAAAATAAATATACCTCCGGGATCTATAAATGCTGTCTCGGGGTGCTCAATGTGCAGCCTCTAATCCTTGAATGATATACTCAATCGGTCACTGAAAATAAACTGGAGAGATAAAATATTGGAGTGAGCAAACCACGGCTCAGTAAGAGATTTGTATGCAAATCTTGATACCTCGAAGACTATATGCAGTAAAATCTTTAAATTCCTATTTATAAGCTGGCACACTACAAAGGAAATGATACTATAGTCGGCCGGGAAATCAGATGGAGCATGGAAGGTAATTTGAAATACTGGTCTTGTCCCAAAAACCCAAAGCGACTATAGGGAATAGGAATTTATTTAACTATAAAGTTCATTAAAATGTTTACTGCTATAAAATGTCATACGATTAAATAAAACAATTTAGTAAATCATATGAACCACACTTGAAATTTAGTTTGATTTCCACCGTTGAAATCAATCACTTTAAACACATGTAGTGGTAAAATACATTGTTCACATATTTCACAAATCAGTGATAAAGCATCACGTTAAAGAGTATATTCCCAAATCCTCACCAAATCCCATAATAACACGTGGAATAATAGTGGAGACCAGGCAAAACTCTAATGATATCATGCTATAAGTCCTGTAAGGAATAATAGGGTACACGTGAGATCTTGTAGGGACAATAAAATAAATATAAGAGACCTATGGCCATAGTCTATAAGTGTCCTCGGTGTTATACTGAGCGGGTGACAACCGGGACGCTAAAGACGACTCAATGTCAACAGCATAACACATGAAAGGGTACACATGAACAGGTGAGCATGATATGGAGCCTAACAGTCTTAAAACAATAATTACATAATGGTAAAACCTTTATGGAATTTATTACACATAAATGAAATTTATTAAATCCATAAAGGAAAATTATATTTAAATAATGAATATTATTCTGAAATTAATTATAAAATATTCACTATTTATCATATCACTTCACCAAATACATTTTCCACTATATAACACATGAGAGGGATTTTCAATAGTGAAATCTTTACCGAAATCAATATTAGGAATATTTAATAACCATTTTTCGGTAAATTCACTCTTTAAGAAAAGTAATTAATTTATCATTTTAAGGCTAGGAAAATTATCCATCATGTACCAAAACATTTCTACTATTTTTAGAAATGTGTTTAAAACTTTTCACTAACATAATAACCGCTCGAGTCCCAGCCTTTCTCTACTTTCAATCATAATCTCAACTACTGGAAAACAAAATTTGCATGCTATTTAAAGCAATTCAATATTCCACAATGCTTATAAATTTATAACTTGTAAAACATGCATTCAGATATCCTTACAGATCCACATACGCATCTCTTACATGTTTATCTAAATTGTGCTCTCGTGTGCACCACACGAACGTCGAATTTTCGACTGCAATTTGATTTCACCAAAATCATTAGCTTATTTATTCTTTATTTTTTAAGCTATGATTTATATAAAAGAAAATGTAGATGTAAGTAAGATCTCATAGCTAAAGATGGCTACTCTTCTTGCCATCTTCCTCTCTTTTCCACTATAGCCGAATGGCCTTTATATAATTAAATTTATTGTTTCATTTTTAGTCAATGTACTAAACAGATTAGTTGCCTTACTAAACAGATTAGTTGCCTTCTTACTTGTATTTTTCCACCATTTAAGAAATAAAAGGCAATATTTTATTCCTTCATTTCTTCTATAACCGGCAACACACACACATTGACTATTCTTATATTTTAATTATGTTTTGTGGTTATATTTTCTTCACTACCAGCCCTTATTTTTTACCCTTTTCACTTGGTCATTCATCATCAATTTAGTCCTTTGTCTTCCTCTTTCCATGCCACAGCCCCTTTTTATTGACTTTTATGCCAGCCTTCATCACAGTCGGTCAACAAAATAATTCAGTCCCCATTTTCTGTTCGGTTCAGCCTTTATATTATGCTTCCATGCCTTTTAAACACCATGTTTACCTCTTTAAATTATCAAAATCAACAGCAGCATGGTCTCTTTTATATATATATATATATATAATATATATAATTATATATATAATTTATATATATATATATATTCTCATGTTCAGTCTGTTTCCCCTGCCATTCATGACACACACAGCAAAATTTTATTTCACTCATTCACGTTACATACATACAACCAATGTTTTAGCCTTTCAACCTTATTTCCTCAAAATTTTATTTCATAACCGAATCTCCAAAAATACACTCTAACAAGTTTCTTTAAAAACAAAAATTATCCACATCCTCAACTCATTCAATTTAACCATACACAAAATACAAAGGCAGAAAACTAAAGCTGGTATTTACCTGTGCAGAAGGCGTTACTGGCAGAAGCAGAACAGATTCGCTTGGTAGTTTCTTGCACGTTTAGGCTGAGATTTTGAGGTGTTTGGGAAGCTTTTTAAGTAAAGAACTCCTTTTATAAGAGAGCCTAAATGATTAAGTAAAGAAGAGAAGAGGTCTAGCAGAGAAGAAACTGGAGAACACTTGGAGAAACTAGAGAATTCGGGAAGAAGCTGGAACAGAATGTAGCATCGTGGGGCGGTGGAATTTGCTGAAGAAAAAGGTTGAGTTGTGTTGTGTTGTCTCCATTCAATTGGTCACTAATTATATTTCTATTTAAAAATTTTAGCCACAACTCAAAATATTCAAAATACCCTCTTAAAATTGGAATATTTTCAAGTTATGCCACTGCACAGTCCACTTTTCTGTCCAGCCCATTTTTTAATTTAAATTTTTATTTATTTTAATTATTTCTTAAGCCAAATTAGTCAAAAATTGATCAACTTTGACCAATCCTTGAGAAAAGCCAACTTTGCCCTTGTACAATTTCGAAAATTTCAATTCTCTCCCACCTTCATTTCGACATTTTGAAAAATATACAAAATTTATTTATTTATTTATTTAAAATTTACAATTTCGTACATGTATAGTACAAAATAACAAGTTCTCACAACTTTTGTGTGTGTGTGTGGCGTGACTGATAGAAAAGAATAAAGGGCTGATCATGGTGCATGAAACATGGGGGAATTAAAGCTGATATAGGTGCTGAATGTGTGAAGAAAGTTTTACCATAAATATAGCTATAATAATAATATAAAAAAAATAATATGAGACATGGTATATGGTGGCGTGAGTGGCCTGACCAAGGGGCTGAGTGCTTGCTGTTGGTGGCATTAATGGCAGAAAATGATGGCGGAAATTTCCTACTGTAGGTGGTGTAAATAGCAAAAAATAGAGGCTGGATATTATGTTGAAAATGGTGTAAATAACATGGCTAATGGCATGGTATGGTACCGTTGGCAATAGAAAAAAAATATATAGGAAAGATGATGAAGAAGTGGCGTGAAAGGTGAAAATAAGGGCTGACTTTAGTATTTCATGGCATGGAAAATCTAGAATGGTGGCTGCTATAAAATGAAATTAATCAAAACATAAACTTAGTCAATAAGTGCAGCCGGCCAAGAAAGAAATTGTTGGGTGATTATAGTAATTGGTGGTGTGAGAGGTCAAAAATGGTGGCTTGTCATGAAATATAAATAGCCATAAAAATTAAATTTAATAAAAGCATGAGTTAACTCAAATATGGACAGCCGGCTGTAGGAAAGAAAATGGAAGGAAGGATGTTGATTTTTAATGCTTAAATAGGTGGAAAACAATGGCTGTTGATGACATGAAACATGGGGGATAAGGCTGGTTGTAATGTGTAAATTTATTTTATGTAAAGAAATGATGACAACCATGAGTTTTAATTAAATTAAACTAAAGTTGCTACTGGAATGTTGAAGGCTGCCATGTAGTGTAATAAATATAGTTAGGGACATGAAGTAAGGGAAAAATATGTTCAAGCCTGCATAAGCCATGCAACCATTATAAGAAGATAATGATGTTGGCGTGAATGGGTACGTTAGGATGGTAAATAAGAGAATAATTAATGAAAATTATTGGTGAAATTTTTTTGCAGCCTGAATAATTGGATTCTTGTGGTGACATCGGGAAGCTCGATCACACATGACAGGTAAGGAAGAAGTGTGTGAGTTGTAAGGATATAGTGAATTGCATGATTTGTTAAGTATAATTTTATGAAATTATTGGAATGATGAAATGCTTTGAAAATCATGCAAATTGTGGTATACCTAGTTTTATATATTGTATTTTAAGTGTAGAAGGTTAGGAAAACGCAGTTGTTATGCTGCCGAAAAATTACCTAAAATTATTCTAAAATATAATGAAATATTTTAGATGTATAATTTAAGTAAATTATGAATTTTGGAATTTAATTCCATCAACTTTCCATAATTTGGAATTTTAATGAAAATTGTTAAATTAAATATTCATGTTATGAATATTTATTAAAGTGAGAAATAAAATATATTCTTTAAAACGTTTTATACGTTTAAAAGAATTTTTATGAGATTTCTCACAAAAAACATGAATATTTATCGACTGTTTTCACTGTATTATTATAAGTGAATTTATTACCTTTTCGAAATATTTATTTAATTAAATGATAATTTTTATTTAAATTCCTTAAGGGTATTTCATATGGAAATTAAATGATTTTGAGACTTTAGGCCACAACTTCATGCTCACTGTTATTGTACTATCACATGGCTGATTGACCTACCAAGTCATCAGCAATCCCGGGGTCACCTGGCAAGTGTACCTGTGGACGCCATATAGACTATGGCCATAGTCTCAACCTATTGTAAAATGATTACTGAACTGTATTTCATTGATTACTGTTTTATTGTACTGTACTGAGAAATACTGTTACTGAATTGTGATTTACTGAATACCGTTTACTGAACTGTACTGAAAACTATTGTTTACTAAATTGTGATTTACTTAATACTGTTTACTGAACTGTGATTTATTAAATACTGTTTATTGAACTATACTGAAACCTACTGTTTACTGAACTATGATTTACTGAATACTGTTTACTAAACTGTATTAAAATCAATGGATTTTTGAATTGAAAGTATTTATAATATTATTTTAAATTTGAAATAATTACTGAACTGTTACTAAAAATGAAACTTAAGTGTTTACTGCACTGAACTGTTTATTCATTGTTTACTGAAGCATTTTATCGTACTGTTGCTAAACCGACTGATATACTGATTTCCACTGTTTAAATTCATCTAATTTATTGTACGGTTTTACTACTATTACTGTCACGTGTTTTGAAAGTTTTACTGATGGGATTAAATTAAATGGTTTATTTACAATTTATTATACTTGGAAAAATCATTAATAGATTGTTTATATCAACAATTTATGAAATATTCCCTATAATTGCTTTGGGTTTTCGAGACAAGACAGGTATTTCAAATACCTTCATGCTCTATCTGGATTTCCCAACCAACTATAGTATCCTTCCCTTTTTACTGTGCTTAGTGAACTGTTAGGAAAATAAAATATTTTCCAGCATATAGATTTCATTATATCAAGCTTGCATATGACTCCTTTACCGAGCACGTTGTCGCTCACCCCTTTATTTCCACTCCACAGGAAATTAAAAGAGATTAAAAAAGGGTATACATTAGAGGATCGACTGAAATTGATTTCTGAGACTACTTGTGTCGGACTAGAAGGTATTTGCACTTTCTTTTATACTTCAAATAAACTATACAATACTACTTAAATTCTAAAGTAAAATCAGGGGATGTAAAGTGTAAGAAATATTGTAAGATTTTCATATTCCATATTTATTAATTAAATAAATGTTTACTATTTATTACTGTTACTGTTCAAGAGTTAAAGGGATCATAGATAGCCCAACCATCAAATATGTGTGAAAATATGGTAATTACTGTACATTTGGACTATTACAAGCTACCCCTACTTTCTTTGAAGGCACTTCATTTCTTCTTAATTTCATTTCATATGTAAGTAGGGAGCCCATAAGCTCATCTAAAGACAAGGTATTAGGATCCTTAGACTCTTTTATTGCGATTACCTTTGCCTCCCAAGATTTTGGCAAGCTATTCAAAATTTTCTTAACCATTTCCAATTGGAAAAGGTCTTGCCTAAAGCCTTAAGTCCATTGATAATGTCATTAAACCTAGTAAACATATCACTCATGGACTCATCTTCTTTCATTCTAAAAAGTTCATAATCATGTGTGAGCATACCTACTTTGGTTTCTTTAACTTGATTTGTCATTTCATATGTAATGGCTAATTTGTCCCATATTTGCCTAGCATTCTCACATAGGGAGACTCTAGTATATTCATTGAAACCTAAAGCATAAAAGAGAGTGTGTGATAACCACAAATTTTCTATTTTTGAAAATTAATATTAAAGAAAATAGACGAGGAAATAAATAAATTAAAGTAAATAAATAAAATTTATTTACGAGATGGGAATATCGTTGAAATTCTCGAAATTAAGGAAAGTGAGGAATTTAAATTTTGGATATAATGAAAATAAAAATAAAGTCGGAGTTATGGAAAATAAGGAAAGGAGGAATTTGATTTGGATAAATAGAAATCCAAATTAAATAGGAAATGAAAATGGAGAAACATAATTTGGATATTAAGAGATCCAAATTATAAGGAATAAAATGAGATATTCATATATTTATATATTTAATTGTATAAATATATTTTTATTAATTAAATACATGTGTATATTTATATACAATTTTGTATATAAATAAATATATATATGAAATATATATAGTAATTGGAACTAAATTGTATAGATATATATATATATATATATAAATGATTTAAATATAATATCTAAATATCTACATATCTATATGCATAAATGTGGTATCTAATAATATATATAATTATATAAGTATAATTATATATATAAAAAAAAAGAAACAAAAGAAACAGAAACGGGAAAATGGGATCTCGTTTCTGTCGAAAACAGTGGAGAAGCCGACCCCATCGGCGGCGCCGGAGGAGAAAGAGAGAGAAGGGAGGCCATCGTCGGCCAGCAAGCCAAGGAGGGGAGGAGACGATGGCAACGGAAAAGGAAGGAAACAAAATCGGAGACAGAAGGAAACTGGCGGAACCGAGAGGAGAAAAGAAAATAGGAGACGGTGGTGCCGGCTGATCCAGGCACCGCCACTGCCACCGAAGCACCGCCGGAAGGAGAGGAAGAGGACGGAGGCCATCCGAGGCGCGGTGAACGGCGGAGGAGGGCTAGCGAAGAGGAAGATGAAACCGAACCTATTCCGCCTCGATCCGCCGTCGTGCCGCCGATCCAGGCCTAACGAAGACCACCAGCAGACTCGCCGTGCCGTCGGCCAGCTGTGGAGCCGTCGAACCGCCGGAGAACCGACCGCCGACGAGAAACCGACGATGAGGGGATCTGACCGGTCTGAACCGGTCCGGCCAGGAAAAGGACAAGAGGAAAAAGAGAAAAGAAAAAGAAAAAGAAAAGAAAAGAAAGAAAAGAAGAGAAAAAGAAAGAGAAGAAAGAAAAGAAAAGAAAAGAGAAAAAGAGAAATTTTCGGGATTCGAGAATTTCAGAAATTACAAAAAATCCCGAGAATTCGAAAACCCGAGAATTACGAGAATCGGTAAGAAATCTCGGAAAGTGATAAATTATTTAAATAATTTATTTATTTAAATAATTATAAAAAATTTTCTAAATTTTAGAATTTTAATTTCAGAAAATTCCCTCGATGACCGAGCTATGGAATCGGGCGAGGTGAACACGGGCGCGACGAACGAGGCGGTCGTCGACCCGAAACAGGTAAGGGATGCATGTGCAGCACTGAAGGATATTCAGTCTACATGTTTTAATTACGAAATATTTTATGAAAATATTTTATGAAATGACTATGATGAATGATTGGTTGGAATTTGGAATGAAGTACTGGCTGAAAATTATAAACTGTATTTTCCGTGCAGGAGGCTAGCCAATCGGCAGCCGTTATACTGCTGAAAAATTATCGAAAATTATCGAAAATTTTTAGAAAATTTATAAAATCATACTAAATGATTTTATTTCACAAGAAACGATTTCCAACCACGAAAATCAAGAAAATGATTATTTTTCATAAAACATGAATATAACGAAATTCATTTTTAAATATTCATGTTTTCGAAATTGGTGATAATGAGATCACCGAAAATTCTCTCAATATATGAATTATATATGATATGAAATGGAAAACGAAAAAGGGATAAAGAGAATATTTTATAAAAGTTTTCTAAATATTCTCTCGATATATGAATTATACATGATATGAAAAGAAAGATGAAAAATGGATAAAGTGAATATTTTATAAATATTTTCTTAAATATTCACTTAATTTATTATATAACCTTTATGGTTTTAATTATGAAATTACATATTTTTATAAATTCCATAAAGGTCTATTAATGATGAAAAATACGGTTTTGAGACTAAATGGCATCCTATCATGCTGATATGTGATATGTGATATGTAACATGTAATATGTGATATGTGATATGTAGTCCCGGCCGACACCTGATCAGTGATCTACCGAGGACCATTATAGACTATGGCCATAGATCTGACATGATAATTTATAACTTTCGGGGTCTATAGCATGATACGAGTAACGACCCAGTGGACGGGCTAGGCGTGCCTCAGTCTCCATATATGAAAATGTTTTATATGATATGTGATATGTGAAATGTAAATGTTTTACATGATATGTGACAAGTTAAATGAAAGAGATTTATAGCATTTTACAAAATGCTTATTTCAGTATTGATTTTAGTACTACGAGATGATTTTCATATGACATGTGATATGAACATGTAATATGTTTTCAAAAGGAAAAAGAGTTTATAAGTCTAATATTCTTACTATGATTTTAAATTGAATATTAGACTATATGTGACATGAATATGTGATTTGTTTTAAAAAGGAAAGAAGAGGAAAATAAATCTAATATTCTTATTTTAAATTTTAAATTGAATATTAGATTTAAATGATTTATATGTTATACGAAAAGGAAATTATAGCTTATTTTGCTATTTAAAGTACTGTACTAATTATGATTGTACAGTAAAATATGAAATGAGTTTAAATGAGAACGATGATGATTTAACTAATATTCTTTTCAAGGATTATATGAATATTAGTTATTTTATTTAAATGCTTTATTTCATATAAGCATTATTTTGAAAGGAATATGGAAATGATATGAAATGAAAAGGTAAAAGGATATAAATTTCAAACGAAAAGAAATTTATCATTCTCTACAGTTGCTTCTAGGTTCCGAGACAAGATATGTATTTCAAAATACCTACTTTACTCCATCCGGATCCCTAGCTGACTGTAGTATCCTTCCTACATGCGAGCCTAGAGCCCATAGGAAAAATGAAAAAGTTTTTCAGCATATAGATAGCTGAATATCAAGTATGCATATAATTCCCTTACTGAGCCGTGGTTTGCTCATCCCTTAATATTAACATTTTAGGTTTTCAAAGACTGAGAGTCTGACACTTAAAGGATTTCGGCTGCGCATTTGGGGACAATGCGACAACTCGACTTATGACATGAGGTACGATCATATATTTTCTGTATTTAGACGTATCTATAGTACTACTTTCTTATGAAGTAAGATAGGGGATGTAATTCATATAATAACTTTATATGAAATTGTTTATATGTAAAAGAAAAGTAAAGTATCGCAGATAGCCTAACTAAATAAGATGTATAGAATAAGCTGAAAAATAGGGTCACGGGCTGTGACAGAGTGTGCATAGCCTTGGCATTCAATTGTAGCAATCTCATGTCATTGGTGTCCCACTCATCTTAACTCTTAGGGACATCCTTTTCATCTACTTTCTCAATTAGAATTTTGGGACCATTAACTATCACTCTCTACACTTCTTAGTCATTTGATTGCACAAACAACATCATCCTAGTTTCCAATATGAGTAATTCTCTCCATTGAAAAGTGAAGGTCTAACTAATAAGTGTCCCTTTTCTCCTAGGGGTGTACATATGTTCAAATGAGTCATTTATGATCAGTTTACTCGATGGATGTTAATCCAAATCAATCTCGAGCCCAAGCTCTAATACTAATTGTTGGCTCTATAACAGTACTGAGAGGGGGGTGAATCGATTTTTAGCTAACCTTAAGTTTGTTTTTCGATTCTTCTAAATTCACTAACCTATATTAATGTTTTCTAAGTTCTCTAGGCTATGCAAGCATGCAATCCAAATTAAATACAACAATCACAATATAATTGCAAATAAATAAAGAGAGAAGGGAAAGAGAAATGTACACAAGTGATTTATACAGGTTCAGCAACCTTGCCTACGTCCTCTACCTTAAGACGCTCCCAAGGATTTTCCCTAATTCACTAACTTGAATTTGTCTTTACAATCCCTCATTTTGCAGGCTCAAGAGAAACTTATCCCCTCTTTTTTCCAGGCTCAAGGAGTAAACCTTATCTACCCAATATAGCACTCAAGGGTTCACTCCCCTTTACAATATGTGAATGGGTTTACAAAGAGTGTAATAAAAAAAGGCCGCTAGATAGGCAAATGATTACAAAAGTTAAGCTCTAGAAAAGAAACTCTAAAGTATTTGTGCTATAGAATACAAAGATATTGAGAGTAATGGAAGATATTGAATTCTAGTTCTTATAATCTTTGATATGCTTGGAGAAGATGAAGAAATTGAAGAATGAAATCTCTTAGCTACTCTCTCTTCTTTCTTGAGCTTCGAAGCCTCTATTTATAATCCCTTGGATGTATTCTTGACGTTGGGTAGAGCCAAAAACAAAAGTTACCATTGTATCTCACAAAAACTAGCCGTTCGAGGCTTTTCACGTGTTGGGAGATCGATCCTATGCCCTAGGGATCGATCCCTTGCTTTATTTTTAGCCTCCCATGCATTCTGCTAATAGAAGATCGATCCCTTCCCTTAAGGGATGGATCCCATTTCTCATATTTTGCCTCTTGAGCTTTCTGGAGCATTCTGCCACTTGGAGATGGATCCCACAACATGGGGGATCGATCCTTCAACTTGTTCCTGCATTTTTCTGGGCTATTTTGGGTTAGAAATGATGTAGACTTTGATTTTAATTCATCCCAAAACATTTATGAATTTTATAGGAGTTTTTCTTGTCTTTCTCAAATGAAGAGTTAGTCCAAAAACTTATTAAGTAATTTTCTAAACTTGTGTTCAATATGTTCTTGAGAAAAATACTCAATGAAAACATTCAAACTTATTTTGTAAAGTATTAAGACTAATAAGAATATACAATTAAATCATGATCTTAATGCTTGATATGATCATTTAAAATGGTTTAAATAATCATGTGTAGTAAAGCAAATTTACAATATGAAAGAGATGATGTCTGTGAGGCCAGTTTCTACTGTACTATATATGTATTATGTATGTATTTATTTAGTGCAAATTTGTGTATTATGCAAAATATAAGTGAAAGTGTAATGTGGACCCCACTTATTTTTAATGTGTTTTGATGGGCTCGAGACTGATAATACAGTGTACAGTGGTGTAATAAAGATGATAGTATGATTTTGAGGTTTAAAACCATTAATTTATATTATTTTATATTATTTTGAGAAGTATGGTAAACAAATTGAAAAATGACAATTACGTCTCGAGGGCTTTTTTGTAAATTGCAACTAAACTAAAATGAATTGATATGAAGTAAAAATACCATGATGTTCTACATGAAAAGGAGTATAAGATAGTGTCAATAGATTTATCGACTAGGTAGTTAAATTAAAAAATTTCGTTGGCAGTTCGAACTCATTTTAATATAGGCATAATTTACGAAAATGCCCTTGGGATGTATCCCTCATTTTTCAATTTGTTTCCCAAAATTCTCAAAATAATTCCAAATGACATAAAAATTATTTTTATGCCTCCAAATAATTCTTTAATATTTATTTCACCTTTTGTACACCATATTATCAGTCATAAACTCAATAAATCCATAAAATTCAAAGTGTGGTCCACATTAAATATTTATTTAATTTCACTAAATAATTTATTTCCACTATTAAATATTTATAAAAATATGGTGTATACTATAATATAATCAGGTCTCACATATATGCATTTATACATTCATTAAGCACTCACTAAACGGTTCTGTGTATAGTTTTTGTAATCTGTTCGGTAAAACGTTGAACAAATTACTTCGTAAACAGTTCCATAAAATATTTAGTAACTCAGGTAATGGATAGTTCAGTAAAACGTTTAGTAGATCACTCGATAAATAGTTCAGTAAACGTTCAATAAATCATGCATAATAAAATAGTGTTAAAACCTTTCGATCCTTCAATAACAATACTATATGGTAAACGATCGTTATCAATTCATTTATAATTCAAAATCTATAGAAAATGATGATATTTGCATTTATACATTCAGTAAGCACTCACTAAATGGTTCAGTGTACAGTTTTTGTAATCTGTTCGGTAAAACGTTGAACAAATTACTTCATAAACAGTTCCGTAAAACATTTAGTAACTCACGTAATGGATAGTTCAGTAAAACGTTCAGTAGATCACTCAATAAATAGTTCAGTAAACATTCAATAAATCATGCATAATAAAATTCATCCATAATAAAATAATGTTAAAACCTTACGATCCTTCAATAACAATACTATATGGTAAACGATCATTATCAATTCATTTATAATTCAAAATCTATAGAAAATGATGATATATACATTTATACATTCAGTAAGCACTCACTAAACGGTTCAGTGTACAGTTTTTGTAATCTGTTCGATAAAACGTTGAACAAATTTCTTCGTAAACAATTCCGTAAAACATTTAATAACTCACTTAATGGACAGTCTAGTAAAACATTCATTAGATCACTTGATAAATAGTTCAGTAAACGTTCAATAAATCACTTGATAAACTATTCAGTAAATAGTACAGTAGCCAATCCAGTAAATAAATCAGTAAACAATTTGGTAAACAATATGGTAATCAGTTCAATAAAACCATTTTGTAAACAGTTTAGCAAGTAGTTTACTAGACAAACAGTAAACAGTTCAGTATACACTCAATAAATCATTTAGTAACCCATTTAGTAAATCACTCGATAAACAGTTCAGAAAACAATCAGTGAACAGTTTAATAAACAAATCAGTGAACAGTTAGTAAACGATTCAGAAATTAGTTCAAAATGTCAATACACTGTGCAATATCAATTAATCGATCAGTAAACAGTCGGTAAACACTCAGTACACACTTCAGTAAACACTCAATAAACAGTTAATAGACATTTCAGAAAACAGTTCAGTAAACAATCAGTAGATGGTCAGTGAACAGTCAATAAATAGATCAATAAACACTCAGAAAGCAGTTCAATAAATGATCAGTAAACATATTTAACAAACATATTGAAATCAGAAATCAATAAAGTCTGGGAATAACTGGATTAGCCAGGGATTTATCACCCCATGAAAATAGTACAGTGGAGTCTAGGCATCATCCGATAAACTCATGCAATATAAGTATCCTAACAGGGAGTAATAATGACATATGGCCATAGCCAAAAAGGGGTCCACAAAGTACACGGGTCAATCAGCAATAGATCACACACACACACATAGAAGAGCATGTACCCGCAAGAAGCTATAGGGGCAACAAAACATTTACTTGATTCCCATGAAAAACAACAAAACAGTACTTTATGCTTTTAAATCTTAATATAGTAATACAAACGTACATTTTATTGTTAGTGCTTGGGAGTGCCTGGATTGGCCAGGGATTTGCCACCCCAATAATCAAAATATAAGCTTTTGGGAACCGAGTTTCATTTTAATATCATACAATTTAGAAATCAAAACATTTCACTCAATACATTCAGTTAAATTCAAAACATTCAAATCATTAACTTAAGTCAGAAAATAGATACTTTCAGTAAAGCTATGTTAGTTAATTCAAAACATTCAAAGCATTTACTTTAGGTAGGCATTCAAAACATTAACTTTAGGTAGGCATTTCGAAACTTTAGATAATACATTTTATAGACCAATTGGAAAACATTTCACATTTCACATTTAACAATTATTTAATCAAAACATATCTTTAGTCAGTTCATAAGTCTATAAAATCCATGCAGAATTTCTTATTTACAATTTAGGGTTTTAGCGTGTAACGATCTGTGACCACATTTTTTACGTATTTCTATACAATTTATCCGGTTGGGTTGTCTGTGATACTTCACTTTTTCATTTACTATTAAACAATTTCGTATAACATTGTTAATATGATATACATCTCCTATCTTAATTCACAAGAAAGTAGTACTGTAGATAAGTCTAAATACAAAAAATAAATGATCGTACCTCATGTAATAAATCAAGCTGTCGCATCGTCCCCAAATGCACAGCTGAAATCCTTGATACCAGACTCTCAGTCCTCAAAAATCTGAAATGTTAAAATTAAGGGGGTGAGCAAACCACGGCTCAGTAAGAGAGTTATATGCAATACTTGATATTCAGCTATCTATATGCTGAAAAACTTTTTTGTTTTCTATAAATCTTCCTAGAAGGGCTCTAGGCTCACATGTAGGAAGGATACTATAGTCGGCTAAGGATCCGGATGGAGTAAGGCAGGTATTTTGAAATACCTGTCTTGTCCCGGAACCTAAATGCAACTGTAGAGAGTACTTTATAAATTGTTCTCAAAATGATTTAATATTCGTTTTCCATAGAGTAAACCATTTATTTCTCTCCACTTCAGTATCGTTTAAAACACATGGCAGTTTAGTAATAAACAGTGGTTTACTTCTCTTCTCTTCAGTACAGTTAAAAGCACGTGATAGTACAATGATTTATAAATATCCAATCATTGGATAAACACTTCTGCGATTATTTCTATCTTAGAAATAATTTTCCTGTTATTCTTTTAGAATAAACATTAATTTCTTTTTAGTTCAGTAACCGTATCTTACAGTTCAGTAAAATAGTAGTATTCAGTAAAACAGTATCTAGATACGATTCACTCAGTAAATAGTAAACAGTAGCTACCAATTTAGTACACAGTATACGGTAGCTTTTAGTTTAGTAAACAGTAAATGGTAGCTTTCAGTTCAATAAAACAGTAAACAGTGGCTACCATTTCAGTAAATAGTACAGTTCAGTAATACAGTGTTTTGGTACGGTTTTGCTCAGTAAACAGTATAGTAATTCAGTACAGTAAACAGTATAGTTCAGTAAACAGGATTCAGTAAATCCTTTCAGTAAACAGTAATTAGTAAGTGAGACTAGGCATCACCCTACAATTAAATCATGCTATCTTCGTCCACTAAGGGACACAGTATCAGTACTGAGATCTATGGCCATGATCTATAATATGTTCTCTGTATACACTTGCTAGGTGACAATCTGGGACGCTGAATGACTAGCTAGTCAAACAGCCACGTGACAGTAACAGTATGGTATGATGCATGAAGCTCGGGGCCTAAGTCTCAAAACAGTGTAAACCGTACCATAGCCTTTATGGATTTTAAACACAGATATTTCACAAGTATCCATAAGGCTCACATGTAATAAAATCATTGCCTTTATGAAATTTATAAACAAAATCACATCTTTAAAATTAATTCATAAAGGCATAATTCACATTTTGCATACGGTGAAAATAGTTTATAAAATCATTATTGTAAAATATAAAAGGTCATAACTGTCTTTTTCACCGTAAAATATATACTTACGTTTTTTCGTGCTTTATATCGAAAACATGGTTTTCAAAATCATCGGAATTCAATTCAAATAATTTCATAATTTATGGAAAAATAAAATATTTATTTTCCAATTTTAATAATTCCGTCTCCATGTTTTGTTCTAAAAACACGTGTGGAGACGTCTAGTCTTGAAATCATAGTTTTCCATCATTTCTTAACTTTTATGGAATATATATAATTAGTTATTTTCATAATTAAAACCATAAAGGTTTTATATAAAATCAAGTGAATATTTAAGAATATTTATAAAATATTCACTTCGGTCCTTTTCATTTTCCATCTCGTTTTACGTGAAATATCACCTACCGGGTGAATTTTCGGTGATTTCATTTTCACCATTCTCGAAAACATGAATATTTTAAATTTAAACTTCCATATATTCATGTTTTATGAAAAATACTTGATTTCTCAATTTTCGTGACTGAAAATCGTTTCTCATGAAATCAAATCATTTATTATGATTTTCGATGATTTTCGGTAAATTTCAGTAATTTTTTGATAATTTTTCGGCAGTATAACGACTGCCGATTGGCTAGCCTCTTGCACAAAAAATACAGTTTAAAATCTCAACCGGTAAATCACCATAATTTTCAACCAATCATTATCGATAGCATTTATAAAAATTAAATGCATAATTTAAAACATGTGGCCGAATATCCTAACAGGCGGCACATGTCTCCCTTACCTGTCTCGGGTCGACGACCGCCTCATTATGTCGCTCCCGTGTTCACCTCTCCCGATGCATCGTCCCGATTATCGAAGGAATTTTCTGGAATTCAAATTCTAAAAATTAGAATTTTTTCATAATTTATTTAATTAAATAATCGAAAATAATTTCCGTAATTCTCACCGAATTTTTGGGATTTCCGAATTTTCGAATTCTCGAGAATTTTCGAGTTTCTCGGAATTCTTTTTCTCTCTCTTTCTTTTTTTTCCTCCTTCTTTCTTTTTCTCTTTTTTCTTTTCTTTTTCTTTCTTTCTTTTCTTTTCTTTTCTTTTTCTTTTCTTTTTCCTTTTCTTTTCTGGCTAGACCGGTTCAGACTAGTTGGCCCCCCATCGTCGGTTCTTCTCTGACGGTCGGTTCTCTAGCGGTTCGGAGGCTCCGTAGCTGGCCGATGTGGCAGCGAGGCTGGATCTAGCCTCTGTTCAGCCCAGATCGGCGGCACGACGGCTGATCGAGTCAGCCTAGGTTCGGCCTCTTCTCTCTTCCTTCTTCGCCGTTTTTCACCTCACCGATGGCCTCCTACCCTTTCCTCTTCCTCAATCAAAGGTTCGGTTGCAGTGGCGGTGGCCGAATCGGCCGGCACCGCCACTTTCCCATTTTTCCTTTTTCTTTTCTCGGCTTTCTCCGGTTTCCTTCCTTCTCCGTTTCCATTTCTTTCCTTTTCCTTCGGTCACCGGCTTCTCCTCTCTCTGCCGGTGCCGTCTTTCTCTCTCCCTCCTCCTCTCTCGTCGGTCGGCCTCGCCTGGGAAGGAAATCGGGCTCCTCCCGATTTTCCTTTCTGTTTTCCTTTTTTTTGTATCTATTATAATTATACATATAATATACTTATAACTATATATTATACATATAATATCATTATCTTATATATATAGTATTGTACTATATATTATATATATAAAGATATATATATAATGTATTACAAAATATATATCTAGTATATATATGTATATTTAAATACTTTAAAATTAAATCACCTTTACATATATATTTATATATATATATATATGTTATAATACAATATATATTGTATCTACAATATATATATATATATTCAGACTTTAATGTAAAATAATATCTTACATTCTCATATATGTGTATATATATATTTATATATATACATAAAATGTTATAATTGTATACATATGTATTATTTAAATTTATCAAATAGTGTATATATATATACACATATATACCAATGTATAATTATATATATACTATACAATATTTTAAATACATATGTATTTGTATAAAAATACATTTATATAATATATAATTATATAATTATATTTCATTTTTCTTCCTCATTTTCTTATTTAATTTGGATTTCCATTTATCCAAATTAAATTTCCTCCTTTCATTATTTTCCATAATTCCAACCTTATTTTCCAATTTAAATTTTTCCTTCACTTGAACTTCCCAATTCGTCACTTCCTCAATTCTCGAAATTTTCACTAATATTCCGATCTCATAATTATATTTATTTATTTTCCACTCATCCATTTTCTTTAATTTTAATTTCCAATATTAATAATTTTCAATAAATGGAAAATTTTACGGTTATCACATTCTTCCTACCTTAAGAAATTCAGTCCTTCAAATTTAACTTAAGTCAAAAGGTGGTACATTCCGTATACTTATAGTTCTTACTCTTTAGATCCTCTTTCAAATAGTTCTGCCAGCATATCATCAACATCGTAATCACTTTTAGACCACTACATGCTGTCTTTCATCACATCATTATACTCCTATAAGATTTCTTACCAGTTGGGAGTTATCAATTTCATTTCTCTTTTTACATAAAAGTCCATTCACACTATTTTTCATATCACAGCTGATCTATGCTGTTCATCATCCATTTTCCTCAATTAGTGCCAAGCCGGTATAATTTGGTACTATCATGTACACATGTCAATCAGTTGTATGTAATTGTCCCAGCAGCTTTCACACCTCGTGCACACGCTTTCTCAATATCATAGAGCGTTTACATATTACGCTCGTATATTTACATCAGTACGGAGCAGTGCTATCAGTACACTTGGGATCTCAAAGCCTTTTGCTACATCTCATTAAGCATATGGCGACTCAGAGATTCTCATCACATGTAATGACTGTACATATACTTTCTCACCGTTTCATACTCATATTCCGACTATGGCACTAAAGAATCTAGGATTCTGATAATGGAAAGTGATTATATTTAGATCATCAGTCTTTAGTCACTTCCATATCATCATATCTCTTTTGGACTCTTTATTGTCCACAATATTCATTTTCTCATTTATTCCATCAAGGCTGCATCTCACTTGCAGACTTTACTATGGATCATTTCTTATAGAAATAACCCATGAGACAATCATGTTCTCTTCATGTAGTATGGTCATTACCTCTCTTATTCTTATGGTATATTCAACATC
Organism: Heritiera littoralis; assembly: GCA_031772115.1. Taxonomy (NCBI): domain Eukaryota; kingdom Viridiplantae; phylum Streptophyta; class Magnoliopsida; order Malvales; family Malvaceae; genus Heritiera; species Heritiera littoralis. The sequence continues at coordinate 846,353 of JAPDPK010000038.1, read as the reverse complement.
ACTTAAATTTAGGATACACTTGGGAATATACTCTTTTCATAATTTAGATTCTATGATTGAATCCTCAACTATCCATTTAATCACCACATTATCTATACAATTCCACCCTTCTCAAGGTGTGGATATATGTATAACCATTTTCCATTTATATACTGGCAGTAAAAAGTTAAATCATCTATTTACTCCTTTGAGTATCATTTATTTTTTTTCACTTGTCAGTTTAGCATCAATCTTTTATCTAACCATAGTCATGTGATAACCAACATGAAGTCACTTTTAGTCGTAATTTCAGGAACTATTTCATATTGGTGTTTCCTTCTCATCATGCAACTTACTTTCTTATTCCATTTTCATATTTTCACTCTCATCATTTCAGTCGGTTTTCTCAAGTGGTATGGTACGCTACTGTTGAAATCTTCTAACATCTTGTATACCATATTTTCTTCCCACTTATCCATTTACCGACTTTAATTTCTCTAATTATGTCTCATTAGTAGAGCAGCTAGTCCCATCACTCTTTTATAGACTGACAGTAGTATCTAGCTAGACTCATTAATTTCGTATCTCAATCATTATCTCTCTATCATAGACAGATTCACTGTTATTCTGTCAGTTCGAAATCATATATCTCAGGAAGAGATACTGTCTAGCCAAGTCACTTATTTGCCAATCTTAACCCCTAGATCACAGTCCTTAAGACTTTGAAGGGTCATACCACAATGCTGCTCATGTTCCATTTGTATCTTTAACTATTTCGATACCTCATCACTTTATTTTTATATGGATGCCTCATTCATTAGGCTTATATAGTCCATAGGAACTCATAAGTATTTTTTCGAGTTGTAATCATTATCTTATAAACATCAATCTTCGACTTTTCTCTAATGATGCTTTGTACAGTGGCTAGTCTTATGAACTCCTCATATATCTCTGATTAGATCAATAAACCGTCCATTTTCATGTAGATGAATACTTGTTCTTCACAAGAACTTTATTAATAATAGAAAATTAATACATCATTTTAATTCATCTACGTCTCAATATCATCTATGTTTCCCACATTTACACTTATACAAAAAACTTCATTAACCTCAAATTTACATTATCTGTATTTTCATTAATCACACTTTTACACGTGAATTTCATTATTCATTTATTTTCCAGAGTTATTTTCTTAAGCTTTTCTATATTCTCCAATATAAGCTTACAATTAGGTTTCATATACCCCTCGAGTCAGTGTTAGCTCGATTTTCTCCAATCTATACAACTCTGAAAGTTTGTCGGGAATCACATCCGATACTTTCTTTAATCACACATCTCTTATCATCTTGGCCATTCCATCCTCATATCCCGTCATTTCCACCATATATCTTCAAGGCAGAGACGTTTACTATTCAAATCATTTTGACTTATTCTCCACCTTAATTTCATTATCTACTCATACTTCACAGCATTACGAATCTCAATCTAGTAAGCTATATCAAGTACAACAATTATCAACACATTTTACAGCTAACCAATTTATCATTGCTGTAATTTACTTTAGAATCAATTTCATTTAATGAATTCAGATTTAATTCCCTTGAGCATGTTATCCACAAGGTTTGAACCCTGGCACCCTTACATACCTAGTTCCTTTCACTCGTGTTGCCATTAAGATAATTGTAAGAGCCGCGCCCGTTCGAATCGGCCGTCAGTGAGCATCCCCTAGGCGATCCTTTCGCCCCAGGTTTACCCTTACAAGTGAGTCGGCGATCACATAGTCCGCCCACACCTCACAACACTGGTCCACTGCGGGTCGCCCATCATTGGGTCGCCCATCACGGTTTTATCTCAAGGGTCCTGAAGAACTTAGGTTACCTATCATCTCCTTCTTTTTATCACTTTACTGTTTTTATGCATATTCTCCAATTTACAGTACTCCATACAGTACATCAATTTGCAAGGCATATCTCAAATTGCTCCGGTTCTATAATTAATTATTCGTTTAATACCTCAGAAACAGTATACATATATAGAACCATAATTAACCGTACGATTATGGATTTCATCAATTTTTTTCTAATCACTTTCTCAGTTATTTTCTGAGGTCATTTCACTTTTCAAAATATCCAACGATCCCGTAATAAACATCCAATTCAATACACTCTTAATTCACGCCTTTACAATCAATAACCGGGCCAATCATCTTGCGACATTCCACTATACACTTATGGGATCGCATCAAGTAAGGCCTCGGCCCGTCCGTCGTCCGCCTTTACACATCTGTACTATCCTCTTTGGCGAGCCCACTGGCCCCCTCAAGGTTTTGTCGTAAGGCCTAGCCCGTTCACTAGGTCACTTACAATTCACGTCCATAATTTAAGTGTAAGTGGAATCAGTACTAGGAATCGTAATATTCATATGACATCCTCTGTGCCATTAATAACTCCATTACCATCAATGAATTCAAGATCAACTTAGTTTTATCACTATTCAGAACTTCGCCCAACATAAGGGTGTTTTCGTCATTTCGACATTTATTTCTTTCTCCTCAGTATCCATTTAAACCAAGTATCTTATCATCTATGTGCTGATATTATCCTTTCTTATACTAATATCAGCAGTTTAAGATCTTGTTCGATTTCTACATAGAAGTCCACTAGGATCCATAATTGGATTATTTTGCATATAATGCAACTTTACATCATCAATTTCTCTGTCAAATCAGTCCATTCCAAATTCTGTTAGTCTATTATGACTTTAGGTAAAATTTTGGAGGTAAGGGTATTTTGATCATTTTTGGCCAAAAATTTTCTCTCTTCAAAATACCTTCAATTGGTGATCATAAAGTTTATTTAATGATGATATTTCATTTCCCTCCTTTATAACATCACTTTCAGGTCTCAGTTCGATACAGACAGAAAGTATTAGTAGAGCCCTCACCAAGTCCTTTCGGTTCCTTACCGAACCGACCTTCATTTAGATTATAAGATCACCATGTTCTGGCAATTTCTACGCCTAATTTCCTCTTTAACCATCTTTAATTCATGATTCTCAACCCTTTCAAAACATTTAACTCAATTTACAATCATTTATTTTCTCTATGTATTCAGATTACACAGTACTACAGGGGATGTTAACATTTTTCAACACATTTCCTCTCTAAAAGTATCGACAGACATCAGGTTAATCATGCTCTGATACTATTAAATTTGTAATGATCTATGACTACATTTTTCACGTATTTGTATACAACTTATCCGATTGGGCTGTCTGTGATACTTCACTTTTTCATTTACTATTAAACAATTTCATATAACATTGTTAATATGATATACATCCCCTATCTTAATTCACAAAAAAAGTAGTACTGTAGATAAGTCTAAATACGAAAAATAAATGATCGTACCTCATGTAATAAATCAAGCTGTCGCATCGTCCCCAAATGCACAGCCGAAATCTTTAGATACCAGACTCTCAGTCTTCGAAAATTTGAAATGTTAAAATTAAGGGGGTAAGCAAACCACGGCTTAGAAAGAGAGTTATATGCAACACTTGACATTCAGCTATCTATATGTTGAAAAACTTTTCGCTTTCTTTAAATCTTCCTTGAAGGGCTCTAGCCTCACATGTAGGAAGGATACTACAATCGGTTAGGGATTCGGATGGAGTAAGGCAGGTATTTTGAAATGCCTGTCTTGTCTTGGAACCTAGAAGCAATTGTAGAGAGTACTTTATAAATTGTTCTCAAAATGATTTAATATTCGTTTTCCATAAAGTAAACCATTTATTTCTCTCCACTTTAGTATCGTTTAAAACACGTGGCAGTTCAGTAATAAACAGTGGTTTACTTCTCTTCTCTTCAGTACAGTTAAAAGCACGTGACAGTACAATGGTTTATAAATATCCAATCATTGGATAAACACTTCTGCGATTATTTCTCTCTTAGAAATAATTTTCATGTTATTCTTTTAGAATAAACATTAATTTCTTTTTAGTTCAGTAACTGTATCTTACAGTTCAGTAAAACAGTATCTCGATACAGTTCACTTAGTAAACAGTAAACAGTATCTACCAATTCAGTACATAGTATACGATCGCTTTTAGTTCACTAAACAGTAAATGGTAGCTTTCAGTTCGGTAAAATAGTAAGCAGTGGCTACCATTTCAGTAAACAGTACAGTTCAGTAATACAGTGTTTTGGTACGGTTTTGCTCAGTAAACAGTACAGTAAACAGGATTCAGTAAATCCTTTCAGTAAGCAGTAATTAGTAAGTGAGACTAGGCATCATCCTACGATTAAATCATGCTATCTTTGTCCACTAAGGGACACAATATCAGTATTGAGTTCTATGACCATGATTTATAATATGCCCTCAGTGTACACTTGCTAGGTGACAATCCGGGACACTGAATGACTAGCTGGTCAAACAGCCACGTGACAGTAACAGTATGGTATGATGCATGAAGCTCGGGGCCTAAGTCTCAAAACAGTGTAAACCGTACCATAGCCTTTATGGATTTTAAACACAGATATTTCACAAGTATCCATAAGGCTCACATGTAATAAAATCATCGCCTTTATGATATTTATAAACTAAATCACATCTTTAAAATTAATTCATAAAGGCATAATTCACATTTTGCATACAGTGAAAACAGTTTATAAAATCATCACTGTAAAATATAAAAGGTCATAACTGTCTTTTTCACCGTAAAATATATACGCACGCTTTTCCGTGCTTTCTATCGAAAGCATGGTTTTCAAAATCATCGGAATTCAATTCAAATAATTTCATAATTTATGGAGAAATAAAATATTTACTTTCCAATTTTAATAATTCCATCTCCATGTTTTTTTCTAAAAACACGTGTAGAAACCTCTAGTCTCGAAATCATAGTTGTCCATCATTTCTTAACCTTTATGGAATATATATAATTAGTTATTTTCATAATTAAAACCATAAAAGTTTTATATAAAATCAAGTGAATATTTAAGAATATTTATAAAATATTCACTTCGTTCCTTTTCATTTTCCATCTCGTTTTACGTGAAATATCACCTATCGGGTGAATTTTCGGTGATTTCATTTTCACCATTCTCGAAAAGATGAATATTTTAAATTTAAACTTCCATTTATTCATGTTTTATGAAAATACTTGATTTCTCGATTTTCAAGACTGAAATCGTTTCTCATGAAATCAAATCATTTATTATGATTTTCAGTGATTTTCGGTAAATTTCAGTAATTTTTCGATAATTTTTCAGCAGTATAACGGCTGCTGATTGGCTAGCCTCCTGCACAGAAAATACAGTTTAAAATCTCAACCGGTAAATCACCACAATTTTCAACCAATCATTATCAATAGCATTTATAAAAATGAAATGCATAATTTAAAACATGTGACAGAATATCCTTACAGGCGGCACATGTCTCCCTTACTTGTCTCGGGTTGGCGACCGCCTTATTATGTCGTGCCAGTGTTTACCTCTCCCGATCCATCGTCTCGGTCATCGAGGGAATTTTTTGGAATTCAAATTCTAAAAATTAAAATTTTTCCATAATTTATTTAATTAAATAATCGAAAATAATTTTTGTAATTCTCACCGAATTTTCGGGATTCCCGTAATTTTCGAATTTTCGAATTTTCGAATTCTCGAGAATTTTTGAATTTCTCAGAATTCCTTTTCTCTCTCTTTCTTCTTTTTCTTCCTTCTTTCTTTTTCTTTCTTTCTTTTCTTTTCTTTTCTTTTTCTTTTCTTTTTCCTTTTCTTTTCTTGCCGGACTGGTTCAGACCGGTTAGCCCCCTTCATTGCCGGTTCTTCTTCGGGGGCCGGTTCTCCAGCGGTTCCGTGGCTCCACAGCTGGCGGAGGTGGCGACGAAGCTGGATCTGGCCTCCGTTCAGCCCAGATCGACGGCACGATAGCGAATCGAGTCGGCCTAGGTTCGGCCTGTTCTCCCTCTTCTCCCTTCCTTCTCCGCCGTTTTTCACCTCACCGATGGCCTCCTACCCTTTCCTCTTCCTCCACCGAAGGTTCGATTGCAATGGCGATGGCCGAATCGGCCAGCACCACCACTTTCCCATTTTTCCTTTTCTTTTCTCGACTTCCACCGGTTTCTTTCCTTCTCTGTTTCCGTTTCTTTCCTTTTCCTCCGGTCACCGGCTTCTCCTCTCTCTGTCGGTGCCGTCTTTCTCTCTCCCTCCTCCTCTCTTGGCCGACCGACGGTGGTCAGTCTTGCCTGGGAAGGAAATCGGGCTCCTCCTGATTTTCCTTTCTGTTTTCCTTTTTTTTGTATCTATTATAATTATACATATAATATACTTATAACTATTTATTATATGTATAATATCATTATCTTATATATATAGTATTGTACTATATATATTATATATATAAAGATATATATTATGTATTACAAAATATATATCTAGTATATATATATGTATATTTATATACTTTAAAATTAAATCACCTTTACATATATATTTATATATATATGTTATAATACATTATATATTGTATCTACAATATATATATATATTCAGACTTTAATGTAAAATAATATTTTACATTCTCATATATGTGTGTGTGTGTGTGTGTGTGTGTATTGATATATATACATAAAATGTTATAATTGTATACATATGTATTATTTAAAATTTTCAAATAGTGTATATATATACACATATGTATTTGTATAAAAATACATTTATATAATATATAATTATATAAATATATTTCATTTTTCTTTCTCATTTTCTTATTTAATTTGGATTTCCATTTATCCAAATTAAATTTCCTGCTTTCATTATTTTCCATAATTTTAACCTGATTTTCCAAATTAAATTTTTCCTTCACTCGAACTTCCCAAATCGTCACTTACTCAATTCTCGAAATTTTCACTAATATTTCGATCTCATAATTATATTTATTTATTTTCCACTCATCCATTTTCTTTAATTTTAATTTTCAATATTAATAATTTCCAATAAATGAAAAATTTTACGGTGATCACATAGCGTCGTTTTACAAAATTTTGACAACTTAATGATACTATTTACCTTAGCCCTCTTGCACTTAAAACACAGTTCAAAAGGCACAATTCCTATTTTCAATCCCAATGCAGTCACAATATCAATCACTTAGTCAGTAAATCAATTCAAATCACTCATTCTAGTCAATCGATCTCAAAATTGTTTCAATGTTCAAGAATGCAGGATTTCAGTCATACCAATGCAGTCATAGTATCCCTACGTCTTTTATATATATATATATATATATATATATATATATATATCCCTTACATATTTCAATTACAACACGGTTTCCCACTTCAACTCTAAAAGGCAATTGTAAATAAGCGAGCATATATTCTCTTATCGTTTTCCTTAATGCCACTTATTTTGGAGCTGCAAAATAATATTAAAACACAATCAAATTCAATATTCCTTTTACAAAGAATATTCTAAACTCTAAGGTCTTCCATATTTCCTAATACAACAGCAAATTCAATCCACTTCATATCAGATGCCAAACTACAAGTATAGTTAAAACAACATATTTTTCAGTTTTGACTCATTAGTAGCCTTATATTAATTTATACAGTGTTCTAGGACCATTGCTTTATCAAATTAAGCATGGTACCCTTATAATCTCACCTTGGCTTAAATTCATGGATGGTGATTCAAGTGTTTTTGTTTCAATTGAACACTGTATGCATGCTTAAACATCGAACAACAGTCATTTTAAAATCAACAAAATTAGAAGACAGAGTTTCTCTCTCATACCTTAGCTTGGCCAAAACTTCATTGGGCTTTTTCACCCTCTAAATATGGGCTTTTCCATAGTTGATTTGGGGGTATGTGATAGAGCTCATCATGTAAAGCAACTTTCCTTTAGGGTATTTTTTTGTTTGAGGCTTGTATACTAGGGTTTCTATCACTTTCTCTCCCTAAACCAAGCTTTCTCTCTCTTTCCTCTCATGGTGGTTGACCAAAGAAGAAGAAGTTGATTTTTATAGCAAAAAAAATCTTGCATGGCAAATTATGTAAATGCCTTCAAGTTTTCTAAAAATTCCCTTTTTACCCCTCACACTTGAATTTCCATTTAAACATCAATTTAACTTCCAAAAGTATTTCATTCAATCAGAAAACATATCTATGTAACATTTTCTAATCATCAGATAGGCCTTTAATAGGGTTTGACTAGTTAAAAAGGCAAAATTACCAAAATAACCCTAATTGTCAATCGCATAATTTTTCGCTTTTTAATGACATAAGACTTCTCAACAGAAGATTCTCTTATGACTGTTAGTTGGTCTTATATCAATTTAGATTTACCATTTTTTAATTATTTTTTTGGCTTATGGATGTAATTGTCATTTTTGAATTTGTTGCACGCTTTTCAAAACATGCCCAAACGAGGGAAGTTTGAGATGCAAATTCTTGCTATCTTAGTATTTTACTTCAAATATCATTACTCTAGGGTCTCATTTCGATCTAGATAGTAAAAGTCCTTGTAGGGTCCACAATAGGTACTTTCCTAATCTTTACCGTACAGACCTTTTATTTAGAAATCTTACTGACCAACTCTTGTTTCTCGATTTCTAGACACTTTAACTTATATTGGGTAATGGGAAAGTGGAGTACTCATAAGTCATACTCTTATTATATGTGACCTTTTAGGTTTCCATTACATTGGTAGTGATTCAAAATCTTATTCATAAATCACAAGCCATGATTGGCATCTAGCAATGCATCATGGCTAGCATCATGGCTACCCAAGTAATGAAAATGTTGGTGAGTTGATGACAACCTTTTAATGAACAATTACTGTATAATTCGATTCTTTCGTCACTTAATATCTCAGTTGAACATAGAGTATGGAATATGTCATTTGTATTAAAGTTTAACTACACTGTTTCTTAATATTAAGATAAACAATTTAATCAAATGAATTCAAGATCTCATCTTAAATCTCATTTGTACTGTGGCCATAGATTTCTAATCGTCAATCTCTATTGAGAGGTCTTGAGATATAGACTCTTGTTACCAAGAGGGATGAATCCTATCTTAATCACTCATAACCCTCATATGATTCATGATGTACCTAATAACTGTCTTACTTGCAACCCTCATTGAGCTACGTTTACCAGCATCAAAGTACACCAATCCACACATAGGATATCGTGGTGATCTCAAATCTAAGGATCACATATACCATTACCATTTTAAGAACATCTAATGACACTCAATGTAGCGATTCACTTAGAGTTCTCAAGATGGGTCAATTCAATGTATTCATTCACAATGATCACACATGTGTTGATTTGGATATCATCATATCCATAACTTATGAGATCAGTCACCCAAAGGAATCTAACACATGTTAGTCTTGCTATATCACTGATGTCCCTTCTCAGTGATACTATGACTATGGATATTTAAGAATAGTATTCTTTGTATCACAAGGATCTCATCATCAAAGTCACTACTTCGATTCCCTTGATATAATTCCATTATTCTAGGGACTTTATCATTTTATTATGACTTGAGCAAATTAAATACAATCAATAATGATAAATAAATGCCATGTATTATTAAATAGCACAAATATTCACAATGTCATAATGTGAGAATCACGTATTCTGGTACTATTACACATGTAGGACTACTCACCACTGTTCAGTTCCTGTAAATTTTATAGGTATGATCGAATACAGTAAGGTGGGTCCCATAGGCCCTACAGTGCCCAGATGGACGTGAGACTGGACATATACTCTAAGGAGAGTCACATAAGTCTATGGAAAGAATCTGAAACTCAAAATCCCTTATTTAAGTTATTTTTGGGAAGTGTGCCAACAAATTAGAAAATGACAATTAAGGACATAGCCCGGTTGAACTTTCGTTAATAACATTCAAACTGAATTGACTTTTGATCTACTGACTGAAGTATGATAATCTATGTATAAATAAGTTCTAGGCTATGTCAATAGATAGATTAATTCGATGGTGAAATAAAAAATTTACCCGATTGGCTCGGTAAGGGTATTTTCATAATTTCACCCATAAGATCAATCAAACCTTAATAAAACACCATCCATTCATTAAATTATATTTAATAATAATATTTAGAGATGAAATAAAATATTTCAGAGTTAAATTGGATAGTTAGAAAAATTATGGAAGTTTAAGGGCGAAATTGTCCAAAATTCTCATAACCAAGGGTATTTTGATCATTTTATGTGAGAAACATTTATTTTTTACTGTGCATATGTAAATATGTAATTATTAATTTAATTTTGAATACATTTTGTAAATTACAAGTAAAATAATAAAGTGGGCCCCACTTGGTTTATAGTGCTCATATGTGATTATGATTGAGCAAACAGTGTACAGAAGGTGTAATAATTATAATGTAAAAATTTTGAGATAAAAATACTTCATTTTCATTATTTTGGGAAGAGTGGCAAACAAATTAGAAAATGACGGTTACGTCTCAAGGGTATTTTCGTAAATTGTGCCCAAACTAAAATGAATTGGGATGAGGTAAAAATACCATGATATTCTACATGAAAAGGAGTTTAAGATAGTGTTAATAGAATTATTGAATAGGTGGTTAAATTAGAAAATTTTGTTGGCGGTCTGCTAGGGGTAATTTTGTAATTTCACACATTCGTTGTACTGTGCAGCAACGAAACCACCATGATTCATCAAAATACATCCAATAAGAGTATTTGGTGATGGAATCTAAAATTTTGGAGTGCAATTACTTAGTTATTACGATTACAGAAGCTTAAGGGCAAAATTATCCAAACTTTTCATAACTAAAGGCATTTTCGTAATTTTGCCCCTTTCTAGAGAATTCTTTATAATTCCTTGTGAGTGTGACGGCCACTATTCATCATCCCTCCCACACACCTCACTTCCACCGTGGCCAAAAGAAGGAAGAAAACAAAAATGCTCTCATAGCTCTTCAAACACACAAAATCTCAACAAACTCTTTTCATCAAAATTACTCTATTCATTCTCCTCTTTCTAACCATACCAAAATCTTCTTGAATAAGTGACTATATTAAGAGAAAAGGGAGCTTGAATTTTTTGGCCAAGGTGAGTCTTCTACCATACATTATGCCTCTTTAAATTTCAATGGTGTAGGATGATTCATTTAAGCTTGCTAAACATGTTGGTAGCATTAGTTTTGATTAAATTGAACAAAATAAAATTTGCCATGAATGGGGGCTTTCGGTCATGATGGGAACCTAAGGAAAACACGGTGTTCCATGCATGAAATGGATGCCAAAAATGATGAATAAGCATGGCTAAACATGAAATGCAAGTTAGATTGTTGAAATTCTTTGGATTTTGCAAGAGAGTGTATTCAGCCACATGAAGGGGAGATAGTTTGGTGCTGTATTTTGATGATTTTAGGGTGCCATTAGGCTGTAGAAATTACAAGGAGTCTACCAGTGCGATCGGATTTAAAATCGACTTAAAACGAAGAAGTTAAGTTTCACTACCGGTAGAAAATATACTATATAAATATTTGTAGTGTACAATGTGGTTGTAATTAAGCATGAAAAGTAGCTTTAAATTAAGTATTAAGTGAACTAATATTTTTGGTGAAATTATCTACAGCTCGGAAGTATCGGTTTACGAGTGGTGCAATCGAAGAAGTCGGTTAAGTTAGACAGGTAAGGGATGCGTGTGTAGACTGTAAGGATATTTCGAATGCATGGTTTCGATACAAATAATTTTATGATAATATTTAGAAGTGAAATGCCTTGAAAACTGTGAAAACTGTGGTTTTTGCTGGTATTATATCTGTTTAAAGAAGAGGAAGGCTAGGGTACTAGCAGCCGTTATGCTGCTGAAATTTCTTAGAAATTTTTTTAAAAATATCACGAAATATTTTAGTGCATTGTTGGGTGAATTCCTGGCCTTAGAAATTAAATATTTTATGTTTTTCATAAAATATTATTTAAATATTCGTGTTATCAAATTTAACGAAAGTAAAGCTACTGAAATTTTCCCTAAGTGTTTTTGTGAGACCTGTTTCTACTGTACTGTACATGTGTTATTTATTTATTTATTTAGTGAAATTTTGTGTATTATGTAAATTATAAGTGAAATGTAATGTGGGGCCTACTTATTTTAATGTGTTCTGATGGGCTCGTGACTAATAATATAGTGTACAGTGGGTGTAATAAATATGATATGATGATTTTGAGGTTTAAAATCATTTATTTATATTATTTTATATTATTTTGAGAAGTGTGGTAAACAAATTGAAAAATGACGGTTACATCTTGAGGATATTTTCGTAAATTTTACCCAAACCAAAATGATTTGGGACGAATTAAAAATATCATGATATTAAATATGAAAAGGAGGTTAAGATAGTGTTAATAGATTTATCAAATTGGTGGTTAAATCAGAAAATTTTCTAGCGATCCGCTAGGGGTAATTTGGTAATTTCACACAATCGATGTACCGCGCGTCAACGAAACCACTTTTATTTATCAAAATACAACCAATATGAGTATTTGGTGATGAAATTCGAAATTTTGGAGTACAATTACATAGTTTTTACGATTACGGAAGCTTAAAGGCAAAATTGTCCAAAATTTACATAACTAGGGGCATTTTGGTAATTTTACCCCCTTCTAGAAACCTCTTTATAACTCAGCCAACATAGCAGCTGGCCACTATTCATCATCTTCCCAAAGCCATCCCATGCCATTGCTAAGGACAAAGAAGAAAGAAAAGAAAAGAAAACAAGGAAAAACTATAAGAAAATTTCAGTTTTTCAACAAAATCAAAACTAGAAAAATATTCTACTCACTCTCCTCTTCTCACCCATACCCATAGATCATCAAATAAGGAACAAAACAAGGAGAAAAGAGGTGAAGAAGCATTCGGCCAAAGGTAAGCATTCATGGTGTCTTCACTTCCTTTAAGGTTTAATGTTGGATTCTTATGTTTTCTACCTTGCTAAGCTTGGATCTAGTGTTTATTTGGCTAAATCTAATTAAATCAAGCATAATGGTGATCCAATGGTTTCGATTTGCATAAGGGGATAGGGAAACCATGGTAGTTTTTCCATGAAAATGGTGCCAAGAAGCTTAATGAGCATGAATAAATTACTAGGTAACCATAATTTAAAGAAAAACCATGGAAAGCCATTAAAGCACCTTTCGGCCATGGTGTTTTGGGCAGGTTAGAATGCTGCATTTTATGAGTTTAATGTGCCAAAATAATGTAGAAATTAAAAGAAATCCAATGGTGCGATCGGATCTGAAATTGGAGTTAAAACGGAGAAGTTGTGTTTTACTAGCAGTATAAATTACATTGGTTAGCCATAAGCAGTGTACAATGTAGTTGCATTTAGTGGTGAATAATGGTTCAAAAATTAGAGAAAATTAATGAAAATTATTGGTTAAATTGTTTTACAGTCGAGAGGAATAAATTACGAGTAGTGCTATCGTGAAGTTCGGTAACACAAGACAAGTAAGAGCTGAGTGTGGAAGCCGTAAGGATATATCAAATGCATGATTTTTATGGACTTAATTTTATGAAATTATTTGGTATTTAATTGCCTTTGAAATCATGCAAAATTATGGTTTTCGGTTGGTAGATATACTATGTTTGAAGTGCAAGGAGGTTAGGGCATTCGCAGCTGTTATGTTGCCAAAATTTCCTCAATAATTTTCTAAAATAGCATGAAATATTCTATATGCATAAATTGAGTGAAATTGTGTATTTTGGAAATTATTTCCAATATTTTCCATAAATTGGTATTTTACCAAAAAATAATATTTAAATATTCATGTAATTAAATTTTATTAAAGTGAGATTGCTAATATGTTCTTTAAAGTGTTTTACAGTAAAATAGAAAATTTAAAAAAAATTCCCACTAAAGCATGAATATTTTATTGACTGTTTTCACTGTACTATTAAATGTGAAATTAAATACCTTTTTTTTTTGGAATTTTATTAATTTAAATGATATTTATTGAATTTCCTTAAAGATATTTCCACTGTTTATAAAATGTTTTGAGATTGTTAGGCCCCATGATTACCCTATATCATGCTCACTGTTTACTATACTGTTATTGTGTTGTTGATACTGATCCTATCTTTAGCATCCTAGTGTCACCTTATTAGTGTTCACTGAGGACACTTATAGTCTATGGCCATAGATTCACGTGTTACTGTTTCCCTTTGGGGATTATTATAGCATGATATACCTAGGGTGTTGCTTGGTCTCCACCTACTGTTGACTATTTACTGAACTATAACTTGCTGTTAACTGTATACTAAACTGTACTAAATTATTATTATTTACTGAATTGAAAATGTTTATGGAATTATTACTGATTATGAAATGTTTACTGAACTGTTACTGTGTTGTGAAATTCAAGTGTTTACTGTACTGAAATGTTTCCGCACTATTTACTAAACTGTTTTCGTACTATTACTGAACTGGATTTATAGTGTTACTATTGTTTGATTTAAACTGTTTACTATATTGTTCCTACTAATGTTACAGCTGTGTTTAAAGGGATTACTGAATTGTTTTATTAAATGGTTTTATTACCATTTACTCATGAATAATTTATTTAAATTATTTTATATCGATAATTTATCAACTACTCCCTATAGTCGTTCTGGGATTTCGGGATAAGACAGGTATTTTAAAATACCTTCCATGTTCTATCCAGTTGCTTGGTCGACTATAGAATTCTTCCCATTACTATGCCTAGTGAACTGTTAGGATAATAAATGTTTTTGAGCATATAGTTTTCGTTATATCAGTCTTACATACGATTCCTTTACTAAGCATGTTTTGCTTACCCATTTATTTTCCATTCCACAGGATACTATAATTGGTTAAGAAGTATACCATTCTAAGGATATCGGCTGCGTTTTCGGTTACCCGAGACTGCTTTGTGTCGATCTTAGAGGTATCTGTATTTTCTTTTATATATTTGATTAATTGTACATTACTACTGAAATTGTAAAGTAGGAGCAAGAGATGTAAAGAGTTAAGGAATATTGTTAAATTACATATTCCAGTTTTATAAATTAATTAAAGTTTACTAGTTATCATTGTTACTGTTCAAGTGTTAAAGGCACCACAGATTGCCCAACCGTAATTTATGTGTAAAATGTGTGTTATACTGTACATTTGGACTTTTACAGTTTTATAGTGTAATAAGTGGTTTATAAAGTGAAGTGTTGAAAAGTGAATATTTTATAAAGTATTTTCATTATAATATTCACTATTTTATAAATTTCCTTTTATGGACTGACTGAAGATTTTACTAATTTTATTGATTTCCATAAAGGTGGTATTACTGTTTAAATACTATTTTGAGACTGTTAGGCCCCGTATCATGCTAACGTATTTACTGTACTATTACTGTGTGAAGCTGTTGATATTGATACTATCTTCAGCGTTCCAGTTGACACGTGATCAGTGTACGACTAAGGACATTTATTGACTATGGCCATACATCTCATATATTTACTATTACTATTCCCTACGATGATTATAGCATGATATATTTTGGGTGTTGCCTAGTCTCCACCACTATTACTGTTTACTATACTGATGACTATACTGTTTTACTGAAATGTGACTGATATTTAAGTGTTTATGGTTTACCAACTGTTTACCATATATCCTTCTAAACTATTACCAATATTACTGTTTACTTAATTTGATGGAAATGTGTGATATGTGTTTAAAGTGAAATTATGAATACTTATTAAGTATTTTATTTAAAATGGTTTTATATACGATTTTTCTAATTGTTTACTTATTGAAATTTTCCTAAATGAGATTTTATATCAAAATAAATAACTAATCTGTATAGTTGCTTTTAGGTTTCGAGACAAGACAAGTATTTCAAAATACCTTCCTCACTCCATCTGAATCCCTAACTGACTATAGTATCCTTCCTTTTCGATCCCTAGTGCACCTGTAGGAAAATAAATTATTAAATTGCATATATACTTCATAATATCAAGTTCTGCATATAATTCCTTTATAGAGCTGTACTTTGCTCACTCTTTTATTTTTCACCATCCACAGATTTTTTTCAATGACTACGTGATTTACTATCTGAGGATTTCAGCTGCCCTTCGACTTATCCTAAGGCAGCGTAGTGTAGATCCTTGAGGTATAATCATTTTGTTTATATGTTCAAACTTATTTTATAGAACTACTATGTTGTAATTATGAACAAGGGATGTAAATCTTAAACAAATATTGATATGTAAATTTTCTTATTTATGTAAATTAAAATAAATTACTGCATTAAAGTGTTCACTGTATAATGATGTGGTAAATAAAGGCATCGCAGACAGTCCAACCATTACAGTTTGTGTGGAAATGCGTGAAATACTGTGTATATGTACTGTGACATTTTACTATTAGAGGAAAATTCTAAAATTCTCTACACAAAGCAGCTAGGCACTCCACTCTATCATCTTCAACCTCACGCCACTCACCTCCATAACCTAGCTTGAGTAAAAATAAAATCCACCAAAAACACCATTAAATACCTTAAATCACAAAAATTTCTTCTACAAAGTTGTTCTAAATTTAATCCTCTACAAGCCCATAGCCATATCTTCTTGTAAAGAGGACAAAATTAAGAGGAAAGAGGTCCCATAATGTTCAGCCAAAGCAAGGTAATTCTATACTTTCATTTCCTTTAAATTCTAATGATAGAAAATGATGAAATCAAGTATGTTAAGCATGAATATAACCTTAGATTGAATTAAAACTACTTCAATTCTTCCCTTAGGGTTTCGGCCATGATGAAGAACTTATGAACCATTGTGTTTTTATGCATGAAAATGGTGTAAGAGAGGTAGAAATTAATGGCTAAGCATGAATTAGTGGTTAAATTGTTGAAATGCCATGTTTAAGACACCATGAAGCAGTCGACCATGGCTATAGGAAGGGGTGATTGTGAGAGCCACTTATACTATTACTGTACATGTGTTAAACCTTAAATCACTATTCAATTTTGGTGTAATTTGCAGGTTATAATTGAAACAATGACGTGGGCCCTACTGGCCCTACAATACCTGGATGGACATGAGACTGTCAAAACAATCTCTGGAGGGTACGATAAGCCTAAGGTAAGAATTTCATGCCCAAAATATTTTATTTATATTATTTTTAGGAAGCGTACAAACAATTTAAATAATAACGATTAAGGACATAACCCGGTGGCATTTTTGTAAATTTTTGTCAAACTAAAATGAATTTGGATCAAGTAAATATAGCATGATATTCTACATAAAAATAAGTCCTAGGCTATGTCAATACATAGATCAAATTGGTGGTTAAATCATAAATTTATGCGATTTACCTGATAGGGGTAATTTAGTAATTTCACCTTCATGGTAGGTAAAACCCATACCAAACCCCCTTTATTCATCAAAATATGTTTAATAATATTTTTTTGTGATGAAATATGAATTTTTGGAGTGTAATTACATAGTTATAAAAATTACGAAAGCTTAAGAGCATTTTTATCCAAAAATTTCATAATCAAGGGCATTTTGGTAATTTTGCCCATATCTAGAGAATTCTAAATATTTCTTTCCACAATGGCTTTCCACTATTCATCATCTTTCTCCCTTCACTCTACGCTACCATTAAAGAAAGAAAGAAGAAAAGAAAAGAAAGCTTCCATATCTCACTAAATTCATCTTATCTCCACAAATTGTCTTCTACAAACTTCTTCTACTCACTAAGCTCTATCCACCCATACCAAAATCTCATTGAACAAGTGACAAAACAAAGAGAAAAGAGAAAGGGAAGGTTTTGGCCACAAGGTACCTCTCACTATGCATGAAATTTCATTTGATTTTAATGGTAGATTTTGATGTTTTCAAGCATGCTAAACATGAATCTAGTGTTAGATTCAATAGAATTGAACTAAATCATGTTCCACCATTCATGAGGGTTTCAGCCAAGTGTGGAAGTCCATGAAACCATAGTGTTCAATGTATAAAAATGATGCCAAATTGATGAGTGAACATGGCTAAGCATGAATGTAAAGTTAGATTGTTGGAAAAACATGAATTTAGCATGATGATGATCTTGGCCATGGGAAGGGGAGGTAGGATTGTGGCTGCATTTGATGAGTTTAGGGGGCTATTAGACTGTAGAATTTATGAGGAGTCCACTCGTGCACCGGTAGTAATTATACTGATTTAATATTTCCAATATATAATGTGGCTGCAATTATTCAAAGAAATTAATTTAAAATTATATTGAGGTTAATAAATATTTTTGGTGAATTTCTTTGCAGCCTGGGAGAATTAAACTTTGTGTGGTGCTATCGGTGAATTCGCTGGAGCTAGACACGTGAGTAGAGGTGGCAAAAGTTGACCCGACCCGAAAAATCCGTCCAATTAACCCGAATCCAAACCCGACCGATATGATTTGACTAAAAAAGTTAACAACCCAAATCCAACCCGATCCGAATTTGAATTGATCCGAAATCAAATTTATCCGAATTTACATTGATCCAAACCCGACCGAATCCGAACCCGAATTGATCCGAACTCAAATTGACCCGAATCCAAATTGATCCGAATCTAATTTTACCCAAACCTGAAAAGATTCAAACTTAAATTTAATATTATCAATAAATATTTAAATGTTAAAATTAATTATCAAAGCATTTTAATATAGTAAAAATATTATTTTTTTCAATAATATGAGTGTTATATAATTTTTTAATCTAGTTTAATTTAAATATTCACTTTTATATTGCATTCATTTGAACCTAATGTATAATTATTTAATGACTAATCTATAATACAGTACAAAAGCTATATCATCTACACTTAATGTCTCCAATTATTTTATAAAAAATCAAGATAAATTAAAGAGATATATAGTACTATTTTATGATATTTAGTAGGGATTATTAAAACACTTTGATTCATAAAGTTATTAATTATTATAGATAATAAAAATAAAATGAAAAAAATGTAATTAATTTATGAATATTGGTAAATATATTATAAAGAAAACTATCATATAGATTATTAAATATTTTGATTATTTCAATCCCAATTGTACTATAGGTCACGTAAGAAGAAAATTTTATTTTCATGAGTTTTGTAATTCTTAGAAATATGGTTTCAGTTGATTTTCATACCAAATAAATCACATCGAGATGACCAAGGCTTAACCCAATAAATCTGTCTAATCGACCCGAATCTAAATCCGACTAACTCGAATTAACTAAAAAAGTCAACGACCCAAACCTGATCTAATCCGAACCCGAACTAATCCGAACCTAAATTGATCTGAATTCATTGATCCAAACCCGACCTTATTCGAACTCGAAATGATTCAAACCCGAAATAGACTGATTTTTCCTTGACCCAAACCCGACCTTATCCAAACCCGAAATGATCCGAAACCGAAATGATCCAATTTTTCCTTAACCCAAAATGATCCGATCCAAAATGACCCAACCTAAACTTGATCCGACCTACCTATTTGCCACCTCTACATGTAAGGGTTGCGTGTGTAGACTGTAGGGATATTATGGATGCATGGTTTCAATAAGAATAATTTATGAGAATATTTTGGTACTTAATTGCTTTGGGAACTGTGCAAATTGTGGTTTTTAGCGAATTGTAAACTGTGTTTTACGTACAAGGAGGCTAGGTCAATAGTAGCTGTTATGCTACTGAAATTTCTTAGAAAATTTTCTAAAATATTATGAAATATTTTAACTTCATTATTAGGTGATTTCCTAGTCTTTGAAATTAAATATTTAATATTTTTCATAAAATATGAATTTACTGAAAAATAATATTTAAATATTCATGTTACCGAATTTAATCAAATTAAAGCTACTGATATATTCCTATAAGTGTTTTATAGTGTAATATAAGGTTTATAAAAATTATCACTGAGATATGAATATTTTATAAATTATTTCACTATACTATTCACTGTGTTATAAATTAACCTTTGTGGACTGATTGAAGATTTAATCTATTGTTATTAATTTCCATAAAGATGATATTACTGTTCATATACTGTTTTGAGACTATTAGGCCCCGTATCATGCTCACATGTTATTATTATTGTTATTGTGCTGTTGATACTGATCCTATCTTCAGCGTCCCAGTTGTCACCTGATTAGTGCATACTAAGGACACCTATAAACTATGACCATATGTCTCACGTGTTACTATTATTGTTCCCTATGGGAATTATAGCATGATATATTCTGGGTGTTGCCTGGTCTCCAATACTATTACTGTTTATTGTACCGTTTTACTGAATTGTACTTTTACTGAAATTGTTTACGGTACCGTTTACTGAACTATTATTATCACTGAACTGTTTATCATATTGAATTGTCTACTATACTGTTGAATGATTTTATTTAATTTTGTGAAAGTGATATTATAAGTGAAATGGAAATTTATTTCTTAAACATTTTATTTAATGGTTTCCATATACCATTTATTTGATTTACTAAATATTGAAAATTATTAAATGATATTTTTATCAAAATCAACAATTACTCCCTATAGTCGCTTCTAGGTTGTGGGACACGACAGGTATTCTAAATTACCTTCCATACTCCATTTGAATCCCTAGTCGACTATAGTATCTTTCCTTTATTGTCCGTAGTGTACTGATAGGAAATTAAATGCTTTTATGCATATAGAATTCATAATGTCAGTTCTATATACAATTCTCTTACTGAGCACGTTTCACTCAACTTATTTTCCATCTCCACAGATTATTTACAGTGGCTAAGTGATATACTAATCCGAGGATTTTGGCTGCGCTTAGTGTTGATCTTGGAGCTATATTGATTTCTTTTATATATTTAGACTTATTGTACAGTACTACTTCATTTGTAAATTATGAACAGGGGATGTAATCGTTAGATGAAATATTGTTATGTAAATATTTCTATTTATGTAAATTAATATAAATCTCTTTTATAAAGTGTTCACTATTTAAAAGGAGTGTGAAATATAGGCATTATAGACAGCCCAACCATCACTGTAAGTGTGAAAATGTGTGAATCATTGTGTATACGGACTGTGACAGTTTTATTGGTATCAGAAAGAGGTTGGTCTGATGTCTGTCGGTGTCTTTATGATAAAAGTGAAGTGGCTAACATCCCTTGTAGTACTGTATAATTTGGATATATAAATGAGTGACTAATCAAAAATTGAATTAACTATTTGTGTTGTGTAGAAATGAGTGGACGATGGGTAACACGAGCTAATAAGGGTCGAGGCAGAGGTAGGGCAAAGTCGACTCCGAAGCCTCATACACCAGAACTAGTGCCGAAGCCCGCCCCAAAACCTGCTCACCCTTCACAGCCAGAGAGCCCTAATACTCGGATGTCTCAGATGGACAGGATGTTGGCGGATTTTATCGCCATGTATCACACTGATAGAGCTACGGATCGGGCAAAGTGAGAGAGCAGCTCCTACAGCTACTATAGAAGCACCAACTCCACCTCCTCCTGCACAGCCTGCTCCTCAGCCAGTACTGTAGGCACAAGCCGTACCGCCACCACCACCAGTATAGTTGCCCTGAGATATAGAGTCGTATTGCGATGTTAATTTAGTGCGGTAGTTTAAGAAGCTAGATTCGTCGAAATTTAAGAGAGGATCCGTTGGTTGCAGAGCATTGGGTAAATGCCACGGAGAAGCTGTTTTGATATATAAGATGTTCCAAGATGGAGAAGGTTAGGTTAGCAGTGTTCCAGTTGACAGATGATGCGGAGCACTGGTGGAAATCGACCCAGATGGTGTTGTTAGCCCAGCATCAGGAGGTGACATGGGATATATTTATTGAGGCTTTTCATATACAGTACATCCCTAATACAACACAAAAGAAGTTACAGCAGGAGTTTTTGGAGTTGGTTTAGGGAAGCATGACTGTTGATCAGCATGAGTCGAGATTCACCACCCTCAGTATATTTGATTCGCAGACAAGGGTAGATGAGCGGCATAAGATAGACAAATTTATGGCATAGACAAATTTATGGCTGGGTTAAGGCCTTCTATCCAGACTACGTTGGCCCTACTCAATATCTGTACTTATGATGAGGTAGTAAGGCAAGCAAAGTTATGCAAGTAGGACTATGAGCAGTTTCATTCTTCTGATACCAATAAAAGTTGAGGACTTCTATCCGGATTAGGCTGGTCCCACTCGATATCCAGTACAGCATAGAATAAGTTGCAGTAGGAGTTTCTGGAGTTGACTCAGGGGAATATGACTGTGGATCAGAACGAGTCCAGATTCACCATACTTAGCCGATTTGATCCTCAGACCCAGACGAGTGAGGAGCAGAAGATTGACAGGTTTTATGGCAGGTTTGAGACCTTCAAAGTTGACTTGATTAGTCCCGTTCGATATCCAGACTTATGATGTGAGACTCGATTTTATAGCACTGTACATAATAATTTTGTGTAAATTTTTTATATCGAAAATAAATTATTTAGTGAAATTAAATAAATATTGAATGTGGAGTTCACTTTGAATTTTTGGATTTATGAGGTTATGGTTTATAATATGGTGAATAAGAGATGAAATAAATATTAAATGATGAATTGAAGGTATAGAAATAAATAAAGAAACAAATCTGAAAATTTGGAAATTTAAATGCTATTATGATGGCATAAAATACAAATAAATCTATTTAAAGAAAGGGAAATTTATGTATTGGACATGTGATTAAATTTGATTGGTTGGAGTATACAAAAGAGATGGAAAACAAGTCAAAACCGTGTAGCAAAATTGGACTTCACACCATTTTTTCTGCTGTTGTGTGCTTCACGGCTAGATTCATTTAAAGACAAGAAATGATGAAAAACAAGGGGTTAGGTAGCTAGGTGGTGAACTCTCATTGGATACCATGATAAATTGAAGACTAAGTGAAAAAAACTTCAGCAAATTCTTTCTTTTTGCCAACTTACTCTGCTGCTCCACGATTTTTTCTGTTTTAGCTACACATTTGGCTCTGTTTTGTTCTCGTTCTTCCAAGGATTTTAGCAAAATTTCATCCTCTTGCTACCTAATCATTTAACCCTTCTCCATACACCTTTCCTTCACCTTAAAACCATCTAAGAACCAAGAAAGGGAGGGCTGACATGAAAGGAAACAACACAAACTTTGAGCAGTTTGGTTCGGTTAAGGTATGGAGACATCATTGTCTATTGTTTTAATTAAATCCAAAGTTATGTTTGAGAACCTAAGGAAGACGTGCACTTTCTTGCATGAGAATGATAAGAAATAATAGTTTAAAATGAAATAAGAATGATAGAATAGTTAGATTGAAAAATGGAAGCTAAATTATGAAAGTATGCCTTAAAGGGGTTTTGGCCATGGCTTGGTTGAGCATGATTTAATGCTGCATCTTATGGTTAGATGGTTGAAAATGAGAGTAGAAATTGAAAAAGGAAGATCGGTGAATTCGGAATCGAAAACGGAGCTAAAACGGAAAAGTTTTGTTTTAGCACCAGTGTAATTTATACTGGTTGTGCATATGCTATGTCATTAGTGGCTGCATTTTATGAAAGTTAGTGGCTTAAAATTAAGAGGAGAATTATTGATAATTTTTAAGAAAATTATTTTGCAGCCAGGAATTATGGATTTCGGTTGGTGCTACCGAAAAGCTTGGTATCGCTAGATAGGTAAGGGAGAAGTATGTGAGTTGTATGGTTACAATGAATTGCATGATTTATCAAGTTTATTTTATGAAATTATGGGAAGCTTGATTTGCTCTGAAAATTGTGGTTGAAAGCTAGTTTTATATACTGTAATTTTCGTGCAGGAGGCTAGAAATTCGTAGCTGTTATGATATCGAAAAATTATCAAAATTATTCTAAAATATCATGAAATATTTTAGATGCTTGAATGGAATAAATCATGAATTTTGGAAATCATTTCCATAAATTTTCCATAAAATGGAAATTGTTGATAAATGCTAAATTAAATATTCATGTTATGGATTTTATTTAAAGTGAGAATAAAATATATTTTTTATACTATTAAATATTTAAAAAGAATATTTATGAGATTCTCACTTGATACATGAATATTTACTGACTATTTTACTATATTTGGAAATGAGAAATAAATACCTTTTTAAAAATAATTATTTAAATAAATGATTTAATTCATTAGATTTTCTTAAAGGTATTTTTATGGGAAAAGAAATGATTTTATACCTTCATGGAACTAAATAATGATCTTATTTATTTTATAAATTCCATAAAGGTGATGAGATAATGAATAAAATGTTTTGAGATGATTTTGGGGGAAAAATGTGAAAATGATGGAAATTCATGAAAAGAGGAAATATATGAAATTGTGAGCCTTATGGATAAATATGAAATATTTCAAATTATTTTGAATAAAATCCATAGAGGCTATGATACAAATTTTTATACTATTTTGAGACTTAGGCCCCAATTTCATGCTTACTGATTACTGTTATTACTGTCACGTGGCTGATTGACCCGCCAAGTCATCAGTAGTCCCAGAGTCACCTGGCAAGTGTACACCGAGGACAACCTATAGACTATGGCCATAAATCTTACTGTATACTGTTACTGTGTCCCTTAGGAGATGATGATAGCATGATATGATTTAAGGTGATGCCTAGTCTCAACCTACTGATACTGTTTACTGAAATGGATTTTATTGAATACTGTTTACTGAACTGTATTGAAAAATACTGTTTACTAAACTGTATCGTATTGATTACTGTTTACTGAACCGTACTGAGAACTACTGTTTGATGGAAAAGAATATTATGAAAATTATTTCTAAAATTAGAAATAATTATTGAATTGTTTATCCACTGATTTCTGGATAATTATAACATACTCTACTGAAGTGACTGTATACTATTTTTACAGTTTTACATCAACTGTTCACTGTACTGCTTTACTACTGAACTGTCACGTGTTTTGAACTGCTACTGTTACTGATCAAGTGTTAAAGGCATCACAGATAGCCCAACCGTAAATTAGGTATAAAATATGTTATTTTACTGTATTGTGGACTGTTACATATGATGAGGCAGTGAGAGAAGCTTAGCTTTGCGAGTGGCACTATGAGCAATTCCATGTTGACATTGGGTCTAAAGGTAAAGATAAAGTGTCACATCCCGGAAACGTAGAAGTTTTGGGCTAAATTTTTTTTTT
This sequence comes from Heritiera littoralis, assembly GCA_031772115.1. Classification (NCBI taxonomy): domain Eukaryota; kingdom Viridiplantae; phylum Streptophyta; class Magnoliopsida; order Malvales; family Malvaceae; genus Heritiera; species Heritiera littoralis. The sequence goes on along the minus strand of JAPDPK010000038.1, from coordinate 821,125 downwards.
TTTTACTTGGGTTAATTTCTTACTTAGGTTGTATTCCTGTCAGTATCTCATCATACTTTTTAACCACAGCAACATCACAATATTTTTATAAAATATTTCATTCACATTATATTGATTTTTTTTTCCTCCAGGTAACGCTTACATTCATACAATATCGATTACATCCCAAAAGTATTATTTATATACAAATATCTGTGCCATACCGGATGTCTGGTATTAAAATATGAGTATACCTTACGTAAGTACAAAAAAGTAATCGGAGGAGAGACGTATCCCTCAGTCTACATCATATGCGCAACAGGCAAAGGGTTGATCACTGCAAATAATCTGGTAGAGTAGGGGGGTGAGCTTTTTGGAAAGCCCCGTAAGAAATGCATTTCAAATAGTCATAGCATCTATATATATATGCAGAAAACAAATGTCATAATAATGCATTTCATACTTTTAAACATTATATGAATTCTGTAATACATATATACCAAAATTCATACTTGATCAAACATGCATCTTACTTTAAAAATTTAAATTCAAAATTAATAGAACATATCATACAGTTCATGGAGACTAGGCAGAATCATATAGCTAGTATGCGGGTCATGACACTTACTTCTTCCTCCGAAGAGGGAACATAATACCTATGGCCATGGTATGGGCTGTAGACCTGATCAGAGTCGTACAGCGAACATGCACCACGAAGGACCAACATACCCACAAAGGATGTAATCATACACAATGTGGGCGAGGACATGCACGACGTGGCTAAACTTATGCCACAATGTGGCAAGCATGACAGGCAGTAACATAAACTATAGGAAAGCCTTAGTCTCAAAACTTACTTACTTATGTAAATTCTTAAATCATACAATTGATATAAAATAGTAAGGACCGGGCGTGCCAGGGTCTAAGTTAGCCTGGGGTTTGCCACTCCGATACCTTTTTCGGAAAACATATTTATTTCATATCATACTTAAAACATTATGGAAAAATATACATAGAAGTTATAAAGTTCATTTAACAAATTAAAAGATCATGAAAATTAACTTCGGAATAAAATTCATGCTTCAGGCATTTCTTTAAAATTTGCAATGAAAGTAAGGGATACCATCACAACTTTAAATTACATCCCTTACCTCAGTACACTGTAGCGCAATGCCTCACGTTGTATCCTTATACTTCTTATCTCTCCGAATTATAAACTGCCAGATCAAAATTTGATATAATTAATTTTCGATATTAAATTTCCTCCTTGTCTAATTCTTAATTAAATTCTTATTACTTAGAATATTATAATTTCTTAAAATTTCACATTGTAGCCGAATGACCTTGAATGTCCTAAGTGACTTACTCCCCCATAACATATATATATATATATATTTTTTTTTTTCTATGATGCCACTTTAATTGACCAATTTTCTCCTCCTTTCCCTTGGTCCAATGTCATAGCCGAATATTCCTCTTCATTTACTAAGCCTATTTGGCTTAAAATTTCCATTTTCCATAGTATTACTTTTATTTTATCCTTGTATATTTTCAACCTTTTAAGCTTGTCAAATTTTCCACTTTCCTCTACCATTCACGTCGGTTTCCATTTTTTGTTTCTGCACTTCACGTTAACTTCATCTTGGTTAGGTAGTTTACTTCTTTAAGATGTCTATATATATATTAACTTCATTAGTACTATACCTAGCCATTTAGTCAATTTAACCTAATATTCTCTTTCACTTTTTTTTTTCTGTTGTTTGCTGACTCCCAAAATGTGAATTTTCTGCTCTTTTATTCCAGCTCACGTTGGCTGCATGCATGAGGCTTATTTCTTTTCTGTTTTCTGTAGTTTCACGTTAGCTTCTCTTCTTTTTTTTTTTCTATATATATTTAGTCACATGTAGTACACTTCTAAGTCACCTATATTCAGTGTTCATACTTACAAAAGTCAGCTATGCCACACTGATTTTTCCACATTTTCGGCTGGACTTTTAGTCACTTATTCTCACTTCCTTTTTCGGCTACACTACCAGCCACTTACTTCATTTCTTCCAGCCATTTTCTTTGACTTTATAGAACACTATTTTATTGGTTTATTTTCCTTCTTCTTCTTCTTCTTCAACTCACGTAACCTCTTTCATACTTTAACCTCTTTCAAAACTTCTTCAAACAGAAGTTATTTACTGCTTCATGGTTGTCCAAACCGACAGCTTCTTCCTTTTCTGTTCATGGTTCACGTAAATCATCATCTACATCTTCTTATTTTCATTCTAAACCCTCACAACTGAACTAAGGTTTTCATTCTATATATGTTTGCTTCAAACAAAGGTTATAACTAATATATTCTTTGATCATTACATGCAAAATCAAAGGATAAGAACCTTAAAAACTGAGTTGGACATTACCTGTATAAAGGATCAAATCTGTCCATGTGAATCCCTTGCTGTTTTGAAGGTTTTAATGCTAGCTTCTTTGAGGTTTTGGAAGCTTAATATCCAAGGTTTGTTTTCCTTCCAAAAGCTTGGTTTATTCACTAAAGGTTATGCATGGTTTTGCTATGGATAGAAGGCTATACGGTTGTAAGAAAACAGAGAAATTTTCGATGGTGATAATGGCTGGAGATGAGTTCACGATGGAAGAAATATAAAGCACTAGAATATACATATTATTTGGACTTTTGCTGGCTTCATTAAAAGCCTTCTTCATTTCCTATTTCTTTCCTTTTGTTTTATATTCCTTATCCTCTAAACCGAAACTACACTTTCATTTTCCTTTACAAAATTTTCTTCATGTTTGCAGTCCCACGTTCTTTGACTTCTATGCCAATGTCTTGCAGCTAATAAATTTTTTCTATCCTTTTTCCTTGCTTTTGTTCCCTTATGGTCTATTTGTATTGGTCTTCGGTGGAACAAATAAATCAACACAAATCAATGCTGTTGACAATCAACTAAAAACGTGTGATAGACTTCCTTTTGTCCTCTTTTATTATTTATTTTATTCTTTCTTGTTCTCTTATTTTTCTACTAGTCATTTGCTCAACCGAAATTTCATTTCATTTCTTCTACTTGTTCATTTCTTCATGCCGTCCCCACCTTGGCTTTCCAAGTCAAAATTTGCAAGCTAATGAGTCTTCCTTTATTGTTTATTTTGCCTTTTCCTTTCTTCTATTTTTCTACTAGCTACTTGTTCACACCGAAACTTCATTTAGATAGCCAATGAATTCTTCTTTTATATCTTCATGCCGTCCAAACATTTTTCTGTTTTGTCCAATTCCAACTTTCCAATATCCATTTAATTATTTATTCCATCTTGTATGTAGTATTTTCCATATCTATATTTTTCATCTAGGATTTAAAATTTTTCTATGTGAGAGATACTATTCTTATATATTTAATTCCTCAAAATATTATAAATAATTTCTTTATTGATAATTTGTTCATACACATGTACAACTATAGTATAAGAAAATGAGATCTCACATTCTCCTCACCTTATAAGAATTTGGTCCTCCAAATTCAAGCTGGTTCATTAAACAAATGCGGGTACTTTTCTTTCATGAGGCTCTCTAGCTCCCACGTAGCTTCCTCTGTTGTGTGGTGTTGCCAGAGAATCTTGACCAGTGAAATAGTTTTAGATCGAAGTACCCTTTCCTTTCTGTCAAGGATCCGGATTGGCTGCTCAACATAGCTCATATCTCCCTGAATATCCAATGGTTGGTATTCAATAACATGGGAGGGATCCGGATGATACTTCCTCAACATAGAGACATGGAAGACGTTATGTATACCAGAAAGCTGTGGTGGTAAAGCTAACCGGTAAGCAACATCCCCAATTCTTTCCAATATCTCAAATGGACCAATGAAACGAGGACTTAATTTTCCTTTCTTTCCGAAGCGCATGACACCCTTGCTCGGAGATACTTTTACAAATACAGAGTCCCCAACCTGAAATTCAAGTGGTCGTCTACGTACATCAGCATAACTTTTCTGTCTACTTTGAGCAACCTTGAGTCTATCACAAATAATCCGAACACTCTTAGTCGCCTCTTCAACAAGATCAAGGGTTAAAATCTTACGGTCACCCACTTCTTCCCAAGCTACTGGGGATCTACATTTCCTGCCATATAGAGCTTCGTATGGTGCCATTCCAATGCTGGCATGATAACTATTATTATAGGCAAACTCTGCGAGAGGCAAGTGGTCATCCCATGAACCCTTAAAATCTAGTGCACACGCCCTCAACATGTCCTCTAAGGTCTGAATAGTCCGCTCGGACTGACCATCTGTCTGAGGATGGTAGGCGGTGCTCAAATGTAATTGAGATCCCATGGCTTACTGAAAATGAGTCCAAAATCGAGAGGTAAACCTGGAATCTCTATCAGAAGTGATGCTCACGGGAGCCCCATGTAATCGAGCAATCTCGCTAACATACAAGTCTGCCAATGTACTTAGTGAGTCTGTGCTCTTAATGGCAAGAAAATGGGCACTCTTAGTCAATCTATCCACAATAACCCAAATCGCATCATGACCTCTCCGGGTTCTCGGTAAGCCCATAATAAAATCCATCGTAATGTGTTCCCATTTCCAGGTAGGCACCGGCAAAGACTTAAGTAGTCCTGCTGGCTTCTGGTGCTCAGCCTTTATCTGCTGACAAGTCAGACATTTGGCCACAATCTCTGCTACGTCTCGTTTCATACCAATCCACCAATACACCTTACGCAAATCATGGTACATCTTAGTACTGCCTGGGTGCATAGTGTAACGAGAACAATGGGACTCTTTCAAAATCCTTTGTCTTAAGGTATCATCGTTCGGAACACATATACGGCCCTTAAATCTCAATAACCCATCATCACTGACCGTAAAATCTGACTGCAAATCTTGCTCTGCTTGGCTAACCATGTCCAATAACCTCTGATCATTTTTCTGCCCTGACCGTATCTGGTCTAAGATACTTGGCTCAATTTGAAGGCTAGCCATAAACCCGACATCTACTGTTTCAACACTGACATTGAGCTCGGCGAACTGCTCCAGCAATTCCCATTCTCTAACCATCATAACAGAAACCATACTTTTTCTGCTTAGAGCATCTGCAACTACATTCGCCTTGCCCGGATGGTACAGAATCTCGCAGTCATAATCCTTAAGAAGCTCTATCCAACGTCTCTGCCTCATATTAAGTTCTTTCTGATCGAATAGATACTTCAAACTCTTATGGTCAGTGAAGATCTGAAACTTCTCACCATACAGATAATGCCGCCATATCTTTAAAGCAAAAACAACTGCGGCTAACTCTAAATCATGCGTAGGGTAGTTGCGCTCATGGTCTCTAAGCTGGCGTGAACCATACGCGACTACTCTACCATGTTGCATTAGCACACAACCTAAACCCTGACTAGAAGCATCACTGTATACAACGAAGCCTCCAGATCCACTCAGAATGGTTAGGATTGGTGCTGTAGTTAATCTTTGCTTAAGCTCCTGAAAACACTGCTCACACTGACTTGACCATTCAAATGGAACTCCTTTGCGTGTAAGCTTAGTCAACGGAGCTGAAATCCGAGAAAAACTTTCCACAAACCTCCGATAGTACCCTGCCAATCCCAAGAAACTCCGAATCTCAGTCGCTGTCTTCGGTCTCTCCCATTGGAGTACTGCCTCAACCTTGGACGGATCAACTGACACCCCGTCCTTGGATACCACATGGCCAAGGAAAGCTATCCGATCCAACCAAAATTCACACTTACTAAGCTTCCCATAAAGCTGCTTATCTCGAAGAATCTGGAGCACAATCCTTAGATGCTGCTCGTGCTCCTCCCGAGACTTAGAATATACTAGAATATCATCTATAAAAACAATCACAAATTTATCCAGATACTCCCGAAACACATCATTCATCAAATTCATAAATGCGGCAGGGGCATTAGTCAAACCGAAAGGCATCACCAGAAACTCAAAATGGCCATATCGGGTTCTAAAGGCCGTTTTCGGTACATCTTCCTTCCTAATTCTCAACTGATGATAGCCTGATCTTAGATCAATCTTAGAAAACACCGAAGCCCCTTTCAGTTGATCAAACAAATCATCTATTCTTGGCAGGGGGTACTTATTCTTAATTGTAGCCTTGTTTAGTAACCTATAGTCGATGCATAACCGGAGACTACCATCTTTCTTTCTCACAAACAATACCGGAGCACCCCATGGAGATACGCTTGGTCTAATAAAACCCTTATCCAGCAATTCTTGCAACTGTTTCTTTAATTCTTCTAATTCCACTAGTGCCATCCGGTAAGGAGATTTAGAGATAGGCTGGGTATCCGGCACTAAATCAATAGTGAACTCCAGCTCTCTCTCTAGTGGTAATCCTGGTAACTCATCCGGAAACACATCTAAAAACTCACATACCACTGGTATATCTGATATATGTGGAGATTCCCGACTTGCATCGGAGATAAAGGCAATATAACCTTCACACGAATAAATTTAGTTGAAATTTCAAACACATAATCATTATAAACTTCATCGAACATAACATCATATACTTTATTTCTTAGTGGCAAAACATACATCAAATTTGTCAAGTAAAGAGAAAGTTATAGTCTTAGTGTAGCAATCTAGACTTGCACGATTGATTTCTAACCAATCCATGCCTAAAATTACATCAAAACTATGCATGTTTAACAAAACTAGATCTGCTAACATTATTCTATCTCCAACCTTAATTTCACAATTTCTACACACCAAATCTGTCATTTGAGAATCATTCATGGGTGTGCAAATATGTAATATATGACTTAGAGGTTCAGGTTCTAAATGAAGATTGTGTGCAAACCGTGGTGATATAAATGAGTGCGTGGACCCTGGGTCGAATAAAACATGTGCCTCATGATTACAGACAAGAAGATTACCTCTAATAGTCGTGGCGGAATTATCGGCAGTCTCCCTGTCTAAAGCAAATACACGCCCCTGAGTAACAGGCTTCTTACCCTTCTCAATTCCTGTAGCTCGTTTCTGTGGGGCCTGTCTTTGTGGAGCCCATGTCTCTGGCTGCTGTCGTAATGGCTCCTGAGACTGTGGGGTCTTATCTTGCATTTGTGGGCAATCCCTGATCATATGACCTTTTTCCCCACACTTAAAACAATTTCCTGTGACCCAATGGCATGGCCCACCATGTGGCTTGCCACAATCCTTGCACCGTTTAAAAACCTTTTGGGAGTCTCTAATGACCTCTACTGTATTAATAGGAGTCTTGAGCTTGCCCGTCCTTACTCGAGACTCATCTGTTCTCGGTCTCTTAAATGAACTCCACCTTTGTTCTGTTCGAAAACTATCTGTCTTCTTATCTTTACCCTTACTCTTACTTCTGAACCCATACTGTGATTGCGTAACATCAAGACCCCTCTCAATATCCTGAGCCCGTCCGAGAGCATCCTCAAACTCAGTAATACGAAGCCCTAATAACCTGTCTCGGATGGCTGGTCTCAATCCAGACAAAAACCTCTCGGTACGACGCTCCTGATCTCTGACTGTCTCGGGGTCATATCTCATCAACATCGTAAATTGGTTCTCATACTCATCAACCGACATACTGCCTTGTATTAAATTCAGAAAATCTGTCTGCATTTTCTTCTGGGCAGTACGGGAAACATATTGGGTCCTAAAGACTGACAGAAAAGTATCCCAACTTATCACTGTGTGTTGGGTAGTCAACTGCCTCTTAGTGGCTCTCCACCAATGTCCTGCTTGACCTTTTAACATATAAGAACCCATACTGACTTTCTCAGCATCTGTGCACCCCAAGTAATCAAAAGCCAGTTCCAATTCTAATAACCACTCCTCGGCCTTAACTGGATCCTTAATCCCCTTAAATTCTGGAGGATTCATCTTAAGAAAATCCCGTAATCTGCCTGTATCTCTATCATCTCTAGGCGGTGGGACTGAAGGTTGAGGAGCGGAGGGTGCCAGAGGAACCTGTGGAGGAGGAGGTGGTGAAGTAGGTGTAGGCACTGTAGCACCTATATCTGAAGTGTTCGCTCCGAAATGTTGAGTAAACATAGCAGCGATGCTATCAAACCCCTCTTTCATACTGTGTTCGAGCCTGCTCATTCTAGCATTTGGGCTCTCTGGTTGGGGAGTAGGTGGTAGAGGTGGCTGAGCCTGCCTCCGAGGGCGACCTCGTCTCCCACTCATAATGCGTGATCAAATACCTGCGCATAAACCCTATGTTTTAATTAAACTTTAACAAATATACTCAATTTTATAACCAAACAAGCACAGATACTTGGGATGTAATCTTATCCTAACTATCGACACTGACAGTACTAGACAACCCTTGCTCTGATACCAAGAAAGACTGTCACATCCCGGAAACGTAGAAGTTTTGGGCTAAATTTTTTTTTTTTACTTGGGTTAATTTCTTACTTGGGTTGTATTCCTGTCAGTATCTCATCATACTTTTTAACCACAACAACATCACAATATTTTTATAAAATATTTCATTCACATTATATTGATTTTTTTTTCCTCCAGGTAACGCTTACATTCATACAATATCGATTACATCCCAAAAGTATTATTTATATACAAATATCTGTGCCATACCGGATGTCTGGTATTAAAATATGAGTATACCTTACGTAAGTACAAAAAAGTAATCGGAGGAGAGACGTATCCCTCAGTCTACATCATATGCGCAACAGGCAAAGGGTTGATCACTGCAAATAATCTGGTAGAGTAGGGGGGTGAGCTTTTTGGAAAGCCCCGTAAGAAATGCATTTAAAATAGTCATAGCATCTATATATATATGCAGAAAACAAATGTCATAATAATGCATTTCATACTTTTAAACATTATATGAATTCTGTAATACATATATACCAAAATTCATACTTGATCAAACATGCATCTTACTTTAAAAATTTAAATTCAAAATTAATAGAACATATCATACAGTTCATGGAGACTAGGCAGAATCATATAGCTAGTATGCGGGTCATGACACTTACTTCTTCCTCCGAAGAGGGAACATAATACCTATGGCCATGGTATGGGCTGTAGACCTGATCAGAGTCGTACAGCGAACATGCACCACGAAGGACCAACATACCCACAAAGGATGTAATCATACACAATGTGGGCGAGGACATGCACGACGTGGCTAAACTTATGCCACAATGTGGCAAGCATGACAGGCAGTAACATAAACTATAGGAAAGCCTTAGTCTCAAAACTTACTTACTTATGTAAATTCTTAAATCATACAATTGATATAAAATAGTAAGGACCGGGCGTGCCAGGGTCTAAGTTAGCCTGGGGTTTGCCACTCCGATACCTTTTTCGGAAAACATATTTATTTCATATCATACTTAAAACATTATGGAAAAATATACATAGAAGTTATAAAGTTCATTTAACAAATTAAAAGATCATGAAAATTAACTTCGGAATAAAATTCATGCTTCAGGCATTTCTTTAAAATTTGCAATGAAAGTAAGGGATACCATCACAACTTTAAATTACATCCCTTACCTTAGTACACTGTAGCGCAATGCCTCACGTTGTATCCTTATACTTCTTATCTCTCCGAATTATAAACTGCCAGATCAAAATTTGATATAATTAATTTTCGATATTAAATTTCCTCCTTGTCTAATTCTTAATTAAATTCTTATTACTTAGAATATTATAATTTCTTAAAATTTCACATTGTAGCCGAATGACCTTGAATGTCCTAAGTGACTTACTCCCCCATAACATATATATATATATATATATTTTTTTTTTCTATGATGCCACTTTAATTGACCAATTTTCTCCTCCTTTCCCTTGGTCCAATGTCATAGCCGAATATTCCTCTTCATTTACTAAGCCTATTTGGCTTAAAATTTCCATTTTCCATAGTATTACTTTTATTTTATCCTTGTATATTTTCAACCTTTTAAGCTTGTCAAATTTTCCACTTTCCTCTACCATTCACGTCAGTTTCCATTTTTTGTTTCTGCACTTCACGTTAACTTCATCTTGGTTAGGTAGTTTACTTCTTTAAGATGTCTATATATATATTAACTTCATTAGTACTATACCTAGCCATTTAGTCAATTTAACCTAATATTCTCTTTCACTTTTTTTTTTCTGTTGTTTGCTGACTCCCAAAATGTGAATTTTCTGCTCTTTTATTCCAGCTCACGTTGGCTGCATGCATGAGGCTTATTTCTTTTCTGTTTTCTGTAGTTTCACGTTAGCTTCTCTTCTTTTTTTTTTCTATATATATTTAGTCACATGTAGTACACTTCTAAGTCACCTATATTCAGTGTTCATACTTACAAAAGTCAGCTATGCCACACTGATTTTTCCACATTTTCGGCTGGACTTTTAGTCACTTATTCTCACTTCCTTTTTCGGCTACACTACCAGCCACTTACTTCATTTCTTCCAGCCATTTTCTTTGACTTTATAGAACACTATTTTATTGGTTTATTTTCCTTCTTCTTCTTCTTCTTCAACTCACGTAAACTCTTTCATACTTTAACCTCTTTCAAAACTTCTTCAAACAGAAGTTATTTACTGCTTCATGGCTGTCCAAACCGACAGCTTCTTCCTTTTCTGTTCATGGTTCACGTAAATCATCATCTACATCTTCTTATTTTCATTCTAAACCCTCACAACTGAACTAAGGTTTTCATTCTATATATGTTTGCTTCAAACAAAGGTTATAACTAATATATTCTTTGATCATTACATGCAAAATCAAAGGATAAGAACCTTAAAAACTGAGTTGGACATTACCTGTATAAAGGATCAAATCTGTCCATGTGAATCCCTTGCTGTTTTAAAGGTTTTAATGCTAGCTTCTTTGAGGTTTTGGAAGCTTAATATCCAAGGTTTGTTTTCCTTCCAAAAGCTTGGTTTATTCACTAAAGGTTATGCATGGTTTTGCTATGGATAGAAGGCTATACGGTTGTAAGAAAACAGAGAAATTTTCGATGGTGATAATGGTTGGAGATGAGTTCACGATGGAAGAAATATAAAGCACTAGAATATACATATTATTTGGACTTTTGCTGGCTTCATTAAAAGCCTTCTTCATTTCCTATTTCTTTCCTTTTGTTTTATATTCCTTATCCTCTAAACCGAAACTACACTTTCATTTTCCTTTACAAAATTTTCTTCATGTTTGCAGTCCCACGTTCTTTGACTTCTATGCCAATGTCTTGCAGCTAATAAATTTTTTCTATCCTTTTTCCTTGCTTTTGTTCCCTTATGGTCTATTTGTATTGGTCTTCGGTGGAACAAATAAATCAACACAAATCAATGCTGTTGACAATCAACTAAAAACGTGTGATAGACTTCCTTTTGTCCTCTTTTATTATTTATTTTATTCTTTCTTGTTCTCTTATTTTTCTACTAGTCATTTGCTCAACCGAAATTTCATTTCATTTCTTCTACTTGTTCATTTCTTCATGCCGTCCCCACCTTGGCTTTCCAAGTCAAAATTTGCAAGCTAATGAGTCTTCCTTTATTGTTTATTTTGCCTTTTCCTTTCTTCTATTTTTCTACTAGCTACTTGTTCACACCGAAACTTCATTTAGATAGCCAATGAATTCTTCTTTTATATCTTCATGCCGTCCAAACATTTTTCTGTTTTGTCCAATTCCAACTTTCCAATATCCATTTAATTATTTATTCCATCTTGTATGTAGTATTTTCCATATCTATATTTTTCATCTAGGATTTAAAATTTTTCTATGTGAGAGATACTATTCTTATATATTTAATTCCTCAAAATATTATAAATAATTTCTTTATTGATAATTTGTTCATACACATGTACAACTATAGTATAAGAAAATGAGATCTCACATAAAGGGAAGAAGAAGGTTAAGAAAGGTTTCGAGTAACGGACATGGAGATGGTAGCCTAAGAAGACTAAGACATCAGCCATTCGGATTTCATAGGATAAATCAATTAAGCCTACTACAATAGCCCCTACTATTAGCCCCAACATTACTCAGTAGGGTACAGCGACTAGGTGTGCACATTATGGGAGGTCGCATGGTACTCAGCCTTGCTATCTGCTCACTAGGGCCTGTTTCAAATACGGACAGATGGGGCATTTGGTTAGGCATTGCCCGATGTTGAGAGAGGCAGCAGCATCCACTGTTCTTACCACGGTTCCACCTCCAACAGCCCCAGTACCGAGTGAATCTGAGCAGGCGACACCCTCACAACCGAAACTAGCTACAGCAGCAGAGAAGGGTAAGAAGGCTATAACACAAGGTCGGGTGTATGCATTGGATCAAGAGGTTGCTAACACATCCACTGATGTTATTAAGGGTAAGATTTATATTTTTGTTATTTCAGTACTTGCATTATTTAATCCTAGCTACTTGTGCTAGTAAGATACCGGAAGAACCTAAACCTTTAGGGTATACCTTGCAGATCAATATGCCTTTTAAAGAATCATAAATGACTGATATTGTGTATAGAAACTGTAAAGTGACAGTAAGAGAGAAGGAAACCACAATTGACCTAATTTTGTTAAACATGAATGATTTTGATGTAATTTTAGGAATGAAATGGTTAGCTGTAAACCATGTTTGTTTAGACTGCTATACTAAGTTTATTAGCTTCTCTCATCCTGAACGTTACACTGTAAAATTGTTAGATAAATAATAAAAGTAAAATATTGTTACTAAATTGTTTGTGTTATGTGTGATGTGATTGAAGGTTATATTGCATATGAGGAAGATGTAGAAAAGAAATGTCCAGAGCTACACGAGATTCTTATGGTCAGGAATTTCCCCGATGTGTTTTCGGATGATTTACCGAGGTTACCACCAGATTGGGAGATTAAGTTTACCATTGACTTGGTACCCGGTATGGAGCCCATTTCTAAGCCCCCATATCGAATGGCATTAGTGGAGTTGGAGGAGCTTAAGAAACAGCTCCAGGAATTATTAGATAAGGGCTTCATTCACTCTAGTATGTCTTTATGGGGTACACCAGTACTATTTGTCCGGAAGAAGGATGGTAGATTGCAGTTGTGTATCGACTACTGGTTGCTTAATAGAGTTACCATCAAGAATAAATATCCCTTGCCCAAGATCGATGATTTGTTTGATTAGCTCAGGGGTGTATAGGTGTTCTCCAAGATTGATCTCTGATCAGGGTATCATCAGTTGAAGATTCGGGAAGCTAATGTCCCTAAGACAGCATTCAGGACTTGATACGGCCATTATGAGTTCTTGTTAATGCCATTTGGATTGACTAATGCTCCTGCAGCTTTCATGAGTTTGATGAATGAGGTATTTAACTTGTACTTGGACAAGTTCGTTATAGTGTTTATTGATGACATCCTTGTATATTCCAAGTCACCAGAGAAGCATAAGCAGCATCTCTACATAGTCCTGTAGACCTTCAAAGACTGGAAGCTCTATGCCAAGTTCAATAAGTGTGAGTTCTAGCTAGATCATATCACATTTCTAGGACATGTTGTGTCTAAAGATGGGGTATCTGTTACTCCGTTTAAGAAAGAAGCCATTGTGCAGTGGGAGAGGCCGAAGACAGTGACAGAAATTCGGAGTTTATTGGGTCTCGGTGTATACTACTATCATTTTGTCGAGGGATTTTTGAGATTAGCTGCTCCACTGACGTGTCTCACATGTAAGGATGTTAAGTTCATGTAAACAGATGCATGTAAACGTAATTTCCAGGAGTTTAGGAGGAGATTGACTACTGCTCCTAACCTTGCCCTTCCTAGCAAATCAAGAGATTTCTCAAACTACAGTGATGCTTTCGCATTGGGATTGGGTTGTGTTCTCATGTAGAATGGTAAGGTGATTGCTTATGGTTCCAAGTAGTTGAAAGAGCATGAGAAGAATAATCCCACACATGACTTGGATTAGTTGCCGTGGTGTTTGCATTAAACATATGGCGGCATTATCTCTACGAAGAGAAATTTCAGGTATATACAAACCATAAGAGTTTCAACTATTTGTTCTTGCAACGAGAGTTGAATATGAGATAGTGCAGATGGATAGTGCTGTTAAAGGATTATGACTGCAAGATCCTATACCACCCGGGGAAAGCAAATATAGTGGCAGATGCTTTGAGCAGAAAGTATATAGGTATGGTATCATACAAGATGGTTCGGGAATATGTTCTATTATAGCAGTTCTTGAGCCTCAGTTTGAATGTGATTTCCTCTGAGAGATATGGATTCATAGCTAGTTTTCGGATTGAGCCAGACTTGATGGCTAAAATCAGAGATGCTCAAAGGAGTGATGCTTATTGCATAGAGGTTGCCAATTAGGTACAGATGGGTGTTCAGTCAGATTATGGAATTGGTACCGAAGGCATACTGAGGTTCAGAGGCAAGATTTGCATTCTTGAGGATCAGTAGCTGAAGCATTTGATTTTGATAGAGGCCCATACATCTAGGTACACTCTACATCTAGGTAGTAATAAGAAGCACCATAATTTGAGTAGGGTGCACTGGTGGCATACGATGAAATGAGACATCACGGAGTTGCTAGATGTCTCATATGTCAACAGGTGAAGATTGAGCATCAGAAGACTGCAAGATTGTTACAGCCTCTACCGATTCCGATGTGGAAATGGAAGCATATTACTATGGACTTTATTATGGGTTTGCCAAGGATTCGAAGGAATCATGATGGTTTATGGGTGATCGTTGTCGATTGGCAAAGTCTACTCACTTTCTTGCCATCAGATCTACCGATTCCTTCAGTGCCTTAGTCAATTTATATGTTCGGGAGATTCTGAGATTATATGGTGTTCTAGTGAGCATTACTTCTGACAAGCATTCCTAGTTCACTTCACATTTTTGGGAGAGATTTCAGGAGGCTATGGGATCCCAATTGAATTTTAGCATTGCTTTCCATTTGCAGACTGACGGATAGTCTGAGCGCACCATCCGAACGCTCGAAGAGATGTTGAGAGCAGGTGTATTGAATTTTAAAGGCTCCTGGGACGACCACCTACCATTGGGAGAATTTGCAAATAATAAGATATATCAATCTAGTATCGACATGGCACCATATGAGGCTCTGTATGGCAGACGATGTAGACCCCTAGTTGTATGGGAAGAAGTGGGTGATCGAAAGATATTAGCTCTCGATTTGGTAGAGCAAGCTTCCTGAGATGTACAGATTATTTGTGAAAGGCTAAAGACAGGAGCAGACGTCGACCATTTGAATTTTCGGTTGGAGATTCCTCATTTTTGAAAGTCTCACCATGAAAGGGCATCATGAGATTTGGTAAGAAAGGGAAATTGAGTCCTCGATATATCGGGCCATTCGAGATCTTAAACCGTGTGGGAGATGTTGCCTATCGGTTAGCACTACCACCAAAACTATCCAGGGTGGACAGTGTCTTCCACATATCGATGTTGAGGAAGTATCATTTAGATCCATCTCACGTAATTTAGTATGAGCCATTGGAGATTGGGGAAGACATGAGTTACGTGGAGAGACCAATTTGGATCTTGGTGTAAGAGCCTCGCCTGTCTCACCAGGGTGTCGGCGAGCATCCCCTAGGCGTCCCTCATGCCCCAGGTTTACTTTTACAACGTCAAGGCCTCACCCGTTCTAGTGGGCCGTCGGCGAGCATCCCCTAGGCTTCCTCATTGCCCCAGGTTTGCCTTGAAAGCGAGAGTAGGCGATCGCCCAACACTCGCTACACAACATATTGTTCGCTTTGGCGATATCAATGGTAACATGAGTGTAAGGCTTGGGTGCTTAAGAGTGCCAGGGTTCGAGCCTCAGAAAACGCGCTCAAGGTATTAATCCTGAGTTCTTCAGGAGTCTTGGGACAAAGCCATAAGGTGGACGACCGCCAAAGTGGACAATACATTGTGTAGCGAGTGTTGGGCGATCGCCTACTCTTGCTGTCAAGGCAAACTTGGGGCAATGAAGAAGCCTAGGGGATGCTCGCCGACGGCCCACTGAAACGGGCGAGGCCTTGACGTTGTAAGAGTAAACCTGGGGCGTGAGGGACGCATAGGGGATGCTCGTCGATGACATGGTGAGACGGGCGAGGTTCTTACACTTGTATCAGAAAGACAAGGTACTACGGTCTAAGACTATCCCCTTGGTGAAAGTACTTTGGCAGTACCATTCAAAAGAGGAGCCCACATGAGAATTAGAAAGCTTAATGAGAGAAAAGTATCTAGAGCTATTTTAGTGATTGGTCCGATCAAATATGGAAGACCAAATTTCCTAAGGTGGGGAGGATGTGAGAATCACGTATTCTAGTACTGTTACACATGTAGGACTACTCACCACTATTCAATTCCTATGTATTTCGTAAACACGACTAGATACAGTAAGGTGGGTCCCATAGGCCCTATAGTGCCCGGATGAACGTGAGACTGGACAGATAGTGTAAGGAGAGTAAAGTAAATCTATGGTAAGAATCTGGGATCCCTTATTTAAGTTATTTTTGGAAAGTGTACAAACAAATTAGAAAATGACGATTAAAGACATAGCTCGGTTTAACTTTCATTAATAACAATCAATCTAAATTGACTTTTGACCTACTAAATGAAGTATGATAATCTACATATAAATAAGTTTTAGGCTATGTCAATAGATAGATTAAATCAGTGGTGAAATCAAAAATTTATGCGATCGGCCCGATAGGGGTATTTTCGTAATTTCACCCTTACGGTTAGTCAAACCTTAATAAAACCTCATCCATTCATTAAATTATATTCAATAATAATGTTTAGAGATGAAATAAAAGATTTTGGAGTTAAATTGGATAGTTAGAAAATTTATACAAGTTTAAGGGCAAAATTGTCTAAAATTCTCATAAACAAGGGCATTTTGATCATTTTACTATTAAAGGAAAATTCTAAAATTTTCTACACAAAGCAACCGGCCACTCCACTCTATCATCTTCAACCTCACGCCACTCACCTCCATAACCAAGCTTCAGTAAAAATAAATCCCACCAAAAGCACCATTTTTTTTTTGCCAACACCAAAAGCACCATTAAATTCACCTTAAATCACAAAAATTTCTTCTACGAAGTTGTTCTAAATTTAATCCTCTACAAGCCCATAGCCATATCTTATTGTAAAGTGAACAAAATCAAGAGGAAAGAGGTCCCATAGTGTTCGGCCAAAGCAAGGTAATTCTATACTTTCATTTCCTTTAAATTCTAATGATAGAAAATGATGAAATCAAGTGTGTTAAGCATGAATCTAACCTTCGATTGAATTAAAACCACTTCAATTCTTCCCTTAGAGTTTCCGCCATGATGAAGAACTTATGAACCATTATGTTTTGATGCATGAAAATAGTGTAAGAGAGGTAGAAACTAATGGCTAAGCATGAAATAGTGGTTAAATTGTTGAAATGCCATGTTTAAGGCACCATGAAGCATTCATCCATGGCTATGGGAGGGGGTTATTGTGCTCAATTTGATGTGTTCTAGGTGCCCTAAAACTGTATAAATTAATAAGAGACTACTGGTGAAATCGAAATTTAAATCAGAGTTGATTTAGGCAATATGTGTTTTAGCACCAGTGTAAATTATACTAGGTATAATAACTACTATAGACAATGTGGTAGATTTTAATAAGGAAAAATTTATTAGAATTGAATTATGGTGAATAATGGTGGTTGGCATAATGTTTTGTAGCTTGGGAGTAAGAAATTGTCGCATGGTGCTGTTGGTGACTTCAGTGAAATAAGATAGGTAAGGGCTGAGTATGGAAGTCATAGAGATACTGTGGATGCATGTTTTGGCTTAAATAAATTTTATGACATGATTTGAAAATCAATTTCTATGGAATTGGTGAAATTGTAGACACTGGTTGGTATATAAACTATCTAGGTTAGAAACAGCCGTTATTCTGTCGAAAATTCTAGGAATTTCATGAAATTATCTTTTAACCTCCTTAAATATTGAAAATTAAGAATTTATTTAGTTAACTTCATGTTATTTATTAAATTGCATATTTTTATTAAATATCGAAAAATAATATTTAAAAATTCATGTTAATGAATTTTATATACGTGAAGGTACCAGTATATGCTTATAACTATTCTACAAATAAATAGAACGTTTTTAGAAAAGAATACTAACATATGAATATTTTATGAATTTTTATTTCTGAACTGATTATATTTTTCAATATATTTATTTATGGACTGATTGAAGATATTATCACTGAATTTTGTATTCATAAATGGTATTTCTACTGTTTATAAATTGTTTTGAGACTGTTAGGCCCCGTATCGTGCTAACTGTTACTGTTGCTGATAGACCTACCAAGTCTTCAGCTTCTGCAATTTTCACCTGGCAAGTATACACTTTGGACCACTGTGATACAGCCATATGTTGTACTATTATTGTTTCTTCCTTCTTGGGATATTGTTATGGCATGGTATTTATTGAGTGTTGCTTGGTCTTCACTATATTGCACTGTTTTACTAAAAAGAATTTACTACTGAAATTGAAGTGACTAATTTATATATCGATTGTAATGTGGAAAGTTAAAGTGATTACTATACTATTTACTCGATTTCTATACTAAACTGTTTACTAAAATGTTTTAACTTAAAGTGTTTATATATTGTTTATATATATTGCAAAATGCATGAAATGTTTATACATATCATTTGCGATTGTTTACTCCCAATAGTCGCTACTAGGGACTAGGACACGAATGGTACTTCAAAGTACCTCTGATACTCCATTCGGTTTCCTAGCCGACTATAGTATCTTTCCTAATTTATACCTTAGTGTACAGTTAGTAATTAAATGTTTTATGCATATAAATTTCATAGTATTAGTCTTGCATACGAATCTTTTACTGAGCATGTTAGCTCACCCCTTATTTTTCCACCTCAAAAATTATCTGCAGTAGTATACCGTTCCACAAATTTAGCTGCATTTTAGTACCTTGAGGCAGTTGTGATTGGATCTTGGAGGTATATTTTATTTCAGACTTTTCATTTACAATACTACATTTGTATAATTATGTACAGGAGATGTAGAACTTCAGAAAGATACTGAAAATAATATTTTGTTGTAAATATTGATAACAGTTATAAATAGAATTTTATTTTAAAAGTTGTTTACTGTTAAAAGTGAGTGTGATAAAGGCATAACAGACAGCCCAACCAACTTACTATATGTGAAATTATGAGTAATTACTGTATATTACGGAACATTACACATAAGTGAGATATAAGTCCAAATCTGATTGGATCATAATGCATACACTAACATTCTCCCACTTACACTATAGGCAATCAGTCATGGAAGGGCTTGAGTATGTATTGGGACCATTGGTGAGACCAGGTTCCTTAGCTTGTGTAATGGCTCCATTGTTGTCACAATAGAATGACACTAGATTAGCAATGCTAAGGACTACTTCATGTTCTATGATGAACTTCTTAGTCCAAATAGCTTCCTTAGCTGCATTTGAAGCCGCTATATAATCAACCTTGATCGTAGAATCAGTTACTATCTTTTGTTTAGAACATTTCCAACTTACAGCACCATCATTCACGTAAAATACATAGCCAATTTTGACTTAAAGTCATCTTTATTTGAATGGAAATTAGCATCTGTGTAACCATTAACAACGAGCTCATTCTCTCTTTCATAGACTAAGAAAGTATCCTTAGTCATTCTCAAGTACTTAAGGATGTTCTCAACTATTGCCCAGTGCCGCTCACCTGGGTAAGCTTGATACCCGCTCGCCATGCTTAAAGTACATGAGACATGAAGCCTAGTACATAACATGATGTATATGATAAATCCAATAAAGTAATGATGTGTCAATCTTTGATACATTGATAGTGTATAGGACTATACACTGTCAGTACATCATATATAAACCCTAATTTTTATATATCATTTCTTCTTGAAAATCAGTTCCTCTAAACCTATGTCATTTATTATTATTATTTTTTGGAATTTGAAGAAAGGAAATGTAACAAATCAATATAAAAAAACACAAAATGATATATTTGAATAAAGAAGTAATCTCTATCTACAATTATATTAATTTGCTCATCCTGATGATGATTTCATTCTTGTTTCACTTATTGTAAGATTAAAACATCGATTTTAATAATAAGATTTTTTTTAATGAAAAATTATTAAAGGAGTTATTGCCTAACTTTAAAAAAAATAATAAATCAAAATGTTTAGAAGGTTTTTAATAAAACCATGTTGATGTATCCCTTTTTTAAAAGGATAAGCAAAAGGTATGGCTAATTTTAAATATATGTAATAACAATAATTCTTAAAATATGTTTAAAGCTAATTGTATTTACCATAAAGGTATGGCTAAGTCTACTAGCATAATAAAGTAACATTATCAAGCGAATTTTGGTTTAAAATATGTAAAGAATACCTTTGCTGTGCATTATTATCACCACATGCATTCAAATCGGCTATTTCCACAACATAAGCTGCTTGTCGACCAAGGCAGCATAGATTCGACAACACAAATCCTCTCTTTGTACAAAATCTGATATCGATAAGAAGATTGTGAAGCAATTCAATAGGTTCTAAAGATCGAATCCCCGAAAGGAGAATCATGGAGAACAGATCTGATCCATTTTCAAATATTTGAAAAATAGATTAAAACGGTTTTGAGCACATAGCTTATGTCGGTTCCCACAAACGGTGCCAATTATTGATACCCAGATACAACGATGATTATTGCTGACGTGATAATCTTGATCTTCGCGTTAGCCTATATCCAAGAACTCTGCAATAAAGAAAACCATCAAAAGGCGCAAGGGCTTTCCTTATGCACGCACTTCGATGCTTAAGTCAGATAGGATTTAGGCAGCATTTCAATAAGCAAATAGCGATTAAGATTTAAAATGGTACTTGTGACTTATTTATAGGAGTTATTTTGCACATAATTATGGTTAAGACTCACAACTTAAATGATAATCTAGTGGATCTTTCATGGCCCTTCTGAGTCCTATTTCTTCTTGGGCTTAGACTACCATTAGGTCCAATATTCTTTAGCCTGACTTATATCAAAGCCCAATGACCTTTAGTATGACCTTCATCAGAACCTAACCAAAAACAAAATTCTGCAAGAGCTAATGTATAGTTATTTAATAGCTAATCTCTTACAAAGTACAAAAGCTACATCACCTACATTTAATACCTCCAATTATTATATAAAAAATTGAAAGAAATTAAAAAGATGTATAATAGTGTATTATAGTATTTAGTAGGATTATTAAATCGCTTTGATGCATAGAGTTAACAATTATTATAGATAATAGAAATAAAATGAAAAAGATGTAACTAATTTATGAATATTAGTAAATATATTATAAAGAAAACTATCATATAGATTATTAAATATTTTCAATCATTCAATCCCAGTTTTATAATAAGACATGTAAGAAAAAAACTTTATTTTCATGAGTTTTGTTATACTTAGAAATATGGTTTCAATTCAATTTCATACTAGACAAATCACTCCAAGAAGACCAAGGCCTAACTCGAAAAATCTTACCGCTTGATTTGAATCCAAATCCAACCAATCCAAATTGACTAAAAAACTTAATGACCCGAATCCGACTTGATCCAAACCTGAAATGATCCAAATCTAAATTGATCCTAATTCAAATTGATCTAAACCCAAAATGATCCAAACTTAAAATAAATCAATTTTTTATTGACCCAAACCTGACTTGATCCAAATATAAAATTATCCAAATCTAAAATAATATAATTTTTCTTTAATCTAAATTGATCTGATATAAAATAATTCAATTCAAACCTAAGCTGACTTGCCAATTTATCAGCCTAAAGCAGAACACTTGGGCATTACTTTTCAAGTCGCCACGTATATCATATATGGCGAAGGAATCTTCCAAATTATTGAGAAATTATTGCCGACTGTTGAATGGTAGGCAGTGTGCTCGTGATTACTTAAAGATTTTATGGTCCTCAAAAATGGACACCTATGCTAGCAAGAGGCAACAAACAATTTCGTAATTTGTTGGTAGTTATAATAGCGACATCTATATGGAATTCCATGGTAACAAAAAGACATCTATATGGAATTCCAAAGCATTATATGTATGCCATGTGTCTTAAAAGATAAAAAAAATATTAGTGATAATTAACGATATTATAGAATTTTGATGATTGAATGGAAATAAAAAATGGAAAGAAAGGACGTCGGGTTGGGTGGGATTGGATAGATAAAGACATATAGTTGAATTAAATTCAATTTTACTTGAGATATCTGGTTTTTTTTTGGTAATTTTTATTTGATTATTTAATATTTAATTTTTGTATATGAATTAAATTTATGAAATTGTTTTACAAAATAAGAACAATAAAAATTATTAATTAACTAAAATTTTTTCAAGAAGTCAAAAATTAAAAATCATAATAATTTAACATAATTATAATTATTTATTAATATTATTATATTATTATTTAAGTTAAAATCATTCTTTTTTATTATTAAATCAATTAAAATTTAAAAAAAATCCCGACCAAGTACTGGCAGCGCTAGTATAAGCAATTGATAAGTTGGATCGACAATGATTTCTTTTGTCAAATATTTTGCTGAATGTGTCTTCTTCGTATTGGTGGTGTTGTATATATTCACAAATTGTCAGACTGGATTGTTTTATATCAATTACTAGTATTAGGAAAGAATATCTTGTCAGCATTCACCATAGAGAATCTTATTGAGAATGGTTAATGTTACGTGTCATGATCTAAAAAACAAACTGAATTTTTTAATAAAAAAATATATTTTTAAAAAATAAAAAAATTCAAAATTATAATTTTAAGAAAATTTATTTTTTATAAAAAATAATTAAAATTTGATATTATATTATATTATATTTTTTTTCTTTTTCTTTTTCTTTTTTTCCCTCATCCTTCTCCTCCCTCCAATTCTCCCACCCTCCCTACTTATATGGCCAAATTTGGCCATTATCCGACTAGGTTTGGATAGACAAGGTCTACCCAACGTCAGCTTGATCAATCGACCTAAAGAGGCTAGAAATGGCTTAAATAGACTTGGATCTAACTCATGGATCACAATTTGTTTACGTCATTTTTTAACTTTTTAGAAGTCGATCGATCAAATCAACATCGAATTTAACCTCGTCTGGCCAAACTCAATTGGATAATGGTCAGATTTGAACATAAGAGGGAAAGGGTGGAGGAATATAGAGGGGGATAAAAATGGAGAGGGAAAGAGAAAAAGAGAAAAAAATTAAAAAAATGTATTTTTATTATTTTTACAATGATATGTGACATATCACGTGATTGGTCAGTCTTAAGACATGACATGTCTTGTGTTATTTCAATTCGAATGATAAATTATTATAAGTTCATTGTCACATTATCAATTCAACAAATAATGTTAGAATTACATACCGCACTTCTTAACACATTGAAAATATTTAATGTTGAAATTATAGTTCAGGGGTATTTATGATAAGATAATTATTTCATACATCGTTAGTAAAATTTTTTAACGCCACAAGCAGGATTAGGATCATGACACATGTTTTATTTTATTTATTTATTATTTTATTAATATTTTTATAGGATATATCATAATCCTAACCCCGCTTGTGGAATTAAAAAACTTCATTGACGGTGTATAGGATATTAATCTTGAATGGTTTAGTTTTCTAAAAAAAAAACCGTTGAAAACTTGAAAACATTTTTTTTTGTTAGATGTGTTTTTTCATATACATTAATTAATAAAAGAAACATTTAAGAAAAGGGATAAGAAACGGTGAAGAATATGAAGATGGTATTACATATATATATAGAATAATTATCCAATACACCATCAGTTAAGTATTTTTACTCTACAAATGAAACTAAGATGATGACACATGTTTTATTTTGTTTATTTTTTATTTTTTAGTATTTTTGAAGGACATGTATCATCATCCTAACACTTTTTATAAAGATAAAAAACTCTATTAAGAGTGTATTAGATATTGGATATTAATCCATACACACACACACATATATTGGCATTAGGAACTTCTTTTTGGCACAATAATTTCCATAATTTCACTAATAACGCCACATGACATCTCTCATGCAAAAATTTAAGCAAAGAAATTATTTTTTGAAATTAACTCCGTTTGGAAATTCTTTAAGTGGGCTTACATATATCATGTACATTATAGGCTATATTATTTGTTTAGTCTATTTAAAAGTGATCATATAAATTGTGAGAACCGTAATTTTTAGCTAAATGTGTACCTCTTGTGTAATCTAGTAAACATGAAGAGATAATGTACTCTTAGAAAATTCAAGTATAAGATTGGTTCACATTTATAGAAACGAAGCCTCCGAATATAATGTAAATAGTACACCAATATCGTATACGCAACATACATGCGCAAAAAAAAAAATAAATGAATAAATATATATTTATATATATATTCATATGTATGAACATGGATATATATTATATATATTGTACCATAAGAATAAACATATGCATATGCTAACAAATAGAAATGTATATATATATATATATATGTAAATATATAAAATACATACATTGATATAATTAATGAAGTACTTGTATACATGTATGTATACTCTTTAAACAAATAACATAAAAAAAAAAATTGAATGGCCGGATTTGGTGGGAAAAATCCCACCCAAATCCAAAGTGGCAGAGCACTCAACTTTGTAGCAGCCTATTACCTAAACTTATAATAAAATAAGATAAAAGCAAGAGAAAGAAAAACCTAAAACAACAAAAGCGCCCAGCCTTTCTTTCTCTCATTTTCCTTCCCCATTTCTTGCTTATCACCTGAACCTTTCTTGCTTATCACCTGAACCTTTCTTGCTTCCCATCGTGCCTTCCTTTCCTTCCTCGTGTAGCACATTCTTGGATAGTTAACAAGGGCTAAGCTGGGATTCCAACCAAAGGCAGGTTGAAGGTAGGTTATTGGTGTTTCAAAAGCTGAATAGGGACTGATTTAAAGGAGTGAAAAATAGAGATTTCTAATGATTTTTGGTACAAGAAAACAAAGGTGTTGAGAGCTAAACTAAGGGTTCCATTTAAGATTGGTTCAGACAAGAAAAAGAGGGGTTGAACGTGGCCAGCTTATGGGGGTTGTGTTTGAACTGGAAAACATGGGTTTTTGAAGGAAGGAATAGGCTGCCACAAGAAGGAAAACAAAGGTATAAGTTGGGATTTTTGGAGCAAAGTTTAAGAAGGAGAATAAGGAAGGAGAGAGGGTTAGAAATCAAGGTTAATTTCCTGAAGGTTCAAGGCTGTTTCTAGGGTTGAACGAAAGCTTCAGATGGCTGTGATTTGGTGACTGGCAGAGAAGCAGAAAAACCGAGCATCTTGGAGGCTGATTGGGGCTGCTTCACGTGGTGTGCAATGCTGTCGTGGGTGCTTCCTCACATAACTGCCTCAAGGTAAAAGAGAATAAATAACAAAAAAAAATTAAAAGAAAGAAAAATAATTAAAGAGAAAAGAAAAGAAATAAGAAAAATATATATATGTATATATTTTTATAAATATGTATATATATAGATACATATGCAAATGTAGTGTGTTTAAAAATATATATATATATATATGTATGCACGGTGCACATATATATGTGTATATATATATATATATACACACACATAGGAAAATGAGAAGAATAGAGTTGAGAACTATATTAAATTTATGTTAAATGTATAAATATATATATATATATATATGTGTGTGTGTGTGTGTGAGTGTACATATATATATGTTATTTTCTTGGAGGCAAATGGAAAACAAGGAAAGGAAAGAGAAAATAGAAGAAAAGAAAGGAATTTTTGAGAAAGGAAAAAAAAAATATATATATATATATTCTTACTTGAAAAACATGGGACTAGATATATATATATATATATATATATATATATATGTATGTATGTATGTATGTATAGTACATATATATAAAGATGTGAGAAAAATGAGAGAATGTGATTTAAAAACTTAAATTATACGGTGTTAAGAGTATATATATATATATATATACATATATATGTATATATAGATTTTATGTTGGAATTTAAATTTACATAAGCATATAGAAAGCTTGAGCTAGACTTTATTAAGTCGAAATTCCTTGTGAATGTGTAGTGCACCAAGAGGACAACAAACACAATCTAACTGGACACGGGACACGCTCGAACTAACCTCGCCTTAGGTAAGACGTTTATATAACGTAGAAGTAGGATTATCCTGTATAGGATTGAATCTTACAATAGAATTATTTGAATACATAGAGATTGGATATAATGAAATGAAAGTGTAGGTATGATATTCGACATGATAAAGTACCAAAGTGGTGAAATATTGACCGGAAGTGACTCGATATGGTATAGGCTCATAGACATCATAAGATGAAATGAAATGCATTCATGCAATGCACGAGCATGCCATTTTACAATTTTTACTTCATTTCCTTGAACTTTATTGCCATTAAGCATGGCATACTTACAGTACATGAAATTCGAAATGATTTATTCTCATCATGTTTACAAGAATACCTTGGATGCTTAAATGGCTTTGAAAAGAATGAAATTATAGTTTTCATATAAGTACGTATATATATATATATATATATATGTAAATGATCTTCAGAAAAGCATTACGTACATTGAACTATTTTTATAAGAAAGATTGATTGCTTTATGAGACTATAGACACCCTAAGAGAATTAAATTCAATAAAGCATAGTAGAAGCCGCCTAATTGGAGATTACTCATTAGGCATAGATGCTTGTCCGACAATAGTCGTGGATAGGTCTCAGTCTCCCCTTATCAGTGGGGCTGAGAGACATGAGGCCTATGGCCATAGATAGCACCCTAGTGGTTTCCAGGGGACGATGATATGATTCTTCACTGCTAGCTATAGTAAACTAAGTCTTTATTGATAGAGAGATAGGGATCTAGCCTAGTTTCAAATGATATGAAATGAAGTTTAGAGTATGCCTTTAAAATGAAAATGAACTCTAAACTCGATATTGATTTACAATATATGAAACGCATTTTGATGCTATATGTGATATGAAATATATTTCAAAAAGTATATGTGATATGAAATGTGCTTCAAAAAGCATATGTGATATGAAATGTATTTCAAAAAGTATTTGTGATATGAAATATGTTTCAAAAAGCATACTTGACATGAAATGAAAAAGCTTGCATATTTCAAGCATGTCTTAAAAGAATACGTGAAATGTATTGATATTTTACATGTGTTGAACTTGTTTAAAAGAATATGTATTACATGTTTTATGACTGTAACTACTTCGTTCATAATTACATGTCAAAGGTTATATCATGGTTTCATAACTTAGACATTTCATGACATGTTGAAGCATAGATGAACTGAATCTGAGAACATGACAGGTATATGATCGCATGATGAATAAGAGAATGACTGATAGTAAATTTTTCTCAAATGACATCATGCATGGCATATAGAACAGTATAATTCTAACTCTGCACTTATATAAATGACTTACTGAGCCTTGCTCATTAAACGCTATTTAAATTTTTCAGATTGAGCACGGAGTTGGGGGAGTATTTCGGAGCTTTCCGAATAGTCCCAAGCTTGAAATATAGTCCCAATTCTCGAAAGAGATTTTTTGTGAACATTGGGTATACATACTCTTCTTTTGTCTCCATTATCAATTCAGGCTGTTTTTGATTCAGTAGTTAGATGGGATGTAATCTAATATAGAGAATAGTATCTGGACTACAGAAATGGCGGAAGTATAGAATTGTTGATTTTGCATGAGTATGAATATGAATTGAATAGCATGAATAAGTGACCAAGTAAGAAAATGTAAACTGTAAGATACAATGTCATGAATTAGAGATGAACTTGGTCATAGGAATGCTAAATATAATCAACTACTATTCTAGGAAGCATGAGCTGGATATTTCTTGTAATTTTTATGCAGGAAAATAACCTCGGTAAAGTGATAAAAATAGGCGAGGGAGTTAACGTCCCGAAACAAAAATTCACTATATTGTACTTAGACAAAATAAGTATAGGAAATTGAAAAATTTAGCCCTAAATTTCTACGCGTCTGTACATGTAAGAGGTATCGTCGCGGCCTTCGGGTCGTGACATAAATTGAGTTATTGGACTTTAGTGCATTTCATTTAGTATGGGCTTTGCAATGTATATTGACTCAATATTTTATTTTATTTTTATGATGAGTCAAAATAAAATAAAATAAAATATACTTCAAGTATTTATAGGTTATGGTTCTTAGTCTAAACATAATGTAATTCTCATTCTTCTATACCATCGTAGAGTGAGATACAAATTCTCTCAAAGGTTTAGACGAGAAAGATTGTTAACCCCAAGAAATCAACTCTAATGGATTCAGGTACATTTTCATATTATTCTTTCTTGATGATTGAACATGAGATCTTGTGTATTTATTTGTATTTTTTTGCAAGTGATATCAATAGCCTATTCATGTTTAATCACTGAGGATTAAAATTTTTGTTTAAAAGATTAGGGCTTTTATTCACTATAAAATAAGGATTAAAATCATGTCAACAATTTTATGAATTTTCTTTCATGGTTCAAGTAATTTATCTTCTAAGGTTTTTTAATCCTGAATTAAATATTCAATCAAAACAATTATGTTTTGTATGTTTTAATTCAAATTGATGAATGACAATGGCTTCTTGTAACTTATATGGTTGAAACAAAGTTACAATTTCAGTAAATTTTTAGTTTTGGTTGAAAGAAATCAAGAAAAGAGGTAAGGGTTCTTTCATGGAGTTTTCTTCAAATTTTTTGATCAAATTAAACACCAATCTTTGTTGCTTTGGTCCGTTTTTTACATGGGCTTTGTAGAAAAAGCTCTAAATTCCATGGTTTCATGCTTGATTTTGGTAAAAAGTCGGTTAAAAAGGGGCAAAATTAAGAAAAATATTGAATAAACCCGAGCGGGTCTCTTCAAGGGCCCAATCAAGTTAGGTCGACCCAGCTGGAAGTTGAAGATGAGGATCTCAATTGGGATCCTCCCACATGAGCCCGAAGTGGCACATAGGGCACGTGAGCCATCTTCCGGTGGCCATTTGGCCATCGTTTTCTCTAGTATTGAATGAAATTTATTTTAAATTTTTCGGTGATTTTTCTAGAATTTTTTGAGACTGTTAAATATTTATTATTTAATATTCATCATAATTTCATTGATTTTATGTATTATCCACATATTTTTCGACATTTTATTTCATGATAAAATATTTCATGACATTCTAAATTGATTGACAGTACTCACTCTCCCTAGTAATGTGAATAAATTTGTATACTTTCAAGGTTTTGTATTTGTGCATAATTTATTGAAAATAAAGTTCAAAATAAATTAAATTGATATAAAATGCCACCAAAGTAACCTCTTTTATGTTAATTTATTTATTTTGAAAATTAAGGTTGTCATTAAATAATTTAAATGACAGTGTTTTTAATCTCTACAGAAAATAATCGACCCAAAGGAAGGTTATTTTTTGGCTAAATTACGAATATAATAAGGTAGTAAATATGTGATAAAATTATTTTTTACCTTTTATGCAATATGTTAGTCCAAAGAAAGGCGTGTTGTTGGCAGGATTTGGTTATCAATATTTACTTATAAAGTTTAAGAGTGCCGCTTACAAATTGATATTTCTATCAAAAGACTAAATTTTAATGTTGTGCTTGGTATTTTATATGGCCCAAAATTGTTGTTTGTTAATTGTGAGCTTATTATTGTTATTTTTCTACTTACAGTAAATGCTTCTTCTGTATCTACCAATTTAAATAATATTCCAGTGCTTAATGGCACTAACTTCGAGAAATTAATAGAAGGACCATGTTATTATTGTGCTTGGATGTATAGATCTAGACTATGTAATTAGGTCAGACAAACCTCCCCGCTTTTGTTGATAATAGTATAGCCATGGAAAATGCACTTTACAAAAAATGAGAGTGTTCAAACTGCATGAGTCTAATGATCATGAAGCACTCAATTCCGAATGCCATTAGGGGCCTAATGCCTAAGGAAGAAAATGCTAAGAGTTTCTTACAACAAATTGCAGACAGATTCGCTACAAATGAAAGGTTGAAACAAGCACCATCTTGTCTAAGCTTGTTTCAATACGGTATAGTGGCAAAGGAAACATAAAAGAATACATTAAGGAAATGTCTAATCTTATTACAAGACTAAAGGCACTAAAGTTAGAGTTGTTTGAGGAAATTCTCGTGCACTTGATCTTAATATCTCTTCCTGCACAATTCAATCCTTTTAAGATAAGTTATAAAACTCAAAAGAAGAAATGGACTCTTAATGAGCTCATTGCCCAGTGTGTGCAAGAAGAAGATAGGTTGAAACAAGAGAAGATAAGAAAGTGCTCATTTAGCATCTTCTTCTAATGAAAATGCTACCAAATGATAGAGGAAAAGGAACAATACAAGAAAAGGCACTGCAAACACTAGAACTTCACAGCCTAAGGGGCAATAGAAATAGAATAAGGTGATTACCTATTTCTTTTGCCGTAAAAAAGGTCATGTGAAGAAAGGCTATTCCAAGTATGCAAAATGGCTTGCCAAAATGGGTAAACTTCTCAACTTTATTTGTTCTGAAGTTAATTTGGCTTTAGTACCTAATCACACTTGGTGGATAGATACTGGTGCAACTACTTGCATAAGTGTGACCATGCAGAGCTATCTAAGGAGTAAAAAGCCAACTGATGCTGAAAGATTCAAAAATGTAGGAAATGGCAAAAGAGCTCCTAGTGAGGCTATTAGTCTATTTAGATTAAAGTTAGGATTTGGCTGCTATTTAAATTTTAATGAGACTTTTTATGTACAATCATATAGACAAAATTTGATTTCTGTTTCTTATTTGCGCAAACCAGGATATTCTTATTCAATTGAAAATGGAAAGTTTAGTCTGTTTCAGTATTCAAATCCAGTGGTTTAGGTGTGAGAATTGTTTCTACTATTATTGTACATGTGTTAAATGTAAAATTATTAATTAAATTTTATATATTTAGTAAATTATAAGTAAAATAGTGATGTGGGCCCCACTTGTTTTAAAGTGCTCAAATGGATATAAGACTGATGAAACAGTGTACGAAAAATGTAATAAGCCTAAGGTGAAAATTTCAAGATAAAAATCCCTTATTTACATTATTTTTGGGAAGCGTGTAAACAATTTGAGAAATGACAATTAAGGACATAGCCCGGTGGCTTTTTCGTAAATTGTGCCCAAATTAAAATGAATTTGGATGAAGTAAAAATACCATGATATTCTGCATGAAAAGAAGTTTAAGATAGCATCAATAGATTTATCGAATCGGTGGTACAATCATAAATTTACGCGTTTGAACTGATATGGGTAAATTCGTAATTTCACATCTTCGGTGAACCGTGCGTCGATGAAACCACCATGATTCATCAATATACATCCAATAAGAATTTTTGGTGATGAAATCCGAATTTTTGGAGAGTAATTACATAGTTATAAAAATCACAGAAGCTTAAGGGCAAAATTGTCCAAAAATCTCATAACCAAGGGCATTTTTCATAATTTTGCCCCTATCTAGAAAATTCCACATAAATCCCCCAACATCAGCCAACCACTATTGATCATCTTCCTCCCCCTCATTCACGCCACCATAGGAAGAAAATATGAGAGAAAATAAAAACCTTCCATAACTCTTAAACTAAACACTTTTTTACAAATATTCCTTCTACAAAATTAATCTATTCAACTTCCTCTTTCTACCCATACCAAAATCCCTTTGAATAAGTGACAAAACAAAGAGAAAGGAAACCTTGAAGAATTCGGCCACAAGGTACTCTCACTATACATTTAAGTTTTTTGAATTTTAATAGTAGATTATGGTATATTCAAGTATCCTAAGCATGATTTAAGCATTAGTTTTAATTAAATCTTGTTAAATTAAATTCCACCATTAATGGGGTTTTTGGTCAAGAGTGGAAGTCAATGGAAACTTAGTGTTTGATGCATGAAAATGATGCCAAATTAAAGAGTGAGCATGGATAAGTAAGAATGCAAGCTTAATTAGTTGAGAAAGCATGAATTTGGCAAGAGGGAGGATTTGACCTAGGTAAAGGGACATGTATTCATGGCTGCATTTGAAGATTTTAAGGTGCCATTAGACTGTAGAAATTATGAGGAGTTCACTAGTACAATCAGATTCAAAATCGAACTTAAAACGGAGAAGTTATATTTTAGCATTGGTAGAAATTATATTGAGTTAATATTCCCAGTGTATAATGTGGCTGCAATTATCAAAGGAAATTAGTTTAAAAATTTAATTGAGACTAATAAATATTTTTGGTAAATTTATTTGCAGCCCAAGAGTATCAGATTACGAGTGGTGCTATCTAGGAAGCTGAATAAGCTAGATAGGTAAGGGATGCGTGTTTAGACTGTAGGGATATTATGGATGCATGATTTTAATGAAAAATATTTTTTGAGAATATTTTGGAAATGAATTGCCTTGGAAATTGTGTGAACTATGGTTTTGGCTGGAAACTTGAACTGTATGTAAAATGCAGGGAGGTTAGGTTAATAGCAGCCATTATGTTACTGAAATTTCTTAGAAAATTTTCTAAAAATATCATGAAAGATTTAGTGCATTATGGAGTGAATTCCTAGCCTTAGAAATTAAATATTTAATATATTTCACAAAATGTGATTTTGTAGAAAAATAATATTTAAACATTCATGAAGAAGAATTTTATTGAAATAAAGTTACCGATATGTTCTTCAATGTGTTTACAGTGAAACAGTATGTTTATGAAAATTAACATTAACCTTGGGAATTAAATATTCAATATTTTCCATAAAGTATGAAATTTCCAAAAAACAATTTTTAAATATTCATGAAATTGATTTTCATCAAAATGAAAATATTGAGATGAATGTGTATATGTGTTTTACGGTGAAATAGAATATTTATGAAAATTATTACTACAGTGTGAATATTTGTAAAACTGTTTTCATCGTACTGTATACTGTGTGATTTTATACCTTTTTGGAATTTTGAAGATAATATCTATTTTTACTAAATTTCATAAAGGTAATGTGAATATTTATAAAATGTTTTGAGACTGATAGGCCCTGTATTATGCTCATGTGTTAATGTGTATTATCTGTGTGAAGCTGTTGATACTGATCCTATCTTCAGCATCCTAGTTGACACCTTATCAGTGGATGACTGAGGACATTTATAGACTATGGCCATATGTCTCATGTGATTACTGTTACTGTTCCCTACGGGGATTATAGCATGGTATATTTAGGGTGTAGCCTGGTCTCCATTCACGTGTTACTGTTTACTGTTATTATTTTCACTGAACTGTACCGTTACTAATATGTTCACTATTATGGAACGATTTTTCATACTGTTTACTGTATAGAACTATTTACCGTACTGAACTGCTTACTGGGTTTTATCGAAGAGTGTGTGAAATGTGTATAAAGTGATTTGGTAAAATACTAATTTAAGTATCTTATTTAAACAGTTTTATAAACCATTTATGTGGTTATTTATTTATTTATTTAATATTGTTTACCTAATGGTTTATTGTACTGTTTACTGAAATGTTGCTGCCATTGAACTGTTTATCGTACTAAATGGTTTACTGTACTGTTTACTGAGTTTTATAACAAGGTGAATGTGACATTATAAAGTGAAAATTGAAATTCATTCTTAAATATTTTATTTACTGGTTTTTCTATGCCACTTATTTGATTTACTATAATATTGAAATTTATTAAATGCTATTTATAATAAAATCAACATCTACTCCCTATAGTGGCTTCTAGGTTTTGGGACACGATAGGTATTTTAAAATACCTCCCATACTGCATTCGGATCCCTAGTCGACTATAGTATCCTTCCTTTGTTTTCCTTAGTGTATTGATACGAAATAAATGCTTTTAATGCATATAGATTTCATAATATCAGTTCTGCACAATTCTCTTACTGAACACGTTTAGCTCACCCTTTATTTTTCCACTCCTCAGATTAACTGCAAGGATTATTTGTAATACTCTTTGGATGATTATGTCGCATTTATTCTTTCCAAGGTAATGTTTAGTAAATCTTAGAGGTACAATCACATTTCCTTTATATATTCAAAGATATTTGTACAGTACTACTTTATTGTAAATGTTATTCAGGGGATGTAAACATTGAAGAATTACTATTCTGTATACATTTCTATTTAGTAAATCGATTAAATTAAACTCTTGTAAATGATTTACTGTTCAACAAAATGTGTAATAAAGGCATCGCAGATAGCCTAACCATCACCGTGTATGCGAAAATGTGGTGAAAACTGTATATATAGACTGTTACAATAGGTTTTTTGGTTAATAATCTATATAAATTGGACCATCATGCCTCACACATTAAGGAATCCTTGCATATAAGTAATTGTGTTACAAAGCGCAAATTGTTTAATGAGAATTCTTCTATGTTATGGCACATGCGTTTGGCACATATTTCTGAACAAAGAATAAAGAGGCTTATGTCAGAAAAAATTCTTGATTCCCTTGATTTTTCAAATTTCAAAATTTGTGTTGAGTGCATTAAGGAAAAACAAACAAATATCAAGAAAACTAGTACTAACAGGAGTTTAAATATCTTCGATTTAATACACACTGATATTTGTGACCTGTTCCCTACAACTTCTTGGGATGGTCAACAATATTTTATTACTTCCATAGACGATTATTCTCATTATGGGTGCCTATACTTGACTCATGAGAAGTCTTAATCATTAGATGTTTTTAAGATCTATAAAGTTGAACTAGAAAATCAGCTTGGTAGAAAAATTAAAGCCGTTTAACTTGACCATGGCAGTGAATATTATAGCATATATGACAAATCAAGTGAACAATGGCCAGGACCTTTTGCAAGGTATTAAGCAGAATGTGGCATCATTCCTTAATACACCATGCCAGCGACTCCAAGTCAAAATAATGTAGCTGAGAGATGAAATCAGACCCTAAAGGATATGGTTAGAAGTATAATAAGTCATTTTTCTTTACCAATGTCACTTTGGGAAAAGCCATAAAATTACACTGTACATTTTTAATTAAGTTCCAAACAAAGCAGTAGCTAAAACTCTATATGAGTTATGGACAGGAAAGAAACCGAGAATTAGGCATTTACATATTTGGGGTGTTCTAACTGAGGCTAGGCCATGCAAGCCTAATGAAAGAAAATTGGACTTAAGAACAATAAAGCTAAAGAAAATTGGACTTAAGAACAATAAAGCTACTACTTTGTTGGATACTCAGAAAGATCGAGAGAATTCAAGTTTTATGACCACCCAAATAACTCCTTTTCAAAATGGGAAATGCTAAGTTTATTGAGGATGTTGAATATGATGAGAGTGCTCAACTTAGGAACTTTGTCTTTAAGGAAATGTTACTGTTCCTACAGTTGCAATTAAACATGATTAGACAATTATGTTTTACATTGTTCAAGATACAAATTCGGATTATCAATACACTCTTAGGCTACTTCCTACTCTTATTGAAGAGCTTACTCTTATTCAATTAGAGGAGCAACAACAACCTCAATTGGAAGTGCCATTAAGGAGATCCTCAAGCAAAAAGAGATCGACGATTCTAATTGATTATATCGTATATCTCCAAGAACATGAGTTTGAAATAGGATTGGAAGCTAATCTAAAATCTTTTAGTCTAGCCAAATAAAGTGTTCACTCTCAAAAATGGATAGAGGCCATGAAAGATGAGATGAAATCAATGGAGGATAATGACATTTGAGATCTTATCGAATTACCTGAAGGAGTGAAACCAATTAGTTGTAAATGGATTTTCAAAACCAAGCAGGATTCAAAAGGCAATGTCGAAAAATATAAAGCATGTCTAGTTGCCAAAGTTTCACTCAAAAGGATGGCATTAATTATAAAAAGACTTTCTCTTCGGTTACAATAAAAGACTCTTTTAGAATCATTATGGCACTTATAGCTCATTATAATTTAGAACTACATCAGATGGATGTAAAGACAGCATTTCTCAATGGTGACATTGAAGAAACAATTTATATGTTGTAACCAAAAAACTTTGTGTCGGATGAAGCGAAACATTTGGTGTGCAATTTAAAGAAATCCATCTATAGTTTAAAGCAATCATCCTATCAATGGTATTAGAAATTAGATCAAGTGATCACCTCTTTTGGTTTTAAGGAGAACACTGTTGATCAATGTATTTATTACAAGATCAGTGAAAGCAAGTTTATTCTTTTGGTGTTATATAATGTCGATAACTTCCTGCTGGCAAGCAGCAATATAGGCCTATTGCATGAGACTAAGAGATTTCTTTTGAATAGTTTTGAGATGAAAGATCTTGGGAATGCATCTTTTGTGTTTGGTATATAGATTTATCAAGATTGTTCTCGTGGTATACTTGGCTTATCATAAAAGACATATATCGATAAGGTGCTTAGCAGATTTGACATGAAAAATTGTGCACCAAGAAACACGTCCATTGCTAAAGGTGATAAATTCAATTTGCTTCAATGCCCAAGAAATAAGATTGAAAAGGAAGAGATGAAAACGATTCCTTATGCTTCAGTAGTAAAGAGTCTCATGTATGCTCAAGTTTGTATGCGTTTAGATATTGCGTACATAGTTGGCATACTTGGCAGATATTTAAGTAACCTTAAAATGGATCATTAGAAAGCAGTAAAGAGGTTTATGTGGTATCTACAGAGAACTAAAGATTACATGCACACATTTTGGAGGTCAGATCATATAGAGATCACTGGGTATTCAGACTTCGATTTGGCTAATTGCCTTGATAGCAAAAGATCCACTTCTAGATATGTTTTCATGTTAGTTGGAAGAGTGTAAAACAGTCACTCATAGCTTCTTCCACCATGGAAGAAGAGTTTACAGCTTGCTATAAGGCATCAAACTAGGCAATATGGTTATGGAATTTTATCACTAAGCTGTGTATTGTCGATGGTATTAAGAGATCATTGAAGATTTATTGTGATAATAAAGCCGCAGAGTTATATTCTAAGAATAACAGAAGCTCGTTGAAGTCAAAGCATATTGACATTAAGTTTCTTGTTGTTAAGGAAGGAGTTCAAAGTTTTTCAGATATCCATTGAATATATCAGTACAAACTCCATGATTGCAGATTTGCTTACTAAAGGTGTACCACCTAAGGTGTTTCATGAGCATGTAGCTCGTATGGCAATGATCACTTTGATGATATGCTTGTATAGTGGAATTGGATTTATTTATATTTATTTGTTATTGAGACATTTTTTTCTAATCAGACTAAAGTATTGTTGTTATTACTAAAACTTTGGAATAAAGTTTTATTCTTTCAAAATGTAGTTGAGAATAAAGTTTTTTGAAAGTAAGACCAGTTGGAAATAGGCATGTTTAAGGGATCACGTTGCATGTAATTTTCATGCTACACATCCATACTTGTTCTATGTCGTTGATTATATTAATATATGTGACCATTGATGGGTCTAGTTACAAAATATATGTAACAAAGATCGCTTTGATCCTATGTGGGTATAATTGATGGACCAGAGTGTTTAGAGATATTAAGATAGCAAGTTTAGAGCTCTTAAAGTTATTTTAAAATGTATAATTGTCAAGTGATATATATAGCCCAAGTGGGAGATTTGGGAAATTATTTAAGTGGCCCTACATATATCAATTAATTGTACATTACAAGCTATCTTATTTGTTTAGTCCATTTAAAAGTGATTATATAAATTGAATTATTGGACTTTAGGAGATCTCGTTTAGTATGAGCTTTGCAATATGTAGAGACCATATATTTTGTTCTATTTTATTTTTATGATGGGCCAAATTAAAATAAAATAAAATATACTTGAAGTATATATAGGTTATGGTCTCCCGTCTAAACATAACATAATTCTCATTCTTATATCCCATCATAGAGTGAGATACAGATTCTCTTAAAGGTTTAGACATGGAAGACTGCTAATCTCAAAAATCAACTCCGATGGATTCAGGTACACTTTTGTATTATTCTTTCTTGATGATTGAACATGAGATCCAGTGTATTTATTTGTATGATTTTTCTACAAACACTTCTTAACCTTACCAATAAAAAAGTCACACCCTCCATGTCAAATTATTTT
This sequence comes from Heritiera littoralis, assembly GCA_031772115.1. NCBI lineage: Eukaryota > Viridiplantae > Streptophyta > Magnoliopsida > Malvales > Malvaceae > Heritiera > Heritiera littoralis. Next base: position 782,915 of record JAPDPK010000038.1, on the reverse strand, counting down.
TTTATTGGTTCAAAATTATATTATTATTTAGAAACACGGAAAATTCTACTTTTTCACTTTTTTAATTTTTGGCACTAAAATTTTAATTTATAAATGCCTTCATTTTTTTATAAAATTAATATTTAAAACTCCAAAAGCACATGATTTTTCCTAATAAAATCTATGTCATCCAATAAGCTTTAATTTAGTGATAAGGAAAAAATCTTAAAATTTTGAGATTTTCAAGCCCAAGTTTCATAATTTATGGGTTTGATCTAACTTTAAATATGTTGAATTAATAACTAGTTTCGTGGTTAATTTTTTTGTTTTATTAAGATGACATTCGGTTCGCTAAAAGTAGGATTGCTTGCTGGAATTTTACTTTACGTAATCAACTTCCTCAATTTGATTGTAATATTTTCCTTTACATCAAGAATATGACATTCGCATTAATGTCAAAAAAAACAAAGGGAAAAAGTAAAATCCTCCTCCTTAAATTTTTTTTTAAAATTTTGTTCCCACTTATTTGCATTTGTTGATCCATTTACCCTCAATTATAACTAAAATTACAAACCAAATATATATCCTAAAATCTGGTAAGGTTTCTTATTTCATTTTCTCTTTTATTCTGGTAAGGTTTCTTTTTTCTTTTTTTTTCTCTAATTTGCATGCCTGTTTTGTGCATAATTAAATGTTTAATGGAGATTTAGGATAGGTGTTCATTTATAGAAGATTGTCTTGTTGTTAGGAAAATGCATGTTTACTGTTTTATTTTAACTTAAATACAAATAAACGGATCAATAATTGTTTATTAGTTATTTTACATAGTACGATGAAACATTTTATTTGACCTAACACTATTATGGTGCATCTACGACATTTTTCTTTTTCATACACCATTTCTTAGTTATACTATTGAACTAATAAGCTACATTCAAAGCTTCTACTGATGGATTATTGTCTTTGATTTCACTATTCTCATACTTTTTTTTTTGAAGTTTATTAGCCTAGTAGTTAGTAGATGATGCGAATGTAAAAGTTTAGTTGTTGATTGGTTGTCTAAATAGCATTTATTTATTTATTTATTTATTTATTTATTGCATCGGTCTTTTGATTCCTTGGTGTTCCAGAGCGAAAGAATATACATTGTTCTGATATGGTGTAGCGTTCTTGCTTATTTAGTTGTACATTCGAATAATATATTTTTATGATTTATATTATAGTTATACTTGATTATCTACTATGTTAAAAAGTTCTAACAATAATTATATTTAAATTTGATTTAACATAAAGGCTTAATAGCCAAATGTACTCTCAATATTTGCATAAAATGGAATTAAACATTCAATTTTTTTATCGCATAGAAATCGGTTTATAAACATTTATTTTACTGTAAATAAACTCTCAACCTTTTAAAAATCATATAATTAACTCCAGATCTATTAAATGACACTAACTGCCGTTTGGACATCTTACATAGAAGCTGACGTGGATAGCTTAGTTTGTTACTATGTGGCATGCCATGTGGGCAATACTAACAGAAGTTAGTGTCATTTAACTATTTTGAACTTAATTGCATGACTTTGAAAGGTTGATGGTTTATTTACAGTAAAATAAAAGTTAATGAATTAATTTCTATGTAATAAAACGTTAAGGGCCGGCTTATACCTATTTTGTGCAAAAAGTTAGAGTATATTTGGCTATAAGCCTAACATAAATGAGAAAAGTTTTGTTTAACTATAATTTTTTAAATATTATTTATATGTTAAATAAATAAATATATTACAAATTTAATAACTAATAAGTTAAATAAATACATAAATAAGAAATTTAAATAAATGTTTGCCATGTGTTATTCACTTTACATGACTAATAATATAAAAGTTTATATATAATGCACTGATAATGTATAGTTTTATACACTGTCATTCAACCATAAGATGACACCTCATGAGCAAGTCCTTAAAAATAAATATTAATAAAGTTTTTAAATTTATTTTTAATGGATTATTTACTTTCAAGCTTTGCTCATTAATGAAGTGTCATCCTATGGTTGACTGACAGTGTAGAGAAGCTATACACTGTCAGTGCATCATATATAAACTCATAATATAAATAAGAACAATATAGTATAAAATATGTTATTAGATAATCTTTATATTCCTCAAACCAAGCACAGCAATCTTACTTTCCTCTCAATTAAATCAAATGCAAGAATCTAATGTTTCGAAGATTCCTAAATGTACATTATTTTAGTCGTAATCAGATTCCAAAAAATAATCTAACTTTTCATGAACCAAATGCCCCCAAGTAATTTTTATATGAATTTAATATTTTATGAATATAACTTCTCTTATACTTGTAAATTCATAAAGAAATTAGCATTTATATATATATATATATGTGTGCGCGCGCGCGCGTATATAAACAGTTAAGAGGATTATTAACTAAATTTTTTAAACCAAACATATATAGGAAAGAATATAATAAAAATGGAAATAAAAATACTATGAAAGAGATGTAATAAGTTTGTTCTATACATACAAAGGGTAGGAAACATATGTGGTATGAAATTGAGTTGTTATGTGATTTTTTGGATAAAGCACTCTTGTTTATTAAAGAGAAATGCAACAAGTGTCAAAGTAAAATCAATGTAGTGAAAGTCGCAACTTTTACGCAATGTCAAAATTTTTTATTTTCATGTAAAATTATTTTGAATAATAACTTTTACATTTATAAAATTTAATTTGATTAATTAATATTTTATTATAAAAATATTAATTGTCACCAAGTTATCATAATTGTGTATAGATTGAATAAAAATAAAAAATTATTTTGAAATTTCATTCATTTTTGAGGAAGAGTTAATAAATTTTTTTCCTTTGCTCTATTTGTTTCTTTCTTTTTTATAGAAATGTACAATTAGAAAAAAAAATTCAAAAAGTATGAAATTTTAATTAGAATGGAACTTAAAATAATTAACTTGGTAACATAAATATCAAATTATTTATCTTTCTTCATGAATAATAATATATTATAATTATTTTTTTTTATTAACATGACCTCATTTCCAAAAAGACAAAGTAAATTGCTTGGTAAAAAGCATTTGACTGCTTTAAATTAGACATAAATTGTCACGACTTGAAGATCATGACGTACACTTAACAATCACACTTATACAGTTTTACCAATTTTATGAACCATTTTTTTTTCTTTTCACTTTAATGTTTGTATTCGGTGTCAGTGTCATCGCTAAACAATTTCCACCTTTCTCAATTTGAATTCACTTACTATTACTATTTAAAGTTATTAACTCTTAAAGCAAATCAACTTAATTTCTCAATATTTTTATTCAAGATTGAGCTAGCAAAAGAAAAATGTCGAAAATCTCCCCCTTATATATAATCAATATCCCCTAATAAATAACCTGCAAAATAATCAACTATGCCAAATAACCCAACTCAATTCCACAAATTCACTGTTTATATCACCATACTCTACACACAATCCAGAATCATCAATTAAACATATTACATTCCACGAAGTCCACATTTGTCATACAAGAATCATATCCTAGATCGCGCTTAATAATCATACTAGCCTATAATAATCGAGAGCAATCCTATGTTACATCCCAAAATATTTTTAATAAGCATGTACTATGCAATTCATAATGTGCATACATGATAACCAACTTAAATACAAGGTTTATATACCTCTAAAGTAGCAAAAGCAGCACTTAGAGGATTTAAACAAGTACCACTAATAGGTATTGTCCCCAAGGGCTTGCATAAAAACTCCGACGTGGAGTCTAGCTCGTATGATCTGCAAGGTTGTTAGAAAGAGGTGAGCAAAACCACGACTCAGTAAGTAGTTTAAGTAAATGCATGTTAGACTCATGTCGATCTATATGCACGTGTAGAAAAGCAATGCTGAAGTGACGTGTATGCATGGTACTCAATCATGGTCTTTAATCAAAATGTTTTCACCATGCACTTCAGTTCAAAACACTTTCATTATGCACTTTATTTTAAATCAAATTCATTATGCATTTCGATTAGATTAATTCACTATGTACGTTGATAAATCAGTCACTATGAATTTCGATAAACCAATTAGTATACTTTGCAATAAATAAATCAGTAGTCACTTCGATAAATCAATCAACATGTACTTTAATAAATCAATCAGTAGACAGTTCGATAAATCAATCAGTGGGTACTTCAATAAATCAATCAGTAAGCAGTTCGATAAATCAATCAGTGGGTACTTCAATAAATCAATCAGTAGGCAGTTCAATAAATCAATTAGTATGAACTTCGATAAATCAATAAGTTTCATAAAACAAAAATCAATACCTATTAGGCATATAGCCTTTATTCACTGAAATCAATTCTGATAGTAAAACGATAGTATATAGAGTTTAGGCAATAATCCTCAGTCAGTGATACAATAACAGTGTCTATCCTAGCTAGTGATGGAATGGTGTCACAAGCAACACGAAATCTATGGCCATAGAACAGTACTCTAGTCTCGCTAGTCAGTCGAGAGCTGAAACTTGTCTGCTGGTTTTCCAGACAAGCCTAACAATTTACCAAGAGCACTTGGCTTGATAGGTACAGTACAGTACAATAGTCTAGAGCACAAAGCTCGATGAATGGGTAATAATGCCTAAAGCTAAGCTCGATAGGCTAGAACTGACTCAAAGGTCGTAGGATATGCCTGCACTCTAAAACAGTTCGAAAAAAGTGTTCACGTGTAGCACTTGGCTTGTATGGATTTCAAAGCACTTATCAAAATCAATTTTGAGTTTAAAATATAAGAAAGTTTCAATTTATTTCAAAAGTCAGTTCAAACTAAGACTTTCCAATTTAAAATATAATGCAGGTTTTTAAAACATAGATATTAAGTAATTAAACTCAAAACATTATATACATGAATGCACATATGCATCAGTTCACTTCACTTAACATGCAAACTTGGCTGACCACAACACGCAAGACAGAAAATAAGTTTCAATCCAGCCCAAGCATAAATGAATTTATAAATTTATATGATTCCTACAAGATGGTGCTAACAGACTTTACTTAACCCACTTACCTCGATGCTTAGTAGTTTATTCCTTCGATCATCCAAACCACAATCGCGCTCCAACACTGCTCTGATTCACTACACATCAATTCTTTAACACTTCAATAGCACCTTTTCATCATGCTTATTCACTTGCTAAAGCATATATCTTACAACTAAAATTATTTAAATTCTCCCAATTTCACATATGTGAACCCATCCTTATTATTTGAATAATATATGTATATTCCCTAATGGATCTTATAGTATATAAAATCAAAACACCATGTTAATGCACCTATATTTTTCTAATACTATCCATAAGATCGAGTAACATTCAGGTCTTTTTTTTCTAACTTTGATATCGAATTCCATTGTATCACATACATAATTACATCTATAACACACATCATAATCACTTTCTTAATTTCTCAACACCATTTTCATGATGAATACATTATCATCATTCTATACGTGAAGATTTATAGGTAATTAAACACTCTATTTTGTTATAGCATGACTAAGTCCATTTAATATTTACACACGCTATTTATATATAATCCCTTTTATATTTTTAAATATCATCAAGCCTAGCTTAGTACAACAAATTCTCATCAATTCAATAATGTCATTAAATACATTCCATGATCACATGTAATATATATTTATCTTAAACTCAACTTAAAAGGTGCTTACGGTCACTGTCTAGTATTAACAATACTATTTTCTTCCGCATTTTTGACGTTCAATTTCAGCCTCTACACTCATGTATACAGTGGCCAATGCAGCCTGATTTAACAATTGTGATACCCTGCATTTTTCCAGCCAATATTCATCACCGTGTCACACCCTTTTGGGTACATATGTATCCATTTTTTTATGTCTTAAATTTAGCATAAAGAAAACACTGACCCTATGGGGATCCACCAAAACTGAGCCAACAGTCAACCTTTAAAACACTAATCGACCTTGCTTAAGCCACCCAAGATGCTTCGGCTTTTCTACATTGTCCAGCCCTCTATGGCCGTCCCAAAACCAACACCAAGTCCCATAAATCAGTCTTATTTTTGGGTGTTTAGTTCAGCATCGAATAGCCATGAAAGCTAGCACTAATGATCAATAAAGAACCACCTTATACCACCCTTGTTCATTCTCCTTACTCCTATTTCCAACCTTAAAACACAGCCCAACGACCACTATTTCTGCCCCATTTCAATCCTGTTTGGTAACCAACAAGAGCCCCAACAACAACCACCACTTTAGCTTTCCTTCGGTCCCTTGTTTCCCAGCCAAGAGCACCTTAACAGCCACTATTTGCTGCCTCTATAGCCCCTATTTACAGCCCTTAACAGCTGCCTATTCTAGCCTATTTTAGCCCTATTTAACCCTTGAATAAAACCTCTTAGCTCAATGCCTAACCCTGCATTTCAACACTAAATTCCAGCCTCCAAAATCACTTTTTACAGCCCTTATTTCTACCCAATTACAACCTAAGCTCCCCGCCGAGAATCATACTTATTTCCTGCAGGTCAAGATCAATATTTCAGCCCCCATACAGTTCGATTTTTTTTAGCCTCCGTTCCAATCTCGATAACTACCCTTCACCTTTGTTCTAGACGCCTTGATCGGCCCCACTCATCTGTTCTGTTTTCCTTCTTTAAGATCTTTTGTAGCCAGCTTTAAAACTGGCCACGTCCAGCCTTCCTTGCTCAGTTTAGCCGATGCTTTCTACCTTTCTTGGCTCCACTGTCACTCTCGGTCCATCTTCATTTTCTTTCCTGATCATCTCTCTTTGGCTTCTTTGTTTCTTCTTCAACCTCATCTAAGAACTAGCCCAAGGCAGTGACTAAAACTGCCGTGCAAGACAGCGTTTTTGGGGGAAGCTCAGGTCTCTTTTCTCACACGTTCTGTTGCAGTTTTCCCCTTTTCTTCCTTTCGTTTCTTCAGCCATTCTTACTCTCTCTTTCTTGTCATCTTTCTGCTTCTTTTTTCTGTTTCCAAGGAGCCCCTCTCCCTTTTCTTTCATTTCATTTAAACGACCTGCTCCCTCATTAGTGGAAGCAGCTGGCTTTTCGATTGGCTTCCTCAAGAAGCCAATCAAAAGCCATTATTATATTTTATATCTGTTGTTGCACAAAACAGCAATAAAAGTATGCTGACGTAGATATTCGTACTTAGTCTCCACGTGTCTCCAAGAAGCTTCTGTAAAACAAGAAAAGTCAGAGAGACGCAGGGGTGGTTCCCTGCGTAGACACTCCGATGCTTAAGTCAACAAAAAGGTCTTCAGTATTGGGAAGCCTAAAAGCCAGTAGTCAAAAATTAGAGAGTAAAATTGTACTTGGGGGCCTATTTATAGGCCAAGATTCTAGGTTAATTTCTGAGGATGAGTCCTTTTCTTGCTAAGAGTTTGTGTCCTGATATAACACAAGTTCCTTGAAAATTGGGAGCTTCCGGAGCCTGTCGCCGGCGAGGGACTCATACCACGTGGCACGTTCCGGAGCTTGTCGCTGGCGAGGGACTCATACCACGTGGCACGTTCCGGAGCCTGTCGCCTGCGAGAGACTCATATCACGTGGCACGTTGTGGCGTCAGGGGTCTGTCGCTAGCGGGAGTCGAAACGGTGTGCCACGTGTCGCCATATGACTGTAGGCGACGGACGGGGAATCTGTCGCCCGCGCGGTAGGTATATGCGTGCCACGTGTCGCATTATGATTACAGGCGACAGACTACGAGTTTGTCGCCAGTCGACAGGTATGATCACGCACTTCTACCTCTGTCGCCGAAGGCCACGTGGACCAGTGAGTCCTTGCCACGTGGTAATTTCTAACGCCGTTGGGCCTGGCCCAACACGGGTAGACTTTGTCATATCAATTGCTCCCTACTCTCTCGTTGGATTTCTCCAACCAAGAGAGTATAAATATGTGTTTTTGGGCCTTAAACCACTGTGAATAGTCCTCTTTGTTTTTTGTATTTTTTGCAGGTGAAAAAAGGTCTATTTTGTGAGAGACGTGATCAGGCGCGACGTTTGGCATTCCCTGGCGCGACGTTTGGCATTCCCTGTCGCGGCTATATAAACAGCTGGGACCTGACGGGAGACCCCACGAAAACCTCTGAGCAGCCATCTGTCGCAAACTTTCAGCTCTCTCGCCAAAAGAGTCTGTCGCTCTCCCACCAGAAGTCTCTCGCTTACCTTAGTGACAGTAAGTATACATCCATTGCCTGTTTATTGCTTCTCGCAACTAGATTTAGGTCTCCCGCAGGTGTTGCAGTCTTCAGTTTACAGTTTTTAGGTCTTCCGCGTGTAGTTTTAGGTCTTCCGTAAGTATTTTGCTCAGCAGGTCTGTCGCTTAAAAGGTCTCTCGCCCAAAAGGTCTCTCGCCCAAAGGGTCTCTCGCCCAAAGGGTCTGTCGCCTAGACGGTCTGTCGCCCTAATAGGCCTGTTGCCTTATTGGGTCTATCGTCTGTAGAGTCTGTCGCCGGGTAGTTTTTTTGCTTTTATTCTTTTCTGCCATGTCTTTGCTACGCCCGGGTAAAACACTTAAGACAGGTGGTCTCGTGTGTTCTTTGACAAATGTCGACTTAGAAGATATTAGGACCCGTTTCCCTCTTCTTTCGGGTTATGGCTATAGACTTCCAGTGCAAGGAGAGGTCACACCTGACTTGGTTAGAAATGGTGTTGCCGTCCATAAGGCTTCTTTGTCATTCGGTTTTCGCTTCCCTCTTCCGGAGTTTGGTGAAGCATTTCTTAGATATAAGGACATCGTCCCGTGTCAACTCCACCCCCATGCGTGGGCTCAGCTGGTAGTGTTTTCCGTAATGTGTCATAACCTAGGTATTGTTCCAACGGTTCCCCTTTTAAGCGCCTTTTTTAGAGTTCACAGGCTAAAAGGGTTAATAACGTTCTCCCTTCAACGTTTAACGGTTGACGAGTTTCCCAATAATAAAATTTTCTCGGATCTCCCCAATAAACTGCTCAATTTTGAGAGCGGTGGGTCGTTGTCGAGATTCCAAGTAACCTGCGGATTCGTTCTAGATGGAATCGTGATACCTCTGACCACTCGCAGCGTTCGGAGAGGTTTAGAACAGAAATTTTGAGGGACCAATTTGGCGAGTCTATTAGGCGAATCTACTCCACTGGGGAGCGTAATTTATTTTCTGTTCTCACCCCGGAGAACATTACCGCTGCCGGCTGGGGGGTAAGCAGGACCGTTCTCGAAGCTTCTGCTACCCCATCTAACTTGCCTACAACTCCTCGTGTATTTGATGTTGGTCCTAGTCAGCCATCCCCGGTACCCATAGCCGAAGCATCCACCCTCGTAGGTCGTCTTATAGATGAATCTTCCTCAGATTCGGAGGACGAGACCCCTGAGGTTGCGGGTACTAGTGGTCAAATAGAGGAGAACCCTGAGTGGGCTCAGGCTAACACTTTTGGGAGTCCTTTCATCGATTTTTCGCTGGATTCGAATTTGGATAGTCTAGAGGACCTTGGTGGTTTTCTAGGTTTTCAATCCCTTTTTTTATTTTTTTTTGTACGTATGTACATGTCGTTTTACTTTGTCGGCTGATCCTTTCTGTTTATATTGTGCAGGCATGAACTTCCGAGATTTGTTGCGTAGAAAGGATGCCAGTGTTGCCGCTCAAGCGACTCCTCCTCCTTAGTCTCAGGTTAGAGCTCTATCTGGACCGGCTCGTGCTCCAACTCCTCCTTCACCATCTACTGGTGAATCCAGCCGTCCTACACAAGAGGCCGGGAGGAATAAACAAAAGAGGCCTCTTGTTCCTGATCGTGGTCCTGATGATCGCGAGAGCTCTGAATCCCAAAGGAGTGAATTAGCTCGTCAAGAGGGTAGCTCTCAAGTCCCGGAGGATAAGTCTGCCCCTCGCCAGCCTAGGCGCAAATACAAGAAGAGGCTGATTGTTGAAGCCACTATGCCTACAAGACCGATTTTGCCTAGGGTGGTCGATCCGACTTTGAGGCGTTATTCTGTTGATAACAGGGTCGTTGTAGGTGGGGAAGACTTCCAGACTTATCCCGGAGTAAATGACAACGACAGTATCGAGGATGCCGGGATAGCGTCTCGTCTAGCTTGGAGCACCATCTTTCCTCGCGATGAGGCAGGCCTTTTCACAAACCTTACGGAAGCGGAGGATAATTCTGACTATTTCGCCATGAAGGTGAGAGTTTTGTACTTGTTCGGTAGTCAGATTCTCCCCTTTTTAAGCTCTTTCGTTAATTTTTTGAGTTACATCTGTTTTTATTTTGCCAGACGGCTCAACAAATTACGGCGGTCAATGCTCGACATAGGGCTCTTAGGGAGCAAGCCGATAAAGAGATTCACGAGCTTTGAGGACAGAGAATGGAGCTTGCGAACGAGGTTGTCCAGCTTCACCCCTATCCCAAAAGGACGGAGGAGTTGAGTAAAAAGAATGTTGATCTCGAGCAAAAGCTTCGAGAAGAGCAGGCGAAGGTGGCTTCCCTACAAGGGTACCAAGAAGCTTATAATAAGGCCGTCGATGATTGGGGGGCTATGGAAAGGCAGCGGGATGAGGCCATTGAGGAGCTGCACAACGTACTAGATCGTCAAAGAGAAGCTCGGGTCGAGGCCCGGATCGAGGCCGTTCGCGAATATCGCTTGTCCCAGCATTGCTTTGACAAGAAGACAGAGTTCGCAACGGGATTTATTAAGTATGGTTTCTATCTGGCTCGTTCTTGGCTGGAGAAGCACCGACCTAGTGAGGCTTTTCCCGAATTACTCTTTATTGAGGAGGCCAAGTACTATGACGCCCCTTCTTGGAACAAATATGAACCCGACTCATAAGGTTCGGAGGCCTACTTAGCGGAGGGGGCCATAGATGAGCTGGACAATCTTGAAGGTCCATGGCCTCCTCGACAGCCACAGCATCATCCTGAGTCTTCCGAGGCACTTGATCGATCTGAGCCTCCAGCAGTGCGTGATGTTTCTAAGCCTATCGAGGCGGGCGATCAGCCTGAGTCTATTGAAGCACTGCTAGAGTTGGATAGCGATGAATTTCAGATTTCGGATTCTGCAGCCATTGATCCCGTGCCAAACTCTGCCGCTGTGGTAGGGCCATTAGGTGATGTTCCTTCTCCCGGGATGGCTTCTTCGGCTCCCCAGGATCCTGATGCTTCGAATCCTCCAGTTTCTGAGCCTCAAGCTTCTCAAGATGCTAGTGCCGATGTGGCGCCCTCTCAGCTGGCTGACTCGGTCATTGCCGTGGATTAGAATTTAGTATATATATATTTTTTGTTTATTAACTCCCATGTACATACTCATTTTAAATGAAGAGTATCGTCTCATTCTGTAGCTTTTTCTTTCGCTTATTTGAATTCAGTATAATACGTTGTATACCTGTTATATCACAAAGTTCTGAGACGATATCAAATAATTCTATCTTTACCTTTATACCATGTTGCTCTCCAAGTTCTACTTTGAGATAGTGTTCTTATTCCTGTGCAAAGATGAACTTTTCTCGAGCATTGTGCCTATCTGGCGCTTTTTTCGCTTAAGGTTTTTGTTTTGCCCGTCTCGTGCATTTTTCGCTTAGGGACTTTTTGTTTGCCCGTCTCGCGCATTTTTCGCTTAGGGACTTTTTGTTTGCCCGTCTCGCTCATTTTTCGCTTAGGGACTTTTTGTTTGCCCGTCTCGCGCATTTTTCGCTTAGGGACTTTTTATTTTGCCCGTCTCGCACCTTTTGTGTTTAAGGACTTTTTCTTTGCCCATCTCGCGCATTTTTCGCTTAGGGACTTTTTGTTTTGCCCGTCTCGCACCTTTTGTGCTTAGGGACTTTTTCATTTGCCAGCTGTTGCCTCATTTCAATTCCTGTAACACATAATCTGTCTCACATATTGCGTTAGAGAATATAGAAAATGATTGGCTGGCCTTTATTCATGAATCAGAAAAATAATAACATCTGTAAAGTAATGTAGCAATAGATGGGAAACTAAAGATAAGAATAATAGCAATCAAAAATTACAATGTTTAATGCCAATACAGTTTAAGATGGTTGGCATTACAAGTATTTGAGATCTTCTTTCCTCGTAAGGTTTCCAAGACGCAAGTGCTAGGTCCGACCATTTTTCTGATTCTGTACGGTCCTTCCCAATTAGCTCGGAGCTTTCCATCTTCCCTAAGGGCGTTTGTAATTGCCGATTTTCTCAATACAAGGTCCCCTTCTTGCAATTCTTTGTTCTTGACTCGTGCATTGTGATAAGTGGCTACTCTCTATTGGTAAGCAGCCAGCCTCACTTTTGCCTGGTCTCTCAGCTCATTTATCATGTCAAGATTTTCCCTTAGTCCCTGAGAATTAAGTTCCTCAATGTAAGGGACTAGTCTGGGTGACTCAGCTCCAACTTCTACTGGGATGAGAGCTTCAGTGCCATATACCAAATTGAACGGTGTTTCACCTGTTGATACTTTGCTTGTCGTTCTGTAGGCGCATAGGACACTTGGAAGCTCATCTACCCATGCTCCCTTTGCCTTGTCTAGTTTAGTCTTCAGCCTGTGCAGTATAGTTCGATTGCTCACCTCTGCCTGCCCATTGGCCTGTAGGTAAGACACAGAAGATATTCTTAGGAGAATCTTCAGGCCACTGCAAAAATTTCACAGTCGAACTGCTTTCCATGATCTGCATTTATCTCACGGGGGATCCCAAATCGGCAAATTATGTCTTTCCACACCATTACTTCCACCTTCTTTTCAGAAATTGTGGCCAAAGGCTCGGCCTCTATCCATTTGGTAAAGTAGTCTGTGGCCACAAGCAAATACTTCCTTTGTCCTGTGCCTAGGGGAAAAGGCCCCAGGATATCTAGTCCCCATTGTGCAAATGGAGTTGGTTGGAGAGTGTTCTGAAGAGCCGAAACAGGCGCGGTAGTTATGGGTGCGAATTTATGATATTTTTCACATCTTCTCACTTTGTCTGTGGCATCCTTTCTTAGTGTAGGCCAATAAAACCCCGAGCGCAATATTTTCGAGGCCAAGGCTTGAGCCCCCAAATGCTCACCGCATATTCCCTCATGAACTTCAGCTAAGGTGTACTCAGCCTGTTGGGGCCCTAGACACTTCAATAGGGGCATTGTGAATCCCCGTTTATAGAGTTCCCCTTTTACCACGGTAAACCTGGCACTTTTTAACTTCAGCCTTCGAGCTTCGTCCCTGTCAGTGGGGAGTGTGCCCCCGAGTATGTAATCTTTAATTGGGCTTCTCCAATCGCCTCCGATTTCGACATCACAGACATCTTCTCTTCAGTGCTTGGTCTAGCGAGGATTCACTTTGACCATACCCCTTTTGACCCTTTGGAAGAAGCCAATTTCGAAAGAGCGTCTGCATGGTTGTTCTCTGTTCGATTTATCTGATCAACTGGAAGTGCTTGAACGACTGTGCCAGCAATTGTACCTTCTGCAAGTAAGGACTAAGGTGGGTTCTCGTGCTTCATACTCACCCAGAACTGGTTTTACCACCAATTGTGAATCGCCATATGCCATTAAGTTGCTAACTCCTAGTTTCTCAGCAAGTCTCATCCCAGCTATCAAGGCTTCGTACTCGGCTGATTGTTTGAACTTGGAAAATCGAAACGTAAGGAATATTCATAGGTTTCCCCTTCAGGCGATCTTAGCACAATTCCAGCTCCACACCGTCCATGTTACTAGCTCCATCTACAAATAATTCCACCAGACTAACTTTACTTCCTCTTGGACCCTCGGCCAGTGCATTCTACAATAAAATCCGCCAATGCCTGTCCTTTTATTGCTTGGCGAGGCTGGAAGTGAATGTCATATTCACTTAATTCGATAGCCCACTTAATTAGGCGCCCAGGTGTTCTGGTTTCTGTAGTATTTGCCTGAGGGGCTGATCTGTTAGGATAGTCACCGAGTGAGCTTTGGAAGTACGACCGTAACTTCCGAGTTGCTATCACCAGGGATAAAGTTATTCTTTCAACTAGGGTATCTTGCCTCAGTCTAGCAGGACTTTGCTTACATAATAAATCGGGCAATCTCTATCCCCTTCTTTCCTTAGTAGGACTGCACTTACAGCTTTCTCTCCTACACCGAGGTACATAAGGATGGTCTCCGGGATGTGGCCGCGATAATAGAGGCCAACTCTTTCAGGTAGTCTTTTAACCTTTCAAAGGCGTCGTTGCACTCTTTCGTACATGAAGTTCTTCCTGCCTTACGCCTTGAAAAATGGTAGACTTCTTCAGCTGATTTGGACAAGAACCACTCAAGGCTGCTATTCTTCCTGTTAACCTTTGGACTTCTCCTACCGTATTAGGCGGCCTCATGTCCAAAATAGCTTGAACTTTCTCGGGATTAGCCTCTATCCCTCGGTTAGTAATCATGAATCCCAGAAATTTTCCAGATCTCACCCCGAATGAGCATTTGTTGGGATTCAACTTCATCTTGTATTGTCGCAGCACATTGAATATCTTAGTCATTTTCTCGACATGTGATTCTCCCTATCGGCTTTTGATGATCATATCATCAACATAAGCTTCCATGGTGTTGCCCAACAAGTCTTGGAACACCTTATTTACCATGCGTTGGTAGGTCGCACCCGCATATTTTAAACCGAAGGGCATCACTCGATAGCAATAAGTACTACCATCGGTAATGAACGAGGTCTTCTCCTCATCATCTGGATGCATCATGATTTGGTGGTACCCCGAAAAGGCATCCAAAAAGCTAAGTAATTCATAACCACAAGTTTCGTCTACCAACTTGTCAATTCGAGGTAGTGGATACGAATCCTTAGGACAAGCTTTATTCAATCTATGAAGTCCACACACATTCTCCATTTCCCGTTGGTTTTTCTTTACCATCACAACATTAGCCAACCATTCCGGATAATTAACTTCTCTGATGAATCCTGCTTGCAACTGCTTCGAGATTTCTTCGTTTATTGCCAGTTGCCTCTCTGAAGCAAAATTCCTCTTCTTCTGTTTTATCGGCTTTGCCCCTGAGATTACGTTCAACCGATGGCAAATAACTTTAGGGTCTATTCCAGGCATATCAGCTGGGGTCCATGCAAACACATCAGAATTCTCTTTTAAGCATGGGACTATCTCCCTTTTTACTTCTTCAGGCAGCTGGCTTCCCACATATACTATTTTCCCTTTATCTTCGTCATCCAACTGGATTGTTTCCATTTCCTCATCAGGTTTTGGTTTAGGCGGTTCTTCGATTGTAAGGGTTTCCTTTCTTTGAATCCCTTTGAATGTGGCGGATGCGACATTACATGTTCTAGCTTTCTTTTGATCTCCCCTTACTTTTCCAACACCGTGGGAAGTCGAAAACTTCATTAACAAATAGCAGGGGTGCACTACCGCTCTCATGTCATTTAGCAATGGCCGCCCGAGAATCATATTGTACGCCACTGACGTTGATTTCACTACCATAAATAACACTTGTCGAGTGACACACTTCGGGCTTTCCCCTAATGTCACAGGTAGCTGAACTACGCCCTCCACCTTCACTTTTTCTCCTGAGAAGCCATACAGTGGTGTGGTTACTAGCTTCAGTCTGTCATTCGAGATGTTCATCTTCTCAAAGCAACTCCAGTAAATCAAATTTACCGAACTTCCATTATCAACTAGGATGCGACTCACAGGGTGTTTTGCTATTACCGCCGAAATCACCATTGGGTCATCGTGAGAGATCATCACATCACCTTTGTCAGCTGGCGTGAAAGTAATGGGTTCTTCATCATGCTTTTCCTCCATCACTGAATTAATTTGATAAGCTTGTTGGGCGTAGGTCTTTCGAGACGAGGAAGAAGTGCCAGCTAATGACTCACCTCCGGATATCACATTAATAGCTGGCCCTGTGGGTTCATTATCTTTCTCTCGATTCCTTCTTTCTACCCTTCTGTCACCGTCTCTTCTTTCCCCTTCATTTCATCTGACAGGCCCTCTGTTTTCACCTCTTCTATCTCTGAAATTGTTTCCTCTGTTTTGTGCAGGATAGTTAGCTCTATCACCTCTCCATACGAAACAGTTTATTTTTCCCTCTCGTGCTAGCTTTTCTAGCTGATTCATCAGCTCCCTACACTTCTCAGTTGTGTGCCCATGTGCTGAATGGTAAACGCAGTATGACCTTAAATCACGGCCCAAAGTCCCTAACGTCTTCTTTGGAGTCTGTATAAGCCCTGATCCTTCAATTGCTGCCAACACTGAAGCTCGAGATTCGGCGAATGGGGTATAGGAATTGTATTTTAGTGCGGGAGCTTTCTCAAACTTTCTCGGTTGGCTAGAAGATGCTTCAGTGACCTCTCTTCCTCGTTTCCTTCCATCCTTAGTTTCTCCAATCGCCACCATTTTCATTACTTCCTCCTGGGTTACATACTTATGTGCGCGGGAAAGTAGGTCTGAGATGGTTGTTGGCTGATCTAGCGACAAGGATTCTTGCAATTTCTCAGACCTTGTCCCCTGTAACATGGCTGCCACGGCTATACCGACTTGCAGATCTCGCACCTCCAAAGTAGCATCTCTGAACCGATCCACATAACTCTTCAATGACTCCTTAGCTCCCTGCTTAATAGTGAGCAAATAGGTCGGTTCCTTCCTTCTCTGACTATTGTCCGCAAACGCCTTAAGAAACTCACTTCGCAGTTGGTCGAAAGAGATAATGGACCCTTCAGGCAGGTTATTAAACCATTTCATCGCATGTCCAGACAGAGTTAAGGAAAAGGCCCTACACATTATCTCGTCTTCCCATCCATGTAACAACATTAGTGCCTCATAGTTTTGCATATGGTCGTGTCCTCCTATCGCCCAAACATCTGCGGCGGGACACCTCTATTTGTTCCTCCTACTAAGTTCTGCACGGCAGGCGGCGGATCCAATGTCGGGAGAACTCCTTGGAACAGATCCACCATGGCTCGCAGCGCTTGGGTAGTTTCTTCGCTCTGTCACCTTAGAGCTTCGAATTCTGCCGCCGACACAGTAATTCTTTCTTCCTCCCTGTTCACCTGGTTTGTCTGGCAAATCTGTTGTTCAGGGGAGCTCACAGAGTTTTCCTCACTTCCAGTCCTTACGTTTGTAGATCTTGTTCTCACCATCTTAGAAAATCTTGGCTTTTTATACGTTTCCCACAGACGGCGCCAATTGTTGTTGCACAAAACAACAATAAAAGTATGCTGACGTAGATATTCGTACTTAGTCTCCACGTGTCTCCAAGAAGCTTTTGTAAAACAAGAAAAGTCAGAGAGACGCAGGGGTGGTTCCCTGCGTAGACACTCCGATGCTTAAGTCAGCAAAAAGGTCTTCAGTATTAGGAAGCGTAAAAGCCAGTAGTCAAAAATTAGAGAGTAAAATTGTACCTGGGGGCCTATTTATAGGCCAAGATTCTAGGTTAATTTCTGAGGATGAGTCCTTTTCTTGCTGAGAGTTTGTGTCCTGATATAACACAAGTTCCCTGAAAATTGGGAGCTTCCGGAGCCTGTTGTCGGCAAGGGACTCATACCACGTGGCACGTTCCGGAGCCTGTCGCCGGCGAGAGACTCATATCACGTGGCACGTTGTGGCGTCAGGGGTCTGTCGCTAGCGGGAGCCGAAACGGTGTGCCACGTGTCGCCATATGACTGTAGGCGACGGACTTGGAATCTGTCGCCCGCGCAGTAGGTATATGCGTGCCACGTGTCACGTTATGATTGCAGGCGACAGACTACGAGTTTGTCGCCAGCCGACAGGTATGATCACGCACTTCTACCTCTGTCACCGAAGGCCACGTGGACCAGTGAGTCCTTGCCACCTGGTAATTTCTGACGTCGTTGGGCCTGGCCCAACACGGGTAGACTTTGTCATATCAATATCTATATATACATATATATATATTATGTCTATATATCCAATATTATATATTATATCCTATATCTTACCATACCTAGAGATATATATATATATATATTCTATTATCTATTTTGTTATTTTTAATACTATTATATATTTTAATATATAAGTATAAATATGTATAATATATAATTCATATATACAATAGATATACTTAGTTTTTTCATATTTTATTTATATTTCTTTTCTACTTATGTATTTCCATTTCATTATCTTTCTATTTATTTATAGGCATTTTTAGTTTATTTTATTTCACTTAATTATTTATATATATATATATGTATATCCTTATACATGTGTGTATTTATATATATACACGTCCATTATATTATTTTTGTTCCACTCAATTATTTGTTTATATATATTTCTAAGTAAGTAAGTAGGCATGCGTGTACATTGCATGTGCTAACTAGTGCATACGTTAAAAGTCATATATATAAATTTGGTACAACATATATGTGGTATACGCGTACCTCTCCCTTGCATTCCCAACTTAATTATATATTCACAAATTCATTCTTGTGTATTGGGATAAGGTAGATACAATCAAATTTTCGAAATCACTTAATCACATTTAGTACCTGTATAAAGTACACTTCAGTACCAAATCAGGGTTAAAGAATTTAGGGTTTCCACATAAATTATTTTTGTTATTGAAACTTTGTTTTGAAAATAGTAAAAGAAAGTCAATTTCATTTTTCGGGCATTCAACTTCTCCAAAAATATGAGCATATTTCTTTAAAAACTTTGTGGCAGTTCATTACCTTTTATCAAGCAATCGAGTGTATATTATATACTAAGTTCACTAAAGGATTTTGTTTGTGGGAATGAGGTTATAAGACAATAATCTCACACCAACATCAAAATGCAGAAGTCAAGGATGAGAATGCATTTGTTTTCAGTTTACTCAAAGTTCATGTGATTTCAATGTAGTAACTAAAAATTAATACTTATCTCAATACAATTATTTGAACATTACATATATAATAATATTTGTTTGCTTCATTTGTCACTAGTAGGAATTGTTCGGCCTTAGATTTGAATTTTGCATCACTAGAAGCCTAAGTTAGCCTTCCTTCATTTTAGAATCAAGTTGACATGTTTGGAACACTTGAAAGCACTCAACCAGTTAAGATACTGGAGCATAGTAGAAAACAAAAAAAAATGGAAAAGTGGAGAAATGCAGAGAAAACTTATAACTAAAAAACTCGAAATGAGAATGAGAAACAAATGATGTGGGGAGACCTTCTATTTATACTTAAGTCCCCTTACATTGCAAGACTCTTCCAAGCCTACCTACAAGTATTTGGATTACCTAGATCTACAACAATTTAAATCCCTAAGGACTTTCTAATCCTAAGGACTTTAGAGTCTTGGCTCCAAAGGACTTTGACTGGGTTAAAGATCTCTATCAATAGTCAAGCTGTTATCTTGCATGCCTCTTCGTACTATTGGTCCCATACTCCCTACTTTTGGTGTTCCAATCCTATGAGAGGGCAGTCCATGTAGTCCTTTACCCCAAGGTGTGCTTGAGAAATGTTGGAGCGTGCCTAAGGACTCCTTCCATTGAACACTTGGTGTGCAGTTCACGACATTCTTTTCCACATATTCTTGCGATGCCCTTATAGTGTCCTTACCATGGAACCTATCAATGTGTTCCTGAAATTGCCACAGTGCCTTGGTTGGTTACCAACTTGCCTTACTATTGGGTAGTCCTTTTTACTTAATAAGATACTTGTGCCATGGCATGTAGTTCTTCTATCATACCACTTTGTCAACTAGAATGCCTCTAACCTCTTTGTCATACAAGGCAGCAACTCCTATTGGTGCATGTTGAGACTCTGCTTGTGCCGAATCATCACTATCATGGTAGAATGGCTTAAGCATGATGACATGAAACATAAGATGTGGCTTGAGCTTAAGTCATAGCTTAACATTATAGGCCAGCTTACCTACTCACTTCAAAATCTTGAACGGACCCTTGTACCTCTGTACTAGGCCCTTGTGCCTGTCAGAATAGCACAACACTAAGTGTAGCTTCACAGGAATAAGGTCTTTGACCTCATGCTAAATATCTTGTCGCTTTCAATTTGCCCATGTTTTTTACTATTTAGTTGCCTTGTGCAAACATAGGCAAGTAAGGCTAGCTTGCTCAAGCTAAGCCTAAGCAAACTTAAATGTTGTTGGATTTGGTATCGTATAACTTTTTGCAACAGTACTTGGAGTGAGTGGTTGCTATCTGATCACAATCTTAAAAAGGCTTTGATTTGTGGATTCACTTTGCTATAGGTTGTACAAAAACTAAGCAATATCCAGCAACTTTGGCCAATCTTGCTATGTAGCAGTCACATAGTACCTGAGGTAGGTCTCTAGTAAACCACTAACTTGTTCAGTTTACTCATCTGTCTGAAGGTGAGCATTGGTGGAGAAGTTTAAGTTTGACCCTAGCAGCTTGAACAACTCTGCCAAAACCTTCTTATAAACATAGTGTCTCAATCTGATAGATTATGGCATAATTTAGAACTTGACCATATTCCTTATGAATAATCTGGCTACTTCCTCTATCGGGAACTCTTTTGGTGTTAGTATGAAAGTTTCATATTTGGAGAAATTGTCTACTTCGACCATAATACTCCCAAACCCATCCACCTTGGGTAGTCTATTGATGAAATCCCTCGAGATACTTTCCTATGGACACTATAATATGGCTAACAACTCCAACAAACTGACTAGTGATTTTAGCTTAACCTTGTCTTATTGACACACTAGGTAAGTTTTCATATATGCCTTAATGTCCTTTCGCATATGAGGCTAGTAGTAATAATCCTTCGCTGAAGTAAGGATGTAATGCATTGACTAGCCTAGTTAGAGTCATAGCACTTATGCATGACTTGTTTTTGTAGTCTCCTTTGTTGTGGCAAAAAGATCTGGTTCCTCTTTGTGTAAAGAAAGTCTTTGTCAGCCAAAATTGCCTAGTTTTCCCTTGATAGGCATAATCCATAATGCTCTATGCGGTAGGGTCTTAGGGCAACCTTTCCTTGATGTGTTGCACTAAGAAAACTTCGGATCAACTAATGGCAGCAAGCATTACTTTCTTGTTAAGCACATTAATAAAAAGATTAGCCTTACTAAGCTTGTATTCCATCTTAAAATCAAATTTTGTAAGAAAATCCTACCATTTGGCTAGCTTTGGTGTCAACTTTTTATTTTTGAGTTTTGAAGTAATAATTAGTAGACACATTAGCCATTTGAACCAAAAAATCTAAACCCCAATAAATAATGCTTCCATGTGCATAGGCAATACATAATGACTGTGTCACATTCTGGTTATTAACATTCAGTACTAAAATTTTTTTTTTCATTATTATTAGTTGGACTGTCTACAGTGTCCACACTCAGTTTTAGTATCAATCAATAAATCACACTCTGTATTTGACACACCAATCAGTACTTCAATCCCAGAACCTGAAACATTCATTTCCGATACGTACTTGAACGATCATAATTTAATTTACATCTAACTTCTATTAATTAACACTCTACAGTTACATTCAGTACACTACAGTATAGTTTACATCCCCTGTATGAAATACATATATTGTCTAAACACATAAAAGTAAAATAGTATACCTCTACGGTCTTTGATAACCGCATGAGGGATATTAATCAAATCAACCACTTGAAAACAGAAGAAATCTACTGCAGATAATTTGGAAGGAAAATAAGGAGAGATGAGCTTACGCCTAGTAAGAAATATATATAAAAGAGCTGATACTATACAAACTACATGCATGTTTCTTAAACATGTTTCTACACTTTGAATCACTATCAGCATAACATTTAGGCACTCTATCAGAAAGGATACTATAATCTGTTAGGTAACTGGGCTAAATATAGAAGGATACTTTGAAGTACCTCACTTGTCGCGGTCCCTAGCTCTGACTATAGGGAGTTTACTATAGTTTGCTCGATAGACAGTTCAATGGTATAATTTTCGATAAATCGTTACTTAAGCAATTCAGTAAACAGTTAATAGTTCATTCAGTAAACAGTATGATAAACAATTCGGTGAAACATTTCAATAAATCCTTCAGTAAACAATACGATAGTCAGTAAATTGTTCAATAAAACAATTGATAAACAATACGGTGATCAATTTAGTAAACAGTTCGGTGGTTCAATCAGTAAGCAGTGTAGTAATCAGTTCGATAAACAATTTAGTAAATCAATCAGTAAATAGTATGATAGACAGTTTCAGTAAACAATGCAATAAATCAGTTCAGTAGATCATATTTAGTGAACACTCAGTAAACAGCATGGTAAAACAGTTCAGTAACAATGACAGTTGAAATAAAAAAATTTGGTGATATTCTCATTTCAGAATCTAGCGTTCAAAATATTTTATTTACATATAAGAAGGATACTAGCACTCATAGGTACATTGAAAACTAGGAAAATCATTAAAATTAGCCTCGAAAACTAAGCTACAAATTTGGGCACTCTTAGCAACCTATATGTAACTTTCAATTCATTCACTTTTAGCTTCATTTCATTCGCATTTAAAGTCTACTCCTATGATTTTAGGGTTTAAGGTTCAATTTACAAAATTTCGGCAGCATAATGATACAATCGATTCTAACCCTCCTACATTAGAAACATAGTTAAACAACCACAATCACAGTTTCCCAATCTTAATCAATTCATAGTAATCAAGCATATATGATCTCAATTCAATCATTATCAATGCAACACAGTATCCCTATGTCTTTTACATATATCCTTTACCACTCAAATTTCGCTGAATCACTCAATAGCACCAGTGTCTCACACCTCACCCCCAAGCTGCAAAACACCACATAAACACAATCAATTCTTCACACTTCAGTTATAACAAGTTTATAACTTCCTACAATCAACTACATTGGTTACTACAACTACAAATATAGTCTATTTCATATCGGTGCTAACACTGCAACTATCATCAAAACACCTCCTGTTTCAATTCTGAATTCACCCACAGTTTTATATTAATTTATACAGTATCATAAGACCCAAATTACACTGAATTGAGCATGATTTCATCATGCCCCTCACTTGGTCGAATTCACTTCAGTAGGCTAGACACTCCGTTTCAACAATTGAAGGCCATATATGCGTTCTACACACACCATACACTAATTCTATATAATTTTTGCATTGAACAATATCACATTCAAGCATGGGTACTCTTGGATGAAACCCTAGGGCAGTGTTTCTCATGGTTTCAATTCAATTCAAGCTTAAACACATGCTTAAACACCTTAATCACATAGCATAGAGTTATTAAAACACATGAATTAAGCTTTCTCTCACTTTCTTTACCTTCACCAAAAATAGAGGGAGTCAATTCACCATCAAAATGGCCACTCCAAGGCTTAATTTGGAGGTATGTTGTAGAGCTCAGGGAGTTGAGCAAGTTTGCTTTAGACAGTTTTCGATTTAGAGGTTGTTTACTAAGGTTTTCATAAGCTTTCTCTTTCTTCAAGAAGCTTAACAATGGAGGAAAGTGACAGAAGATGAAGATGGCCAACAATGAAGAAGAAAGGAGGAAAAAATCTAATTTGTTTAATATCTTTAAGGGTAAATTACCAAAATGCCTTTAAGTTCTACCAAAATTCTCATTTTTCCCTTCACACTTCAATTTCCATTTAAACAGTTAGTTTAACTTCCAAAATATTTCATTCAATCATAAAACATATCTATTTAACATGTTCTAATCATTGAATAGACCTTTGATATGGTTTGACTTGTTAAAAGGTCAAAATTACCAAAATAACCCTAACCGTCCAATAGCGTAGTTTTTCACTTTTTGTGTGATTCAGTCTAAAATTTAACATGGCATGAGACTTCTTCACATGAAGATTAACCTATGACTGTCAGTTGGTCATAAATCAAATTGATCGTTATTTATAAAAAGTTTCCCTGTCCATAAATGTAACCGTCATTTTTAAAATTATTGCACGTTTTTCAAAACATACGCAAACAAAGAAATTTTGAGATGTAGATTCTTACCATCTCAGTATTCTGCTCCAATTATCATTACTATCATGTTTCACCTCCATCAGAATAGTATAAGTCCCAATGGGGCCCACAGTCCAAATCTTTGTTACACTTACGAAACATATGAACAGTTATGAGATAACTTATCTTCCTAGCTTCATTAAAAGTATATAACAATAATAGGAAGTGTGAATCTCACATACTGTTATCTCTTTCCCTTGGATCATGTATCCTTACTCGATCTCATTGAGCTTCCAGCTATCAAATGCAACTGGATGATTATCTTGCATAAAAAAATCACGAATATCAAACTCTGATACATCAATATATATCTTATATGGCTTACTGAAATCAGGAAAGGCTAGGATATGCTTCTCTATGACTGCTTTCTTTAGTTGATCAAAGGCTTGTTGACACTCTAAACTCCAATCCCACACTCTCCCCTTCTTAAGCATATTTGTTAAAGGCACGATGATTGCTGAGTAGCCTCCGATAAGTTGATGGTAGTAATTCACCAACACAATGAATGATCTAAACTCTATGACCTTGGTTTGTGGTTTTCAATTAAGTAAGGCTTGAACGTTTTTGCTATTTATTCGTATCCTGCCACCTCCAACTATGTGGTCTAATAAAGATACCTCCTATTGGGCAAATAAGCACTTCTCCAACTTGACATAAAGTTCATGCTTCTTCAAGACTGTAAATACTTGTCTTTGGTGATCCATATATTCCTCTAGAGACTTACTATAGATCAAGATGTTGTCAAAGTAAACAACAACAACAAAACGGCTTAGAAATGGCTGTAGTTCTTTGTTCATCAATGTGTAGAAAGTAGCTAGGGCATTCATCAATCCAAACAACATTACCAAGAACTCATATAAATCATACTGCATCACATGTGTTATCATTGGCTAATCCTGATTGAGTATCCTGACCTAGTAGTACCTAGATCTCTAATCCAATTTTGTAAACCATTTAGCACCTTTAAGCTAGTCAAACAAGTCTAAAATAAATGGGATTGGATACATGTTCTTCATTATCAACTTGTTGAGTGCCTAGTAATCCATGCCTATATGTAAGGACCCATCATGGCCATGCTGAAATAGAACCGGTATACCATAAGGGGTTTTTGAAGACCATATAAAGCTCGCATCAACTAACTCATTGAGTTGTCAGAAGATGAACCCAAGTATCATTCATTAGATGATGGTAGGGCATCGAGTACCAACTCAATCTTGTGGTTTACCTCTCTTTTAGCGGTAACTTCTTAGGTAACTCTACAAGCATCATATCTTTAAAGGTCTCTAACACCTCTAGCACCTCTAAGTGGTGTCTTCCCTTGTTTACAAGGACTCATTAGAATTCAGTGTAATCAAGTAGGAAACTTCCTCTCTCTGCACAACCTTAGCAAATTGAATGGTTGACAGAACTCTAGCTCTAGCCCCCAACCCTTATCTCATCAGAATAATGCATTGACATCGTGGATCTATGATGTAAATCAAATTTCAAAAAGGCATAAGAAGAGATTTAATCTAATCAAGGAAATCTAAGCCAACCACAAAGTCATGGTCATCAAATGGAATTACCTTAGTAGACTCCTTAGCTTTCCAGTCACCTAGAATTAACTCTACATTATATGTTACTCCAATGGTTGGCATCTCCTTGGAGTTGACAGTAGTAACTATGCTAATCCCTCTCACTACTATCAGGCTAAGCTTCTTGACTATATCCTCAGATAAAACTAGGTTTGACGCATTTATGTCAACCAAAGTAGTGATCGACCTGCCCTTGACCACTATGTCTACAAACATCAGTCCTTTTGCTGTCCTTTGACTCTGGATTAAGCTGAGCATGATAGAACCAAGTTTCAAAGTCTTTTTCTTTGGCTTATTGTTCTACTTAACAATGGCAGACATCTTGGTTCTGTTTACATAGTCACACACATTGTGTGATCCCTCACAAATGAAGCATTTTAGTGGCTTACAATCCCTTTTGTAGTCCTCTCCATTAGATTCCCTCTCAGACTTCCACCATGATGACTTCCCATTGCCAACCTTGGATTGTCGATTAAGGTCTCCTTTGCCCTTGCCTTTGGAAGACTCAGAGTTGTCTTGCTTTCTTATAAAACTAAGCCAATGACTTTGCAATAGTCATGGTTGAGGTTGGATCTTGAAAACCTCTCCATTGCAACTCTTGTTTGGCCTAGTGTTTAAGACAATCCATGAAGAAACAACCCTATTTTTCCCTAAGATCTAAAATCTGCAACATAATCTCAAAAAACTCTTTTACATAACCACGCACTTCACTTTGCTTCACTTTGCTAACAAAGCCGACACAACTTGGCCGTTGACTTATTCTTAACATAAATGAGATAAAATTACTACTTAAATCCCTCTTGAATTCATCCCAAGCTATGATCTCAATGCTTCAGCACCTTTGTCTCCCCCAGTGTAATGCAATACCAACAAAATACATTAAGGAAGTATTTACCTTGGTTAAGCCATCAATAATACTAGTGGCACAAAAATACTGTTCCCTGCCCCACAGAAAGTTTTCCGCATCCTTAACACTCCTAGTTCCCTTGAACTCTTTTGGCTTAAGAACTTCAACATGATGTCTAGGTTATGCGAGGAGCACGCCATCCCCCATGGCTCTCTTTCAAGTTGTGAGCTCCACTTTAAGCTCCTTCATTTCCTTTCACATTGCCTCAATGATAGCTTCCAAAGCCTTATTTTTTGGGGTCACCATGTCTAGTGCCTCATTGAAAGCACCCTGCACCATTCTCTTGAGATTTTTTTTTCATGGAGCTGATCTCCTTGAGGCACCCCTAAGTGTCATCTACTCTACCTTGACCAGTCGAGTCTCCATGGACACGATGATGTCCCTTGAGTTGGCCTTTTTACCATGTCCCCATGTGTCACGAACCTCCTAAACCCTTGGATGGTTTTCTGATTGAGATATCATTACTATTCTGCTAATGTTTCAAATGAACCGAGTTCGATATCAATTGTTACAAGCTGCAATTTTTAATCTAGAATCATGTGAGGCTTGGATCTTATGTCCCTGGCAGTGTAAGTAAGCCTTCTTTGACTCTAGAATCATGCTTACTTGTTTGGAACACTCAAAAGAACTCAACCAATCAAGATATAAGAGCACATCAGAAGACAAAATAGCAAACAAACGCAAAGAAAACTTCTAATCTATTATATTATTGAAAAACTTTGAATGAGAATGTGATACAAATGAGGTAGGGAGATCCTCTATTTGTAGTGAAGTCCTTTTATATGGCTGCACTCTTTCAAGCTTATCTACAATTATTTGAAATAGAAACCATATCTATAACAATTTAAATCTCTAAGGACTCTCTAATCCTAAAACTCTAATTTTTGCTACTTAGGACTTTAACTGGGTTCAAGAACTCCGTCACTAGCAAAGCTATTATTCTACATGTCTATCCATACTGTTAGTCTCGTACACCCTATCTTGATGCTTTAATCCTGTGAGCAAGTTGTTCATGTACTTCCTTGCTTCTAAGTGCTTGAGAAATGTTGAAGTGTGCCCAAAGACTTTTTCCATCGAACACTTGGTATGCGGGCCATAATAATCATGCTCATAGTTTAAAATATACATCAATACAAAAAAAAAAAAAAATACATAAAATGAAAAAAAAAATTGAAAATAATTATAAGTGGACGAGACCTACCATTAATGTGTCTAGTGTTGATTGGCTCATTTGATGCCCTCTCCCACGAGATCCCCTCACCGAAGCCAAAAGCCAAATATTGTATGTTTTACTTTATTTCTTTTTAAATTTAAATATTCTCCATCGCAAATTGAATATCAAAATTATTGTTCCAAAATTATGTTCACTCTTTTTAAGAAAAAACTATCTTTCAAGAATCTTTCAAATATTTAAAAAAAATGAAACTTGTACAATTTTAAAATTGAGTGAAATCGTTTTTTAATTAAAGGGTTTTAATTTTCTTAATTTTTTATATCAAAACAATTATTTTAAGTTGCATAGAAAAAAAGTTAATTATAATTAAAAATATATAAATATAAATTTAAAAAGACGCCTATTGCCCCTCCCTGGCTCTATAAAAACTCAGGTGAAGCAAGCACCATGACCCCGTAACAGAAGTCATAGTAGTATTATGGTAGTTCCTTTATGATGCGTTTTTGCGTGTGATGCAACAGAAAGGAAGAACTAACAACCGCAGATCAAGAACTTTTCAAGATCTCGCCTTGCCGTTGAGGGATTTTAGCTCTTTTTCCTCTCTTTTCCCTTTCTACTTTTGCATATATAAAAAAAAAAACCCTCAAATCTCCCCCTTGAAAAGCTATATAGAGATCTTCTGCATTAACCATGGCGGCTAACGGTGAGATCTCCAGCTCCATCTAGAATTAGTTGCAATATCTTGAACTTGAACAAATAATAATAATAATAATAATTAATAATAATAACAATAATAATAAAAACAGCATCAGAAATACTGAAATGATAGACAAAGCGAGAACAAGGATTTCTGATTGACGCGCAAGTAAGAAGTAAATAAATTTGAGTGCTTGAAAAATGATAGGAGTTGCAGCAGATGAACGAGAGGTTCAAAAGAACTATTGGATGGAGCGTTCGGATGATTTGACATTAGAGGCTATGATGCTTGACTCCAAAGCCTCTGATATTGACAAAGAAGAACGTCCCGAAGTAATCTCTTTTCTATTTCTTCACTGTTTATTTACTCTATATTTTTTATTGCACTAAGTCAATTTATTTACATTGTTTCCTTTTTCACAACTTTTATTTAAAAGTAGTTCATATTGAGCTTCTTCTTTTCCGTTTTTCTTGGTAAATATAACAAATATTTAACTTTTAGCAGCATAGTTTTCTATTTTCATGTTACTTATACCTTGGAAGGAGTTTTCACGCCTAAATTTACCTTTAAAAGTCCTAAATTTGTAATTCTCCTAATGATCTTTATTTTCTTCATTTTTGGTGGCATAATTGGTTTGTGTAACTGTCACTGATATTGGAATTTTTCTTTTCTTTAAATTTTAGTACTAACTTTAGCCAACGCTTCATGTGAAAACTGTAGCACAAGTTCTGATATATGATATAATTGAGATTCTGCTTTTCTGAAAGCAGTTAAGCATTAATGATTATCACTAACCCTTTAATGGTTGGTCCTGTTCTTTTGTGCTTTGTTTTTATCCTTCAATTATTGTTGATATATGCAGGTGCTCTCACTGCTCCCACCATATGAAGGGAAATCTATTTTGGAGCTAGGAGCTGGTATTGGAAGATTTACTGGTGAATTAGCTCAGAAGGCTAGCCGTGTTATAGCTTTAGACTTCATTGAGAGCATTATAAAGAAGGTGATTGAAATTCAGCCTGACAGAACTTGCTTAGTTTGGTATTTCATAAGAAGCTTGAATAGATTTTCTCTTTTGATTTCCTTAATTGCAGAATGAAAGCATCAATGGACATTATAAGAATGTCAAATTCCTCTGTGCTGACGTGACTTCCCCAGATTTGAAAATTTCAGAAGGATCACTAGACTTGATATTCTCAAATTGGCTGCTAATGTATCTCTCAGATAAAGAGGTAATTTTAGTTGCTGAACTTGAATTTTTGCCTTCTTTTTAGTACGCACAGGGAAGTCCTGGGGAAGGGTGTTAAATAGATGTTTGTCATGTAATCACACAACTTTTTCACACAAACAGGTCTAAGTGAGATTCTCTGGAGCAAAACTTGTGCTTAGTTTTTCTTTTTCTAATTTTTTTTTGGATTTTGGTGTCATGTATACTCAACATGCACAAACTCTCTTCAATATAGTTCATGGCAACTTCTCCAATAATAAGAAAAAATGAGAGGAGTTTGCAGACGTGTGTTTGCTATTGATTTTAATTTTTCCCCTCTTAATTTGGCCAGTATTTTTCTAGAATTTGATTCTCATGTTAATCAGCTTCTTTGAGTATATTCTGTCTAAAACCACCATTACATGCAGGTTGAGAATTTAGCAGAGAGGATGGTGAAATGGTTGAAGGTTGGTGGACATATTTTCTTCAGGGAGTCTTGTTTTCATCAATCTGGTGACTACATGCGAAAGCATAACCCAACTCACTACCGTGAGCCCAGATTTTACACAAAGGTTTTCCTGGAATCTATCTTTCATTCAAAGTGTTTTTAGGAGTGAAATATGTACGAGACAGACAGAGCTCATTGTTTGTACTTTTTTGAACATATGTTTGTCGTGCATTCTAATGCAGGTCTTTAAAGAATGCTATGTAACTGATGATTCAGGAAATTCATTTGAACTTTCTCTAGTTGGCTGCAAGAGCATCGGAGCTTATGCTAAGAACAAAAAGAATCAGAATCAGGCAATAAGACATGATCTCGTCGATTATTGTACTTTTTTTCTGAGTCTTGAATTTATTACTGACAATATGCAACATATTGTTTGCATAACTCAGATTTGCTGGATATGGCAAAAAGTTAGTTCATATAATGATAGGAGATTCCAGCGCTTCTTGGATAATGTTCAGTACAAATGTAATAGCATACTCCGTTATGAGCGTGTCTTTGGACAAGGATTTGTGAGCACAGGGGGAATTGGTATTCCTCTTTGACCAAATATTTGTGTTTCTTTATTTAAAGAGCAATTCGCTACACATAAGTAGAGAAAATAGGAAAAGAACGATGAAAAAATTGCTTTCAACAATCATATTAAACATGGACAATTCTCCCTCTTAACTGTTCTAAATTTTACTACCACATACATGAAGCTTAGTTTGAGATTTTTGTATCTAGTAGCAGAAATGGTTTTGCAGTCCGGACCTAAAAACAGCATATCTGGCTATAATCAATGCATTTTAAGAGTGTTATATATCGAATAATGACATTATACCAAGTATAGCATTGCTTCAATGTTTTCTGTCTGGTAAATAATGGCTTTTCTATAATCTCAAGGTCCTTACGTAACGCCCTATTGTTCCTTGGGCTTAACACTTTCTTTTGGTTCCGTTATCCTCACGAAAACGGAACTTGTTTTTGAGCAGAAACAACGAAAGAATTTGTGGGGAAGTTGGATCTTAAGCCTGGCCAAAAGGTTCTAGATGTTGGCTGTGGCATTGGTGGAGGTGACTTTTATATGGCTGAGAAATTTGGTGTCCATGTTGTGGGCATCGATCTCTCCGTAAATATGATATCTTTCGCTCATGAACGAGCTATTGGACTCAATCGCTCAGTGGAATTCGAAGTTGCTGATTGCACTAAGAAGACTTATCCGGACAACACTTTTGATGTTATTTACAGCCGTGACACCATTTTACACATTCAAGTAAGAGGACTAGATATCTCATCTACCGTGAGGCTTATGTTTGTTGAGGATTTTCATAAGTTTATTATTCTTAAAATAGTTTTCCCTTCGGAAAGCTCACTCAGAGGCTTAAAATAAGTGTCAAAATGAGGATTTGTACAGGGAAAACTGCTATCTAATGGACAATTTAACGGATCTACTTTGTCACTCTCTCACGCTCTGTATCTAAAATGACTTTCAGGACAAACCAGCGTTATTTAGATCTTTCTACAAATGGTTGAAGCCAGGGGGCAAAGTTCTTATAAGTGATTACTGCAAAAGTGCCGAAACTACATCATCTGAATTTGCTGAGTATATCAAGCAGAGAGGGTACGATCTGCATGACGTTAAAGCTTACGGCAGGGTATATTCATGTCGTTTTCTTTTCATTTACTTTGTGTTTTTTATTAACAATTTCTGACATCGTGAGTGACCTTCTTGCCTTGTTTCATTGATTGCAGATGCTTAAGGATGCTGGCTTTGATGAGGTTGTTGCAGAGGATCGAACTGATCAGGTTCAGATAAATCTACCCGTTTATTTTGTATCTTATGTATACTTCTTGTCAAATTATGAACTTTGTCGGACTTCCCGCGCTAATCAAATGGATTGCTTGTGCTTCAGTTTATACAAGTTCTGCAGCGTGAATTAAATGGAGTTGAGAAGGACAAGGATGCATTCGTCTCTGACTTTTCTCGAGTGAGTGTTTCCATCAATTTAATAACCCAGCCCAGAATGGGTTGTTTGTTTGCTTGCTTTATATGAATTTTTTTTTAATCACAAGATGTTCTCGTACCATTTTGGATTGAGACTAATCTCTGTTCGTATTGCATGATTGGCATTAGCTCAAAGAAATTTAATTTGGTGAGGGTTCGAATACTGGACTTCCAACTATAGATTTTCCTCGTTCAATAACTCAATGGGACCTTCCAGCACTGACTCTATACCACTGACCCAACCCTTTGGATTTTTCTGTTTTACTGAATGGTACTTTTTCTTTTTCCAATATTCAGGAAGACTATGATGATATAGTTGGTGGATGGAAGGCAAAGCTGGTAAGGAGCTCATGTGGCGAGCAGAGATGGTGCCTTTTCATTGCCAAGAAAAACTGATTCTTGCTTCTCATCTTATGTTATTTTCTGTTTCTCTCCGTGATAACAATAAGAGAATGCAGCTAGCAATATGTATCTCGAAAGATGTTTCTTGTCGGTGGTTGATATTTTGATATTATGAAATAAACATCCTATCTTTGTTTATTACTACTCTTTCCTTTGCTTTGAATAAGTTCACCCTTTTCAGGGAGCTTCATGATAATGTTTTGGTACTTTGTTTATACCTTGAGCAACGAATTGGATGGATGGTATGAATCTAAATAATTTCGTATATTTAGCACCCGTTAGGCCGGCTTAGCTCTGTCTATATTCTTAAAATTTGGACTTCACTCTTTTAGCTCATTTAAGTAAAATGATTTTTTAGTTCGACCCATTTAAGCTCCAGCTTAAATGGATTTAGTCCAGACCTAAATCGGCCGATCCGTTTTATTTTTTTTGTAATATTTTTTATTTATAATTATATTTAAAATTTATTTATACTTTTATTTATTTTCACATAGTTAATCTTATTTAACTAAATAAATTATAAAAATAAAATTAAAAAAATTAAGGCATAAGTCAATTAATCAAGCCAATATCCCTATGCACTGATGACCTAATACATTATATCTTTTAATAAAATTAAAATTAAAATGAATGTTGAAATTAAATGTTAAAAAACTTGTTATTTTTTTTAATCTCTAAGTTTGTTAAAACAATTTATATTACGGTTGTTAGACAATTAATATGTTCAAATGATGTTGTAGACTTGAAGTTATGAATTTGATATAAATTTATGTAATGTTTATTTTAAAATTTTATTTTGTTTATTTATTGCAAATTAGTTGTTAATATAATTTTTTATTTTTAAATATAGATCAGCCCATTTAAATCCATTAACCCTTAAGATCAAATTTGGACTTACGTTTTTAGGCCTATTTTAGTGAAATGGCCCGATCTATATTGATCTAACTCGGGTTAGTCCATTTTGACTGTGCTACATATCCCCAAGTTTCGGTATTATATTATCTTTGAAGCCTTGCATATTTTTACACTGAAAATATTCATCAACTGACTATGTGATTGTAATGAAAAAAAAAAAAAACCCAAGGGAACTCCATAAATCATAAATCAGGATTCTTATCAGGAGAATGATCTGACTAAAGAAGTTTTAAACCAATACTTTGCTTGTATGCCTCACGCCTAATGATATTTATTGAACTCCGCATGTATTGTTTACAATATCCATAATTAAATTTAGGAAAATTTTATTCACAATCACGTTTTTCTACTCGATCCATTTTTTTTAAAGGTTTTATGATAAAAATGCCTATAATAAAATGATTTTATTGACCTTAGAAAATTATTTCATTGACCAAAAGTGAACTTCCAGGAAGCATTAAAGCTTTCTGAACTGAATTTTCTGGAACATTTTAAACTTTTTGAAAATCCATTTTCGGATAACTTTTATGCTTTTCAAAAGTAAAACTTTCGAGAAACTATAAGATCAATAATGCCAAATTCTAAAAGATATCTGTCACATTTAGGAAATGAATTATTATGAGTGGCAAAAATATGATTTTAATAGAATTTCTCTTACATTTAAAATATAAAATTTTTTGAATTGAATCGACCGATTTCTAACCTAAAAAAGTTCCACATTTACAGGCTCTATACCTTTATTCAGCATCTTTCGTCCACATGTTTGATGGTCCCCAGCAAGTAATGAGATTGACAAATTTCATGAACCTAGAGCAAAACACAGTTACACAAAGGCACATTCAGCTTTCGTGATCATGATTGCTAGACGTAGGGAGCAACGTGGGTCCGGCCCACTTTAGTGTTTTTGAGGAATATGACTTTTAAAGTTCAGAGTTTTATTTCTTTCTTTCTCTCCTTTAATATATATATATATATATATATATAATATAAGGAGAGAAAGAAAGAAATAAAACTCTAGACTTTAAAAGTCATTCGAATTTGATTTGATAATTACTCAAGTTTGACACATTTATTTTCGAGACGAGTTCGAGCTCGAGCTACTCGAGTAATAAGTCGAGTTGAATTTGAGCATCTTAATGCTCGGTTCAAGCGACTCAGGAACCTTATCAAACTTTATTTTAATATATATTTTAATATTTTATTATTAATTTACTATTTTACTTTCATAATATATATTTATAAATTGGCAAATCAAGTTTATCAAGTTGAGTTTGAGTCTATCAAGTTGAACTCGAACAGCTCAAGTATTCTATCGAGTCGACCATGAGCTTCAAAAACCAGGCTTAATTAAGCTCGAACCAAGCTTCAAGCTTCGATTTTTGGAATTAAGCAAAACTTGAGCCTAGTATTAGATCATCTCGACTTGACTCAATTACACCCTTTGCTAGGAAGAAAAATAGAAAGCCTTAGCTTTTGTGCTTTCCTTATTCCATAGATATTGAGGTATTTTTTGCGTAGAGTCTCTTGGAAGTGTTAAAATTTATTGTTTTAAACCAATTGTTGGACTCTAAGTTTTGAGCAAAAAGCCTAAAGTATTAAAATTTTGTAAGTAACTTATTTTTATCCGATTTTTCCCATATTTTTTTCTCTACACATTGGAGTGTGATTCCACGTTAAATTTGGTGTCGTTTACTTTGCGTATTATTGCCAGCATGTTATTTGTGGCTTGGTAGCTTGATTAATTATTATTATTGGCTTGAGATATTGCTATCTGATATTGCGAGTATATTTTTTACAATATTTGCGTTCGCGTGTTTGTCGTTTGAAACTTAACAATTATTATGCTACTCTGATTCAGCATCCCTGCTTTTCCATGTCTATCATTGCTAATGCTCTCTCTATTTCATCTAAGAAAAAGAGAGTGTTTGTCGTTTGAAACTTAACAATTATTATGCTACTCCGATTCAGCATCCCTGCTTTTCCATGTCTATCATTGCTAATGCTCTCTCCATTTCATCTAAGAAAAAGAGAGAGGGAAATCATGAACCACTTAATAGCTTACTACAAATGTACATGTCACGATCCGAAGGTCAGACGTGCACTTTATGCTTACACTTATTTTACTTTACCAAATTTACGAACTACATTTTTCTTTTTCGATTATAATTTGTATTTAGTGTCAGTGTAGTTACTAAAGATGCTCACTAATATTTTCTTATTACTCCAACCTTAATAACTTGAATTTCAATTCGTGGTTGAGTTTATTAACTTTTAAGGCAAGTGATCATCATTTTTGACTCACAATATTTTTTTTGTTTAGAAAAATAAATTAAAAATATCCTCCCTTAAAATAAGAGATTTCCCCAACTCAAGCCACCTGCAAATTTCAATCATTTCTTATGTCCAAATCACACCAATCATTTATTCAACCACATTAACACATCAAATAGAGATTATATCGGGAGTCCTAATATTGACAACTACTTATTAATTTCATATCTTATCCATCACATCCAACAAAGAGAATATAATTACAGATCAGAAGACATAAAGATAAAACGACAACATTTCGTATGTTTAGTCTACATCCCATCCTATAGTACTGTATAGAAATATGCCTGAAAATAAAATCATGTGCAAAAATAAATGTGTATATACCATAGAATCTCGAGCACATGCCTTGAAGACTAGGGCCTGTGCAACTCAAAAAAAGCAACCTGTGACAATCCATAGTTTAAGCTCAACTTGTAGATGGGTTAAATAAAGTTTAGTGAGTGAGGGCTCAGTAAGTTACTCATATAAGTGCAGAAGTAGAATTATACTATCCTAAATGCAATGCATGAAACCTACAAATATAAATCCTCATAACATATTCTGATCATAGATGTACTTGATTTCGGTATCATGACCTTGAAGAACTAAGTGAAGGAAACCGAAACAAACACGCAGCGGAAAGAAAACATTCGGCCTCCACCAGGATCGATTCGGAGAGTTGCCTGATTAGGGTTTCAAGATTTTACCTAACGTTTTTCTCTGATTTTTCTTTCGTTGGTCGAGTCACAAGCAACAACTTTTCGTTCCTGCCTCTACGGTATCCACACGAACGGATCTCACGACTCTTGAACGTCTCACGATCAGAAGCCTTAAAGAGCTTTTGATTCCTTATAACCGAATTGCTAGCTTCGATTAAAAAGAATGTTTTGTTTTCTGTTTTTAAAAGGTGCGGCTATGTTTTAGAAAAACATCCTTTTTATAGGCAGTAAATTTTACCCTAAAATTTACTGCCAAACAGAACTCTAATCCTACATAGAATAGGATTAGTTATATCCCTAATCCAATTCAGAATAGGATTAGTTATATCCTTAATCCAATTCAGAATAGGATTAATTAAGCTCCTTATTGATCTGTTCTAAGTGTGCGACCCAATAGGTTCTCAAAACAATGGCAATGACAAAATTGTCACTGGCAATGAGCGGTATCTAGCAACACATCATTGCTACCCATGTAACGAGAATGTCAATGACTCGACATAACCTTACTCGTGATAGATGTTACTGTGTAGTCTAATCCCTTTATCCTTTTATGTCTTGATTAGACACAATTCATGGAATGTGTCACACTTGTATAGTCTATTCAGCGTTTCTTGATTCCTGAGTAGACTAATTAAACAAATAAAATCAATATCTCATATTGACTTATTTGAGCACGGCCATGCATTTTAGTCTCACTCTATCAAAGGGCCCAAGACATCACTCTTGTTATATAAGAGGGATAAATCCTATCTTGATCACTCAACATCCCTCTACATAGATCAAGGCATACCCAATTACTACCTTTATAGTCCATCCTGTTACGAATGACATCTAGCAGCATTAAAGTATGCAATTCTCTATGTTGGGATCTCTGATGATCTCAAGTCAAAGGATCACATACACCATCATCACTATGAGAATCGCTTATGACACTCATATAACAATCCATGTAGCGTTCTCATGGAGGGTCGATCCAGTACATAGTTCTCTAACATGTACCTATGTGATGACTTGATATCCTATATCCATGACAATGGTCATCAGTCAACCACATACTAGTCTTATCGTATTATTGTTATCCTTGTTCACAATAATACTTGACTAGGGATATTTTAAGAATAGTGTGTTATTACTATTCTAAGGACATTATCATATAAGATTATATTACGCAGTTATAAGACAAATATAATAATGAACTATAAATAAAAATGTCATGATACATAAAAATGCCAAAGTCAATCATCTAATGAATGGTTCTAAGGGTATAATCCAACACTAAGTGTGCTTGGGTTTTGGGGTATGGATGGAAGAGTACCTTGAAATACCTCACTCATCCCTGGCACCTATCGACAAAATTTAAAACATTGTACTTATTACTCATCCATATCAATTTGCAATAACAATCATTTAAGCCAACATCAATCTAATACTGCATGCGCATGATGCTTTCAAAGCTTTTATGTAGTGTCAAATTGTTTGGCTTTCGATATAAAATCACATGCAAGATAGTACTATTCAAATCATGTTAAGCACGGTATACAATCATGTATAAAAGCATGCAGCATCTTAAATCATTTCACATGTGTAGTTCAAAATATACACAGTCTCTTGCACGTCACCTATATTGTAAAAGTGTTCAAAGTTCAAATTTCGATTTAAATGTACATGCTTATTCAAAAGTTTCAAAACAATACTCAAACTATCATCCAGAGTTCAAGATCAAATGCTCAAAACAATACTTGAATTATTGTCTCGAGTTCAAAATCAGAGATTCAAAACAATACTTGGACTATTGTCTCGAGTTCGAAATCAAAAGTTCAAAACAATACTCGGACTATTATCTCGAGTTCGAAATCAAAAGTTCAAAACAATACTCGAACTATTGTCTCGAGTTTGAAATCAATGGTATAGCATGGCTTAAAACACAACTTCGAAATTGATAGTAAATCATAGTTGATTATGTTCTAATAATAAGGTTTTAGCATCGCTTAAGCCTTTCATAAAGCATACGTGATCAAGTTCAAAAACAAGGCTTTCGTGCTATTCAAACACAATTCAAATAAACTTATATTTAAAATTGAATTCAAAAAGAGTTATGGTCTTATCATATTGAACTCATCAATATAGCCTTATCTAATCACATTGCAGCTGATCAGTGTGTCAAACATCCTTGGACTAAGGAGCTATCTATGGCCATAGATTCGAAAACCCCAATTACACTGATCAAGTTTACTGAGACTTGTCTACGACAATTGTCAAACAATTGTCCATAGTACTTTATTAACTTAAACTATTAGCCATAACCTAAAATCTAAATTTCTAAAATTTCAAAAAGTTCAAATTTTCAAACAATTCACATATACTGAAATTCAAAAGTTTTGAAAATCAAGAAAGCTGAATTGTGCTTTGCACATGCATTATGTCACATGCTTATTTCTTTTCAAAACAATTCAAATAGATTTAAAGCTCAATCATATGCTTTGAAAACAAAGCACACTTTCAATTAATCAAATATCACATTATGCATGAGTAAAACCAAGTCATAAGTTTCAAAAACACATCAATATGATGTCCATGCATCATGTCAATATGCCAATCTCACTCAATTATCCCAAATCACATCAATTCAAGGAACTACTATCCTGCCTATAAGATTGTTACGTTGCTATCTCATTGGCTCAAAACTCAACTTGATATATCCAAGTTGCATATACAATTCCAATTCAAACATTAAGGAATGATTCGAACTCATTCCAAGAGCATACCCATAATCATATAAACATAAATCCATCATGTCACGACCCAGAGGCCGTGACATGCACTTGACACTTACACTTATTCCGATTTACAAATTTACGAAACTAAATTTTTCCTTTTCATTTTTATGGTTTGTATTTGATGCCAGAATAGTCGCTAAACCTTTTCCATTCATTCTTTGATCTAAAGTGATTTAATTTATTCTCTAAGGTAGGGAAAGGTCGTTTTTAGCCTTAACTTATTGATTCTTGAAAATAGATTGAAAATATGCCCCCTTATATTTTAAGACTTTCCCTAATTACCCACTTGCAAACTGTTCCAAATGAATCACAACTAGTCTCAAAATAGTTTAAACCACAAACAGTTTAGTTTTTAAGGCACAACAAGTTCAGTTACATTAAATCCAAATCAATCATCGTTTCATCTTCTACGGATGGAAAGCAATAGAAATCAATCATCATCCCAGTAGTCCTGATATCCACAACTACTCATCACATATATATCATGTAAAATCAGGATATTATATCGACTAGTCATTATCCTGGTTTACATCCCATCCTATAATACTACACACAAATTTGCCTAAAAATAAAATTATATAAAAAAAAAATACTACAATACCAAAATATTCAACAAGTACCTTGGGCATTAAGACACTATTCAATCACCCAAAATGTCCCAATGGGTCTCTTAACTCGAATCAATCTATAAAAAGATTAATCTCGTTTAATGAGCAAAGGCTTAGTAAGTTACTAATATAAGAATAGAGTTAGGATTATATCGTCTCTAATGCAAATGCATGAATCCTGCAAGTACAAATCCCAGTATCATTTAGAAATCGATATTGTAGACACCGAATTTTGTCCAAATCGATAGATTGAACTCTCAAAGTCCAGATTGAAACATTGGATTTCCAGGCCCATGAGAGTGGACTGAATTGGATGTTTTATTTATTTATTTATTTTTTATTATTTTTTACTTTACTTTATTTTTATTTTTAATTTTATTTTATTTTTATTGTTGTTACTATTATTTGTTGTTGTTTTATTATTATTATTATTATTATTATTATTATTATTATTATTATTATTATTATATGTGTGTTTTACTTTTATTTTCATTTTATTTGTTTTTATTATTATTATTATTAATTTTTAATTCTTAATTTACTTTTATTATATATTTTTTGTTTTTATTTTTATTATTATCATTATTCTATATGTGTGTTTCATTATTGTTATTTTTATTTTTATTTTCATTTTATTTATTATTATTAATTTTTAGTTCTTAATTTATTTTTATTCATATTATATATATTATTTATATTATTTGTTATTATTATTATTAACTCTTTTTTATATTAATTTTCTATCTGTTTTATTATTATTACTAATATATTACAATCACATTTAATGCTAGTCCATCACCGGCTGCACTCCCAAACGCCGGCGTCCTCCACCCGTTCCCCTAGGTCTCGGGTATCTCCAAAGCTCAGCTTCCTCAGGTATCAATCCCATCCCAAACACTGTCCGGAGGACTGGGAAACAATAGAAAGAATCTAGATTGGTTCTTATCCTCGGGGCCAAAAGATGATCCTAAATTAGTTTAAGAGGACCAAATTTTCTTCAGGTTTTCTTCTTCCTGGCGGAGACGACAGACTCAAAAAAATACAAAAAATAACCACCATCACCAACGTCCAGTCACCACAGATCACCATCACCCTCACCAAACCATCACCAACAGAAACCCTAAACCACCACCGTAGCCATTACTCACCACTACCATCACCAAGCTACCATCGCCAGATCCTAGCCACCACTCATCGTCGTCACCACCATCACCATCAAACCGCCACCATCACCTACCCAAAACCTAACCAAAAAAAACAAACCCCAAACCCTAGAACCGAGGCCCTTAGGATCTCAGATCTAGGAACCCTAGACCTAAAACCTGCAAGAAAAAAAAAAGGGCAAGCAACCACATCCACAACCAGATCCAACCAGATCCAACCAGATAAAAACAAAAAAAACAAACAGAGGAAAGAGGCTTTCGGGGAGGGCTAGATCCGTAGGGTTAGGGTTACTTTTGGGTGTAACAGAAGCCAGATCCGGAAAGAGGAAGGTTAGACGAGTGTTTTAGGGCCGTCGGAAAGCTCACTGGTGACCGGCGTACGGCGGCGCACGGTGGCCGGAAATTTCCTGTAGAAGGAGGTTTGAGAGAATTTTGGGGTTTCTGAACTTTTTTTTAGGAAGCTCAGTAGCAAATGAAAGAAGAAAAAAAATGGAGTCTTTTATAAAGCATCAAAACGGTGCGTTTTGACCGGCTGACCCGCGTGCCACCTGCGACCTGGATATGAGATCCGCGCAAACCGCTCGTGACCCGGTTCTCCACTTCGCCCATTGCGACCCGCGTATCGCGACCCGACCCAGCGCTACGACCCGCGTGCCGACCCGCTCCAGCCCATTGATCCGGCCTGCCTTGGCCCAATAGCTTCCAAGCCCAATCCATTTGGGTATATATTTATAATTTTATTTATTTATTTGGTATTTGTTTAGTTATTTATTTATTCTGTTAGAAAATTTATTTTATGCATGAAAAAATGAATATTTATTTATATATAAAATTCTTTAAGATTTAATAACTATAAGCTTAATTATGGAATTAATCTTAATAATAAATGTATAGTTTTAAGATGTGTATGTAAGTATATAATATAGTTTTAAAATATGTGAATATATAAAATATATAGCCTTAAAACATATAAATATATATTTTTTAGAATGTATAAATAAATATATAAAATATGTATATACATAAAGCATATATAAAAATACAGCTTTAAAATAAAATAAACTTTCATTAGACAATTCGCTAAGAAAAGTGAAATGTGAGTTAAGGAAAATATAATAATAATAAATGAAGAATAATAGTAAAATAAATAAATAAATAAGTCAACAAAAAAATAAGATAAAATAAGTATGAAATCCCAATGATAAGTTTTCGTAGAACTCGTAAGTAGCGATTCTTCGAAAAACTTTAGGTGGGGGGATTTATATCGAATATTACCAGAGTATTGGGATATTCGGTATTATTTCTCAATATCCATTTTCATGCTTATTTATTATTATTTTATTATTATTATTTTTTTTAAAATAAAAAATAAAAAGTAAAAAATATAATAAATAAATAAATAAATATATACAATGATGAAATAAAGAGTGTTTAGAAAATTATTAATTAAATAAAGACTAATAAAAACAAAAGTGGTAATAGAAAAAGTTGAGAGAAATAAACAAAAAGGGATTTTTAGAAATACATAAATACAAAATAATGGAACCAATAAAACTTAACCATAGTAAAGTTTCCAAAAGTAAAGAATGATAGTTAAATTAATTAAATAAGTAATAATAGAATTTTAATAAAAAGGAGTAATTGAAAGAATCAAGATAATAAATCTTAATTTCAAAATAAATGGAATTCTTCCGAGAATGGGATGTCTTGAAACTCACAAGTAGTGATTTCTTGACTGATCCCTAGGTGAGAGGAATTAACTAAATGTTACCAGAGTATTGGGATATTTAGTTAAATTTTTCAATATTAAGAATTTCATTAATAAAAATTAAAACATAAAGTTCTTTTTATAGTTCCATATGCACCATATACTATATGCTTGCATCATATGCATAAATCTTAATTTCAAAATAAATGGAATTCTTCCGAGGATGCGATGTCTTGAAACTCACAAGTAGTGATTTTTCGACTGATCCTTGGGTGAGAGGAATTAACTAAATGTTACCAGAGTATTGGGATATTTAGCCAAATTTCTCAATATCAAGAGTTTCATTAATAAAATCAAAATAAATAAAATTTCTTTTAAGTTTCATATGCACCATACATTTCATCAATACTACATGTATACGATCAATTATAAAATAGAGTGAGCACCACCGAAGATGAGATTCTAGAGAACTCACAAGTAGTGATTCTTAAGAAATCTCTAAGTGAGAGGAATTATTTCAAATGTTACCAGAGTATTGGGATATTTGAATTAATTTTTCAATAAATGGTGTTCATGTTGATTTTCATAATAAATCTCTTTATAACAGAAATTTTTCAAGCAAATACGCTAAGTTTTTATATATAATCAAAAGCCAAGACTATCTTATTAAAACCAAAGATACCATGTAGTTAGGATGGTACCGTTTTTTTAACGGGCGTCGTGGGGGTGCTAATCCTTCCTCACACGTAACCGTACCCCCGAACTCAAAATTTTGTTTTCGCAGACCAAAAATTATCTTTTTTAATAAAACTTAATTAATTTTGAGATTTTGTTAAAAAGATAAATATTTTAGGTGGCCAATCACACCTAGTCAAAAAAGATTGGTGGCGACTCCTTGTTTTTTAAATGTTTTGTTTCAAAACGTCGAGCGTGAAGACGTTACGACAGCTTGGCGACTCCACTGGGGAAGCTAAGAGGGTCAAACCATTGAAAAAACAAATATGGTATATTAAATTTTAATTTAATAGTTTTGATTGGTATCTAAATTTAATTTTCCTTTTTTAAGAAAGAATAAAAATAAAAATAAATTCTACATGGAACTTAAAATAAAAAAGAAAAAAAAACTTCATTTCATCCATTATTTGATTCATTACATTCTTTATGTATAAGGTTGTTGATTGAAAAAATAAAGTAGGACATATACTCATTTATTGTTGCATACATATGTGCATTGGCATAACATGAGCCCTACACCCGGGTTCCGTCCTCTTTAGGAAGGGGTAAAGTAGCTATGCTCTCGTGAGGTAATCACCTCCGCAATGGCAAGTGAAATACTCCCACTCAGATCTGTTCCTTACTAGTCCAGTGTGGACGACAGTATGGAATAATTTGGGAACCTTGTAGATATGTGAAACCTTAAACTAGCATATAGTATGTTGTGAGGAGACCGACCTAGGATAGAGCCATTCCTTCCCTTTTATGAGAGTGACCTTTGATAGGACATAAATAAGCATCACATCCTTTATCTGCTTTTATTTCAATGTTTATATTCTTTATACACATACTGATTTGTATTTGTTTTTCTGTTCTTTTTGCATGAATCTTCTTGCATCACATAGTCACATAAGGGGGCATTTTAACCATGGCTCTCTTCAATGGGGAATTTTTCACTGAATCTATAGAAAGGCTAGCTTGTTCGTCATCCGTGAACGTTCCATGTGATTCCTACCGGGAGGTACAAATTTGGTCTGAAAAGGTTCAACAAGTGAAAGGGGATTGTTTGACTAGGAATTCCATGTCCTCGCTCCCACAAGAAGTGAATCTAAACCTCCAGCAAAATAATCTAATAGATTTAGCCA
This sequence comes from Heritiera littoralis, assembly GCA_031772115.1. Lineage (NCBI taxonomy): Eukaryota > Viridiplantae > Streptophyta > Magnoliopsida > Malvales > Malvaceae > Heritiera > Heritiera littoralis. The sequence continues at coordinate 738,430 of JAPDPK010000038.1, read as the reverse complement.
ACTTATGGGATCAAATCAGTGAAGAAAGGAAGAAGGATTTCCATGAAAAATATGGCCAAATAGAGTCTTTGCTTGCTGTAAAAGTTGAAGAACCACTTATCAGAGCTGCTATTCAGTTTTGAGACCCCTCCCATAGGTGCTTCTCTTTCAATGGAATGGACTTGACACCCACAGTAGAGGAGTACTCTGTCCTGTTAGGTATTGACTTGAAAAGTCCGGATAAAATATATGTTCGAAAGCCAAAGTCCGGATATCGTAAAAAATTAGCCAAACTTATGGGAGTCAAACCGGAAGACATAGAACATAAAAAGGAGAAGGGATCCAATGTTTGTGTGCCGTGGAATTTTCTTCATGAATTCATCAAGGGACATCTTAGTGACCAGCAAGGGTTGGTCGGTTTTGCTTTAGCGATCTATGGTTTGGTTATCTTCCCGAAGGTGTTAGGGCACATTGAAGTAGTCGTGATAGACTTTTTCGAGCAAATCGAGAATAATAGGAATCCATCACCTGCCATACTGGCGGAAACTCTCAGGTCATTAAACTATTGTAGAAGGAATGGAGAAGGGCGATTTGTGGGATGTACACAGTTATTGCATATTTGGGCTAAAAGTCATTTTAAATGTGAGGAAAAGGCTTTCAAGAGAACTTTCCTACATCATCATGCTCCAGTTAAAGAGTTCTGCAACAGTAAATGGCCGAAACCAAAGAGCAAGGAAGAATGGGTGGATTTTTTGCAAAGACTTGGGGAAAAACAGATTATATGGATGACGCCTTGGATGCCTTATGTACCGGTCTTGTATCAATGCGGAGAAGAATCATGGGTGTAACTTCTAGGACCATGGGGAGTGGTGAGCTACGCACCACTTATGGTGCTAAGACAGTTTAGAGCTAAATAGTTTATTCCACTAACACATGGGCTTAGTGATTTGGAGTTTTCTTACGGTGAGCCAAAGGCAATGAAAAAAGGAGAGCAAGTGGTTCGATCATGGAAACAAGCACGAAGAATCAACCTTGGACCCCTCTCTGATAAAGCTACCCCAGAATACTTGGTGTGGAGGACAAAGCAAGTAAAGGAGGTAGTTTTTCTCTCAAGAGAATGCAGCATGCCTTTAGAACCGGAAATAGAAGTATTCGAGGTCGAGATCGCCAGGCAGCAATTCAAGATAGATGAGGAAAGGTGGAAGCAAGAGAATTTGAGGCTTCCAAGAGAGATGGAACAGCTCAAGTACGAGGCGGAAATGAGAGTAGCCAAGCTCAAAAAGGTCCAACAAGAACACAACGTCACCAACAAGGATCTCAGAAATCTGCACCTAGAGAACAAGAAGTTGAGATCTGAAATGAGGGTTGGAGGAATCATGCAAACTTCAAATGAAAGGAAAAGAGAATTAGAAGACTTGCACAAAAAGGTAGAACATTGGGCACACAAAGCAAAGAAAAGTGAAGAAGAAATTGTCTATTTGTCCCAAGAACGACAAAATTGGGAAGGCATGTACTCAGCAAGTGCAAGGAAGTTAGCACAATGTCAGAAAGAGAATGAAGAATTAAAGGAGAAGTTAAAGAAGGGAAAGCAAGTCGAGATAGATAGTGAAAAAGCTACATTGTAACAAAAGGTCCAGGTGTTAGAGGAACAGCTACAGGAACACAAGAACCACATTAAAATGATAATAGAAGACTGGGAACGAAGTGAAAACAACTGGAGTTATGGATATGACATGGCACAGGATGCAAGCATGACATGGAGAGTGGGAAGCCTCGGGAGATAGCAATATATAGAGCATATGGCCACTCAGGTTTGCAAAGCTGTGACAAAAGCGAGGGAAATGGTTGATAAAGCCGAAGCCTTAAGACAAGAAATCCTCCCAACCGAAAAATACGGGCAAAGGTTGCTGAACTTTCTAGACGAAGCCAAGAATCAATATCAGCAAGTTAGTCATTTTTATGGATATAATCAGAATATGATTGGAATGTAACAAATGACTTGTTGAATGAATGAAAGTTCCCTTTTGTTGAAATTGTTATGGCTTAAATATCCCTCAAAGTATCATTCATTTTGCATCACATTCGTTCATTTATTCATATGGTTTAAATAAAACGTAAAATTTTAAAGATCGCATCATGTAGTAATTAGTTCCTTATTGTGGTAATCAAGATTCAAGGATTGCTCCAACATTCAAGATTTCAGCCCAAATTCCTAAACACTCGTACAACACCCGGTCACGTTCAAGAGCAATGGAGGAAGAACATGGTAACAGGATGGATAGAATGGAGAAAGCACAAGAAGAAATCCGAGGGCAGTTAGCCGCTTTAATTGAGATGATGACAAGGATGAATCGGGAGAAAGAAGTGGCTAGAGAAACACTTAACCCAGGGACTGATCAGCCTTGAGAATATGACAATCCTCAATATCCTCCAGGATTTACCCCACTTTATGCCCAATCCTCACAAGGCATGCCTCCACCTCCACCTCCACCTTATGCCCAATCTTCACAAGGCGTACCTCCACCTCCACCACAGCCTATGGGTAGTTATGCATACATGTATCCAGGAGCACCAAGTGCCTCGGCACAACCTCATATTACAGTGCCTATACCTTCGGCTCAAGGGACAAGACCTGCGGATCCAATTCAAGTCCCTGATATATACGATCCAAGGGAATAGGAGAAACTAAAAGGGAGTGTATCGGAGATAAAAGGTGACTCAGACTCTAAAAAGTTAAACATCATAAAAGAAAGGTTACGGGTTATTGAGGGAAGTGATTTCTATGGGTCTGTAAATGCAATGGGACTATGTCTAGTACTGGATGTGGTCATTCCTCCTAGGTTCAAAACTCCTGAATTTGAAAAGTACGATGGCAGCAAGTGCCCAATTACCCATGTGACCATGTATTGTCACAAGATGGCTGCCTATAATCATGATGATAAGTTGTTGATACATGTATTTCAAGACAGCCTCACTGGGTCAGCTGCTAGGTGGTATGTGCAGCTAGATCGTACTCGCATCCACCGCTTGAATGATCTTGCTAGAGCATTTATTGCTCAGTACAAGCATGTAATGGATATGGCCCCAGACAGGTTGTCTCTGCAAAATATAGAAAAAAGAGCCAATGAAAGCTTCAAGGAATATGCTCAACGTTGGAGGGACATTGCATCCCAAGTCCAGCCGCCTCTAACTGAAAAGGAGATTACGGTGATGTTTGTAAACACTCTAAAAGCCCTCTATTATGAACGTATGATAGGGAACGCAACAAAGAATTTTGTAGACATGGTTATCACCGGAGAAATAATAGAAAGCGCGATCAAGAGCGGGAAGTTGGAAGGCAGTGATTCAAAAAAAGGTGGGTTATCCAAGAAGAAAGAGGCTGAAACCCAAGCAGTCACCCATACGACACCTCGATATAAGGGATATGCACCTTACCCACCTCGTTTTCGACCACCGCCTCAACCTTACCCATATTACCAACCCTATTTCCCAGCCTCAAACAACATCTCTCCCTCTCCATACCAAAGCCCATTACAATCACCAACTTTTAGGCCAAATTTTCGTCCTCCAGCACCGTACTATACACCGACACCTACGGCCCAGCCTTACCAGCCAAACAGTAACCCAACTGCTAACTAAAGGCCTCCCCGAAGAAACGTTGAAAGGCCTCCCATTGACCCCATCCCTATGTCCTATACAGACTTATTCCCACAACTGGTGAAAGGTCACATGATTGCGCCTCTTTACATGGAGCCAATGAAACCACCTTTTCCAAGATGGTATGACCCCAGCGCTCGATGTGACTATCATGGTGGAAACCCGGGTCATTCAACGGAGAATTGCACAGCTCTCAAGTATAAGGTGCAAGATTTGGTCAAGTCAGGAAGGTTAACTTTTTCCAAAGAGGTGGAACCCAGTATCAATGCTAACGCACTTCCCAGTCACAGTAGAGGATCAGTTAGTGCGGCTGAAGTTGGGAGGAAGTGTTGTATAAAGAGACACATGGAAGAGGTTAAGACTCCGATGAGTCTAGTATTCGATGCTTTAGTCAAAGTCGAGATGATTCAACCTATACTGATAGATTCGGGGATTTGTCAAGATGAATTAAGCCCATAACAGACTTGCAAATATCACATGGGACACGTAGGTCACTCTGTCCAAAATTGTCTCCACTTTCGACACGTGGTCCAATCAATGATGGATTCATCTTTAATAGAGTTTTATATGGAGGAAGAGGGAGATATAGTGAGCACTGTCTCAGATGAATCCTCGGGATATGATTACCCTTGGGGGAAACCACTGACGGTGTTTTACAAGGAGAAGACCAGTCCCAAAATGGAAGAATCTAGCCATGTCGCCCCTCCAACCATGACAATCAAAATTCCGAGCTCTTTCCCGTACAAGAGCAATAAAGTCGTCCCTTGGAACTATGAATTCAAAGCGATGGTTGAAGGATCAGGCAACACGGACTCGGACTCGGACACGCTGGATAACGCAAACATTAGTGGGGTAGGAGGAATTACGTAGAGTGGGAGGTGCTATACTCCGGAGATGTTAGATAGGGCCCGAAAAGGGAAAGGAAAGGAGAAAGAGGAAGACAATCAGGCGGAGAAAGAAGAGGAACATGCCTCGTTTTCTAAGGACCAAGGAGGAAACTTGCAAAAGCCAGTATCAGAGGACGATGCAAAGGAGTTTTTAAAGTTGATTAAGCACAGTGAATATAGTGTGGTCGAGCAATTGAACAAGATGCCTGCTCGAATTTCACTATTATCTCTACTGTTAAATTCAGAATCGCATCGGAACGCCTTAATGAAGGTGTTGAATCAAGCCTATGTGCCTCATGATATTCCGGTCGACAGTATGGACCAGCTGGCGGGAAATATCATAGCGGCAAATTTCATATCTTTCAGTGATGACGAAATTCCGCCGGAAGGGCGAGGGAATATTAAGGCCTTGAACATCATTACCAGTTGCAAGGGTCACACGATCGCCAAAGTTTTGATCGACAATGGATCGTCGATAAATGTTCTACCTATGGCCATGCTGACAAAGATGCCCATTGACATTTCTTGCATACAACCAAGCCACATGGTTGTAAGGGCATTTGATGGCTCTAGAAGGGACATTATAGGTGATATTGAAATCCCTATTGACATCGGGCCTGTCACCTTCAATATCCAATTTCAAGTAATGGATATTTCACCATCATACAGTTTCCTACTGGGGAGACCATGGATCCATACGGCGGGTGCTGTTCCTTCATCATTGCATCAGAAAGTGAAATTTGTTGTCGAGGATAAACAAATTTCTGTCTTTGGAGAAAAGACTTTTTGATCACTAAACCCTTATCCGTACCCTACATCGAGGCAGCCAAAGAAGCGTTAGAATGTTCCTTCAGGGCCTTTGAGATAGTGAATGCAACATATGTGGGAGGAGGATCAAGAATACCCACCCCTCGATTGTCAACTACTGCCAAGATGGTTGTTAAACAGACACTGCAAAAGGGCTGGCGTGTCGAGAAAGGTTTAGGGAAAAATCTTCAAGGACCTAGGAAACCTGTGAAGATTGTGGAGAACAAAGACAGATTTGGCCTCGGATACAAGGCCACTGGTTCAGAGAGAAAGAGGATTTTGGAAGAGAGAAGGAAGAAAAGAATAGACCACTTCCGAGGATATGAAGAAGAATCGGAGAGGATGGTGATCCCGTACCTCTATGATACATTTCGATTTGGCGGATGCTATCACCCCGATTCATTAGAAGCAGTCGAAGCGAGACCTATGTTATTGATGAAAGGATTCTCTCGCGGATTCCTAGTCTAAAGGGGTGCATGGAAGAATGGCCACTTTTGTTTTAAGAATGATTATGTTGTGGGGTATAGAGCTGAAAGACTGAATTGTTGAAAGGATACCTTCTATCTTTTTGTTTTTTCTTTTGTAATGTAGTGAGGTAGATTATCAACATCTCATTCTAGAGAGCTCTAGAAGATTTTTTGTAAACTTGATCTTCATCATCATTTCAATAAATTAACAAGTTCAATGCATTTTGAGCACTTTCTTCTCATCCCTCATCATTTCTATAACTGTTTTTTTTTCTTTTCCTTCACTACCATTGGTATGAACAACCAACCCTATCGGTCAAATTTTTACTTTTTCAAGAAAATGAATAATGAATGTGAAGATAACCTTAACGACTATCCGGGGTTTGATTTTGAAAATTCTATGCACGTTGGTGAACTCGATAACATTGAAGATTCAGACGATGATGCTTTGTCTCCAGATCTATTGAAAATGATTGAGCAAGAGAAAAGACCTATTGAACCTAACAAAGAAGCCATTGATATGGTCAACCTAGGAGATGATGAGAACGTCAAAGAAGTCAAAGTGGGCACAGCACTTCCTTTGGTTGAGAGGCAAAAACTAGAGGAATTACTGCGTGAATATGTAGATGTTTTTGCTTGGTCTTATCAGGACATGCCCGGGTTAAACACTGATGTTGTGGAGCACCGTCTACCTTTGAAAACAGAATGTAAGCCAGTACAACAGAAGCTTAGGCGCATGAAGCCGGAGATGTTATTAAAGGTGAAGGAAGAAGTAAAAAGGCAGTTCGAGGCAGGGTTCTTAAAGGTAGCCAAGTAATCGAAATGGGTGGCTAACATAGTGCCCGTACCAAAAAAGGATGGGAAAGTGAGAATGTGTGTGGATTATCGGGACTTAAACCGAGCTAGCCCTAAGGATAATTTCCCTTTGCCTTATATCGATACCTTGGTGGATAATACAGCCCAACACTCATGGATGGTTTTTCAGGCTACAATCAGATTAAAATGGCCGAGGATGACATGGAGAAAACCACTTTTGTGACAGTTTGGGGCACATTTTGCTACAAAGTCATGCCTTTCGGTTTAAAGAATGCCGGGGCCACCTACCAAAGGGCGATGGTAACCCTCTTTCATGACATGATGCATAAGGAGATAGAGGTATATGTGGATGACATGATTGCCAAGTCCCGAGGAGAAGAGGATCATGTAGCCAACCTTCGAAAGCTGTTCGAAAGGCTACAGAAGTTTTAGCTCAAGTTGAACCATGCCAAATGCACTTTTGGCATTAAATCGGGAAAGTTATTGGGGTTTGTAGTAAGCGAAAAGGGAATTGAAGTGGACCTGGACAAAATTAGCGTGATACAAAATCTGTCGCCTCCACGCACACAGAAGGAAGTAAGAGGCTTTTTGGGAAGATTGAACTATATTTCCCGCTTTATCTCGCAACTTACGCTTAAACGCGATCCTATTTTTAAGTTGCTTCGGAAACAAGATCCGGGAGAATGGAATGAGGCATGCCAAAAGGCCTTTGAAAAGGTAAAAAGGTACTTGTCAAATCCACCTGTTCTAGTACCGCCGACGGCTGGAAGACCCTTGTTGCTATACATGACCGTCAATGAACACTCTATGGGATGCGTACTGGGCCAACATGATGATACGGGCAAGAAAGAACAGGCTATCTACTACTTGAGCAAGAAGTTCACTGATTACGAGGCCAAGTACACTGCAATAGAAAAAATGTGTTCCGCGTTAGCTTGGGTTGCTCGTAGATTGAGGCAGTATCATTTGACTTGGTTGATAGCTAGGTTGGATCCCTTCAAGTACCTCTTTGAGAAACCATCATTGTCAGGCAGACTAGCTAGATGGCAAGTTATGCTTTCTGAATATGACATCGTGTACGTGTCTCAAAAAGCAGTCAAAGGTGGGGCAATAGCCGACTTCCTGGCGGATCGTGCTACTGACAAATATGAGCCTATCAAGCTAGATTTTCCAGATGAAGATATAATGTTTGTCTTTCAAGCGGGGGAAGAAGAGCCTGATAGCAGACAGTGGAGAATGTTCTTTGACGGCGCGTCCAATGCCTTAGGGCATAGGATAGGGACAGTTTTAATATCTCCTAATGGAAACTATTACCCATCCATAGCCAGATTAAATTTCAACTGCACCAACAACATGGCTGAATACGAAGCTTGTGCAATGGGCTTAGAAGCTGCAATCGAGAGGGGAATCAAGAACTTGGAAGTTTATGGAGATTCAACACTGGTTATTTATCAGTTACGAGGTGAATGGGAAGCAAGGGATCAGAAGCTAGTTCAGTACCAGAAGTACATAGCTGACCTGGTACAACAATTTGACGATATTATCTTCCAACATTTATCTCGAGAAGAAAACCAGGTTGCTGATGCCTTGGCAACACTAGCTGCGATGTTTAAAATGGAGACAGAAGCAAATGTTTCGCCAATTAAATTACGCATGAGAGATTCTCCAGTCCACTGTTCTAGTATTGAAGAGGAAGCAGATGGACAACCTTGGTATTATGACATCATGCAATACCTTAAGAATCAACAATACCCAGAGAATGCATCGAAAAATGACAAAAAGATCCTCAGAAGATTAGCAATGGGATTCCTTGTTGATGGAGATGTTTTGTATAAAAGAGGTCGGGATCAGATGTTGTTGAGATGTGTAAACGCGTCTGAAGCCAAAAGGATTCTGGAAGAGGTACACGATGGAACTTGTGGGGCACATGCAAATGGTCATTTCATGGCTAGACAGATTATGAGGGCAGGCTACTATTAGACTACACTAGAAAGAGATTGCATAGATTATGCTAGAAAATGCCACAAGTGTCAAATCTATGCGGACAAGATCCAAGTCCCCCCGACTTCACTGTTTCTATGTGGGGAATGGATGTGATTGGACCCATCTCTCCCAAGGCATCAAATGGGCACAGATTCATTTTCGTGATGATAGACTACTTTACAAAATGGGTTGAAGCTGCCTCTTATGCGAATGTGACTAAGTCCACTGTTTGTAAGTTCCTAAAGAAGGAGATAATATGCCGGTACGGGCTCCTAGAAAGGATCATATCAGACAACGCCCTCAACTTGAACAATGACATGATGAAGGAAGTATGTGCACAGTTCAAGATCAAGCATCACAACTCAGCCCCATATCGTCCAAAGATTAATGAAGTCACTGAGGCTGCCAACAAGAATATTAAGAGGATTGTGGAAAAGATGACCAGCACATACTTTGCTTTGCATGAGAAGCTACCCTTTGCTTTGCATGCTTATAGAACGTCAGTACGCACTTCTACTGGGGCAACTCCTTTTTCTTTGGTTTACGGCATGGAAGCGGTGCTGCCTGTTGAGGTAGAAATCCCCTCCCTAAGAGTCCTAATGGAATTAGACTTAGACGAGGCTAAATGGGTTCGGAGTTGGTTTGAACAATTAAATCTTATAGAAGAGAAAAGGCTTACAGCACTATGTCATGGTCAAATGTACCAGAAGAGAATGATGCGAGCCCATGATAAAAAGGTTCGACCTAGGCATTTTCGAGAAGGAGAATTGGTGTTGAAAAAGATCCTCCCAAATCACCACGATAATCGAGGCAAATGGACACCAAATTAGGAAGGACCATATGTGGTGAAAAGAGCGTTCTCAGGTGGAGCGTTGATCTTGACATAGATGGATGGGAATGATCTGCCTAATCCGATAAATTCCGATGCCGTGAAGAAATACTATGCTTGAAAAAAGAAAAAAAAAAGAAAAAAGAAAAAAAAAGCAAAAAGAAAGAAAAAACGAAAAATGAAAGGAGAATTCAAACTGAAAACCCAAAAAGGGCAGTTGGATTAAAGGGGGAGATCTAAGTTGAAAACCTAAATGGCGGCTTAGATACAAAAAGGATCAACACCTGGAGATTGAAATCGTGCGGGGCAAGGCATTAGCCGGATGAACTCAGTGTGACAGGGGGCATCATTGGTTTAGTTTTTTCCAAAGAAAGCACCGGTTTGGTTCGTGAATGGTTATCTAAACATTCATTAGTCTGGTCACCATTCTTTAAAATTCACCACTTGACCCTTGTGCCAAACCACCCGACTGTACTTTTGTTTCCATTATCTCTTATTTATCTAATAATAGATGCTTTTATTCCCAATTTTGTTATTCTTTTGATTATTCCGTAACTAACTGATAAAGTGCAAGAATGCATTGTGTTTGTTAAAACAAAGATTGAAATGGAGATGATAATTAAGTGATAATCTACTTGCTAACATTACTAAGATGGAAGAGAGAGAAGAAGAAAAGAAGAAAAGAAGTGGAAGAAAGAAGAGAAAGAAGGGAATGAAACAAAGGAAGTTGAAAATTGTAAAGAGTACATGTTCTGAACCAACCCTAATTCGAAATTGGTGACAATTATTTTGTGAAATACGGGTGAAAAGATCAAAGGACACAAAAGGGACAATCCTAAGAATTTGATTACCACAATAGGAATTGCATGACTTTGTCAATACATGCATTTGCATTTCATTCATATTATGAGAATTCAATCACAAAAAAAAAGAGGGGAGAGCACAGAAAATAAAACAAACAGGCAAAAGGACAAACAAAAAAAAGAAAAAAGAAAAAAGAAAAAAGAAAAAAAAAGAAAAGAAAAAAGGAAGAAGAAGAAGAAAAAAATGTTTCGGCATACCTCAGAAGAAAAGAATTTAAAGTTTCATCGCCTCTGCTGCAAGAGGAGCACATTTCCAGGAAGAATTTAAAGTTCCATCGCCTCTGCTGCAAGAGGACCACTTTCCAGGAAGAATTTAAAGTTTCATTGCCTCTGCTGCAAGAGGAGCACTTTTTCAAAAAAAAAAGAGAATTTAAAGTTCCATCGCCTCTGTTGCAAGAGGAGCACGTTCCAGAAAGGAATTTAAAGTTTCATCACCTCTGCTGCAAGAGGAGCACATTTCCAGGAAGAATTGAAAGTTCCATCGCCTCTACTGCAAGAGGAGCACATTTCATTCAAAAAAAAAGGGAAAGAGAAGAGAGAAGAAAAAAGAAGGATTGGGTCTTGAGTTGGACAAAATTGTTGTCTATTGTCTTTGCTCTATTCCTGATCCTCAACAATGAGCAAAGAGGGGAAGCTGTAGACACCGAATTTTGTCCAAATCGATAGATTGAACTCTCAAAGTCCAGATTGAAACATTGGATTTCCAGGCCCATGAGCATGGACTGAATTGGATGTTTTATTTATTTATTTATTTTTTATTTTTTTTACTTTACTTTATTTTTATTTTATTTTATTTTATTTTTATTGTTGTTATTATTATTTGTTGTTGTTGTTATTATTATTATTATTATTATTATTATTATTATTATTATTATTATTATTATTATTATTATTATTATTATTATTATATGTGTGTTTTACTTTTATTTTCATTTTATTTGTTTTTATTATTATTATTATGAATTGGATGTTTTATTTATTTATTTTTATTATTTTTTACTTTACTTTATTTTTATTTTTAATTTTATTTTATTTTTATTGTTGTTACTATTATTTGTTGTTGTTTTATTATTATTATTATTATTATTATTATTATTATTATTATTATTATTATTATTATTATTATTATATGTGTGTTTTACTTTTATTTTCATTTTATTTGTTTTTATTATTATTATTAATTTTTAATTTATTTTTATTACATGTTTTTTGTTTTTATTTTTATTATTATCATTATTCTATATCTGTGTTTCATTATTGTTATTTTTATTTTTATTTTTATTTTCGTTTTATTTATTATTATTAATTTTTAGTTCTTAATTTATTTTTATTCTTATTATATATATTATTTATATTATTTGTTATTATTATTATTATTTGTTGTTATTATTATTATTCTTATTATATATATTACTACCGGTAGAATTTATACTGCAAAAATAATTGCAGTGTCCAATGTGGTTGCATTGAGAGATGAATAATGGCTTAAAAATAAGAATTCAATGAGCTAATAATTTTGGTAAAATTATTTGCAGCTCGAGAGTAATGAATTACGGTTGGTGCAGTCAAAAGAGTCGAATATGACAAACAAGTAAGGGATGCGTATGTGATTTGTAAGGATATCTCGAGTGCATAATTTTAATATGAATGATTTTATAAGAATATTTTTGAAATGATATGCTTCAGAAACTATGGAAATGTGGCTGTTTGTGAATTTGGTACTGTATTGAAATTGCAAGAACGCTAGGGAAATAGCAATCATTATACTGCTGAAATTTCTTAGAAAATTCTTCAAGAATATCATAAAATATTTTAATGCATATTGAGATAATTTCCTAGACTTGGAAATGATATATTTATTATTTTTCATAAAACGTGTATATAGGGCTGAGAAAAAAAACCGTAAAAACCGAAAAACCGGTTCGAACCGGGATGTTCGGATCGGATTTTATATAATTCGGATCGGATTCGGATATATAATGTCATCAAAACCACACAAATTCGGGTCGGATCGGATTTTATATAATTCGGATCGGATTCGGATATATAATGTCATCAAAACCACACAAATTCAGGTAGGATCGGATTATTCTGAATGGGCCTCGAAAACCCGAATTAAACCAAATTAAAAAAGCCCAAATTTAAATTGATTAAAGCCCAAATCGAAATGCTAAACTCTTAATCTGTCACTGTCACCCGAAGCCCAACTTTACTCCTAAAGTTCGGTCAGCCCTTAGCCCACAATATATACTTTATACAATATTACAAATTTACAATTAACAATACAAAAAGAATTAAGAAAGGGCGGCAGCAGCAACAGGAGGCGGCAGCTTTTTTCTTTCAAAGAGTTTGAGTTGAGACTAAAAAAATAAAAAAGAAGTCAAGTCACAACTGTTACTGTTACTGTTAGCCATTGCCCATTAGCTCGTCACACAGCACAGACACACACTCAGACTTAGCCTCAGTTCAGTCACGACACAGTACACACAAACCCTCGACCGACCTTTCGCCCTTTCCTCTTTGGCTCTTTCGACTCTCACAGCCACACATAAACCCATCTCAGTCACGGTTCTCACCCTCATTCCTCAACCACCCATTCACCACTCAAGCTTAGATCCATCGATCGGCCATCGCCCAACAACAGCATCGCTCATCCGCGAGGTCCCAGGCCCATCGATCATCCGCCATCACCCAACAGCAGCATGACAACGTTGATCCTCCCTGACCCATTGGCCATCACCCAACAATAGCGTTGTTCATTCCTTCACTCCCTTGTAGCTCAAATCCACAGATCTAGCCTTCTTCTTCCAATAGACAACAGATCATAAAGGTAATCCCATTTATTTTACTTACATTCTACTTTTATAGCTCCTGTAAAATTAAGTCCTCAATATTATTGTCTATTGATGTGTTATTTGGTTTTTGTAAATTTAAGTCTTCCTAAATCATTTTTCCCCCAATTTACTTGCTTTTGTAGTTTTGTTGTTCACTACTGCATCATGAATGGAACAAAGTTGATTACTCTCGTATCTCATAAATTTAATTTTATAAATCTATCTTTAAAAAGATTATTTTCTTATACCATAACTTTCATCTTATTTATTCTAAAATTTGAATTTGATAGCTCAAAATTAATATACTAGTTTATCATTACTTTGTACTTGTATATGATCTTCAAATGATTAGTTTAGTAACACTAGTCACTACATATATATAATTTTTTTATAATTAATAAGTCATGTAACATGTTATATTTGGCTATTGTCTAGGTAGCTCATAGCTGGATGGAATCACTAGCATCAAGTATTCCCACTAATAGCAATACTCCACCAGAAAGTCAAAGTGGTGAGACTCTAATTGCTGGACAAGCAACAAAAAGGACAAATGATGAAGCAAATGCCACTTCCAATGTCCCATCTAATGCTGCTAAAAAACCACCTAGTGGAAAATTGGGATCTATGACATCCAAGGTATGGGAAAATTTTACTAAGTTGCCTTCTAGCAATAAAGCTGATCAAAAAGCCTCATGCAATTATTGTGGTAAAATCATGAAGTGTCCTAGTATAAATGGTACTACAGTCTTGCGTAACCACACAAATAGATGTCTAAAATTCCCTTTGAATAAGCTTGATGAGAACCAGAAAACCTTAATGTTTAAAGCTTTATCTGGTCATGGGAGTGGTAGTGGTTCTTCAATTGTTACATGGAAATTTGATCAAGAAGCTTGTAGAAAATATTGTGCTAGGATGATTGTTTCAGATGAGTTACCTTTTAGGATGGTTGAGCATGAGGGATTTCGAGACTTTTGTAATATTATGCAACCTCGATTTCAAGTTCCTTCGAGATTCACCATAGCTAATGATTGTTATGACTTGTTTTTGAGTGAGAAAGAGAAGCTTTTCTTGTACTTGAAGAGATCAAAGCTAAGAGTTTGTCTTACTACTGACATTTGGACTTCTAGGCAAAATCTTAGTTATATGTGTCTTACGGTACATTTCATTGATCAAGAGTGGAAACTACACAAGGAAATCTTGAGTTTCACTCCAATTCCTAGCCATTCCGGTGAGGTAATTGGAAAATGTATTGAGAAGAATTTGCTTGAATGGGGAATAGATAAAGTTCTCACTATCACAGTAGATAATGCAAGTGCAAATGATCTTGCTATCCAATATGTAAAAAGAAGACTTAATAATTGGAAGGGTAGTATTTTAAAGAGTGAGCATTTGCATACGAGGTGTTGTGCACACATTTTTAGTCTTACTGTGAAAGAGGGTTTGAAAGATTTAGATGATTCAATTTTTCGAATTCGTTCTGCTGTGAGATATGTGAGGTCATCTCCCGCAAGGTTACAAAGATTCAAGATTTGTGTGGAGCAAGAAAAAATAACAAGTAAGAGCCTTGTTTGTTTAGATGTTGAAACTAGGTGGAATTCAACTTTTTTGATGTTGGAGGCTGCTTTGAAGTTTCAAACAGCTTTTGATAGATTAGAGGAACAAGATGACAAGTATAGAGTAGAGCTTAGTGCAGAAAAAAATAGGGGTTTGCCTACCGGAGATGATTGGGATTATGTTCGTGGATTGTTGCCTTTTTTGAAAAGCTTTTATGATTCCACTTTGCGTGTCTCTGCTTCTTTGTATGTCACTAGTAACAATTACTTTCATGTGGTGTTTGGTGTTGGTATGCAAATTAATGACAAATTAAATGATCCAAATCCAAATATCAAGCTAATGGCTTCTCGAATGAAACAGAAGTTTGAGAAATATTGGGGAAATGTAAAGAACCTCAATCCTTTGTTATTCATTGCTGTTATTTTAGATCCTAGACGCAAGTTGGATTATGCTTTGTTTGTCATTGATGAGGTTTTTGATGAAGAAAAAGTTGCTGAATTGGGTAATCGAGTAAAAGTCACCTTAAATGCTTTGTTTGAGCATTATGCTTCTATTGTTGGTAGTTCTAGTAAAGGAACAAGTGCTAGTTCTCAAGCACCAATGAAGTTAGAGGAAGTTGTTGATCTTAATGATGTAGAAGCATACGTCTTGTCAAAATACAAAAGGAGAAGGGCAGAATCACAATCCAAAGAGGGAAAGTCAGAATTGGAAAGATACTTAGAAGATGTATATGAGCAAGATGACAAGAACTTTGATATTTTGCTTTGGTGGAAGGTAAACGGTTGCAAATATCCAGTTCTTGCTGCGATTGCGAGAGATATATTAGCCATTCCTGTGTCTACTGTTGCCTCCGAGTCAGCTTTTAGCACTGGAGGGCGTATCCTTGACCCATTTCGTAGTTCTCTAACTCCGAAAATGGTTGAGGCTCTTATATGCACACAAAATTGGCTAAAATCTACTCCTATGTCGATTGAAAATGAAGAAAGTTTGGATGTTTGGGAAGACATAGAATGCAGTAAGTATTTATAACTTAATTGGATATATTTATACTATTTTGCTCATTATTCATTCATTCGTTTAAGTGATTTTATGAATTTTTTTATGTTTATATTTGTAGATTTTAAGGAGCTTGTCCTTAATGAAACAAGGATGGTCATTGATGATTGGCTTGAAGAGTGGAAGCGGGAAGGTAATTTGATTTCATTTTCTATTATTCATTATAATTCTTTTTTTTTTCTCTTTTATATTGTGAAAATTCTTTGTTATTTTTTTTAGGAAATTGAAGATGGAAGGGATTTGACAACAACAATTCCGTTGCATTTGCATATGAAATTTAGTTTGCAATTTTTTTTTTTATTTCATGTGTGGAAATTGGGATGTTGTAGTTATATTTTCGGATAGTTATTTTGATTTGAACTTGACTTCGGATTGTTATATCTAGTAGCCTAGTAGGTTGATATATTTTGGCTCTTGCCTCTTGGAATGTAGCTTTAGCTTATTTGTGATGTTTGAAAGAAGTTCTATGATCATTATTGATCTATCTTGGAATGTAGCATTGTTCTTTATGTTGACCATTAAAAAAACTTTGGTTGCTTTCTGTTTGAGTATATTATGAAGTTAATAACTTAATATCTATGTCTTGGAATTATTATTTGATTGTTTGAGCATAGATAGACTAGATATTCTATAGATTGTTCATGGAATAGTTAATGGAGATCACAGAAATATTTGGTGAAGATTTCCTTTGACTGATGCATGTGAAAACTTAGCTTAGTTCTACTGCCATTTTTGTGCAAGCTGCATAGTGACTTAGCTCGGATCTGTTGTATTCATGAAATGGTAACTGAAAATTGAAGTAGAGGTAAGATTTTGGTGTCATTGCAAGAACTTAACGGGCTGAAGTCATGCAAATGATTGCTTGCAATGAGGAAGACAGTGAGCAAATGGAGGTGGGTTTCCTCTTGTTTTCCTGTTTTTCCTTCCCACTGCTTCATAATATAATTTGGGTTCCTTTGGTTTTCTCCTCTCAGTGAACAGAAAATGGGAGTAAATGATGGATTGAGGACTGTGAAGTGCTTGAGAGGAAGGCTTCTTGCTGAGAGACAAGCTTCAAAGATTGCAAAAGAAGATGCTGAACTCATGGGCACTAAGGTTAGATTTTTAGGTATTCAGCATTTATTATTGTAATCTTAGTTTCAATATCGTAAAGAAAGAGATCTAAAATTTTTGTTTGCCTTAATTTGTTGTTCATGAATTGCAGCTGAGAGAACTAGAGAACAAACTCAAAGAAGAGACCAAATTTGCTTTCTCTTCTTCTCTTCCGAGATTTTCTGTTCCAGCTAAAGCTAAAGTCTTTCTTCAATCTCGAAGAAATTCGCATCAAAATGATGTTTTCATGCAAGATGGTTAGTTTTTTTTTCTTCTTTTATTCATTATTTCTATGTTTTCTAAAATTTCAATTTCTTCTTTTTTCTTGTTTTGGTCTCTGAATCCAAGGAAATATACATGAATGATGTTGGACGAAAATTTCAGTTGTGGAAAATCTTTATTATGTTTGGGATTGAGAAAAGGCATAGCCTTAACTTGACTATCAATTAGCTTAATTCCAATTATATGGCTGATTTAGATGGGCAAAGTTGTTAACTTGCTTATATATAAAATTGGTTTTCATGCATAGGTGCAGTGACCACAAAAATAAACCCTGTGGAGAAGGAAATTCCCCTGGAGAAATTGAAAAATGATTTGTTGTCAGTTACATCTTCAAACGAATGGGATGAGAGAGCAGGTTTTGATATCAATGAAAATGAGTCAACTGTCAGTATCACAGTGGTTGGAGCTTCTGGGGACCTTGCAAAAAAGAAGATATTTCCTGCACTTTTTGCACTTTATTATGAAGATTGCCTTCCTAAGGTTTAAATTCTTTTCCCCTTTGTAACTATTCATCCAAAAGAGTCTCATTACTATTGTCTTCTGAACCGCTTCAAACTTTAATCTCTTTAATAATGGAACTTAATTAACGCCTGTTATGTGGGTTTATTTTGTTTAAGCACTTTACTGTCTATGGTTATGCATGGAGTAAGATGACTGATGCAGAACTAAGGAATATGGTGAGCAAGACCCTTACATGCAAAATTGATAAAAGGTTAACTATTTTCTAATTTTGTTTGCCACTTGAAGATTGCATGCAGCAAAAATTGGATTTGGTTGTGGCTTTTAGTTGCTCATAAAACTTAAATGGGTTTGGTTTGTAAATCCAGGGAGAATTGTGGTGAAAAGATGGAACAATTTCTGAAAAGATGTTTCTACCACTCTGGTCAGTATGATTCTGAGGAAAATTTTGCACAGCTGGACAAGAAGCTCAAGGAGCATGAGGTAATGAGGTTGTGGTCCATTTAATTGGAATTTCATTCCATTTCTGGGGGATGGTGATAGACCCTTAGGCAGAATCTATCAAGAATCCAGAAGTTGAACAAGAATAAGATGAGAAAAGAACAAGAATGACAGAGGATGAGAAGAGCTCTTACTAATGTTATTCATTCCCTCTCTTGTACATTGATTACAATCGTATTTATAGCGGTAAACTATAGTCATCAAAGTAACAACTATCTGTTATCTATTTCCCAACCATGTAACTAATACAACTGCCTTAACCTTCTGATTACAGCTGTCTACTAACTCTCATATATAGCAGGCTTCTTAATCCCTTCTTTGCACGTGTCAAGGCAATACTCTGTTGCTTCTTGCTGTCTTCCAGCCTTTCCTTTGCACTGTGGTCCTCCTTGGTGAATTCTTCCCCTACTATCATATCAATACCTCCCCCATTAATTTCAACCTTGTCCTCAAGGTTGAAGTTAGGATAGCTAGTTTTCATGGTTGCTTTATCTTTCCAACTGGCCTCGGTTTCACTTAACTCTTTCGATTGAATTAAGACTATGCGCACGTCAGTCCCTCCACGAATCACCATTCTATGTTGTAAAACTTTGCTTGGCTCTAGTATAGGGTGACAGGCTACAATATCTACAGGTAATGGAAAGGATACGGTAGTAGTATCTCCTTCCAGCTTCTTGAGTACAGAAAGATGGAAAACATCATGTATTTTGGAATCTACTGGCAACTCCAATTGATAAGCCACCTTGCCCACCTTCTTCAGTATTTGAAATGGACCAAAGTACCTTTTGGCCAACTTGTCACACTCCCTTCTAACTACTGTACTCTGCCTATATGGTTGGTGTTTAACCAACACCATATGTGATAACCGCAAATTTTCCAATTATTGGAAATTATTAATATTGAAAATTAATATTAAAGAAAATAGATAAGAGGAAATAAATAAATTAATTTTGATATTTTATACATGTCGAAAGAAAGGTGTGATAGAATCGAAAATTTCGATGTTGTATAAGGGCAAAGTTAGCTTCACTCAAAGGTTGATCAAAGTTGATCAAATTTATGATTAATTAGGCTTGAGAAATAAATAAATAAATGAAAATTTAATAAAAATATGAGCTGGACAGAATATAGACTATGCAGTGGCAAAAATAAGAAAATAAAGTGACTTTGAAGGTTAATATGGACTTTAAATAAATGATATCTGAATTTTATTAATTAAAATTAATTAATGGCCAATTAAATTATGGCAACAAATCAGCCTTCATTAAATTTCTTCAGCTGAGAGCACCGCCTCAATCATTTCTGGTTCTATCTGGTTCTATCTCATGTTTCTGTCATTTCTCTCCTCCATCGATCTCCATCTTCCAGCTTTAAAACATCATTCTCCCATCATCAGACCAGTTAAACTTCTTCATAACACTTTATCCTCATATCCATAGCTCTCAATTTATCAAGGAAACTCAGCCAAAAATCGCCTAAAAGAGGTTCCCCTGCTGCTGGACAGTGGTGTGGTATAGGTGAGAATAATTTTCAGCCTACACTTCATGCATTTTAATCAGTAATTTATGATGATGTTGGTTAGGGAAATGATATGTAAGAATATTATTTGGAATGAAAACATATAGAGATGAAATAGGACTGAACTTATTTGATGAGTTGTGGTGTTAAGGGCTAAAGAAATCTTACTGCTGTGTGCGTGTGTGGTGTAAACAGTCAAAACAAGAAATTCTGTTGTGTGGTATATGACGTAGAGAGTAGAAACAGAAATTCAACATGAAAATAAATTAGTATTACATATATACATAAAACCATACTGTCACGGGTTGCTATGAGGGTTTCAAAGAGGCAAACACGTGATATATAAATGGTGTGAAAAGCTGAAAGTAGAGGCTGAACCGATTAGAGAGTAAGACCTAGAACCGAAAACAGAAAACAAAACCTGAAGTTGTGTTGATGTATGCGTGTGGCATGGCTGATTTGAGATCATGGTCTACTTATAATTATGGTCTCGATATAAATCATAGCTTAAAATAAAATGAAAATTTAGCTAATGATTGCGATGAATATAATTGCAGTCGAAAGCTCGGCGTTCGAGAGGAGCACAAGATAATGCGATCTCGATACTCAGGTAAGGGATGCATGTGCAACATTGTAGGGATATTCAGTCTGCATGTTTTAATTACGAAATATTTTATGAAAATATTTTATGAAATTATTATGATAAATGATTGGTTAGAATTTGGAATGAAGTACTGGCTGGAAATTATAAACTGTATTTTCCGTGCAGGAGGCTAGCCAATCGGCAGCCGTTATACTGCCGAAAAATTATCGAAAAATTCTCGAAAAATTACTGAAAATCATAATAAATGATTTTATGTCACGAGAAATGATTTTCAAACACGAAAATCGAGAAAAGAAATATTTTTATAAAAACATGAATAAAATGAAAGTGGTTTTACATTTATTCATGTTTTCAAAAATGGTGATAATGAAATCACCGAAAATCCTCTTCGAGAATGGTGATAATGAAATCACCGAAAAATTCTCTTGATATGTAAGTTACACGTAATACGAGATGAAAAATGAAAGGAAATAAAGTGAATATTTTTATATATATTTCTTAAATATTCACTAAATGGTTTTATAACCTTTATGGTTTTAAATGATGAAATTATATATTTTATAAATTTCATAAAGGTTTTCTGATGATGAAAAATACGGTTTTGAGACTAGATGGCATCCTATCATGCTGATATGTGATATGTGATATGTAACATGTGATATGTAATATGTGATATGTGATATGTAGTCCCGACCGACACCTGATCAGTGATCCGCCGAGGACAATTATAGACTATGGCCATAGATCTGACATGATTATTCATACCCTTCGGGGTCTATAGCATGATATGAGTGACGACCCAATGGACGGGCTGGGCGTGCGTGCCTAAGTCTCCATATATGAAAATGTTTTATATGATATGTGATATGTGAAATGTAAATGTTTTACATGATATGTTACAAGTTAAATGAAAGAGATTGACAGCATTTTACATAATGCTTATTTCAGTACTGATTTTAGTACTACGAGATGATTTTCATATGATATGTGATATGAACATGTAATATGTTTTCAAAAGGAAGAAGAGTTTATAAGTCTAATATTCTTACTATGATTTGAAATTGAATATTAGACTATATGTGACATGAATATGTGATATGTTTTTCAAAAAGGAAAGAGGAGGAAAAATAAATCTAATATTCTTATTTTGAAATTTAAATTGAATATTAGATTTAAATGATATATATGTTATACGAAAATGATTTAATAGCTGATTTTGCTATTTAAAGTACTGTACTAATTATGTTGTACAGTAAAACATGAAATGAGTTTTAAATGAGAATGATGAGAATTTAACTAATATTCTTTTCAAGAATATATGAATATTAGTTACTTTATTTAAATGCTTTATTTTATAAAAGCATTATTTTGAAAAGAATATGAAAATGTTATGGAATAAAAAGGTAAAAGGGATTAAAATTTCAAACGAAAAGAAATTATTCTCTACAGTTGCTTCTAGGTTCCGGGACAAGATAGGTATTTCAAAATACCTACCTTACTCCATCCGGATCCCTAGCCGACTGTAGTATCTTTCCTACATGCGAGCCTAGAGCCCATAGGAAAAATGAAAAATTTTCAGCATATAGGAAGCTGAATATCAAGTATGCATATAATTCCTTACTGAGCCGTGGTTTGCTCACCCTTAATTTTAACATTTCAGGTTTTCGAAGACTAAGTCTGACACTAAAGGATTTTCGCTGTGCATTTGGGACGATGCGACAGCTCGACTTATTTAATAGGTATGATCATTTATTTTCTGTATTTAGACTTTCACAGTACTACTTTTCTTATGAAGTAAATAGGGGATGTAATTCATATTATAATTTAATATGAAATTGTTATATGTAAAAGAAAAGTAAAGTATCGCAGACAGCCCAACCAAATAAGATGTATAGAAAAAGGTGAAAAATAGGGTCACGGGCTGTGACAGATTTAATGGTATCAGAGCACGGTTGGCCTGATGTCTGTCGATACTTTGGAAAGAAAAATGTGTTGAAAAGGTTAACATCCCCTGTAGTACTGTGTAGTCTGAATACATAGAGAAAATAAATGATTACAAATTGAATTAAGTGTGTCGAAGGGAGTGAGCAATTATGGAATAAGGAATGCTAAAAAGGGAAAATGGCTCAAGAATGTTACCTGAAATGGTGATCTTATGATCTAAATGAAGGTCGGTTCGGTAAGGAACAGAAATGGACTCGGTGAGGGCCCCATCAGTACTTTTCTGTCTGGATCGAATTGAGACCTGAAAGTGATGATATAAAGGAGGGGAATGAAATATCATCATTAAATAGACTTTAAGATCACCGATTGAGGGTAATTTGAGGAGAGAGAAAGTTTTTGGACAAAAATGACCAAAATACCCTTCCCCAAAATTTTACTGGGAGTCAAAATGGATCACCAGAAGTTAGAATTGATTGATTTGACAGAGTACTTGATGATGTAAAGCTGCATTTCATGCAAACTAATCCAATTATGGATTATATTGGATTTCTCTGTCAAAATCGAAAAAGATTTTAAACTGCTGATAGTGGTATGAGAAAGAGGTATTATAAGCAGACAGATAATAAGATCATTGATTTAAATGTATAATGAGGAGAGAAATAAATGTGGAAATGACAAAAATGCCCCTATGTGGGATTATGGTATGAATAGTAATAAACCAAGTCAATCTTGAATTCCATTAATAGAAATGGAGTTATTGATGGCATAAAGGACGTAATATGTGTATAACGATCCCGATTATAAATTTCACTGCACTTATGTTACTCATACGACCCAAATGGTTATAGGGAAGTCGTAGGATGAGCGACTTAGTATTGATTTTATGGGTCTAAGTTAAAGGTGTATTAACAGGATATTATTACGGGATCATTGGATATGATGAAAAGTAATATGATTGCTGGAGATCACTGAGAAAGAAATCAGTATAAATGATGAAATCTATATCAGTACTGTAAATTCTAATTCTACATATTCCTACTGTTTTGAGGTATCAAACAGATAATTATAGAACCAGAATATTTTGAAATATGTTTTATAGAAATGATGTATTGTATGGAGTATATGAAATTGGAGAATATACATAAGGTCAGTAAGTGAAGATAAGAGATGAGGATGATGACAGCTAACCTTAATTATAAATGAAGATGAAAAAAAAATTAAGTAATAAATCGATTAGCTGTGAAAGGTGTTAATCAAATAATTACAATTAATACAGCATTGTAAATTAAGAGGATTGATATGCTGTGAAGTATGAGAAATAAGTAAATCGAGGCGGAGCAAATGTTAAAATGACTTAGATATTAAATATCTTTGCCTTGAATGAAATGATGGGACACAAAGATGAATGTTCAAAACAATAAGAGATGTGTGGTTAAAGAAAGTATCGGAAATGATTCCTGATAAATTTCAGAGTTATATGGATTGGAGATATCGAGCTAACATTGACTCGATTGATTATATGAAATCTAATTCTAAGCTTATATCGGAAACATATAAAGAGGAATATGAAAAGCTTAAGAAAATAATTTTTGGAAATTATTGTGGATAATGAAATTCACAGGTATTGATGTAAAGGATGGAAATACGGATGATGTGATTGAGGATGAATTAAATGGAGTATTAAATACCTATTATGAATAAAGTTCTTATGAAGAACAAATATTCGGCTATATGAAGTGATGCCTTCTTTGAATTAATCGGAGATGTATAAGGAGTTTATAAGAGCAATCTTTGTAAAAAGGCACCATTAGATGAAAAGTTGAAGACTGATGATCGTAAGATGAAAATGATTAGAACTCGAGATAATGTTTACGAGTTCTCTAGAGGTTTACAAGGTAAATGAAATACCTTACTGAGGTACATAAGCCTAATGAATGAGGCATCCATATAAGGATAAAGTAATGATAGCAATACAGTCTATGGCACAAATGAAAAATGAGCAACATAGTGGTATAACCCTGCAAACTCTCAAAGACAATAGACTATGTGTAAGAAGGGCAAATAGAAGATTTAGCTAGACAGTATCTCTTTCTAAGCTATACGATCTCGAATGACAGAGCAATTTGGATCTGTCAAGGATGACAAGATAATGATTGAGATACAGAATGAAATGGGTCTAGCTAAATACTGTTGCCAGTCTATAAGAGAGTTATGGGTTAGCTGCTCTACATATGTGACTTAAAATTTAATAAGTTTAAGCCAGTGAATGAGTAAGTATAAAGAGGAGATGTAAAAGGTTAAAGGATTTTATTAGTGGAATATTTTACTACTGATGAAAAGTGATCGAAACAATGATAAAGGAAAAGATGAAAAGGTAATAAGAGGATAAGTACATGATGAAGAGGGAACACGAATATGAATAGTTCCCTGAATTAAAACTAAAAGTGATTTTGTGGTTATCACATGATTAATGGCTAGATGTAAGAAGATCAAGCCAAAATTAAATAGAGGAAAAGTAATCATACTCAAAGGAGTAGAGAAATGATCTACATTTTACTGCCAGTAATGTAAATGGAACAAAAAGGAGATATTTATACCACCTCGAAATGATGGAAATAGTGGATTTGTATGGATAATGAGGTGATTAAATTGATAATTATAGATTCGAGAATGAAGTTAAATAATAAGAAGATTAATCGATAATTTGATTTTGTTACTGTGGGATCTAATTATTAAAAGAGTATATTCTCAGGTATATTCTAAAACTTAAGTGATATAGAGTATACCATAAGAATAAAAGATGTAATGATGAGATTATATGGAAGTAGATATAGGGAGGAAATGATTGTCTCCTGATATAATTATGATAAAAGATGGTAAATAGTAAAGTCTGCAAATGAGCTGCATCATGTGATGAAACAAATATGAAAGAGTATTGGGGATAATAATGAAGAATCTAAAAGAGATATGATAATATAGAAGTGATTATAGACTGATAGTCTAATGAAATCACTTCTCCATTATCAAACTCTTAGATTCTTTAGTGCCATAGTCGAAATATGATTAAAAAGATGATGAGAATGTATGTGAAGTCCCAGTGAGCACTATATGTGATGGGAATCTCTGAGTAGCTATATGTTATGGGAAATAGCAAAAGGCTCTGAGATTCCAAACCTATAGATAGCACCGCTTCATACATGATGTAAATATGTGAGCGTAGTATGGAAACGCTCGATGATATGTTGAGAGAGCGGATGCACGAGATGTGAAAGCTACTGGACAATTACATACTATTGATTAAAATCGGTAAATGATCATTATCGAAACGTATCGACTTGGCACCAAATAAGAAAGATGGATGATGAACAATATGAGTCATATGTGATATGAAAAGGAGTGGAAATGGATAAATCCCAAGTGATAAGAAATTTATGGGAGTATAAATATATGATGAGAAATGATACCTAGTGGTATAAAAGGCGATTATGATGTTAAAGTTATACTGGCAGTATAATATGGAAGACGATCAAAAGGTCAAGAATGATAAGTATACAAGTCGATAAGCATACAGGATGCTACCACCTTTTGGACTTAAGTTAAATTCGGAGGACCGAATTTCTTAAGGTAGGGAGAATGTGATAACCGCAAATTTTCCAATTATTGGAAATTATTAATATTGGAAATTAATATTAAAGAAAATACATAAGAGGAAATAAATAAATTAATTTTGATATTTTATACATGTCGAAAGAAAGATGTGATAGAATCGAAAATTTCGATGTTGTATAAAGGTAAAGTTAGCTTCACTCAAAGGTTGATCAAAGTTGATCAAATTTATGATTAATTAGGATTGAGAAATAAATAAATAAATGAAAATTTAATAAAAAATATGAGCTGGACAGAATATAGACTGTGCAGTGGCAAAAAGAAGAAAATAAAGTGACTTTGAAGGTTAATATGGACTTTAAATAAATGATATCTGAATTTTATTAATTAAAATTAATTAATGGCCAATTAAATTATGGCAACAAATCAGCCTTCATTAAATTTCTTCAGCTGAGAGCACCGCCTCAATCATTTCTGGTTCTATCTGGTTCTATCTCACGTTTCTGTCATTTCTCTCCTCCATCGATCTCCATCTTCCAGCTTTAAAACATCATTCTCCCATCATCAGACCAGTTAAACTTCTTCATAACACTTTATCCTCATATCCATAGCTCTCAATTTATCAAGGAAACTCAGCCAAAAATCGCCCAAAAGAGGTTCCCTGGCTGCTGGATAGTGGTGTGGTATAGGTGAGAATAATTTTCAGCCTACACTTCATGCATTTTAATTAGTAATTTATGATGATGTTGGTTAGGGAAATGATATGTAAGAATATTATTTGGAATGAAAACATATAGAGATGAAATAGGACTGAACTTATTTGATGAGTTGTGGCGTTAAGGGCTAAAGAAATCTTACTGCTGTGTGCGTGTGAGGTGTAAACAGTCAAAACAAGAAATTCTGTTGTGTGGTATATGACGTAGAGAGTAGAAACAGAAATTCAACATGAAAATAAATTAGTATTACATATCTACATAAAACCATACTGTCACGGGTTGCTATGAGGGTTTCAAAGAGGCAAACACGTGATATATAAATGGTGTGAAAAGCTGAAAGTAGAGGCTGAACCGATTAGAGAGTAAGACCTAGAACCGAAAACAGAAAACAAAACCTGAAGTTGTGTTGATGTATGCGTGTGGCATGGCTGATTTGAGATCAAAAATAAATATGGGAGAAAATTTCATGGACATGGGACCCTGTTGTCGGTTGGGCAGTAAATTAGAAGATATAAAATAGTTTTTAGGTGTGAAAACAGAATAGAGGGGAGTTGGAAACCGAACAGAAAATGGAGATGGCAGGAAAGTCAAATAAGGGGCTATGAGGTGTGAAAATAAGAGAGGAAGATAAAGTGTTGTGTGTGACGTGAAACAAGAAAGAAAAATAGCTGAGCGTACATGAAAATGAAGAGGAAAATAGACTGAAATTGTCTACATGAAAAAGTCAATAAAAAAGGCTGATTTTGGCGTGGTTAAAGGAGGATCAAAAGCTAAAATTGTGATGAATGGTCAAGATGAAGAATAAAACCACATAATGCAAGTATAGTCAATGAGAATATGTTGCTACCATGAAAAGAGAAAAACATGGACTGAATTAATGAGAAAGGACCAAAAGAAAAATGGTCAATGATAAGAGCTAGTGATGAGAATATGTAATCATAGAATTTAAGAAACTAAAACACATGGATATAGTCAATGTGAGGGAGGGGGCTGCCGGTTATGGATTAAATGAAGAGAATATAATTTTTTTATTTTAGTTCTATTAGTGGAACAATACAAAAAAAAAAGGGGGCAGCTTACATAAGTGATGCATTGACTAAAAATTGAAACAATATATTTTAATTATAAAAAGGTCATTTGGTTATGATAGAAAAGAGAGAAAGGATGGCATTAAAAATAGCCATTTTTAATTATGAGAATCTACTTATAATTATGGTCTCGATATAAATCATAGCTTAAAATAAAATGAAAATTTAGCTAATGATTGCGATGAATATAATTGCAGTCGAAAGCTCGGCGTTCGAGAGGAGCACAAGATAATGCGATCTCGATACTCAGGTAAGGGATGCATGTGCAGCACTGTAGGGATATTCAGTCTGCATGTTTTAATTACGAAATATTTTATGAAAATATTTTATGAAATTATTATGATAAATGATTGGTTGGAATTTGGAATGAAGTACTGGCTGGAAATTATAAACTGTATTTTCCGTGCAGGAGGCTAGCCAATCGGCAGCCGTTATACTGCCGAAAAATTACCGAAAAATTCTCGAAAAATTACTGAAAATCATAATAAATGATTTTATGTCACGAGAAATGATTTTCAAACACGAAAATCGAGAAAAAAAATATTTTTATAAAAACATGAATAAAATGAAAGTGGTTTTACATTTATTCATGTTTTCGAAAATGGTGATAATGAAATCACCGAAAATCCTCTCCGAGAATGGTGATAATGAAATCACCGAAAAATTCTCTTGATATGTAAGTTACACGTAATACGAGATGAAAAATGAAAAGAAATAAAGTGAATATTTTTATATATATTTCTTAAATATTCACTAAATGGTTTTATGACCTTTATGGTTTTAAATGATGAAATTATATATTTTATAAATTTCATAAAGGTTTTCTGATGATGAAAAATACGGTTTTGAGACTAGATGGCATCCTATCATGCTGATATGTGATATGTGATATGTAACATGTGATATGTAATATGTGATATGTAGTCCCGACCGACACCTGATCAGTGATCCGCCGAGGACAATTATAGACTATGGCCATAGATCTGACATGATTATTCATACCTTTCGGGGTCTATAGCATGATATGAGTGACGACCCAATGGACGGGCTGGGCGTGCGTGCCTAAGTCTCCATATATGAAAATGTTTTATATGATATGTGATATGTGAAATGTAAATGTTTTACATGATATGTTACAAGTTAAATGAAAGAGATTGACAGCATTTTACATAATGCTTATTTCAGTACTGATTTTAGTACTACGAGATGATTTTCATATGATATGTGATATGAACATGTAATATGTTTTCAAAAGGAAGAAGAGTTTATAAGTCTAATATTCTTACTATGATTTGAAATTGAATATTAGACTATATGTGACATGAATATGTGATATGTTTTTCAAAAAGGAAAGAGGAGGAAAAATAAATCTAATATTCTTATTTTGAAATTTAAATTGAATATTAGATTTAAATGATATATATGTTATACGAAAATGATTTAATAGCTGATTTTGCTATTTAAAGTGCTGTACTAATTATGGTTGTACAGTAAAACATGAAATGAGTTTTAAATGAGAATGATGAGAATTTAACTAATATTCTTTTCAAGAATATATGAATATTAGTTACTTTATTTAAATGCTTTATTTTATAAAAGCATTATTTTGAAAAGAATATGAAAATGTTATGGAATAAAAAGGTAAAAGGGATTAAAATTTCAAACGAAAAGGAAATTATTCTCTACAGTTGCTTCTAGGTTCCGGGACAAGATAGGTATTTCAAAATACCTACCTTACTCCATCCGGATCCCTAGCCGACTGTAGTATCTTTCCTACATGCGAGCCTAGAGCCCATAGGAAAAATGAAAAAAATTTTCAGCATATAGGAAGCTGAATATCAAGTATGCATATAATTTCCTTACTGAGCCGTGGTTTGCTCATCCCTTAATATTAACATTTCAGGTTTTCGAGGACTAAGAGTCTGACATCTAAAGGACTTCGGCTGTGCATTTGGGGACGATGCGACAGCTCGACTTATGACATGAGGTACGATCATTTATTTTCTGTATTTAGACATTTTCACAGTACTATTTTCTTATGAAGTAAGATAGGGGATGTATTTCATATTATAAGTTAATATGAAATTGTTAATATGTAAAAGAAAAGTAAAGTATCGCAGACAGCCCAACCAAATAAGATGTATAGAAAAAGGTGAAAAATAGGGTAACGGGCTGTGACACCATATCTCCCACTTGGAACGTAACCACTCCAGTAGGTAACAAAGTTAATTGAAACAAGGAAACCACAACATCCTTTGATTGACAGCTTAGAAATTGGTGCATCGACATTGGTTGAGGTTGCCACTGTTTTATTCCTTGTAAATGCACCTTTTCTGACTCCTATGTGAAGTCCATTGTCAAGTACTGATAATCAATCATGATCGGGCCTAGCAGCTGTAACCATTGTGCACCAAGTACAACATCAACTCCCTGTACTGGTAGGACATAAAAATCTACCAGGAATACATGTTTTTGGATTTGGATTGGTATCTTTGCACAATGTCCTTCACACAACAACACCTCTCCATTCCCAACCATAGCCTCAAATTTATGACTAGTATCAACAGTTAGATTCAATTTGGAAACGATGCTAGATTGCAAAAAATTATGAGTGCTACCACCATCAATCAAGATATGAACCTTGGTTTTAGCAATGAAACCCGAAAAACGTAGGGTTTGAGCAGGCACCACCCCTGTCATTGCATGAAGGCTGATGTGAGGTGTTTCTTCGACAGCAAATTGATCTGCTTCTGGTGCGTACGTTGTTGCTACTGCCTCAGTGGTCTCTTCACTAGATTTTCCTTCATCTGGAGCTATTAATATATGAACTGAAGCACGACAATTATGGCCAACTGTATACTTATCATTACAGTAGAAACACAACCCTTTGGCTCTCCTTTCTTGAATTTGACTCTGAGTCAGTTTCTGGATTATAGGTTTTTGGTTACTTGAAGATGGAAGTTGTTTGCAAATGGTTTCAGGTACTGGTTTGAGTGCAATTTGTTGGGTTGCGATATACTGGGGTTGATGTGTTTGTGGTGTAGGTAAGATAGGTGGCAGTGAAGAATGTAATGTGGGGTAAACATTTTTAAGGTTTAATTTGGTTTCTTGAATCTTGGTAAGGGCTATTGCTTTTGTCAATGAATGGGGTTGAAAAGCCATTACCTCATGTTGTATTTCTGGTTTCAAGCTTGACACAAACAACTCAGAAGAAACGACTCTGAAAGACCATTCACCCGATTTGATAAAGACTCAAATGCCTCTTGATATTCAACTACAGACCCTTTCTGCACCAACTTTGTCAATTGCCCTTGATAGTCTTCTAACTCTGAAGGTCCAAATCTAGTTTGTAGTGCATCCAAGAAAGCGTTCAAACTTAGAATCTGGGTGTTTTTGAAAAGCCATTGATACCATGCAAGAGCTTTGCTATCAAAGTAAAAAGGTGCTACTTGCAAACGCTGATCTGGTGGGGTTCCATGAAAATCAAAGAATTGTTGAATCTTGAAGATCCAACCCGTGGGATCTCCACCATCAAATCTTGGTACATCAATCCGTAATGGTTTAAGGTTCACTGGTGCAATACCTGGTGTATTGGAGGGAGCTCGAACATTTGGTTGTGAGTTGACAGGAGAAGAACTTGCATGTTGATGCTTACCCTGCTCTGCATTTGCATATAATGTAGAAATCTTGAATCCAAGGTCATTTAACTGTGTGGAGATATTTGCAACATTCACGCCTAAAGACTCCATGTCTGTACGCATTTGAGAAACTTCTGAATGCACTTTAGAGATCTCAGATTGGAACTGTGTGATTAATTGTTCTTGTTTTTCGACCCAATCCTCAAGGGACCTGTTTCTTGTGGACGCCATGATCAAAGAATGAAAGCACCAATTGATAGACCCTTAGGCAGAATCTATCAAGAATCCAGAAGTTGAACAAGAATAAGATGAGAAAAGAATAAGAATGACAGAGGATGAGAAGAGCTCTTACTGATGTTATTCATTCCCTCTCTTGTACATTGATTACAATCGTATTTATAGCGGTAAACTACAGTCATCAAAGTAACAACTATCTGTTATCTATTTCCCGCCCATGTAACTAATACAACTGCCTTAACCTTCTGATTACAGCTGTCTACTAACTCTCATATATAGCAGGCTTCTTAATCCCTTCTTTGCACGTGTCAAGGCAATACTCTGTTGCTTCTTGCTGTCTTCCAGCCTTTCCTTTGCACTATGGTCCTCGTTGGTGAATTCTTCTCCTACTATCATATCAGATGGGGAGAGAGCAAATTGTTGCTTTCTGTCTCTGATCTTTGTTCAGTTGAATGTGTTGCTGGGATATTGAGAGTTTAGATCAAAATTTGTAAATGATGCATTGGGCACCATAGTCACCTTTTTCTCCATTTTACAAATGAGTTGAATTTGTGCCAAAGCAGTTCAACACTTCCTCTAGTTTAATTTTATTTTGTAAATTGGATAATTTGAAGCATTGTCGCTTGCTACTTGCTAGCCGATACCCTTTTGAGTTTTGATCAATACTTTATTGATGTTGGATGTTCCCAGACAAGGTCAAGGAAGCACATAGGAAAGTAATGGTTGCAAACTGATGCATTGCAGCCTACATCATGTAGGTAAAGTCGTAAAGATGAAGCTAAAGTGTAAAGATGTGATGTTGGCATGTTGCTGGCTGGTGCTGTTGAGGAAAAAAAACCTGCGATATCCGATCCGATCCGATCCGATTGAGTGCGGATCGGATATATCCGGATATTGGAGGGTGTCGGATACGGATACGGATCAGCTGGCTGATATCCGAATAGGTTCAGATCGGATAAAAAATAACCGAAAATCCGAACTGATTCGATCCGAATGCACCCCTACGTGTATATACCAAAAAATATTATTTAAATATTCACATTACCGAATTTGATGAAAATGAGACTACCGAAAATTCCTTCTATATGTTTTACAGTATATGAAATGGTTTGTAAAGTGAAAAGGGGAAAAGTGAATATTTTATAGATTAGTTTCCATAAATATTCACTATATGATTTCATAAGACCTTTGTGGACTAATTTATGATTTTACCTAATTTATTAATTTCCATAAAGGTGACATGATGATGAGAATACTGTTTTTGAGACTAATAGGCCCCTTTATCATGCTGATATGTGATATGTGACATGTATTTAGTCCCGATTGACACCTGATCAGTGTACGACGAGGACATTTACAGACTATGGCCATAGATCTGATATGATGATTATTCTACCTTACAGGAACTATAGCATGATATATCTTGGGTGATGCCTTAGTCTCCACCATTTTATGTTATGAAAATGATGATTTTAAATGGATGATGAGATTATGTGATATGTGATTATTTACATGTTTTCCACGAAAGGGATGATGATTCCTAAGTAGTTTACTATACTAAAGAGAGTACAATACTGTTTTATGAAATTTCAGTGATATATGTAATATGTGATATGTTTTCAAATGAAAAGGAAGATTTATAATCTAATATTCTTTTTATGATTTAAATTTGAATATTAGATTATTTGATTAAAAGTTTCATACGATGAAAGTATTGATTTTGAAATGAATATGAAATGTTATGGAAAGGTAGTTTATTTCAAAATTCAAGACTTACTCCCTATAGTCACTTCTAAGTTCTGGGACAAGACAGGTATTTCAAAATACCTTCCTTATTGCATCCAGATCCCTAGCCGACTATAGTATCCTTCCTTTTAGGGTCCTTAGCACACCTATAAGAATTAAATGATTTTATAGCATGTAGATTTTGCGATATCAAATATTACATACAATTCCTTTACTGAGCTGTGGTTTGCTCACTCTTTTTTTTTTTACATCTACAGAGTGTTTCCAATGACTGCGTGATTATCATCTGAAGATTCTGGCTGTGCTCTGAGTACCTGGAGGCAGCTAGCTTATATCCTGGAAGTATAATAATTTATTTTATATCTTCAGACTTATTTTACAATACTACTGTGTTGTATTATAAACAGGGATGTAAATGATAAATGAATTATGATATGTAAATATTTTTACCAAGTGGTAAATTACAGCTATGAATGTTTACTGTATAAAGGAAATGAGAAATAAAGGCATCACAGATAGCCCAACCTTTGTAAAATGTGTGAAAAATGGAAAATACTGTATATACAGGATGTGATAATATTTATTGGTATCAGAGCAAAGTTAGCCTAATGTCTATCGGTGTCCTTATGATAAAGCGAAGTGGTTAACATCCTCTGCAGTACTATATAGTCTAGATATATAAATAAGTCACTAACAGATTATTGGAAAATTGTTTATGTTGTGTAAAAATTAATGGATGACGGGTAACTAGTGCGACTAGGGGTCGAGGCAGAGGTAGGGTAGAGCAGAATCCGAAGCCATACACGCCAGAGCCTGCTCACCCACCGCAGCCTGAGAGCCCGAACACTAGGATGTCTCGGATGGATTGGATGTTGGCAGATTTCATCGCCATGTATCACGCAGATAGAGCTGCTGATCGAGCAAAGAGGGAGTGAGCAGCTCCACTAGTTGCACCACCTCCTGCACAGCCTGCTCTTGAGCCTCAGCTTGCACCACAACCAGTACAACAGGCATAGGCCATTCCCCCACTGCCACCAGTACAGCTGCCCATGGATGTAGAGTCTTATTATGATGTGGCATTAGTGCAACAGTTTACTAAGCTTAATCCATTGAAGTTTAAGGGAGATCGAGACCTACTAGTGGCAGAACAGTAGGTGACAGCTATAGAGAAGCTATTCAGATATATAAGATGCTTAGATATAGAGAGAGTAGAACTAGCAGTGTTCTAGATGACAAATGACGCGGAGCACTGGTGGAAGTCCGCACAGACAGTACTAATTGCCCAACATTCGGTGATCACTTGGGAGATATTTGTGGGTGCCTTCTGCCACCAGTATGTACCCAACACAGCTCAAAAGAAGTTACAGTAGGAGTTTATGGAGCTGGTACAGGGTAGTATGACAGTGGATCAATATGAATCGAAGTTCACTATGCTGAACAGATTTGATCCACTGACATCGGTAGACGAGCGGCATAAGATTGATCGATTTAAGGCTGGGCAAAGAGCATCTATCAGATCTAAGTTTGCTCCATTTGACATTTCGTACTTATGATAAGGTGGTTAGACAGTCTCAGTTGTACGAGTAGGATTTTGAGCAGTTTCATGTTAAGCCGGCATCGAAGGGTAAGCTAAAGGGAAAGGGTAAAGCGAAGAGGGGTGCAAAGGACAGATCAATAGAGATCAACCTAAGAGGGCTAGATTATTGGGCATGCAGATTTTGAAGGGGTGATCTACGAGATTGGTTGCTACAACCCCTACCACAATCCCACCTCGACATCGAGGAGTACTGCGACTAGGTGTATGCTGTGTGGTCGGCCGCATGGTACACGGCCTTGCTATTTTACTGACTAAGGCCTATTTTAGATGTGGGCAGATGGGACATTTTATGAGGGGTTGCTCGATGCTTTGAGAGTCCACTTCTTCTACTGTTCCAACCCCTATTCCACCAGTACTGGTACCAGCAGCTCAAACATAGACAAAGAGAGCTACACCATCGCAGCCGAGATGGGTGACTACAGTGGAGAAGGGTAAGAAGCCCATGACTCAGGGAAGGGTGTATGCACTAGATCAGGAGACTACCGATGCCTTCACAGATGTTATTAAAGGTAAAATTTACATTTTCGATATACTTGTAATTGCATTATTCGATCCCGGCTCTACTAATTCGTTTATATCACCTGCTTGTGCTAACAGAGTCCCAGTAGAATTGGAGCCATTAGGATATCTTTACAAGTAAATACACCTTTTAAATAAGCACAGACGACAGATGTAGTGTACAAGAATTGTAAAGTAACTATAGGAGAGAAGAAAACGACAACTAACCTGATTTTGTTGACGATGTATGACTTTGATGTAATATTAGGGATGGAATGGTTAGCTGCGAATTTTGTTAACTTAGATTGCTACACTAAGTTTGTTATCTTCTCTCAACCAGAACGATATATTGTAAAACTTTTTGATAAGTTATAATGAAATGATATAATTACTAAATTGTTTAAATATTATGTAGATGTGTTAAAGGTTTCATTGCGCATGTGGAGGATGTGGAAAAGAGATGTCCTGAGCTATATGAGATTCTTATGGTCAGGGACTTTCTGAACGTATTCCCAGAGGATTTATCAGGATTACCACCGGATCGGGAGATCAAGTTTACCATTGACTTGGTACCCGACACGGAGCCCATTTCTAAGCCCCCATATCGGATGGCATTGATGGAGTTAGAGGAGCTTAAGAAGCAGCTCCAAGAATTATTGGATAAGGGATTTATCTGTCACGGTGTATCTCCGTGGGGCGTATCGATTTTATTCGTCCGAAAGAAGATTGCAGCCTTTGGTTATGCATTGATTATCGGATTTTGAACAAGGTGACCATTAAGAATAAGTATCCCCTGCCCAAGATCGATGATTTATTTGATCAACTAAGGGGTGCACAAGTGTTTGGTAAGATTGACCTCCGATCAGGCTACCATCAGCTTAAGATTCGGGATTCGGATGTTCCCAAGACAGCATTCTAGACTCAATATGGACATTATGAGTTTCTGGTGATGCCGTTCGAGTTTACTAATGCCCATGTAGCATTTATGGACTTGATGAATGAGGTGTTTAAGCCCTATTTGGATCAGTTCGTGATTGTGTTTATAGATGATATCTTGGTGTACTCTAAGTCTCCGAAGGAGCATGAGCAGCATCTCCGTATAATCCTACAAACCCTCAAAGACCAGAAGTTATACGCTAAGTTTAGTAAGTATGAATTCTAGCTAGATCACATTACTTTTCTGGGACACATAGTGTCGAAGGACGGGGTGTCTGTTGATCCATCCAAGATTGAGGCCATAATACAGTGGGAGCGGCCTAAGACAATGATTGAGATTCAGAGTTTCTTGTGTTTAGTCGGATACTACTGCCGGTTCGTTGAGGGGTTCTCTAGATTAGCTGCTCCGCTTATGCAACTCACACATAAGGATGTTAAGTTTGAGTGCTCAGATGTGTGTGAGCACAACTTCTAGGAGTTGAAGCAGAGACTTACTATAGCTCCAGTACTTGCCTTTCCCAGTGGATCAGGTGGATTTTTGGTATATATAGAGGCTTTCGCACAGGGATTAGGTGTGTCTTGATGCAAAATGGTTGGGTGATTGCATATGGTTCTAGGCAACTGAAGGAACATGAGAAGAACTACCTGACCCATGATCTTGAGTTAATCGCTGTGGTGTTTGCACTAAAGATATGGTGGTACTACCTTTACGGTGAGACTTTCCAAATCTATATAGACCATAAGAGTTTGAAATATTTATTCTCGTAGCGATAGTTAAATATGAGATAGCGGAGATGGATGGAGCTGTTAAAGGATTACGACTGCAAGATATTATACCAATCGGGGAAAGCAAATGTGGTCGCAGATGCTCTGAGTTGAAAGCATGTGGCTATGGTATCATATATGATGGTCAGGAAGCACGAGTTGTTAGAGCAGTTCTTAAACCTTAGTATTAATGTTGTTTCCTCTGAGAGTTATGGATTCACGACTAGTTTCAAGATTGAGCCGGATTTGATGGGACAAATCAGAGATGCTTAGAGGATAGATGATTATTGCATAGAGGTTCCCAGTCAGGTACAGATGGGAGTACAGTCAGATTTTGAGATTGGCACTGATGGGATCTTGAGGTTCAGAAGCCAGATCTGTGTTCCTGATAATCGCCAGCTCAGAGACTTGATTCTGACAAAGGCCATCACCTCCAAGTGCACTCTGCACCCAAGCAGTACTAAGATGTACCAAAATTTCCGAAGGGTATATTAGTGGCCGAAGATGAAGAGAGACATCGCAGAGTTTGTTGCTAGATGTTTTACTTGTCAGCAGGTTAAGATCGAGCATCAGAAACCTGTAGATTTATTGAAGCCTTTACCGATTTCTACATGGAATAGGAGCACATTATGATGGACTTCATCATGGGTTTTCCTAAGACTCGAAGGAATTATGATGCTATATAGGTGATTGTGCATAGATTGACGAAGTCCGCCAACTTTTTGGCTATGTATGTATGGGAGATAGTGAGGCTACATGGTGTTCTGATGAGCATCACATCGGATTTGGATTCCAGTTTACGTCTCATTTTTAAGAGAGATTTCAGGAGGCTATGAGATCCCGATTGAATTTCAACACCACCTTTCATCCACAAACTGACGGGCAGTTCGAATGAGTGATACAAACGCTCAAGGATATATTGAGGGCATGTGCATTGGATTTTAAAGGCTCGTGGGACGACCACTTGCCATTATGTGAGTTTGCATATAATAATAGCTATCAGATGAGTATCGGCATGGCACCATATGAGGCATTATATGGTAGAAGATGTAGATCTCTGATTACATGAAAGAAGCGGGAGATCGAAAGTTACTGGCTCCCGATTTGGTAGAGTAGGTTTTGAGAGATGTACAAATTAGTTGTGAGAGGTTAAGGATAGCAAAGAGTCAGTAGAAAAGTTAAGCAGATACGAGACGCCGACCACTTGGGTTCCTACCAGATGAGTTTGTATTTTTAAAGGTTTCCCTATCTAAAGGTATAATGAGATTTGGTAAGAAGGAAAAATTGAGTCCTCGATACATCAGACCATTCGAGATCTAGATCCTGTGGGAGACGTGGCGTACAGATTGGCACTACCACCGGAATTATCAACAATGTATAATGTATTCCATGTCTCGATGCTCAGAAAGTACCATCTAGATCCATCCCATGTAATTCGATACGAGCCATTGGAGATACGAAAGGATATGAGTTACATGGAGAGACCTATTCGGATCCTGGATTAGAAGGATACGGTATTGGGATCTAAGACGATTCCATTAGTGAAAGTGCTCTTGCAGTACCATTCCAAGGAGGAAGTGATATAGGAATTACAGAGTTTAATGCAGGAGAAGTACCCAGAGCTATTCCAGTGAGTGGTCCAGACATAATTCGGAGGACTGAATTTCCTAAAGGTGGGGAGGAAATGTGAGAACTGATTATTTTGTACTGTACATGTGTATATATGTAATTTTTAATTTATTTTTTAATATATTCGTAAATTTCAAGTAAATAGTGATGTGGGCCTCACTTGGATTTTCGTGCCTAGATGTATATATGATTAAAGGAACAGTGTATAAATGGTGTAATAATGATATTATGAAAATTTGAGATCCAAAATACCTTGTTTGCATCATTTTGGGAAGTGTGACAAACAAATTGAAAAATGATGGTTATGTCCCGAGTGTAATTCTATAAATTGCACCCAAACAAAATTGAAATGGGACGAAGTAAAAATATCATGATATTTTACATGAAAAGTAGGTTAAAACAGTGTCAAGAGATTTATCGAATCGATCGTTAAATCAGAAAATTTCGTTGGCAGTCTGTGGGAACAAAATCGTAATTTCTCACTATCCCTACGCCGTGCGTCGACGAAACCACTTCTAATAATCAAGATACATTAAATAAGAGTAATTGGTGCTGGAATCCAAAATTTTGGAGCATGATTACATAGTTTTTACGACTACAGAACCTTAAGGGCAAAATTATCCGAAATTTACATAACTAGGGGAATTTTGGTCATTTGGCCTACTTCTAGAAATCTCTTCATAAGCCCATCAGCAGCTAACCTGCACTATTCATCATCCTCCCCAACAAGCCCCATGCCATTAAAGAAGGAAGAAAGGAGAAAAATAAACAAACCTTCCTATCTCACTATACACACACAATTTCAACAAAATTTTAACTACAAAATTAATCTACTCTCTCTCCTCTACTTACCTATACCCATAGATCATTGTATAAGCCACAATACAAGGAGAAAGAGCCTCAAAGTTTCGGCCAAGTAAGGTACATTACTATCCATCATGCTTCTTTTTATTTTAATAGTCTAGATTGGTTCCTTAAGGCATGATAAGCATGTTCATGAGATTAGATTCAATCAAATGTTGCAAAATAAAAAGTTGCCATGAGAAGGGGTGTTCGACCAACATAGGAACTATAAAAAATCATGGCTTTTCATTCATGAAATTGGTGCTATATGATGAAATGCATAAGGCTAAGCAAGGATATGCCATTAGATCATTGAAAAACACTAAGGAATTCACGATGATGAATTTGGCCATGACAAGGGGACTAAGATCCATGGCTGATTTTGATGATTTTAGGGTACATTTAGACTGTAGAAATTACAAGGA
The DNA here is from genome assembly GCA_031772115.1 of Heritiera littoralis. Taxonomy (NCBI): domain Eukaryota; kingdom Viridiplantae; phylum Streptophyta; class Magnoliopsida; order Malvales; family Malvaceae; genus Heritiera; species Heritiera littoralis. The sequence continues at coordinate 698,574 of JAPDPK010000038.1, read as the reverse complement.
GTCTGCTAGAATGCTCGGGTTTAAAATTTGAAGCAAAATGAAGAAGTTATTGTTGGCTCTATAGGCTATACCGAGAGGGGGGTGAATCGGTTTTTAACTAACCTTTAGGTTGTTTTTCGATTCCTCTAAATTCACTAGCCTATATTAATGTATTCTAAGTTCTCTAGGTTATGCAAGCATGCAATCCAAATTCAATACAATAAACACAAATATAATTGCAAGTAAATAAAGAGAGAAGGGAAAGAGAAATGTACGCAACCGATTTATAGAGGTTTGGCAACCTTGCCTACGTCCTCTACCTTGAGACGATCCTAAGGATTTTCCCCAAATTCACTAACTTGAATTTGTCTTTACAATCTCTCTTTTTCAAGGCTCAAGAGAAACCTCCCTCTTTTTCTAAGGCTAAAGAGAAACCTCCCCTTTACAAGGTGTGTTTATGTTTACAATGAATGTAATCAAAGAAAGACCTCTAGGTAGGTAAGTGATTACAATGATTAAGCACAAGGAAATTCCTATACAATAGTTGTGCTATGCTATACAAAGATGAAGAGTATGATAGAATATGAAGACTTTGTAGCACTTGTGATTTTGATAGGCTTAAGGAAAATGAAGAAGATGAAGAAAGATGTTGTTTAGCTGTTCTTCTTCCTTCCTTTAGCTTCCAAGCCTTTATTTATAGTCTCTTGGGTTGTTTCTAAACGTTAGTAGGAGCCAAAACTGAATATTGCTGTTGTATCTCACAGAAACTAGCCGTTGGGCACTGTTTTTGTGAAAAGGGATCAATCCGTATTTTCCAGAATGCCTTCCAATGCATTCTTCCATGAAGGGATCGATCCCTTTCCTTAGGGGATCGATCCCATGCTTCCAGAAAGCATTTCTTGCACTTTTCTAGACCATTTGGGTTAGAAATGATGTAGACTTTGATTTTAATTCAACCCAAAACATTTTAGAATTTTGTGGGAGCTTTTCTTGACTTTCTCAAATGAAAACATAGTCCAAAAACTCATTAAGTAATTTATAAAGGTTGTGTTCAAATATATTCTTGAAAACATTACTTAATGAAAATATTCAAAACCATTTTATAAAGTATTAAGACCAATACGAATATCTCATTAAATCATGATCTTAGACTTAAAATGGTTTGAGAAAATCATGTGTGATAAAGCAAATTTACAATATGAATCAAAACATAAAAGATCACTTAAGTTTTTGTCATTTCAAAATACATATGTCAATTTAAAGCTAACAGTTATGTTATACTACCAGTAAAATTTATACTGCAAAAATAATTGCTGTGTCCAATGTGGCTACATTGAGACATGAATAATGGCTTAAAAATAAGAATTCAATGAGCTAATAATTTTGGTAAAATTATTTGCAGCTTAGGAGTAATGAATTACGGTTGGTGCGCTCGAAAGAGTCGAATACGACAAATAGGTAAGGGATGCGTATGTGATTTATAAGGATATCTCAAGTGCATGATTTAATATGAATGATTTTATAAGAATATTTTTGAAATGATATGCTTTGGAAAGTGTGAAAATGTGGCTGTTTGTGAATTTTGGAACTATATTGAAATTGCAAGAACGCTAGGGAAGTAGCAATCGTTATGCTGCTGAAATTTCTTAGAAAATTCTTCGAGAATATCATAAAATATTTTAATGCATATTGAGATAATTTCCTAGCCTTGGAAATGATATATTTATTATTTTTCATAAAACGTGAATATACTGAAAATTATTATTTAAATATTCATGTTATCAAATTTGATAAAAAAGAGATTACCAAAAATTGTTTCTATATGTTTTACAGTATATGAAATGATTTATAAAGTGAAAATGGGAAAAGTGAATATTTTATAAATTATTTTCGATAAATATTCACTATATGATTTCATAAGACCTTTATAGACTAATTTATGATTTTACCTAATTTATTAATTTCCATAAAGGTGACATGATGATGAGAATACTGTTTTTGAGACTGGTAGGCCCCTTTATAATGTCGATATGTGATATGTGACATGTGATATGTGATATGTGACATGTGATATGTATTCAGTCTCGGTTGACACCTGATCAATGTACAATAGATGACATTTATAGACTATGGCAATAGATCTGATATGATGATTATTTTACCTTACGGGTATTATAGCATGATATATCTTAGGTGATGCCTTAGTCTCCACCATTTTATGATATGAAAATGATAATTTTAAATGGATGATGAGATTATGTGATATGTGATTATTCACATGTTTTCCATGAAAGGGATGATGATTCCTAAGCAGTTTACTGTACTAAAGAGAGTATAATACTGTTTTATGAAATTTCAATGATATATGTGATATGTGATATGTTTTCAAATGAAATGGAAGATTTATAATCTAATATTCTTTTTATGATTTAAATTTGAATATTAGAATATTTGATTAAAAGTTTCATAAGATGAAAGTATTGATTTTGAAATGAATATGAAATGTTATGGAAAGGTAGTTTATTTCAAAAATCAAGACTTACTCCCTATAGTCGCTTCTAGGTTCTAGGACAAGACAGGTATTTCAAAATACATTCTTTACTCTATCCGGATCCCTAGCTAACTATAGTATCCTTCCTATTAGGGTCCTTAGCACACCTATAGGAATTAAATGATTTTATGGCATGTACATTTCACGATATCAAGTATTACATATAATTCCTTTACTGAGCTGTGGTTTCCTCACTCCTTTATTTTTAACATTTACAGAGTATTTCTAGTGACAACGTGATTATCATTCGAGGATTCCGGCTACGCTTTGAGTACCCTGAGGCAAGTAGCTTATATCCTGGAGGTATAATTATTTATTTTATATGTTCAGACTTATTTTACAATACTACTATGTTGTATTATAAATAGGGGATGTAAATGATAGATGAATTATGATATGTAAATATTTTTATTAAATGGTAAATTACAGCTATGAACGTTTACTGTATAAAGGAAATGGAAAATAAAGGCATTGTAGACAACCCAACCTTTGTAAAGTGTGTGGAAAAATGTAGAATACTGTATATACAGGATGTGACAATCAGTACTGAAATGCAAGTTTGAGTACAAAATGAATAACTATACATCATATACCTTCAAGGGTGGTATAAAAACCTCAAAGGACGTGTCGGAACCCCTCGTACAGGAACATCTACTGTAAATAATTTGGAAGAAAGATGAGGGGGTGAGCTTTAAAGCCCAATAAGAAATACATATAAAGAGACAAATACCATAAAACTATGTGCAAATTTCTAAAACATATTCTGAATATGGAATTCAAAAGATATTTTAGAAATGGAGTTTGGAAGGAGTTTTCTCTATAGCTCGTTAGGGCTTCAAGGCTGAGTAAGAAAGAATGCTTTAAAGCACTTCACTTGTCCCTTTTTCCTAACTCTTAAGCTATAGAGAATATCGAAGGATTTAATCAGAGAAGGAATTCATGCGATTCAAGAAGTCAAATCATGTTACTCATTAAGGCTTCAGGGCTGAGTAAGAAAGGATGCTTTAAAGCACTTCACTTGTCCCTTTTTCCTAACTCTTAAGCTATAGAGAATATCGAAGGATTTAATCAGAGAAGGAATTCATGTGATTTAGGAAGTCAAATCATGTTAATGCTATGCATCAGAAAATAAATTATTTAATTCTAATAAAGTAATCATATTCGAAACACAAATCAGATCATATAATTGTCACAATTTCAATTCAAATCATGAATATTCATAATAAACCATTTCGGTTTCGAAATTCATATATCAAAGTGTTCAGAGTTCATATACAAAAATAAATATACATACTAGCATACACATACTAAGAAATGGAAACATATTAACGACTAAGTAACAATCATGCAATCCAGATATGCCCATAAGGGAAAGTGCAAATCAGATAGACTTATGGCCATAGTCCAAGGGGGTCTTCAGTTAGCACTGATCAGGTGTCAACTGTGTCTGTTGTGGACTGGATCAAAGTCACATAGCAATTCGAAGTATCAAAGTTCTAATACTTCCATGATCTTAGTTAGTCAATGTCTCAAAATGTTTATATTTATATTTTCGAAAGACAAAATTCAAAATAGTAATTTCAAACTTCACAAAGATTCATGAAAAAAATAAATATTAATTCTTTCAAAATTAAATAATTTATAATTATTTGCAAATATTTCTAAAATACTATATTTTGGTAATTTCCATAAAATCATAATTTCGAATGAAAATTCATAAATATTCCAAAATCATGCAAATTAATATTTTTCAAAACAGAATTCCCTAGAAAATTTCTATTTTTAAAGTGTTGCTTAAATTCTAGCCTAATTTGCGAAAACTAATATTTTTACGAAAATTCGACAACATAACGGTATAATTTTCCTAAAACATCTTGCAAGGCAAACGTAGTTTATAAACCCAAGGCAATTAATTTTAAAATCATTTAGTATCCCTTACGTTTCTTATATATATCTCGTACCTTAATTCAAGACAACCATGGCTTAATCAGGCAGTCCTGTAGTCAATATCCCAAAATTGAACTTGTAGGGTACCAATCACCACTGACTCCTAAACTGCAGAAAAATCATTTAAAACAATTAAATTTCCAAAATCGCCTTCTTATAATTTTTAAAAGCCCTAGGAGTATCTCCAAATTCCAGTATAACATCGTTTCGGTCTAATTCCTAATGAGCGGTAAAATTACAATTACTACTAATTCATCTTTGCTTTACAATCCGACTTCACCATCAGTCTTCTATTACTCTATACATTATTTTAGAACCCATTTTATATCAAATTGGGCACGATTCCATATGCCTCTTCATCATGGCTAAATATACACACATACCTATCTCTTAGTTTCATGCCACTTTAACATCAAAATCATGCTTTTCATATTCTCCACTTCATTATTTCTTCAAGACTTAATCAAATTAGGCATGATATCATTGAAATCCCATTTGGCCAAATACACCTAAGAATAGCACACTTGTGTGTTTTGCAAATTTGGTCTCATATTCTCTACACTTAGATATGTTAAGATCAATTTAAACAAAGCATCATACTAACCAAACTCCAAGTGGCTGAATCCTTCCTACCCTCCTAAACATTGATTTGTGTCATTCTAAGCCTATACACACATTTGAATAACCATAAAACTACAAGATATTCAAGTAGAAAACAAAAATGTAAAGCCTTTCTCTTACCCCCTCCTTGGACCGAATCTTTGTGCCCTCCTTTCACCAAGCAAATGGCTCCTCCATACTTGATCTCAAGGTATGTTGTAGAGGAGATCAGGGTGAACAAGTTTGCATAAGGGAAATTTTGGATTTAAAGAGGTTTTGATGGGGTTTCTCAAGGTATGGTCACTTAAGCTCTTATGAGAATGACAATAGTGGAAATGGCATAGATAGGAGAGTGGAAGATGGTGTGCACAGCTTGAAGATGAAATGAGTGTCATGTCCCGTAATATATAGTAAATATCATATTTCACACACACAACAGTAATCGGTTGGGTTGTCTGTGATGTCTTTATCACTATTCACTTTCACTAGTAACAGTAAATATATTTGTAAATAGTATTCATATTTATTTATAATTAATATTTACACAACTGTACCATTAATTTACATCCCCTGCACATGATTATACATCTGTAGTAGTGTACAAAGTAAGTTTGAATATATAAAAGTAAATAAATATACCTTCGGAACCTGATCGAAGCTGCCTCGGGGAATGATAGTGCAACCAAAATTAGTGGAACGGTATATATGCGATCACTACAAGTAATCCGTGGAGTGAAAAAATAAGGAATAAGCTAACGTGCTCAATAAGGGAATCATATGTGAAGACTGATACTATGAAATCTATATGCTAAAAACATTTATTCCCTAACGGTGCACTAAGGTACAATACAAGAAGGATACTATAGATGGCTAGGAAACCGGATGGAGTATGGGAGGTATTTTAGATAATATTTCATAATTAAATAATATTCAACCCAACATTGGTAAACATAGTACGATAAACAGTTTAGTAATTAGTATGTAAAAAAACTCAATATCAGTAAGCAATTTAGTACCAGCCAACAGTTCAGTAAAACAGTATAATAAATAGTAAAAGTACAGTGGAGACCAGGCAACACCCAAGATATATTATGCTATAAAAATATCCCAAAAAGGGAGAAACAATAACATGTGAGACAAAAGGCCATAGTATATGGAGTCCACAGTGTACACTAATCAAGTGACCATAGGGACGTTGATAATAGGATCAATATCTATCAGCAACAGTAAAGTAACAATAACACGTGACACGTGAGCATGATATGAAGCCTAACAGTCTCAAGACAATGTATATATAATAGAAACAACATTTATGAAATCAATTTCACTGATAATATCTTCAATCAATCTATAAATAGATATGTTGAAAATATATTTAGTTTATGAATAAAATTCATAAAATATTCATGCTTCAATATCATTTTCTAAAAATGTTCTATTTATCTAAAGAACAATAATAAATATATGTTGGTACCTTCACGTAATTAAAATTCAATAACACAAATATTTAAATATTGTTTTTAGTAAATAATGAAATAATGCAATTTAATTTAAGTCACATGGAAATCCATTGGAAGTTTATTTAATTCAAACATTTAAAAATATTAGAATTAGTATCTTAGAATTTCTATAAATTCTGGCAGAATAACAACTGTTTCTTACCTAGCCCTCCTGCACTAAAAACACAATTTATAAACCAGCCAATATCCACTGTTTCACCAATTCCAAAGCAATAATTTTCAAATCACTTCATAAAATTTATTTGAGATAAATCAAGCATTCATAGTATCCCTACAGCTCACACACTCATCCCTTACCTATCCGATTCAATCGATGCACCCGATAGCACCACTCGATAATTACAACTCTCGGGCTGCAAAACATTACACCAATCACCATTATTCACCATAATTCAATTTTTAATAAATTTTCCTTCATTAATTTCTACTACATTATCAGTAGAAAATTTTTACCCAGTCTAAATTACATCGATAGTAAAACACAACTTTGCCTACACAACTCCAATTTTAATTCCAACTTCACCAACTGTCTCCTTATAATTTCTACAGTCTCATGGCACCCTAAACTTATCAATTTGAGCAACAAAACCTTATCCCCTTAGCTTGGCCGAAATTGACATGGTGATAAATTCATGGATTTTCAATAATTTTTCACTTATACCATGTTTATTCATGTTCCTTCATCATTCTAGCTTCATTTTTATTCAACAAACAACATGACTTCATGAAGTTTCAACAATGGCTGAAACCCTAGGGTCCTAACTCAATGGGATTTAATCAAAACTAACGCTAAATACATGTTTAGGAAGCTTAGATTTATCATTTTCTAACATTTACATTTAAAGAAACCAAAAGCATAGTGAAACCTCACCTTGGCCAAACTTTCTATGCTTCCTTTCCTCTTGATTTTGTCTACTTTAGGATGAGCTATGGGTATGGGTTTGTAAAGCTTGAAGAGAAGAAAAATTTTGTAGACGGGATTTTAATGAAATAAGGTGGTTTTGATTATGTTTTTCAAGCTTTTCTTTTCTTTCTTTATTTTTAGTTATGGTGGCCATGTGAATGAGGAAGAAGAAAGAGGAATAGTGGTCGGCTAGTGTGTGGGGAGTTTTATAGAATTTTATAGATAGGGGCAAATGACAAATATGCATTTGGTTTCATAATTTTTCTGACTAGATAATTTAACTCCAAAAATTCATATTTTATCGTTAAATATTATTATTAGACATGTTTTAATGAATAAAGGTAGTTTGGTTCGAGTTTGACCTACTATAAAGGCAAAATTATGAAAATACCCCTAGCGGGTAAATCGCGTAAATTTCTGATTTAACCACAAATTCCATCTTTATTTGACATAGCCTAGAACTTATTTTCATGTAGAATATCATGCTTTAGTAGTGGATTAAAATTCCATTTAGTTTGATTGCAATTTACATAAATTCATCCAAGCTATATCCTTAATCGTCATTTTCTAAAATGTTGTCACGCTTATCAAAAATGATCTAAATAAAGGATTTTAAGTTTCGGATTCTTACCGTAGGCTTATTGGACTCTTCGAATAATATATGTTTGGTCTCACATCCATCCGGGGCAGTGTAGAGCTTGTGGGACCCACTTGATTGTATTAAGTCATACCTACGAAATACTCAAGAAATGAACAGTGGTGAGTATCCCTACGCGTACATGTAATGTCTGAAATTATGAAATTTCGAACTAACTTTTTCCTTTTTGATATTATCTTTCTCATTCAAATACTCTTTACCATTCAATTTGCATTCGATATCAGTGTAAGTTGACCCTATAACTTTCGATACCTATTAATCCTTATACCATTAGAATAATTTATTCATGAATATTAAATATGAAATCAGAGTATAAATCACAATGTATATATTTATACTTTTATTAATATCAATATATTGAAAATACATTTCAGCTAGTTTTTTAATATTCTTGACCTTGCACCATACGATTTACATCCCGTACTATAAATACAGTTGTTGTGCATATATATGTCTGAATATAAAAGCATAACATCAAAATATACATGTTCATTTGATTGCTTCAACTTTAGAAATTTCTTCGTTCAACCTTACAGCAACAATCACTATGTGTACGGATGAGCTATCTGAGATGGTGAGTAAGGGGGTGAGCTATAAAGCCCAGTAAGAAATTCGTATGCAAGAACTAATACTATGAAATCTATATGCTAAAAACATTCAGTTCCTAACAGTCACTAAGGTATAAATCAGGATGGATACTACAGTCGGCTAGGAAACCGGATGAAGTATGGGAGGTATTTTAGAATACTTGTCATGTCCTGGCCTCTAGAAACGACTATAAGGAGTAATCAATTGAATTTGATATCAAAATAGTATAAAAATGCTATTAAAATCGTATAGCAAATATCTTGATAAATAAACCTTATAAACCATTTTCTGGATACACTGCAATAAACTTTTCTTTTAGTGATGATAACCAATTCGATATTGATAAACACAATACTATAAGCAGTTCAATAAACATTATGTAAATAGCTCAATATCAGTAAAGAATTCAATTCTAGCAAATAGTTTATTAAACGGTGAAGTAAATAGTAACAGTATAATAGAGACCACGCAACACCCAAATTATATCATGTTATAATAATATCCCAAAAAGGGAAACAGTAAACACGTGAGACATATGGCCATAGTCTATAGGGTTCATAGTGTACACTTCCCAAGTGACACTTGTGGAGGCTGAAGACTTGGCAAGTCTATCAGCATAGTAACAGTAATAGCAATAACAGTACACGTGACACGTGAGCATGATACAAGGCTTAACAGTCTCAAATAAGTGGATATACAGTGGAAACACCATTTATGAAATCAATTTCACTAATAATATCTTCAATCAGTCCATAAATAAATATATTGAAAATATATTCAGTTCAGAAATAAAAATTTATAAAATATTCACACTTCTGTATTCTTTTCTGAAAATGTTCTATTTTTGTAGAACATTAATAAGTATATGCTAGTACCTTAACGTAATTAAAATTCATTAACATAAATATTTAAATATTGCTTTTTGGTAAATAATAAAATTTTGTAATTTTATTAAAAACACATGAGAATCCTTTGGAAATTTATTTATTCCCAAGAATTGAGGATGATAAAATAATTTCATAAATTTTATAGATTTCTGGTAGTATAACGGCTGTTTCTAACCTAGCCCTCCTGCATGAGAAACATAATTTATAAACCAGTATAATAAACCAGTAGTAACACAATTTATAAACCAACTAGTATCCACAATTTCACCAATTCCAAAGCAATAAATTTCCAAATCATTTTATAAAATTAACTTGAGCCAAAACATGCATTCACAGTATCCTTACAACTTACACACTCATCTCTTACCTCTACAGTGTCATTTCATTCAAATAATACCATTTGTAACATCGAACTAGTGAGTAGATCCTTATTTGCCTCCTGCATGAAAACACAATGTATATATCTTCAACCAATCACAATCCCCAGTACAGTTCACAGTTCATTTCAAATACTAATTTACTTTTCATACCATTATACATATATTAAAACTAAATTATCAATATCCAAAACCAGCTGATTTAATACACTAAAATATTTAATCTCAACCCTTAATCAATTCAAAGTTATAGACAGTTCCAATTCTACCTTAAAAACCTCAGTCCATTGAAACCACAAATGTTCCATACCAATCACAAATGATTATTTTCTTGAATCATACATTAAACAATCACACTATTATTTATCTATCAACATTCAACCTTAATTATATCATCATCATTCTTTAACTATAGCTATCACAATTACAATTCATGAATTTGTTTAATTCCTAAACATGGGTTTCTATATATGTATTTTTGAACTTTAAGCTCGACTCATTTGGTTTTATTCTTTTCCAATAGCAACCAAATCAATTTTGTATGCAAAGACGATATTATCTTACTTCTATATATGTCCCTTACTTCGCTCCTCGCGATTTTAGCCAAAATCCTTCAGTTGCAACTCACTTGTGGCTATCATTTCTTTTCCAAAATTTGCTCCTACAAATTCCTTAGCAGAAATCAGTATTCAAACAAGGTCATTTAATATTAATTCTATTTCATTACACTTCAAGGAATATCATTTTAACCTTAAACTACTCAATTGAGGTAGTTTTTCACTACTTTTCTATTAAGGCCAAAATGGTCATTTCACGATCTTTTCGGTTTTCTTTCAATTTCAACTATACCGATACTTTAAATATTATTTTCTAACTCATTTAAAACTATCGAATTATAATTTCAATCTCAATTTAACAATGTCCTTTACCTAGCTCAATGCACTTTTTGACGTCCGAATCATTTTCTTTCGTTTTAAACTGTACCCGTATTATTCTTTATATTTACACTAATCCCTTTAAAAACCTTGCTGGCCAAATGCCTATTCTAAAATTCCCCTAAGATTTATTCAAAATAAACACAATAGTTAAGCTCAACATCACCTATTCACTAACATATCTCCTCTTCATAGAAAAACCCATACTTTTCCACCATGAAACCCATTTGGCTGAATTCTCTACACTACTTTAGGAACACTTTTACATCATTCTAATACTAGAAATAAGCTTAGAAAAATTAGAAATTAAACATATATTCATTTTAAAGCAACCTAAAATTTCTAGCATAATCTCACATCTGAGCAGTCAACTTCCAGCTCAGTTTTCACCCACCAAATGAGGTCCGTTTGGCTGATTTTCGGATATGTGGTAGAGAAGAGGTAGGGCTTCAATTGATCCTTCCTGATCAACCTGAACTGAGGCCATTTTCATGGTCGTTTCTGCCTTGCACAGTGATTCCATGACTAACGCCTAAAACAGAAGCTGCTATGAGTTTGTGTGGTTTAAGGAGAGAAAGCCGATTGTTTGAGTTCTCAATGAATTTCAACTTGTACTAAATTCATTTATAATGATAATATTCAGATTTTAATGACTTTTTACTGTAATAACTTTGTTACCACTTAAATTTACTAAGTTCACTTTGTTTTACTACACTTTCCCTTCTTCAAAAATGCATTTTTCATTATTTCTTCAAACAAAGCCTTGAGTAACTTTTCCATACTCCTCATTATTCATAAATATCTTGTAACAATTTATAATTATTTAATTTAATAATTATCCATATAATTTAATTTGTAAGCCAATTTAATCCCCAAAACATTAGTCTCATTTTTCTAATTGCTTTACTGCACTTATATCCAACTTTAAAAATTCACCGAGATCAATCCAAAATGCATAAAAATATGAGTCATATATGGTTCGAAAGATCTTCGAGTTAACTTTCCAATGCAATTTCAATCACCTTAATTGGAGTTCCCTATCAAAATTTATGTCCGACTCTTTACTGTTTGCTCAGTTCTAAATTCCCTATATGTGACGTGAATGTAGAAATTTATTGTTGTTAATCTATAATGAATGAAATATGAGCCTTATATGGCCATAACAATATTTAAGTTAGCTTTCTAATGGATTTTGAATCACCTTAATCGGAGTTTCCTTCCAACTGTTATGGGTAAATCTTTACAAACAGGTTGGCTGGTAGAATCTACAACTCATAGGGTAAATTTACAAAATTTCTGGTATTGATCCATGAGGAACTAAAATAAGTGACCTATACGTTTGGAAAGATAATTAAGTTAGCTTTCCAAAGAATTTTACGGTTTATCATTTGAATACTCCGATCAAAAATTATAATCGAAATACTATAGATTAGTCATTCAAGCCTCACGATTTTTTTATCCTTACAATTTCCAATCTTTAATTAAATTTACCAATTATTTTCAATAAATCAATTTATTCATTTTCATTGACTTTTCATCTTGAAAAGTAAATTTTCCAGTATATTTTAGGGAAATGTCGTCCTACAGTACAACAGTACCATAATACACGACTCTTACATTCCCCCACCTTTAGAAATTTGGTCTTCCAAATTTGATTAGACCAGTCACTGAAATAACTCTGGATACTTTTCTCACATCAAGCTTTCTAATTACCAGATAGCCTCTTCCTCAAAGTTGTACTGCCAGAGCACTTTCACTAGTGGAATATTCTTAGACAGTAGTACCTTATCCTTTCTATCCAGAATCCAAATAGGTCTCTCAACTAACTCATATGTTCTTTGATATCCAATGATTCGTACTGAATTACGTGAGAGGGATTTGGATAATACTTCCTCAACATCGACACATGGAAAACATTATGCACCCCGAATAACTCTGGAGGTAGTGCTAATCGATAAGCATCATTTCCCACACGGTTTAAGTCTCAAATGGTCCGATATATCTAGGACTGAGTTTCCCCTTTTACCGAATCTCATAATGCCCATCGATGCTGAGACCTTCAGGAAGATAGAATCCCCTACTGAAAACTCTAGTGGTCAACGTCTCGTATCTGCATAACTCTTTTACTGACTCTGGGTTGTTTTCAGCCTCTCACAGATAAAATGTACTTCTTAGGAAGCCTGCTCTACCAAATCGAGAGCTAACAACTTTCGATCACCCACTTCTTCCCATGCAACTGGTGATCTACATCTCCTGCCATACAATGCCTTATATGATGCCATGCCAATACTGGTCTGATAGCTGTTATTATAGGCAAACTCTGCCAATGGTAAGTGGTCATCCCAATAGCCTTTAAAATCTAGTGCACATGCTCTCATCATATCCTCAAGCATTTGGATAGTGCGCTCGAATTGTCCGTCAGTCTGCGAATGGAAAGCAGTGCTGAAGTTCAACCAAGATCCCATTGCCTCCTAAAACCTCTGCCAAAAATGTGAAGTAAACGGGGAATCCTTATTCGATGTGATGCTCATTGGAACACCTTGTAATCTTACTATTTTCCTAACATACAAATCAGCTAAAGCACTGAATGAATTTGTAGATCTAATGGCAAGAAAATGAGCGGACTTCATCAACCGATCAACAATCACCCATATTCCATCATGATTCAACTGGGTCCTTGGTGAACCCATAATGAAGTCCATAGTAATATGCCTCTACTTCCACATCGGAATTGGTAGAGGTAATAACAATCTTGCAATCTTTTGGTCCTCAATTTTCACCTGCTGGCATGTTGTGATAACCACAAATTTCTACTATTTAATAGTGAAAATTAATATTAAAGAAAATAGATAAGTGGAAATAAATAAATATAATTATGAGATAGGAATATTAGTGAATATTCCGTGAATTGAGGAAGTGATAAATTGGAAAAATTCGAGTGAAGGAAAAATGTAAGTAGAAATAAGAATATTTGGAAATTCGAAAAATAATGAGGATAGGAAATTTAATTTGGATAAATGGAAATCCAAATTAAATAAGAAAATGAGAAATAACAATGATATATAATTATATCACTATATTATGTAAATGTATTTTTATACAAATACATATACACTTAAATGATATATAGTATATATTATTATACATTGTTGTATATATATATATATATATATATATATATATATATATATATATATGAATATATACTATTTCATAAATTTAAATAGTACATATGTATGTTTTTTTTTTTGTATATGTAAATATATACATATATGAGAATGTAAATATTATTTTACATTAAAAGTTGCATAATTATATATTGTAAATACAATATATATTGTGGTATAATATATATAAATATATATAAGGTTATTTATTTTTAAAGTATATAAATATACATATATATACTAGATCTATATTTTGTAATACACAAAATATATATCTTTATATATAAAATATATATAGTACTATACAATATATAATAATAATATTATATGTATTATATATATTATAAGTATAATATATATGTATAATTATAATAGTAAATAAAAGAAAAAAATAAAAAGAAAATGGAAGGAAAGAATCGGGAAGCCTCCTAATTCTTCTCCCCCGAAGCTGTCGGCCACTGTCGTCGGAGAAAGAAAGAGAGACGAGGGAGGAAGACGGCGTCGGTGGAGAGAGGAGAGGAAGTCGATGACTGGAAGAGGACAGACCAAAATAGAAACGGAAGGAAACAGAGGCGAGATCGGTGGAAGCTGAGAAGGAAAAAGGAAGGGAAAAGTGGCGGTGCCGGCCAATTCGGCCACTACCACTGAGACCGAATCACTGGAGGAGGAAGAGGAAAGGGTAAGAGGCCACCGGTGAGGCGGAGAACGGCGGAGGAGGAAGAACGAAGGAGGAGAAGAAACCGAACCAAAACCGAGTAGATCCGTCGCCGTGCCGTCGATTTGGGCTGAATGGAGGCCAGATCCAGCTTCACCACACCTCAGCCAGCTGTGGAGCCGCCGAACCACCGGAGAACCGGTTGTCAGAGAAGAACCGGCGGTGAGGAGAGACTGACTGGTCTGAACCGGTCTGGCCAAGAAAAAGGAAAAGAAAAGAAAAAGGAAAAAGAAAAAGAAAAATAAAGAAAGAAAAAGAAAGGAGGAAAAAGAAGTAAGAGAGAGAAAAGGAATTCCGAGAATTCGAAAAATTCTCGAGAATTCAAAAACTTACAGGAAATCTCGGGAAACTCGAAAACTCAGAAATTACGAAAATTCGATAAGAATTCCGAAAATTAGTTTCGAGTGATTTATGAAAAATTCTAAAATGTAGAATTTGAATTCCAGAAAATGTCCCTTGATGACCGAGACGATGGATTGGGAGAGGTGAACACGGGCGTGACCTTTGAGAGGCAGTCGCCAACCCGAGACAAGTAAGGGAGACGTGCAGCCTGTAGGGATATTCGGCACACATGTTTTAAATATGCATTTAAATTTTTATAAATGCTATTGATGATGATTGGTTGGAAAATTATACGATTTACCGATTGAAATATATAAACTGTTTTTTCTGTGTAGGAGGATAGCCAATTGGCAGCCCTTATACTACCAAAAAAATCTTAGAAAATTACCGAAAATCATAATAAATGATTTTATATCACGAGGAACGATTTCCAACCACGAAAATCAAGAAATCGATTAGTTTTCATAAAACATGAATATACTGATATTTAATTTTAAAATATTCATGTTTACGAGAATGGTGAAAATGAAATCACCGAAAATCCCCCGATATGTGATATTTCACGTGAAACGAGATGGAAAATGAAAAGGACTGAAGTGAATATTTTATAAATATTTCTTAAATATTCACTCGATTTCATATAAAACCTTTATGATTTTAATTATGAAAATAATTAATTATATAAATTCCATAAAGGTTAAGTAATGATGAAAACTATTATTTTGAGACTAGGAGGTCTCTACACGAGTTTATAAAGGAAAACATGGTGACGGGATTATTGAATTTAAAAAATAAATATTTTATATTTCTATAAATTATGAAAATATTTGAATTGAATTTCAATAATTTTGAAAGCCATGTTTTGGAAAGAAAGTACGGAAAAACGTGTGTACATGTTTTACGATGAAAAAGAAACAGTCATGAGATTTATTTTACGGTGTGATTATTTTATAAACTGTTTTCACCGTATGGAAAATGTGATTTATACTGTTCTATAATATTCAGAACATTTTCGAAAGTGATTACCCCAGTATGAATATTTTATAAATTGTTATTCATAAGATGAAAATATTTTCCTTATGAATATTTATGGATTGATTGAACTTATATTCAATGAAATTGATTTCATAAATGGGGTTTATATCACGTGTTTACTGTTTTGAGACTGTTAGGCCCCATATCATGCTCACATGTCATGTGTTAGTGCTGATAGATACTGATCCTATTATCAGCATCCCAGTCGACACCTGATCAATGCACACTGTGGACCCCATAGACTATGGCCATAGATCTCATGTGTCTCCCCTATTTGGGATGATATTATAGCATGATATATTTAGGGTGTTGCCTAGTCTCCATGATACTGTACTGATGATTGTACTTTTCACTGAACTTTTTGTTGGTACTAAATTATTTACAGCTACTGAGCTTTTGATATATTATGTGTTGAACTAAATATTATACGGTGTTTTACAAGTGTGGAAATGAGTATTTGTGAAAAAGAATATTAATTCCTTATTTATTTACTTAAGTGTTTTATCACGTGAATATTTAATGTTTACTGGAATTTGAATATCAAAAGAAAACGATTATTACTCACTACAGTTGCTTCTAGGTTCCGGGACAAGACAGGTATTTCAAAATACCTGCCTTACTCCATCCGGATCTCTAGTCGATTGTAGTATCCTTCCTACATGTGAGCCTAAAGCCCATCTAGGAAAATTTAAAGAAAGTGAAAAAGTATTTTCAGCATATAGGTAGCTAAATATCAAGTGTTGCATATAACTCTCTTACTGAGCCGTAGTTTGCTCACTCTCCAATTTTAACATTTCAGATTTTTGGTGACTGTGAGATCTGACATCTGAGAATTTCGAGCTGTGTATTTGGAGACATTGCGACAGCTTGATTTATAATATGAGGTATGATCATTTATTTTCTGTATTTAGACTTACTTTCAGTGCTACTTTCTTAAGAATTAAGATAGGGGATGTAATTGATATTATTAATTTTATAGTTAATAGTTAAAATGAATATGAAAAGTAAAGTATCACAGACAGCCCAACCGTATAAAATGTATAGAAAAATGTAAAAATTATGGTCACGGGATGTGACAGATTTAATGGTATCAGAGCATGATTGGCCTGATGTCTGTCGATACTTTGGAGAGGAAATGTGTTGAAAGATGTTAACATCCCTTATAGTACTGTTGTGATAACCGTAAATTTTCCATTTATTGAAAATTAGAAATATTGAAAATAAATATTAGAGAAATTAAATAAGGGGAAATAAATAAAATTTGCAAGAAACGGGATATTGGTGAAAATCCTGAGAAATGAGGAAGTGATGAATAAGGAAATTCGTGTGAAGGAAATTAAATGAAAATAAAAATAAAATCGGAGTTATGGAAATAAGGAAAGGAGGAATTTAAATTGGATTAATGGAAATCCAAAATTTATAAATAAAAATGCGTATATTATATATTTATATAATTAAATTATATAAATATATTTACACATGTTTTTATATAAATACATATGTATGTATATGAATATTAGTATATATTAGAAAAAAAAATGAAATATATACTATTTTGTCGTAAATAAATACATGTGTATATTATAAAAGGTATTTATATAATTATAAATATATATGTACAGATATACATATATATATGATATATATATTATTATTTTAAATAAAAGTATATGAATATAGAAGAAAAGTAAATGTGGTTTTATATTAAAAGTTTAAATGTATAAATATTGTATTATACCATCTATATAATTTGTACATGTAAAGGTTATTTATTTTTAAAGTATATAATTATACATACATATATCTATATACAAGATATATATTTTGTAATATACAGTATATATAATTTATGTATATAATATATATTGTATATTGTATTTTATTAAAATGAAATAATATATGTATGATATATATAAAATATATATTACAAGTATAAAATATAAATGATAGTGTATAATATATAGTATGTATTATATTACTAAAAAGGGAAATAGAAATAACCTAAAAAATAGAAATAGGAAAAAAAAAAGAAAGGAAAGGAGGATCGGGGCAGGAATCCCGATCCCCCCCCAGGTGAGACCGTCGGTGGCGGAGATGCCACCGCCGGCGAGGGAAAAGGAAGGGGATGCGTCGCCGGCCAAGGAAGAAGGCCGGGAAACCACCGGCGACGGAAGGAAGAAGGAAAACAGAAGCGAAATCACGGCGGAAGCCGAGAAGAGGAGAAACCAGATCCGGCCACCGCCGGCCAAACCGGCTGCCGCCATTACAGCCGAAGCATCGACGGAAGAAGACGAAGCCGATGGAAGCCACCGGAGACGCAATGGACGGCGGAGGAACGCCGGCGAAGAGGAAGAAGAAACCGAGGCAAAACCGCCTCGATTCGCCACCGTGTCGCCGATCCAGGGCAAACGGAAGGCACCGGCAAGTTCGTCGTGCAGCCGGCCAGCTGAGGGACGCCCGAACCGCCGGAGAACCGGCCGCCGGCGAGGAACCGACGAGGAAAGAAGCTGGACCGGTCTGAACCGGTCTGACCGGGAAAGGAAGAAGAAAAAGAAAAGAAAAAAGAAAAGAAAAAGGAAAAAGAAAAAGAAAAAGAAAAAGAAAAGAAAGAAAGAAAAGAAAAAGAGGAAAAAGGAAGAAAAAGGAAGAAAAAGAGGAAAAAGGAGAATTTTGGGAATTCGGAAAATTCCCGGAAATTCGCCAACCCGGGATTTTACAAATTCGGTAAGAAATTTCCCGAGAATTTAATTTCAGAAAAAAAATTAAATGAATTATGAAAATTCAAAAAAAATTAGAATTTTAATTCCAGAAATTATTTTCAGCAATCGGGATAAGGAATCGGGGGAAATGGAGTGCGGGCGCGATCGATAAGCGGAATTCGCCGACCCGGAAAAAGGTAAGGGATGCATGTGCAGCACTGTAAGGATACTCAGTCTGCATAATTTAATTTGAAATATTTTATGCAATTATTTTATGAAAATTATTATGATGCATGAATTGCTGAAAATAATTTGGGAAGAAGTACTGGCTGAAAGATTTCAAACTGTATTTTCCGTGCAGGAGGTTAGTGAATCGGCAGCCGTTATGCTGCCGAAAATTTTAGAAAAACTTTATAAAATCATATTAAATGATTTATTTCCGAATTTCGATAGTAAATCACGAGACATGAGGAAATTTCTAAATTTCATAAAATATGAATATAATGAGATGGAACGTTAGAATATTCATGTATTCGAGAATGGTGATAATGAAATCACCGAAAATTCTCGAAATAGATAAATTACACGAATTACGAGACGAAAGATGAAGTGAAATATAGTGAATATTTTTATGGATGTTTTTATCAATATTCACTAAAGGATTATAACCCTTATGGTTTTAAATCATGGAATTATATAATTATATAAATTCCATAAAGGTGTATTTTCCGATGAAAAATACGGTTTTGAGACTGGTTGGTATTCTTATCATGCTGATACATGATATGTGACATGTTTAGTCCCGGTCGACACCTAATCCGTGATCCACCGAGGACAATATAGATTATGGTCATAGATTTGACCGGGTTAGTCCTTTACCCTCCGGGGTTTATAGTACGACAAGATTAACGTCTATATTAAAATCCATAAATGATAGGTGACATGTTAAAAAGGGAAATATTTTACATGACATGGAATATGTCAAACGAAAAAGGCCATACCGAGCAGAGACTCGATGATTGAACCGTGGGAGCCACCTCTAGAGTCCTTTGGGAACTAAGTGCTACACGTGTTCCGATGTTTCAGTACAGGCCATACCGAGCAGAGACTCGATGATTGAACCGTGGGAGCCACCTCTAGAGTCCTTCGGGAACTAAGTGCTACACGTGTTTCGATGTTTCAGTACAGGCCATACCGAGCAGAGACTCGATGATTGAACCGTGGGAGCCACCTCTAGAGTCCTTCGGGAACTAAGTGCTACACGTGTTCCGATGTTTCAGTACAGGCCATACCGAGCAGAGACTCGATGATTGAACCGTGGGAGCCACCTCTAGAGTCCTTCGGGAACTAAGTGCTACACGTGTTCCGATGTTTCAGTACAGGCCATACCGAGCAGAAACTCGATGATTGAACCGTGGGAGCCACCTCTAGAGTCCTTCGGGAATTAAGTGCTACACGTGTTCCGATGTTAGTATGAGAAATCATAGGATATTGTGACGATAAGTAAGTGATTGTGATTCGTGAACTCGACAAATGTCAAAGAATGAAATAGATTTTAATAGCTTATTTTGCTTTTTAAAGAACGGAACTAATTAAGAGAGTACATTAAAACATGAAATAAGTTTTAAAGAAATAAGATGATGATTTAACTAATATTCTTTTCAAGGAATATACGGATATTAATTATTCTATTTAAAGGCTTTATTTCGTAGAGGCATTATTTTGAAAGGAATATGAAAAAGATTATGAAAGATTAAAAAGGAAAAGGATTTATTAATTCAAAACAAAAAGAAAAATTTTTCTCTACAGTTGCTTCTAGGTTCCGTAACAAGTATGGTATTCTAAAATACCTACCTTACTCCATTCGGATTCCTAGCCGACTGTAGTATCTTTCCTACATGCGAGCCTAGAGCCCCTAGGAAAAAGGAAAAAAGATTTTTAGCATATAGGAAGCTGAGTATCAAGTGAGGCATATAATTCTCTTACTGAGCCGTGGTTTTGCTCACCCCTTAATTTTCAACATTTCAGGTTTTGATAAATGTGAGTTCAGCAGATTGTGGATCCTGGCTGTACACGAAGGACAATGTGTCAGACCGACTGTTTATTTGAGGTATGATCATTTATTCTCTGTATTTAGACATGTCAACAGTACTACTTATCTGATAAATTACGATAGGGGATGTGTATAATATAAACAATACATTGTAAAATTGTTTAACAGTCAGTACAAGTGAAGTATCACAGACAGCCCAACCGGTTAAGATGTGTATAAGAAGATAAAAAATGTGGTCACGGGTCGTGACAGATTTAGTGGTATCAGAGCATTGGTTGGCCTGATGTCTGTGGATACTTTTGGAAGGAAAAGAGTTAAACATCCCCGGTAGTACTGTGTCGTCTGAATACATGGAGAAAATAAATGATTGTAATGGAGTAAAATGATTTAAAGGGAGTGAGAAAGTATAAATTGAGAATGTTAAAGAAGAAAATAGGCTCAGAAATTACCGAAAAATTGGTGATTCTTCTAATCTATATGAAGGCCTGTTCGGTAAGGAACAGAAATGGACATGGTGAGGGCCCTACCAGTACTTTTCTGTCCGAACCGAACTGAGACCTGAAAGTGATGGTATAAAATAGGGGAATAAAATATCATCATTAAATAGACTTTAAGATCACCGATTGAGGGTAATTTGAAGAGAGAGAAATTTTTTAGCCAAAAATGACCAAAATACCCCTACCCCCAAAATTTTACTGGGAGTCAAAATAGATCACCAGAAGTTGGAATTGATCGATTTGACAGAGAAATTAATATTATAAAGCTGAATTCCAAGTAAATTAATCCCATTGTGGATTTTAGTGAACTTCTCTGTCGAAAATCGAATGAGATCTAACTTGCTGTTATAAGTATCAGAAAGGATACTATCAACACATAGATGATCAGTTCATTGATTTGAATGTATATTGAGGAGATAGAAATAAATGTCGAAATGACGAAAATGCCCCTATATTGGGCGATGTCGGAATAGTGATAAAACCGAGCTGAATTGGAATCCATTGATAGTAATGGAATTATTAATGGCATAGAAGATGTCATATGAACCTAACGATCCCTATTACTGATTCCACTAACACTTAGATTACGGACGCGAAAGAAAAACCCCGAGTGGGCTGTGGGCCATAGGGGATAACAGTATGGTTGAGTGAGGCGGCCAGGGCTCCCCCCACGAGTGGACTTTGGGCCATAGTGGTAAATCCTGGGCTCCACAATAAAACAATCCGTGAGGGACTAAGTGCCACGTCTGTGTGACGGGGGCCACCTCTAGAACCCAGAGCGGACAGCACGGATGAATGGTGCGGCTCGGGCCCCTCCGGCTTGAGACCGGCAAATCCGAGGCATCACAATAAAACGTGTACAGGCGGACGGCGAACGAGTCGGGGCCTTATATGATGCGATCCAAAGAGTGTAGTGGAATGTCATCAAATGTTTGGCCCGGTTATTGACTGAAAGGGTCGAAAAATTAAGAGTGTATTGAACGAGATCGTTAAATACTGTGAAAAGTGAAATGATTACAAGAATTGATTGATGAGGTGAAAAGTACAGATAATGAATTACATACTGGTGTGATTACTTATGGTTCTGTATGTTTTCATTTCTTTGAGGTATCAAACAGATAATCGTACATAGAACCGACGTATCTTGGAATATGTGCTACAGAATGAGGTACTGTTTGGAGTACTGTGAATTAGAGGATAATTATAAGAACAGTCAAGTGATAAAAAGAAGATGACCGCTAACCTAAGTTCTTCAGGACCCTTGAGATAGAACTGTGGTGGGCGACCCGTAGTGGATCATGTGTTGTGAGATATAGGCGAACTATCTCATCGCCAACTCACTAGTAAGGATAAACCTGAGGCGAAAGGATCGCCTAGGGGATGCTCGTCGATGGTCGATATGAACGGGCGAGGCCCTTATAAGTATCTCAATGGTAACACGAGTGTAAGGAACTAGGTACGTATGGGGTGCCAAGGTTCAAACCTCGTGGAGAATATACTCAAGGGAACTAAGCCTGAATTCAGTAAATGGAAATGGTTTTAAAGTGAATAACGGAATTGAAACGGGTAGCTGTGAAGTGTGTTGAGAATCATTGTAATTGATACAGCTTACCAGAATGAGATTCGTAACGCTGTAAAGTATGACTAGGTAATGAAATCAAGGTAGAGTATGTATCAAAATGATTTGAATATGGAATGTCTCTGCCTTTAAACTACACTGTGAAATGATGGGAAACAATGATGAAGGTCCAAAATGATAAAAGAAGTGTGGTTAAAGAAACTGTCGGTTGAGAATCCCAATAAATTCCAAAGTAACATAGATTGAGAAATCAGGTTAATGTGGATTCGATCGTGGATATGAAATTTTTTCTTAAGATTGTATCAAAGAATATGGAAGAAATCCAACAAGCTTAAGAAAAGAATTTTTGGAAAATATTGTGGATGATGAAATTCACATTTATCGATGTAAAGGATGGAAATACAAATGACATGATTTGAGGATGAATTAAATGATGTACAAATTTTTATTATACACTAAAGTTCTTATGAAGAACAAATAAATACCTATATGGAAGTGATGCCTTAGATATGATTAATCGGAGATGTATAAGGAGCGTATAGGAGCAATCTTTGTAAAAGGCATCATCAGATGAAAAGTTAAAGAACGATGGTCACAAGATGATAAGAAAGGTACGATTAAAGAAAGTATCAGATTTGATTTCCGATAAAACTTCCAAAGTTATATAAATTAGAGGAATCGAGATAACACTGATTTGATTTTAAATATGAAGTTAAATTCTAAGCTTATATCGGAAGATATAGAAAGAATCTGAAAAGCGTAAGAAAATAACTCTGGAAAATGTGTGAATAATGAAATTCACGTGTAGAGGTTTAGATGACGAAAATACTAATAATGAAAAAAAAATTGAGAATAAAGGAGTTATCTGTATAGGTGTAAATGAGAGAAATGCAAATGATGTTGAGTTGTAGACAAATCAAAAAGGATATATTAAATTTCTATCATTGATGAAGTTCTGGTGAAGAACAAGTATTAATCTACGTGAAAATAGACGCTTTATTGATCTGATTAGAGATACGTGAGGAGTAAATAAGACTAGCTGCTGTATAAAGCGTCCTTAGATAAAAGATTGGAGGTTGGTGTCCATAAGATGATGATTTGAACTCGAAGTGAATTTTACGAGTTCCGATTGAAGTTATAAGGGTAATGAGTTGCCTTGTAAAGTAGATAAGCCTAAAGAATGAGGCATCCTTACATGAGTAACATTGATGAAATACTGATAGAGTCTAAAGTATAAATGGAACATGAGCAGCATTGTGATATAATCCTTAAACTCTTAAAGGATGTGGAATTGTGCTAAGATTAACAACTAAGAAATTTGGCTAGACAGTATCTCCTCTTGAAATATATGATTTTGAGACGACAGGATGACAGTGAACCTGTCTATGACATAAAGATAATGATTGAGATACGAAAGTAATGAGTCTAGCTAAATACTACTGCCAGCCTATAAAAGAGTGATGAGACTGGCTGCTCTATAGACGAGATCTAATTAAAGAAATTAAAGTCGGCAGATGGCTAGTGTAAAGAAAAAGATGGTACGCAAGATTCTAAAAGATCTTAGGTGTATAGTACCATACCAATCGAGAAAACCGACAAAAAGGAATGAGAGTAAAAATATGAAAACGAAAATGAAAGTGAAATAAGGAAATAAATGACATGATGAAAAGGGAAACATCAATATGAAACAGATCCCGCAGTTAAGACTGAAAGTGAATGGTGTTGGTTATCACATAACTGTGGCAAGATGTAAAATCAAAGCCAGAACTGATAAGTGAAAGTAATGATACTCCAAGGAGTAAGATAATTGATATGTGTACTGCCAGTAAAATGATTGTACACATAACCACCTCGAAATGATGGAGATGGTGGAATTGTATAGATAATGTGGTGCTTAAATGGATAATTCGAGGATTCAATCACAGAATCTAAATTATGAAAAGAGTATATTCTCAGGTATATTCTAAAATTTAAATGATATTGAATATACCATAAGAGTAAGAGATGTAATGACCATACTACATGAAAAGAGACATGGAGAGAAAATGATTGTCTCATGATTTATTTCTGTAAGAGATGATTAACAGTAAAATTTGCAATGATATGTAGCCTTGATGGAATAAATGTGAAAATGAATATTGTGGACAATAAAGAGTCCAAAAGAGAAATAATGATATGGAAGTGATTAAAGACTGATGATCTAAATAGAATCACTTTCCATTATCAGACATCTAGATTCTCTAGTGCCTTAGTCGAAGTATAAGTGTTAAACGGTGTGAATGTGTATGTACAGTTCCAGTGAGCCTTACATGTGATGGGAGTCTCTGTGTTGCCATATGCGAATGAGAGATAGCAAAAGGCTTCGAGATCCCAAGTGTATTGATAGCACCGCTCCATACTGATATATATTTATATATATGAGCGTGAGATGTAACCGCTCCATGATATTGAGAGAGCGTGTGCACGAGATGTGAAAGCTACTGGGACACTTACATATAATTGATTGACACGAGTACATGATAGTACCAAATTATGTCGACTCGGCACTCAGTGAGAAGAATGGATGTTGAACAGCATAAATTAGCTGTAATGTTAAAATTATTATGTATGGCTCTTATATGAAAAGAGTAAAGTGAATAACTCTCGATTTGAGAGAATGAAATTACATGAGCATAGACATATATGATGAAAGACAGCATGTAGTGGTCTAAAGTACTATTGATATTGAGAGTGTACTGGCAGTTTTATTTGGAGGATGAACTAAAAGTCAGAAGCCATAAGTATACGGCATGTACCACCTTTGGACTTAAGTTAAATTCGGAGGACCGAATTTCTTAAGGTGGGGAGGATGTGATAACCGTAAATTTTCCATTTATTGGAAATTAGAAATATTGAAAATAAATATTAGAGAAATTAAATAAGGGGAAATAAATAAAATTTGCAAGAAACGGGATATTGGTGAAAATCCTGAGAAATGAGGAAGTGATAAATAAGGACATTCGTGTGAAGGAAATTAAATGAAAATAAAAATAAAATCGGAGTTATGGAAATAAGAAAAGGAGGAATTTAAATTGGATTAATGGAAATCCAAAATTTATAAATAAAAATGCGTATATTATATATTTATATAATTAAATTATATAAATATATTTACACATGTTTTTATATAAATACATATGTATGTATATGAATATTAGTATATATTAGAAAAAAATGAAATATATACTATTTTGTCGTAAATAAATACATGTGTATATTATAAAAGGTATTTATATAATTATAAATATATATGTACAGATATACATATATATGATATATATATTATTATTTTAAATAAAAGTATATGAATATAGAAGAAAAGTAAATGTGGTTTTATATTAAAGTTTAAATGTATAAATATTGTATTATACCATCTATATAATTTGTACATGTAAAGGTTATTTATTTTTAAAGTATATAATTATACATACATATATATATACAAGATATATATTTTGTAATATACAGTATATATAATTTATGTATATAATATATATTGTATATTGTATTTTATTAAAATGAAATAATATATGTATGATATATATAAAATATATATTACAAGTATAAAATATAAATGATAGTGTATAATATATAGTATGTATTATATTACTAAAAAGGGAAATAGAAATAACCTAAAAAATAGAAATAGGAAAAAAAAAAAGAAAGGAAAGGATGATCGGGGCAGGAATCCCGATCCCCCCCCAGGTGAGACCGTCGGTGGCGGAGATGCCACCGCCGGCGAGGGAAAAGGAAGGGGATGCGTCGCCGGCCAAGGAAGAAGGCCGGGAAACCACCGGCGACGGAAGGAAGAAGGAAAACAGAAGCGAAATCACGGCGGAAGCCGAGAAGAGGAGAAACCAGATCCGACCGCCGCCGGCCAAACCGGCTGCCGCCATTACAGCCGAAGCATCGACGGAAGAAGACGAAGCCGATGGAAGCCACCGGAGACGCAATGGACGGCGGAGGAACGCCGGCGAAGAGGAAGAAGAAACCGAGGCAAAACCGCCTCGATTCGCCACCGTGTCGCCGATCCAGGGCAAACGGAGGGCACCGGCAAGTTCGTCGTGCAGCCGACCAGCTGAAGGACGCCCGAACCGCCGGAGAACCGGCCGCCGGCGAGGAACCGACGAGGAAAGAAGCTGGACCGGTCTGAACCGGTCTGACCGGGAAAGGAAGAAGAAAAAGAAAAGAAAAAAGAAAAGAAAAAGGAAAAAGAAAAAGAAAAAGAAAAAGAAAAAGAAAAGAAAGAAAGAAAAGAAAAAGAGGAAAAAGGAAGAAAAAGGAAGAAAAAGAGGAAAAAGGAGAATTTTGGGAATTCGGAAAATTCCCGGAAATTCGCCAACCCGGGATTTTACAAATTCGGTAAGAAATTTCCCGAGAATTTAATTTCAGAAAAAAAATTAAATGAATTATGAAAAATTCAAAAAAAATTAGAATTTTAATTCCAGAAATTATTTTCAGCAATCGGGATAAGGAATCGGGAGAAATGGAGTGCGGGCGCGATCGATAAGCGGAATTCGCCGACCCGGAAAAAGGTAAGGGATGCATGTGCAGCACTGTAAGGATACTCAGTCTGCATAATTTAATTTGAAATATTTTATGCAATTATTTTATGAAAATTATTATGATGCATGAATTGCTGAAAATAATTTGGGAAGAAGTACTGGCTGAAAGATTTCAAACTGTATTTTCCGTGCAGGAGGTTAGTGAATCGGCAGCCGTTATGCTGCCGAAAATTTTAGAAAAACTTTATAAAATCATATTAAATGATTTATTTCCGAATTTCGATAGTAAATCACGAGACATGAGGAAATTTCTAAATTTCATAAAATATGAATATAATGAGATGGAACGTTAGAATATTCATGTATTCGAGAATGGTGATAATGAAATCACCGAAAATTCTCGAAATAGATAAATTACACGAATTACGAGACGAAAGATGAAGTGAAATATAGTGAATATTTTTATGGATGTTTTTATCAATATTCACTAAAGGATTATAACCCTTATGGTTTTAAATCATGGAATTATATAATTATATAAATTCCATAAAGGTGTATTTTCCGATGAAAAATACGGTTTTGAGACTGGTTGGTATTCTTATCATGCTGATACATGATATGTGACATGTTTAGTCCCGGTCGACACCTGATCCGTGATCCACCGAGGACAATATAGATTATGGTCATAGATTTGACCGGGTTAGTCCTTTACCCTCCGGGGTTTATAGTACGACAAGATTAACGTCTATATTAAAATCCATAAATGATAGGTGACATGTTAAAAAGGGAAATATTTTACATGACATGGAATATGTCAAACGAAAAAGGCCATACCGAGCAGAGACTCGATGATTGAACCGTGGGAGCCACCTCTAGAGTCCTTTGGGAACTAAGTGCTACACGTGTTCCGATGTTTCAGTACAGGCCATACCGAGCAGAGACTCGATGATTGAACCGTGGGAGCCACCTCTAGAGTCCTTCGGGAACTAAGTGCTACACGTGTTTCGATGTTTCAGTACAGGCCATACCGAGCAGAGACTCGATGATTGAACCGTGGGAGCCACCTCTAGAGTCCTTCGGGAACTAAGTGCTACACGTGTTCCGATGTTTCAGTACAGGCCATACCGAGCAGAAACTCGATGATTGAACCGTGGGAGCCACCTCTAGAGTCCTTCGGGAATTAAGTGCTACACGTGTTCCGATGTTAGTATGAGAAATCATAGGATATTGTGACGATAAGTAAGTGATTGTGATTCGTGAACTCGACAAATGTCAAAGAATGAAATAGATTTTAATAGCTTATTTTGCTTTTTAAAGAACGGAACTAATTAAGAGAGTACATTAAAACATGAAATAAGTTTTAAAGAAATAAGATGATGATTTAACTAATATTCTTTTCAAGGAATATACGGATATTAATTATTCTATTTAAAGGCTTTATTTCGTAGAGGCATTATTTTGAAAGGAATATGAAAAAGATTATGAAAGATTAAAAAGGAAAAGGATTTATTAATTCAAAACAAAAAGAAAAATTTTTCTCTACAGTTGCTTCTAGGTTCCGTAACAAGTATGGTATTCTAAAATACCTACCTTACTCCATTCGGATTCCTAGCCGACTGTAGTATCTTTCCTACATGCGAGCCTAGAGCCCCTGGGAAAAAGGAAAAAAGATTTTTAGCATATAGGAAGCTGAGTATCAAGTGAGGCATATAATTCTCTTACTGAGCCGTGGTTTTGCTCACCCCTTAATTTTCAACATTTCAGGTTTTGATAAATGTGAGTTCAGCAGATTGTGGATCCTGGCTGTACACGAAGGACAATGTGTCAGACCGACTGTTTATTTGAGGTATGATCATTTATTCTCTGTATTTAGACATGTCAACAGTACTACTTATCTGATAAATTACGATAGGGGATGTGTATAATATAAACAATACATTGTAAAATTGTTTAACAGTCAGTACAAGTGAAGTATCACAGACAGCCCAACCGGTTAAGATGTGTATAAGAAGATAAAAAATGTGGTCACGGGCCGTGACAACTGTGTAGTCTAAATACATAAAGAAAATAAATGATTGCAAATTGAGTACAATAAATTGAAGGGAGTGAGAATTTATGAATTAATGATGGTAAGGAGAAATAATCGGCTCAAAATTTACCAGAAAATGGTGATCTTATAATCTAAATAAAGGTCTGTTCGGTAAAGAACCGAAAGGACTCGGCAAGGAATCGAAAGGACTCGGTAAGGGCCCCACCAGTACTTTCTGTCCGGATCGAATTGAGACCTGAAAGTGATGATATCAAGGAGGGGAATGAAATATCATCATTAAATAGACCTTAAGATTACCATATGAAGGTATTTTGAAGAGAGAAAATTTTTAGCCAAAAATGACCAAAATACCCCTGCCTCCAAAATTTTACCTGGAGTCATAATAGACCATTTTGAGTTAGAATTGACTGATTTGACAGAGTAAATGATGGTGTAAAGCTATATTATAAGCAAAATAATCCAATTTTGGATTCCAGCGGACTTCTCTGTTGAAATCAAACAAGATCTTAAATTGCTGATATTAGTATGAGAAGGGATACTATCAGCACATAGATGATAAGATATTGAGTTAGACGTATACTGAGGAGAAAGAAATAAATGTTGAAATGACGAAAATGCCCCTATGTTGGGCGAAGTTTTGAATAGTGATAAAACCAAGTTAATCTTGAATCCATTGATGGTGATGGAGTCATTAATGGCATAAAGGATGTAATATGAATATAACGATCCCTATTACTGATTCCACTTACACTTAGATTATGGACGCGAATTGCGAGTGACCTAGTGAACGGGCTAGGCCTCATGACAAAACCTTGAGGGGGCCAGTGGGCTCGCCAAAGAGGACAATATAGATGTGTAAAGGCGGACGGCGGATGGGCTGGGGCCTTACATGATGCGATCCTATAAGTGTATAGTGGAATGTCACAAGATGATTGGCCCGATTATTGATTGTAAAGGCCTAAATTAAGAGTGTATTGAATTGAATGTTTATTATGGGATCGTTGGATATTATGAAAAGTGAAATGACTTCAAAAAATGACTGAGAAGGCGAATAGTACAGATAATGAAATCCATACCAGTATGGTTAATTATGGTTCTATACATTTTTCCTGTTTTTGAGGTATCAAACAAATATTTATTTATAGAATAGGAGCATTTTGAGATATGCTTTGCAAATTGATGTATGATATGGAGTACTATAAATTGAAGAATATACATAAGAATAGTGAAGTGATAAAAGGAAGAAGATAACAGCTAACCTAAGTTATTCAGGACCCTTGGGACAAAACAGGGATGGGCGACCCAATGATGGGTGACCCGCAGTGGACAATATACTATGAGGTGTGGGCGAACTATGTGGTCGCCGACTCACTTGTAAGGGTAAACCTGGGGCGAAAGGATTGCCTAGGGGATGCTCACCGACAGCCAATACGAACGGGCGGGGCTCTTACAACTATCTCAGTGGTAAAACGAGTGTAAGGAACTAGGTACGTAAGAGTGTAAAGGTTCGAACCTCGTGGATAATATGCTCAAGGGAATTAAGCCTGAATTCATTAAATGAAATTGATTTTAAGCAAATTACAGTGATAATAAATCAAGTAGCTATAAAATGTGTTAATGACTATTGCACTTGATACAGCTTACCAGAATGAGATTCGTAATGCTGTAAAGTATGAGTAAATAATGAAATCAAGGTAGAGTATGAACCAAAATGACTCGAATGGTAAATGTCTCTGCTTTGAGAATACACAGTGAAAATGACAGGACATGAAGATGAAATATCCAAATGATAAAAGATGTGTGATTAAAGAAAGTATCAGATGTAATTCCCGATAAAACTTTCAAAGTTATATAGATTTGAGAAATCGAGTTAACACTGACTCGGTTGGTTATATGAAATCTCATTGTAAGCTTATATCGGAGAATATAAAAAGAGTCCAAAAGCTTAAGAAAATAACTCTGGAAAAAGTGTAAATAATGAAATTCACGTGTAAAGGTGTGAATGATGAAAATATAGATAATGTAATTTGAGGTTAATGAAATTATTTGTATAAATGTAAATGAGAGAAACACATATGACCTTGATAAGTAGATGAATTAAAATGGTGTATTAAATTCTTACTAGTTAATAAAGTTCTTGTGAAGAACAAGTATTCATCTACATGAAAATGGACGCTTATTGATCTAATCAGAGATGTATAAGGAGACTATAAGACCAATCTCTATGCATAAACCGTCATCAGATAGAAGTTGGAGACTGAGATCTAGAAATTAATGATTAGAACTCGATGAAATTTTTACGAGTTCCTAG
Organism: Heritiera littoralis; assembly: GCA_031772115.1. Classification (NCBI taxonomy): domain Eukaryota; kingdom Viridiplantae; phylum Streptophyta; class Magnoliopsida; order Malvales; family Malvaceae; genus Heritiera; species Heritiera littoralis. The sequence goes on along the minus strand of JAPDPK010000038.1, from coordinate 666,636 downwards.
TGAGGTTACAAGGTTAACGAATTATCTTGTGATATATAAGCCTAATGAAAGAGGCATCAATACAAGAATAAATTGATGAGATACTGATATACTCTAAGACATAAATGGAAACATGAGCAATATTGGTATATAACCCTTCAAAGTCTAAAAGACTGTGATCTATATGTTAAGATTGGCAAATATGAGATTTGGCTAGACAGTGTCTCTTTTCGAGAGATAGATGATCTCGAAATGACAGAATGACAATAAATTTGTCTATGATAGAGAGAGAATGATTGAGATACGAAAGTAATGAGTCTAGCTAGATACTACTGCCAGTCTATAAAAGAGTGATGGGACTAGCTGCTCTATAGAAGGGATATAATTAAAGAAGTTAAAGTCGGTAAATGAATAAGTGTGAAGAAAAGATGGCATGCGAAATGTTAAAAGGTTTTAACAGTAACGTACCATACCACTTGAGAAAACCGACTGAAATAATGAGCATGAAAAGATGAAAATGAAATAAGAAGGTAAGTTACATGATGAGAAGGGAACACAAATATGAAACAGTTCCTAAAAGTAAGACTAAAAGTGATTTCACGTTGGTTATCACATGATTATGGTTAGATGAAAGATCGAGCCAAACTGACAGGTGAAAATAAATGAAACTCAAAGGAGTAAATAAATGCTTTAACTTTTTACTGCCAGTAATGTAATAGAAAAGTGTTATATATACATATAACCACCTTGAAATGATAGAAATGATGGAATTATATGGATAATGTGGTGATGAAAGTGATGATTAGTAAAGTCTGCAAGAGAGATGCAGCCTTAATGGAATAAATGAGAAAACGAATATTATGGACAATAAAGAGTTCAAAAGAGAAATAATGATATGGAAGTGACTATAGAATCACTTTCCATTATCAGACTCTTAGATTCTCTAGTGCCTTAGTTGAAGTGTGAGTGTGAAACAGTGAAAATGTATGTGTACAGTTCCAGTGAGCATTACATGTGATGGGAGTCTCTGAGTTGCCATATGTTAATGAGAAACAGCAAAAGGCTTTGAGATCCCAAATGTACTGATAGCACTGCTCCGTACTGATGAAAATGCTCAAGCGTAATATGTGGACGCTTGAGGATATATTGAGAGAGCATGTGCACGAGATGTGAAAGCTATTGGGACAATTACATACAACTGATTAACATGTGTAACCGATAGTTTTCAAACTATAACGACTTGGCACCAAATGAGGAAATGGATAATGAACAGTATAAATCAACTGTGATATGAAAAATAGTGTGAATTAACTTTTATGTGGAAAGAGAAATGAAATTGATAAATCCTAATTGGTAAGAAAACTTACGGGAGTATAGATGTATGATGAAAGACCGCATGTAGTGGTCTAAAAGTAATCATGATGTTAAAAGTATGCTAGCAGTATTATGTAAAAATTGATTTAAAGGACAAAAATCGTAAGTATATGAAATGTACCACCTTCTGACTTAAGTTAAATTCGGAGGACCGAATTTCTTAAAGTAGAGAGAATGTGATAACCGTAAAATTTCTACTGTTTAATAGTGGAAATTAATATTAAAGAAAATAGATAAGTGGAAATAAATAAATATAATTATGAGATAGGAATATTAGTGAATATTCCGTGAATTGAGAAAGTGATAAATTGGGAAAATTCGAGTGAAAGAAAAATGTAAGTGGAAATAAGAATATTTGGAAATTCGAAAAATAATGAGGATAGGAAATTTAATTTGGATAATTGGATGTCACATCCTGTGACAACATTTTTCACGTTTTTCTACACAACCTATCCGGTTGGGCTGTCTGTGATACTTCACTTTTCATATTCATTTAACTGTTAAATATAAAATTTATATTATCAATTACATCCCCTATTTTAATTCTCAAGAAAGTAGTACTGAAAGAAAGTCTAAATACAGAAAATAAATGATCATACCTCATATTATAAATCAAGATATCGCAGTGTCTCCAAATGCGCAGCTCGAAATCCTTAGATGTCAGATCTCTTAGTCCTCAAAAATCTGAAATGTTAATACTAAAGGATGAGCAAACCACGGCTCAGTAAGAGAGTTATATGCAATACTTGATATTCAGCTACCTATATGCTGAAAATAATTTTTCACTTCCTTTAAATCTTCCTAGAGGCTCTAGGCTCATATGTAGGAAGGATACTACAGTCGGCTAGGGATTCGGATGGAGTAAGGTAGGCATTTTGAAATACCTGTCTTATCCCGGAACCTAGAAGCAACTGTAGAGAATATTATATTCCTTGTTTTCGAAACGATATAATTTTCGTTTTCACAAAGTAAACCACTTATTTCTTTTCACTTCAGTATAATTTAAAATATGTGACAGTTCAGTAATAAAACAGTAGTTTCCTTCACTACAATTAAAAACACGTGACAGTACAGTGGTCTGTAAATATCAAAGTCATTAGATAACCACTTCTGCAATTATTTCTAGCTTAGAAATACTTTCATGTTATTCTTTTTGAATAAACATTAATTTCTCTTTAATTCAATAACCGTATCTTACAGTTCAGTAAAACAGTAATATTCAATACAGTACCACTCGGCAAAACAATATTCTACAAATCAGTAAAACAATATCTTGATACGGTTCAATTAGTAAACAGTAGCTACAAATTCAATAAACAGTATACGATAGTTTTTAGTTCAGTATCATGGAGACCAGGCAACACCCTACATATATCATGCTATAATAATATCATCCCAAATAGAGGAAACACATGAGATCTATTGTCATAGTTTATGGGGTCCATAGTGTGCACTGATCAGGTGTCCACTGGAGACGCTGATAGTAGGATCAGTATCTATCCACAATAACACGTGACACTTGAGCATGGTACGGGGCCTAACAGTCTCAAAACAATAAACATGTGATACAAACCCCATTTATGAAATCACTTTCACTAAATATAAGTTTAATCAATTCACAAATATTCATAAAGAAAATATTTTCATCTTATGAATAACATTTATAAAATATTCATACTGGAAACATTATAGAACATTATAAATCATATTTTCCATACGGTGAAAACAGTTTATAAAATAATCACTGTAAAACATAAAAGGTCATAACTGTCCTTTTTCACCGTAAAACATATACGCAGGCTTTTTCGTGCTTTCTATAAAAAACATGCTTTTCAAAGTTATCGGGATTCTAATCAATTATTTTTATGATTTATGAAAAATCAAAATATTTATTTTCCAAATCACCACTTCCGTCCCGTGTTTTCTCTGTAAACACATGTGGAGACCTTTTAGCTTCAAAATACTGTTTTTCACCTTTAACTATAAACACTTATTCTCACCACTGAACCCATGAAGGTTATTTATAAAATCAAGTGAATATCTGAAGAAAGATTAGTAAAATATTCACTTTGGTCTTTTTTATTTTTCACCTCATTTCACGTAAAATATCACCTATCGGAATAAATTTAAGTGATTTCCTTTTTCTCCATTTTCAAAAACATGAATATTTTAAAATTAATTATTAGTATATTCATGTTTTATGAAAACTAATCGATTTCTCGATTTTCGTGTTGAAAATCGTTTCTCATGATGAAAAATCGTTTAAATCTCAATTGGTAAATCACCACAATTTTCCAACCGATCATTATCAATAGCATTTATAAAAATTAAATACATAATTTAAAACATGTGTGCTAAATGTCCATACAGGCTGCACATGTCTCCCTTATCTGTCTCGGGTCGACGACTGCCTCTCGAAGGTCGCTCCCATGTTCACCTCGCCTGATTTTATCGGCTCGGTCATCGAGGGAATTTTCTGGAATTTAAATTCTAAAAATTAGAATTTTTCTATAATTTATTCAAATTAATTACTCGAAAATAATTCCCGAATTTCTTATCAAATTTCTCAGATTTTTGAGTTTCCCGGGATTTTTGTAATTTTCGAATTCTTAGGAATTTTTCAAATTCCCGGAATTCCTTTTCTCTTCCTCTTTCTTCTTTTTCTTTCTTCTTTCTTTTTCTCTTTTCTTCTCTATTCTTTTTCTTTTTCCTTTTTCTTTTCTTTTTCTTTTTCTTTTTCTTTTTCTTTTTCCTTTTTCTTTCTTCCCGGCCGGATCGGTCACCTCCCCTCACCACCGGTTCTTCTCCGGTGGCCGGTTCTCCGGCGGTTCGATGGCTCAGCAGCTGGCCTGCACCATGGTGAAGCCGGATCTGGCCTCCGTTCGGTCTGGATCGACGGCACGGCGACGGATCTACTCAATTTACCTTTGGTTACTTCTCCTCCTCCGTCGGCCTTCCTCCGCCGTTCTCCACCTCACCGGTGGCCTCCAATGTCTTCCTCTTCCTCCGACGAAGCTTCGGTGGCAATGGTGGTGTCTGGTTTGGCCGGCACCACCAAATCCATTTTCTCTTTTTCTCCTTTCGGTTTTCCTCCGATCTTCCTTCCTTCCTTCTCCATTCCTGCCGCCAGCTACCTCTTTTCTTCCTCTGGCCGGTGGCGGTTCACTCTCTTCCTTTCTCCCTCGGCGGCGGAGCTGACGGTGGCAGCTCCGCCACCGTCGGCCTCACTTGGGAGGATCGGGTTCCTCCCGATTTCTTCCCTTTCCTATTTCCTGTTTCACTTTCCTCTTTTATTTTTATTTTTCTTTCTATTTTTATCCATACTACATAATATATATTATATTTATAATATATATAATACATATAATATTATTATTATATATAGTATAGTACTATATATATTATGTATTAACAATATACATATTTAGTATATATATGTGTGTATATATATATTTGTTCACTTTAAATTACATAACATTTATAAATTCTTATATAAATGTAATAATAATAATAATGATAATAACAATACAATATATACTGTATTTACAATATATATCTATTCAAACTTTAACGTAATTTAATATTTACATTTTTCTCATATATGTATATATTCATATATACATAAAATGCCATACTTGAATACATATGTATTATTTAAATTTATGAAATAGTATATATATTCAAATATATATACCAACGTATATTAAAATATACTATATAGTATTTTAAATACATATGTATTCGTAGAAAATACATTTATATAATTTATAATTATATAAACATATTTCATTTTCATTATTTTCTATAATTTCTCGTCTTATGCTTATTTCCAATTTAATTTCCTTCGCTCGAATTTCCCAATCCTTCAATTCCTCAATTCTCGGGATTTTCACCAATATCCCGTTCTCAAAATTTTATTTATTAATTTCCAATATTTATGTTCTCCAATATTTATTTCCAATAAATGGAAAATTTACGGTTATCACATTCTCCCCACCTTAAGAAATTCGGTCCTCCGAATTTAACTTAAGTCTAAAGGTGGTACTTTCCGTATTCTTACGGTTTCTGACCTCTAGGTCATCCTCCAAGTAATACTGCCAGTACACTTTCAGCATTCAAGATTACTTTAGACCACTACATGCTATCTTTGATCATATATTTATACTCCCGTGAGTTTATTTCTCAAATCAAGAGTTATTCATTTCCACTCTTTTCACATAAAAGTCTACGCACAGTATTTTTCATATCACAGCTGATCTATGCTGTTCATCATCCATTTTTCTCACTTAGTGCCAAGTCGATATCGTTTAAAACTATCAATTCCACATGTCAGTCAGTTATATGCAATAGTGCCAAGTCGATATCATTTAAAACTATCAATTACACATGTCAGTCAGTTATATGCAATTGTCGCAGTAACTTATACATCTCATGCACGCGCTCTCCCAACATCATGGAGCGTTTACCTCTCACGCTCATATATGTATACATCAGTATGGAGCGGTGCTATCAGTACACTCAGGATCTCAAAGCCTTTTGCTATATTTCATTAAGCATATGACATCTCAGAGACTCCCATCACATGTAATGCTTACTGGAACTGTATACATACTTTCACACCGTTTCATACTCATATTCCAACTATGGCACTAAAGAATCTAGGATTTTGATAGTTGAAAGTGATTCTATTTAGATCTTCAGTCTTTAATCACTTCCATATCATCATTTCTCTTTTGAACTCTTTATTATCCACAATATTCATTTTATCAAGGCTACATCTCACTTGCAGACTTAACTATGGATCATCTCTTACAATCATAAATCATGAGACAATCATGTTCTCTTCATATAGTATGGTCTTTACATCTCTTTTCATAATTTAGATTCTACAATTGAATCCTCTAATCATCTATTTAGTCATCACATTATCTATACACTTCCACCATTTATCATTTCGATGTGGTTATGTGTATGTATAACACCTTTCTATTTAGATACTGGCAGTAAACATATCGTTCCTCTTACTCCTCTGAGTATCATTAATTTCACTTATCAAATCTGGCTTGTTTTTACATATTGCCATTGTCATGTGATAACCATCACGGGATTACTTTTCAATCTTAATTTCGGGAACTATCTTATTTTCCCAACTTATCTTCTTATTTCATTTCCGCATTTTCACTCTCATCATTTCAGTCGGTTTTCTCAAGTGGTATGGTATTCTACAGTATAATTTCTTTACATTTTGCATACCATCTTCTCTTCCCACTTATCCGTTTACCGACTTTAGTTTCTTTAGTTATATCTCATTAATAGAGCAGCTAGTCCCATAACTCTTTTATAGACTGGCAGTAATATCTAGCTAGACTTATTAATTTTGTATCTCGATCATTATCCTTATTATAGACAGATTCATTGTCATTTCGAGATTATCTATCTCAGAAAGAGACACTGTCTAGCCAAGCCTCTTATTTGCCAATCTTAGCACAATTCCACAGTCTTTAAGAGTTTAAGGGTCATACCACAATGCTACTCAAGTTCCATTTATACTTTAGACTCTATCAGTATTTCATCAATTTACTCATGTATAGACGTCTCATTCTTTAGGCTTATATACTTCACAAGGCAACTCATTAACCTTGTTACCTTAATAGAAACTCGTTAAATTCACTCCGAGTTCTAATCATCATCTTATAAACATCAATCTCCAATCTTTTATCTAAGGACGCTTTATACCGAGGCTAGTCTTATAACTCCTCATGTATTTTAATTAGATCTATAAAGCGTCCTTTGCATGTAGATGATCACTTGTTCTTCACAAGAACTTTATTAAATAATCAGAATTTAATATACCATTTTAATCCATCTACATATCACGGTCATCTGTGCTTCTCTCATTTGCACTTATATAGATACTTCATTGTATTTCCATCAAACACACCTATACAAGTGAATTTCGTTATTCTCACATTTTCCAGAGTGGATTTCTTAAGCTTTCGGATTCTTCTACGTTCTCCGATATAAGCTTAGAATTAGATTTCATATCATCAACTGAGCCAATGTTAGCTCGATTTCTCTAATCTATACAACTCTGAAAAATTTATTGGGGATCATATCCGATATTTTCTTTAGTCACACATCTCTTATTATTTCGGACATTTCATCTCATGTCCTATCATTTTCACTATATATCCTCAAGGTAGAAACATTTAATATTCAAATCATTTTGAAATATTATCCACCTTGATTTTATTATTTGTACTATTCACTTTCTCAGACATTTTCTGTATTTATTTCACTTTTCATAATATTCAACGATCCCATTCAATACACTCTTAATTCCAGCTCTTACAGTCTATAACTGGGCCAATCATCTTATGACATTCCACTATACACTCATTGGATCGCATCATGTAAGGCCTCGGCCTATCCGCCGTCCGCCTGTACATATCTATACCGTCCTCTTTTGGCGAGCACACTAGCCCCCTCAAGGATCTATCGTGAGGCCCAGTCTGTTCACTAGGTCACTCACAATTCGCGTCCATAATCTATGTGTAAGTGGAATCAGTAATAGGGATCGTTATATTCATATCATCCCCTCTATGCCATTAATAACTCCATTACTATCAATGGATTCCAATTCAGCTCGATTTTATCATTGTTCCGAACATCGCCCAACATAGGGGCATTTTCATCATTTCGACTTTTTTTTTTCAGTATACCTTTAAACCAAAGGCCTTATTCTCCCTGTGCTGATAGTATCTTTTCTCATACTAATATCAACAATTTGAGATCTCATTCGATTTCGACAAAGAATTCCACTAAAGTCATTAATTGGATTATTTTGCATGTAATGTAGCTTTATATCCTCAATTTCTCTGTCAAATCCATCCATTCCAACTTCTGTTGGTCTATTCTGATTCCCAGTAAAATTTTAGAGGTAGGGGTATTTTGGTCATTTTTGGCCAAAAATTTTCTCTCTCTTCAAATTACCTTCAATCGATGATCTTAAGGTCTATTTAATTATGATACTTCATTCCCCTCCTTTATATCATCCCTTTCAAGTCTAAGTTCGATCCGGACCGAAGAGTACTGGTGGGGCCCTCACCGAGTCCTTTCGGCTCCTTACCGAACAGGCATTCATTTAGATTATAAAGATCACTAACATTCTGGTAATTTCTGAGCCTAATATTTCTTTAACATTCTCAATTCAGACTTTCTCACTCCCTTTAAATCATTTTACTCAATTCGCAATCATTTATTTCCTCTATGTATTCAGACTACACAGTACTACTAGGGATGTTTAACGTTTCTCAACATATTTCTTTTCAAAAGTATCAACAGACATCAAGCCAACCCTGCTCTGATACCATTGAATCTATCACATCCCGTGACAACATTTTTCACGTTTTTTTACACAACTTATCCGGTTGGGCTATCTGTGATACTTCACTTTTCATATTCATTTAACTGTTAAATATAAAATTTATATTATCAATTACATCTCCTATTTTAATTCTCAATAAAGTAGTACTGAAAGTAAGTCTAAATATAGAAAATAAATGATCATACCTCATATTATAAATCAAGATATCGCAGTGTCTCCAAATACACAGCTCGAAATCCTCAGATGTCATATCTCTTAGTCCTCAAAAATCGAAAATGTTAATATTAAGGGGTGAGCAAACCACGGCTCAGTAAGAGAGTTATATGCAACACTTGATATTCAGCTACCTATATGCTGAAAATAATTTTTCACTTTCTTTAAATCTTCCTAGAGGCTCTAGGCTCATATGCAGGAAGGATACTACAGTCGGCTAGGGATCCGGATGGAGGCAGGTATTCTGAAATACCTGTCTTGTCCCAGAACCTAGAAGCAACTGTAGAGAATACTATATTCCTTGTTTTCGAAACGATATAATTTTCGTTTTCACAAAGTAAACCGCTTATTTCTTTTCACTTCAGTATAATTTAAAACATGTGACAGTTCAGTAATAAAACAGTGGTTTCCTTCACTACAATTAAAAACACGTGACAGTACAATGGTCTGTAAATATCAAAGTCATTAGATAACCACTTCTGTAATTATTTCTAGCTTAGAAATACTTTCATGTTATTATTTTTGAATAAACATTAATTTCTCTTTAATTCAATAACCGTATCTTACAGTTCAGTAAAATAGTAATATTCAATACAGTACCATTCGGTAAAACAGTATTCTGCAAATCAGTAAAACAATATCTTGATACGGTTCAATTAGTAAACAGTAGCTACCAATTCAATAAACAGTATACGATAGCTTTTAGTTCAGTATCATGGAGACCAGGCAACACCCTACATATATCATGCTATAATAATATCATCCCAAATAGGGGAAACACATGAGATTTATGGCCATAGTCTATGGGGTCCACAGTGTGCACTGATCAGGTGTCCATTGGAGACACTGATAGTAGGATCAGTATCTATCAGCAATAACACATGACACGTGAGCATGATACGGGGCCTAACAGTCTCAAAACAATAAACACGTGATATAAACCCCATTTATGAAATCACTTTCACTAAATATAAGTTCAATCAATTCAAAAATATTCATAAGGAAAATATTTTCATCTTATGAATAACATTTATAAAATATTCATACTAGGGTCATCATTTCTGAAAATATTCTAAACATTATAGAACATTATAAATCATATTTTCCATACGGTGAAAACAGTTTATAAAATAATCACTGTAAAACATAAAAGGTCATAACTGTCCTTTTTCACCGTAAAACATATACGCACGCTTTTTCATGCTTTCTATCAAAAACATGGTTTTCAAAGTTATCAGGATTCAAATCAATTATTTTTATGATTTATGAAAAATCAAAATATTTATTTTCCAAATCACCACTTCCGTCCCATGTTTTCTCTGTAAACACATGCAGAGACCTTTTAGCTTCAAAATACTGTTTTTCACCTTTAATTACCTTTATGGAATTTTCTATAAACACTTATTCTCACCACTGAACCCATGAAGGTTATTTATAAAATCAAGTGAATATTTGAAGAAAGATAAGTAAAATATTCACTTTGGTCCTTTTTATTTTTCACCTCGTTTCACGTAAAATATCACCTATCGGAATAAATTTAAGTGATTTCCTTTTTCACCATTTTCAAAAACACGAATATTTTAAAATTAATTATTAGTATATTCATGTTTTATGAAAACTAATCGATTTCTCGATTTTCATGTTGAAAATCGTTTCTCATGATGAAAAATCGTTTATTATGATTTTTGGTAATTTTTCCAATAATTTTCGACAGTATAACGACTGTCGATTGGCTAGCCTCCTGCAAGGAAAATACAGTTTAAATCTCAACTGGTAAATCACCACAATTTTCCAACCGATCATTATCAATAGCATTTATAAAAATTAAATGCATAATTTAAAACATGTGTGCCAAATATCCTTACAGGCTGCACATGTCTCCCTTACCTGTCTCGGGTCGTCGACTGCCTCTCGAAGGTCGCTACCGTGTTCACCTCGCCCGATTTTATCGGCTCGGTCATCGAGGGAATTTTTTGGAATTTAAATTCTAAAAATTAGAATTTTTCTATAATTTATTCAATTTAATTACTCGGAAATAATTCCCGAATTTCTTACTGAATTTCTCAGATTTTTGAGTTTGCCTGGATTTCCTGTAATTTTTGAATTCTTGGGAATTTTCCAAATTCCAGAAATTCCTTTTCTCTTCCTCTTTCTTTTTTTTGCTTTCTTCTTTCTTTTTCTCTTTTCTTTTCTTTTCTTTCTTTTTTTTTTCTTTTTTTTTTTTTTTTTTTTTTTTTTTCTTTTTTTTCTTTTTCTTTTTCTTTTTCTTTTTCTTTTTTTTTTTTTTCTTTTTTTTTTCTTTTTCTTTCTTCCCAGTCAGACCGATCACCTCCCCACACCACCGATTCTTCTCCGGTGGCCGGTTCTCTGGCGGTTCGGTGGCTCAACAGCTAGCCGGCACCACGGCGAAGCCAGATCTAGCCTCTGTTCGGTCTAGATCGACGGCACGGCGACAGATCTACTCGATTTACCTTCGGTTTCTTCTCCTCCTCTGTCGGCCTTCCTCCGCCATTCTCCTCCTCACTGGTGGCCTCCCATGTCTTCCTCTTCCTCTGACGAAGCTTCGATGGCAGTGGCGGTAGCTAGTTTGGCCGGCACTGCCAGATCCATTGTCTCTTTTTCTCCTTTCGGTTTTCCGCCGGTCTTCCTTCCTTCCTTCTCCTTTCCCGCCGCCAGCTACCTCCTTTCTTCCTCTGGCCGGTGGCAGTTCACTCTCTTCCTTTCTCCCTCGTTGGCAGTGGCAGCTCCGCCGCCGTCGGCCTCACCTGGGAAGATTGGGTTCCTCCCGATTTCTTCCCTTTCATATTTCCTGTTTCATTTTCCTCTTTTGTTTTTTTTTTCTTTCTATTTTTATCCATACTACATAATATATATTATACTTATAATATAACATATATTATATTTATAATATATATATATAATACATATAATATTATTATTATTATATATAGTATAGTACTATATATATATTATGTATTAACAAAATACATATTTAGTATATATATATATATATTTGTTCACTTTAAATTACATAACATTTATAAATTTTTATATAAATGTAATAATAATAATAATGATAATAACTGTCATAACGTATTAAGTTTTAGAAAAAAACCTAATAGCTAGACACAAAAATCAAGGAGTCGCCACCAACCATTCTAACCTAGGTGTGATTGGTAACCTATTCAAACTATGGATAAGGACTGGTCTACATCTCAAATTTAGGGTTCGGGAGTACGGTTACGTGTGAGGAAGGATTAGCACCCTCACAACGCCCATCCTAAAATGGTACCAACTAATTTTAGGTTATCTCAAATTTGCCTTAGTTAATCTTAGGTTCAATAATTTAATATTGGAAAATATTTCTAAGCATCCTCCATTAAGCTGGTGGAACAACTTAAAAATTTCTCTTCACCTCAAGAGTATTCAAGTAGTACTATGTGACTTGCTTGAAGAGGCTCCGTCGTCGGATTCATTTTAATGTTTTATGAAAACTTCTAATTTTGACTCCTATCTAATTCCTTCTCGCTATCTTATCGTTTTTACTACTTCTACTATCTTTCTATTATTTTATGAATGTTTAATTTTATTAATTTGTTTTATTAGAAAATGAATATGAATTATTTTTCCCAAAAATTCCTTTTAGATCTTCCATTAAGCTGGTCAGATCTTGAAAGAAATTATTTAACCTAAAGATTTCAAAAGTATTACTTAAGCGTAATCTCTTTTGGACTCTTATCATCGGAATAATCAATACTCAATCTCAATAATTATTATTAACTATTATCATCTCATTTTATCATTTATTATCATTATTAATATTTATTATTGTTATTGAATTATTAATATTTCTTCATATTTATTATTTTTCTTTGTAATTAATTATTTTAATCTTATTTTATTTCTAGAATGAATATAAATCACCTATTATCGAAAACCCTCTTTAGACCATCCATTAAGCTGGCGAGGCCTTAAGAGAATTTTTTAACCTAGAAATGTTCAAGAAAATCACTTAAGCGTAATTCTCTTGATATTTCATCATTGGAGTAATTCATATTCATATTCGTTATTATCTTAATATCTAATTCTAGTTATTTTATTTACTTCCTTTCCTTATTTTGTTATCTACTAATGTTATTTTTATTATATTATTACAAACCATTAATATCTTTTCTAATTTTGTAACTAATTGTTTTTATTATAACTTTATAATAAATTTTTAAAATAAATATGAATTATTTGTTATTGAAAACTCTATTTAGACCCTCCATTAAGCTGGTGAGGCCTTGGATTGAATTTTCTCACCTCAAGATCTGTAAAGATATTACTTAAACGCAATCCTTTTAGAGTTCCGTCGTCGGAATAATTCATCTTTATCTTCATATCTTAATTTTAACTTTATTTAATTTATTTTGATTCTTATCCTAGTTTGGCCTTTTAATTTTACAACGAATCAATGTTCAAAATAAGTAATCAACTAATTTTAACATAAGAAAATCATCCAAAATATTTTAATCATAATCAATTCAATTACGTGTTACATTTAGAAGATCAACTTTAAACACATTAATACCTATTCCAGTTTTGAACTAACCAAATCAATATATAATCAAATTAATATCCTCTTAAATTAATATAAAATTTATATATTCATGAACCTCCTACATTTAATAATTTAATAATATTATATTATTTCCACCAGGATGCCATAATCAACATCTTAACCTACTCATTACATGAAGAATATGACAAGGTAACAAATCATTTACTAAAGACAAAACGAAAACTAAAAGAAAAAAGGGAGAAGAATACCTTTTATTTGTTGAGCCACTAAATCTTAGATGACAACATCTGGAAGGGAAATATTGCCGTTTTGTCTCAACTAATGGCTGTGTGGCTCGTTGCAGTACCGTGGGAGAGCAGCTGGTGTGTCTCGGTCTTACTTTCTTAGCAGGTAGCACGTGATGGTAATGCAGCAGAGGCGGGCTGATGCATGCGTGCAATGTTAGTAAAGCTGAACGGTTTGACAGTGTGGTTGCAGGCTGTAGTGAAGATGACAGAGTAGAAAGAAACAATGCTGTGGCTTAGCAAGGCATCAGGGACGACTCTAGGCAAGGAAGAGACGCCAGAAAATGGCCAGAAACGCAGCAGCAGCAACTGCGGGGAAGGTTCCAGGCAGCAGCAAGCAAAGCCTGTGCAGAAGCAGTAAGGATGGCAGGGACGACTCCAGGCAAGGAAGAGACGCCAGAAAATGGCTAGAAACGTAACAGCAGCAAGACTCGCGATGGTGCAACAACTGGAAGCAAGCAAAGGAACGTGCCGCAAAGAATAGAAGCAGAGGGATGGTTTTACTCTTCTGTTGGTGAAGCTGATGGAACAAGGTAATGATGAAGATGATGATGGTGCTTTCCGGCAAGGATCGATGACAGTCCTCCTTTTTTAATGGCTCTCTCTTGTTCTCTTTTTTTTGTTCCTTTTAGGGTTTTCTTTTTTTTTTTTAGGTTTTCCCCTCCCTCCTAAACCTAGCCGGCCATCTTTTTATTCTTGATTTTTTCTTTTTTTTTTTACATTATTTTTGGAAAACCTTTATTAATGCTGTGTATCAAATCTCTTGATTCTGATGTTGATTTCCAATTTTGCACAATCTTGGAGTTGACTTGTTTGATTTAATTTCCAAAATTTTTCTTTCAAATCCTTCCTCAAAATTTTCTGTTAATTTTCTTTCCAAATTGACCTTGGTTTTAATTGACACAGTTTATTTTTAATTTTCCAATTTGATACTATCCAAATTTGTTTCATTGATTTCTCATTGACTTGCCTTATGTTGAGATCTTGATTTTCCTTTCCAAATTTCTCTTCTTTGATCACTTCATTATTTTTTGTTATCTTTTTTTAATTTTTTTCATTTTCTTTTCATTTTATTATTATTTTTTTTATTTTTTTATTTTTTATTTTAATAATAAACAAGGTAGTAATACAAAAATTAAATTCATCGTCTAAAAAAAGATCCCGGACAAAATGGGGTGTCTACAGTTGCCCCTCTTTGTACATTTGCTATGAAATAGTAATTGTGCAAAGACATAGACATCCATTTTGTCTGCATCCATTTTATTTTTTTTCCTTTTTTCAAATTTTTTTTTCTTTGTAGATATTTACTTATTCTAAAAAAAGAAATTGGTTTTCATCATGAAAATGCTCATCCGACCAGGGAGGCCCTGAAACTTTAAAAATTTCTCATCTCAAAAATGCTTCTTCGACTAGGAAGGCCCTGAAACTTTAAAATTTTCCCATCTCCAAAATGCTTTTTCATCTCCAAAATGCTCCTTCGACTAGGAAGGCCCTGAAACTTTAAATTTTCTCATCTCCAAAATGCTCCTTCGACTAGGAAGGCCCTGAAACTTAAAATTTTCTCATCTCGTAAATGCTCCTTCGACTAGGAAGGCCCTGAAACTTTAAATTTTCTCATCTCTAAAATGCTCCTTCGACTAGGAAGGCCTTGAAACTTTAAATTTTCTCATCTCCAAAATGCTCCTTCGATTAGGAAGGCCCTGAAACTTTAAAATTTCTCCTCTAAATGAGTTCAATTATGCTCGGAGTTTTTACGGATTGTACCCAGAGGATTTGATGAATCATGCCCGGAGGTCTTATAGATTGTACCCAGAGGTTCTAATGAATCATGCCCGGAGGTCTTACAGATTGTACCCGGAGGTTTTAATGAATCATGCCCGGAGGTCTTACAGATTGTACCCAGAGGATTTGATGAATCATGCCCAGAGGTCTTATAGATTGTACCTAGAGGCTTTGACCTTATCTCATCATTTCAATTCTATCTTCTAGATCATCTTATCATCACAGTTTCTTCTTTTTGTTATTTCCTATCACAATTTTTCATCTCATCACATCTTTCAATCCATTTTTCATTATCCCATCATATCCATAACTTTTTAATTTCCTCTTTCTTTCCAAATTTTAACATTTTTGTTTCGAAACTTCATACCTTTTTTGTCACATCTTATTCCTAATCTTTCTCACATTTTTTGATTTTTTTTTCGTCTCTCTTTTTTTTTAATTTTCCAAATTTTTAGTCATCTAGTCTTTCAGAACTCTTTTTTTTTTATCCTATTGTCTTAACAAACAAACTCTCTCTTTTTTTTGTGTCAGAATGCATGTAATGGAATGTAATGCCATGCATGTCAAGAATGCAATGCAAATGATAAACAATGCCTTACCAAGTCACATCATCAGCCTACCTTATTCCTTTCTTCAAAAATTTGTCATCCTTCAATCTTCTCTTTACCTTATCATTCAATCTTTCAATGCCTCATCATTCTTCTTTCTTCAAATTTAGCAATCCTAAAATCATTTACCCCATCACCATCGTTCATTCAATCTTCTTCTCGCCCCACAATTCTTCTTTCTTTAAATTTAGCAATCATCACTCGTTCAGTCTTCCCATTGCCCTATCATCATCATTCATTTAGTGTTCTTCTTGCCCCACAATTCTTATCAAATTAAAACTCATCTATCCAAATCATAACAACAAAATCGTCCCAAACTATTCACAAGAACATTTCACCACTTCTCATATTTTCACAAAAATTCATGCTCTCGTAACAACCAAAGGCTGCCCCAAGAATAGTCTTAAAAACACCATTACCACACTTGGTTTCTTTAAAACAAGAACTTGCCCCCATAAAAATCACAAAACTCTCATTTTCCACTTCTTCAAGTTCCTTTTTGAAAATAGGAAATTGCCTCACATAATAATTTTCCAAGATAAAAACATTTGACTTTTAAATCTCTTAAAAATTGGTGATTACTATTGAGAACAGATAGAACGAGTTACGACTTGGTCTATTTGAATAAATGTGCTGATTTGGTGCAACAAGGATGTTTGGTTATCAAGAAAGGTTTTATTGATCAATGTCTCTTCATCTTGGCTCACAAATGAAACAAATTCCTTGAAAATCATTATTCCTTTTGTAAAAGTAACTTTCACAGAGCACAATCCATTTTAGCATTCTCTTAATTTGTTGATATGTGGACTTTAACAAATGTCAAGACTAGCTGTGATGGCTCAAATTTCTGGGCAAGGATTCAAATCTCAAATCAAATTTTCAAGGTGATGGTTTTTCAATTTCTCAAAAGGTCTTGATTGAAAGCATCACTCTTCTGGTTTTTCTTCTTTCTTATTATTGCCTTAGCATAGTCACAAACAATGGCCTTGAGTTGTTTCAAATTTGCTCTAGACTGCCCTTTCATGGGTTTTCACCCTAGAGCTTCATTCTCTTTTTTTCTTCTTCTTCTTCTTTTTTTTATTGATTATTCTACCATGCATTTGAGAATTCAAATTTCATTACAAACTAAATAATGATGATGGTTTCTCAAAGAAAAGCTTTTCAATACAAGCATCTTTATTTGATCAAAATGGACTTTTAAGCACGCACCGTAGGCTAAGGTTTGGGGTTTTCAAAGAACGGATAAATAGGCCCAAAATAAGTGTTTTCAAGGTTTATCGAACCAAGGATCATTTCTTCGATTGTGAACATCTGTCCTGCCCACTCTTCGAAGCATTTTTCTTTTCTTTTCTAACCTTTTATTCTCATTCATTTCTTTCTTTTTTCTTTTTTTTTTTCACATCTACCTTTTTCATTTTTTCAATTTCTTGTTTTTTCATATTGATTTCCATCTTCACATATCCTTCTTCTCACATTTGCCCCTTAACAAGGGCACATTTTCTTGCATTTGACATAAGACCAATCACTAATGCTTCTTAAACTCCTCTGATGTATTTGCCTCTCCAATGTGGAGGGTGATCCTTGGTCAAGGTTCATTTAAAAAGAAATCAATAAGCTCAAAAAGGGTAACAAATGGATGATTTCATTTTAGTAATAGGAATATGAAAGATGGCCATTTGTCATATCAAATATTAACACTTCTATTGAAAACCAATCCTTAAGATGAAAAATTGGCTTTTGAAATCATTTGAATATCCCTCATGCATGGTTTCACAATCAATTTTTTCTTCTTTTCTTTTTTCTTTTCTTTTTTTTACTTCCTTTTTCTTCATTTCTTTTCACAACTCATGCCCAGAATGTATCAACTCAACTTTATGAAGGCCATATGCAACAATTTTCATCATCATGGTTTAAGATCGGAAAAAGGATATCAATCAAATTAAGAATGGCCATTAAAAGATATTGAGGTTATCAAAAGCTTAGCTCTTTCAATCATTTTGCCTCAAGGTGTAGCGAAGGATGATTTGAGTTAGAAAGTTCAAGTTATAAGAAAGAATTTTGGGTTGATGTGTTTGGGACTCTTAGCTTGGCCTTAACATCTATCAAATTTCCAAATACAAAGTCCTTAAGAGAATGCTTCATGAATTGGTCCTTCAAAACAATTCAAAAATTTTTGCAAATTCATCAATCATTTCATTGCTCATCGCCTTAACGAAGATCATTGACTTCAAAAGTTCATCATGGTAAGCAAAAATGAATGAATTTTGAGCTTGTTTGTCTCTTTATGGATTCCAATTTTTCACTGAATCGGAAAGTATACTAGAAATGTAATAGCTAGGTCTATTCATTCTCAATAAAAATCACCAATGATTTCAAAATTATTTTATTTCATCTATTTGGAAAGAAAAATATGGAAAGCTTTCAAAACAACTTGATGAAAATTTCAAGAATCTTGAGAACATCTCACATCCACAAATAACATATAGGAAATTTGGCCTATGGAAGAGCAGACTTCCATTGTTCAATAAGCTCTTGAGTTAAGGCACCACTACTGATGAGTTCTTCAACCTTTTCTCCAACATGTCACATTTATGTTGTATCCCTACAGCCAGACTGTCAACTGCCTCTCTCTTTAACTTTTCTTGTTCAACAGGATCATCCAAGTTTAGGACAAAAATAGGGTCAACAGGACTAGACCCTATACCAAGTTAACCTTGGCCCAGAGTACGGCCTTGTCCTCCCATTGAAGGTGTTGCATGAGCATAAACCTTTGGAGACATTTGGGCTTGATGGGTGAACCCTGGAGGGTATGGTGGATCATCACTAGGATATTTCTCCGCTGTTAGGTCTTGCACAACTCCTTTCCCTTTAGTCATACTCATCATCAACTCCATCATCTTGGTCATTTGCTCTTGAGTTTCCTCTTGAGCTTTAACAATCTCTTATTGCACCTTTTCTATTTCATCAATTCGTGCCAACTGCTCATTCTCCATGACTCTTGTTTGCAAACAAGTATCGTATGGGTGACTGGCAATTTTGACGGCCGAGCTATCTTCTCACCTTTATTACCATAGTCTAAATCAAGATGCCATGATATGCACATACAAACCTATGTATGACCAAAAATGTCTAGATGTATAGGTGCAATGTTCAAATTGACATGTTATGCATCGCAAAATCAAAGGAAAGCCTCATGTGATGAATAGACACGTTTCATCTATTTATTTTTTTTTGATTTTTTTATTATTATATTTCTTGAAAAGAACAAATTTTCCTTCATGTGTCCGGATCCTTGGTTATCTCTACATGATGAGCTGGCATGGCTCTAACTTAAGTTGGCCTCTCAAGATTCTTTATATGCTTGGTTTGGATAAGTCAGAATTCTAAAGGTTCTCAAATTGTTCCTTACTATCGTCCACATAGGACTAGTAAGGCACCCAATCCTCACCCATCACAGGTTACAAACGAAAAGGTTCAATTTGAGTAGGAGTATTTCGCTAGCCATTGCGAAGGTATTACCTCACGAGAGCGTAGATACTTTACTCCCTCCTAAAAGGACTAAGCCCGAGTCGAGGGCTTATGCATGCTAATGCAAAGTGAAGTATGTGTATGAAGGAATAATGTTTTATTCAATGTTTATTTTCTACTAAGATCTCTTAAGCAAATTCTAAGATAACCTAAAACTAAGTATTGGCCTGACTCTCTTAAGTCTCCAGTGGAGTCGCCAAGCTGTTGTAATGTATTAAGTTTCGGGGGAAACCTAATAGCTAGACACAAAAATCAAGGAGTCGCCACCAACCATTCTAACCTAGGTGTGATTGGTCACCTATTCAAACTATGGATAAGGACTGGTCTACATCTCAAATTTAGGGTTCGGGAGTACGGTTACGTGTGAGGAAGGATTAGCACCCTCACAACGCCCATCCTAAAATCGTACCAACTAATTTTAGGTTATCTCAAATTTGCCTTAGTTAATCTTAGGTTCAATAATTTAATATTGGAAAATATTTCTAAGCATCCTCCATTAAGCTGGTGGGACAACTCAAAAATTTCTCTTCACCTCAAGAGTATTGAAGTAGTACTATGTGACTTGCTTGAAGAGGCTCCGTCGTCGGATTCATTTTAATGTTTTATGAAAACTTCTAATTTTGACTCCTATCTAATTCCTTCTCGCTATCTTATCGTTTTTACTACTTCTACTATCTTTCTATTATTTTATGAATGTTTAATTTTATTAATTTATTTTATTAGAAAATGAATATGAATTATTTTTCCCAAAAATTCCTTTTAGATCTTCCATTAAGCTGGTCAGATCTTGAAAGAAATTATTTAACCTAAAGATTTCAAAAGTATTACATAAGCGTAATCTCTTTTGGACTCTTATCATCGGAATAATCAATACTCAATCTCAATAATTATTATTAACTATTATCATCCCATTTTATCATTTATTATCATTATTAATATTTATTATTGTTATTGAATTATTAATATTTCTTCATATTTATTATTTTTCTTTGTAATTAATTATTTTAATCTTATTTTATTTCTAGAATGAATATAAATCACTTATTATCGAAAACCCTCTTTAGACCATCCATTAAGCTGGCGAGGCCTTAAGAGAATTTTTTAACCTAGAAATGTTCAAGAAAATCACTTAAGCGTAATTCTCTTGATATTTCATCATTGGAGTAATTCATATTCATATTCGTTATTATCTTAATATCTAATTCTAGTTATTTTATTTACTTCCTTTCCTTATTTTGTTATCTACTAATGTTATTTTTATTATATTATTACAAACCATTAATATCTTTTCTAATTTTGTAACTAATTGTTTTTATTATAACTTTATATTAAATTTTTAAAATAAATATGAATTATTTGTTATTGAAAACTCTATTTAGACTCTCCATTAAGCTGGTGAGGCCTTGGATTGAATTTTCTCACCTCAAGATCTCTAAAGATATTACTTAAACGTAATCCTTTTAGAGTTCCGTCATCGGAATAATTCATCTTTATCTTCATATCTTAATTTTAACTTATTTAATTTATTTTGATTCTTATCCTAGTTTGGCCTTTTAATTTTACAACGAATCAATGTTCAAAATAAGTAATCAACTAATTTTAACATAAGAAAATCATCCAAAATATTTTAATCATAATCAATTCAATTACGTGTTACATTTAGAAGATCAACTTTAAACACATTAATACCTATTCCAGTTTTGAACTAACCAAATCAATATATAATCAAATTAATATCCTCTTAAATTAATATAAAATTTATATATTCATGAACCTCCTACATTTAATAATTTAATAATATTATATTATTTCCACCAGGATGCCATAATCAACATCTTAACCTACTCATTACATGAAGAATATGACAAGGTAACAAATCATTTACTAAAGACAAAACGAAAACTAAAAGAAAAAAGGGAGAAGAATACCTTTTATTTGTTCAGCCACTAAATCTTAGATGACAACATCTGGAAGGGAAATATTGTCGTTTTGTCTCAACTAATGGCTGTGTGGCTCGTTACAGTACCGTGGGAGAGCAGCTGGTGTGTCTCGGTCTTACTTTCTTAGCAGGTAGCACGTGATGGTAATGCAGCAGAGGCGGGCTGATGCATGCGTGCAGTGTTAGTAAAGCTGAACGGTTTGACAGTGTGGTTGCAGGCTGTAGTGAAGATGACAGAGTAGAAAGAAACAATGCTGTGGCTTAGCAAGGCATCAGGGACGACTCTAAGCAAGGAAGAGACGCCAGAAAATGGCCAGAAACGTAGCAGCAGCAATTGCGGGGAAGGTTCCAGGCAGCAGCAGCAAGCAAAGCCTGTGCAGAAGCAGTAAGGATGGCAGGGACGACTCCAGGCAAGGAAGAGACGCCAGAAAATGGCTAGAAACGCAGCAGCAGCAAGACTCGCGATGGTGCAACAACTGGAAGCAAGCAAAGGAACGTGCCGCAATGAATAGAAGCAGAGGGATGGTTTTACTCTTCTGTTGGTGAAGCTGATGGAACAAGGTAATGATGAAGATGATGATGGTGCTTTCCGGCAAGGATCGATGACAGTCCTCCTTTTTTAATGGCTCTCTCTTGTTCTCTTTTTTTTGTTCCTTTTAGGGTTTTCTTTTTTTTTTTTAGGTTTTCCCCTCCCTCCTAAACCTAGCCGGCCATCTTTTTATTCTTGATTTTTCTTTTTTTTTACATTATTTTTGGAAAACCTTTATTAATGCTGTGTATCAAATCTCTTGATTCTGATGTTGATTTCCAATTTTGCACAATCTTGGAGTTGACTTGTTTGATTTAATTTCCAAAATTTTTCTTTCAAATCCTTCCTCAAAATTTTCTGTTGATTTTCTTTCCAAATTGACCTTGGTTTTAATTGACACGGTTTATTTTTAATTTTCCAATTTGATACTATCCAAATTTGTTTCATTGATTTCTCATTGACTTGCCTTGTGTTGAGATCTTGATTTTCCTTTCCAAATTTCTCTTCTTTGATCACTTCATTATTTTTTGCTATCTTTTTTATTTTTATTTTTTTTCATTTTCTTTTCATTTTATTATTATTATTTTTATTTTTTATTTTAATAATAAACAAGGTAGTAATTCAAAAATTAAATTTATCGTCTAAAAAAAGATCCCGGACAAAATGGGGTGTCTACAATAACAATACAATATATACTGTATTTACAATATATATATCTATTCAAACTTTAATGTAATTTAATATTTACATTTTTCTCATATATGTATGTATTCATATATACATAAAATGTCATACTTATATACATATATACTATTTAAATTTATGAAATAGTATATATATTCATATATATATATATATATATATATATATATATATATATACCAACGTATATGAAAATATACTATATAGTATTTTAAATACATATGTATTCATATAAAATACATTTATATAATTTATAATAATATAAACATATTTCATTTTCATTATTTTTCATAATTTCTCATCTTATGCTTATTTCCAATTTAATTTCCTTTACTCAAATTTCCCAATCCTTCACTTCCTCAATTCTTAGGATTTTCACCAATATCTCTTTCTCAAAATTTTATTTATTAATTTCCAATATTTATGTTCTCCAATATTTATTTCCAATAAATGGAAAATTTGCGATTATCATAATGGAAATCCAAATTATATAAGAAAATGAGAAATGAAAATGATATATAATTATATCATTATATATTATGTAAATGTATTTTTATACAAATCCATATGTACTTAAATGATATATAGTATATATTATTATACATTGGTATATATATGAATATATACTATTTCATAAATTTAAATAGTACATATGTATATTTTATGTATATGTAAATATATACATATATGAGAATGTAAATATTATTTTACATTAAAGGTTGCTTAATTATATATTGTAAATACAATATATATTGCGGTATAATATATATAAATATATATAAAGGTTATTTATTTTTAAAGTATATAAATATACATATATATACTAGATATATATTTTGTAATGCACAAAATATATATCTTTATATATAAAATATATATAGTACTATACAATATATAATAATATTATATGTATTATATATATTTATATATTATAAGTATAATATATATGTATAATTATAATAGTAAATAAAAGAAAAAAATAAAAAGAAATGGAAGGAAAGAATCGGGAAGCCTCCCGATTCTTCTCCCCTGAAGTTGCTGACCACTGTCATCGGAGAAAGAAAGTGAGACGAGGGAGGAAGATGGCGCTGGCGGAGAGAGGAGAGGAAGCCGATGACTGGAAAAGGAAAGACCGAAACAGAAACGGAAGGAAACAAAGGCGAGATCGGCAGAAATCGAGAAGGAAAAAGGAAGGGGAAAGTGGCGGTGCCGACCGATTCGGCCACCGCCATTGCGACCAAACCACCGGAGGAGGAAGAGGAAAGGGTAGGCGGCCACCGGTGAGGCGGAGAATGGTGAAGGAGGAAGAACGGAGGAGGAGAAGAAACCAAACCAAAACCGAGTAGATCCGTCGCCGTGCCGGCGATCTGGGCTGAACGGAGGCCAGATCCAGCTTCACCGCCACCTCGGCCAGCTTTGGAGCCGCCAAACCGCTGGAGAACCAGTCGCCAGAGAAGAACCGGAGGTGAGGAGAGACTGATCGATCTAATTCGGTCTGGCCAAGAAAAAGGAAAAGAAAAGAAAGAAAAAGGAAAAAGAAAAAGAAAAAAAAAGAAAGAAAAAGAAAGGAGGAAAAAGAAGAAAGAGAGAGAAAAGGAATTTCGAGAATTTGAAAAATTCTCGAGAATTCGGAAAATTCTTGAGAATTCGAAAATCTCAGGAAACTCAGAAACTCAGAAATTATGGAAATTCGGTAAGAATTCTGAAAATTACTTTCGAGTGATTTATTTTAATAAATTATTAAAAATTCTAAAATGTAGAATTTGAATTCCAGAAAATTTCCCTCGATGACCGAGATGATGGATTGGGAGAGGTAAACTTGGGCGCGACCTTTGAGAGGTAGTCGCCGACCCAAGACAGGTAAGGGAGACATGTGCAGCCTGTAGGGATATTTGGCACACATGTTTTAAATATGCATTTAAATTTTTTTAAATGCTAAATGCTATTGATGATGATTGGTTGGAAAATTGTGACGATTTACCGGTTGAAAATATAAACTGTATTTTCTGTGCAGGAGGCTAGCCAATTGGCAACCGTTATACTGCCAAAAAAATCTTAGAAAATTACCGAAAATCATAATACATGATTTTATATCACGAGGAACGATTCCCAACCACGAAATTCGAGAAATCGATTAGTTTTCATAAAACATGAATATACTGATATTTAATTTTAAAATATTCATGTTTTCAAGAACGGTGAAAATGAAATCATCGAAAATCCCCGATATGTGATATTTCACGTGAAACGAGATGGAAAATGAAAAAGACTGAAGTGAATATTTTATAAATATTTCTTAAATATTCACTCGATTTCATATAAAACCTTTATGGTTTTAATTATGAAAATAATTAATTATATAAATTCCGTAAAGGTTAAGTAATGATGAAAACTATTATTTTGAGACTAGGAGGTCTCTACACGTGTTTATAGAGGAAAACATGGTGGCGGGATTATTGAATTTGGAAAATAAATATTTTATTTTTTCATAAATTATGAAAATATTTGAAATGAATTTCGATAATTTTGAAAGCCATGTTTTGGAAAGAAAGTACAAAAAAAACGTGTGTACATGTTTTACGGTGAAAAAGAAACAGTTATGAGATTTATTTTACGATGTGATTATTTTAGAAACTATTTTCACCGTATGGAAAATGTGATTTATACTGTTCTATAATATTCAGAACATTTTCGGGAGTGATTACCCCAGTATGAATATTTTATAAATTGTTATTCATAAGATGAAAATATTTTCCTTATGAATATTTATGGATTGATTGAACTTATATTCAATGAAATTTATTTCATAAATGGCGTTTATATCACGTGTTTACTGTTTTGAGACTGTTAGGCCCCATATCATGCTCACGTGTCACGTGTTACTGTTGATAGATACTGATCCTATTATCAGCGTCCCAGTGGACACCTGATTAGTGCACATTGTGGACCCCATAGACTATGGCCATAAATCTCATGTGTTTCCTCTATTTGGGATGATATTATAGCATGATATATTTAGGGTGTTGCCTAGTCTCCATGATACTGTACTGATGATTGTACTTTTCACTGAACTTTTTGCTAGTACTAAATTATTTACAGCTACTGAGCTTTTGATATATTACGTGTTGAACTAAATATTATACGGTGTTTTACAAGTGTGGAAATAAGTATTTGTGAAAGGAATATTAATTCCTTATTTATTTACTTAAGTGTTTTATCACGTGAATATTTAATGTTTACTGGAATTTGAATATCAAAAGAAAATGATTATTACTCTGTATAGTTGCTTTTAGGTTCCGGGACAAGACAAGTATTTCAAAATACCTGCCTTACTCCATCCAGATCTCTAGCCGACTATAGTATCCTTCCTACATGTGAGCCTAGAGCCCATCTAGGAAAATTTAAAGAAAGTGAAAAAGTATTTTCAGCATATAGGTAGCTGAATATCAAGTGTTGCATATAACTCTCTTATTGAGTAGTGGTTTGCTCACTCCCCAATTTTAACATTTCAGATTTTTAGTGACTGTGAGATCTGACATCTGAGGATTTCGAGCTGCGCATTTGGAGACATTGCGACAACTTGATTTATAATATGAGGTATGATCATTTATTTGCTGTATTTAGACTTACTTTTAGTACTACTTTCTTAAGAATTAAGATAGGGGATGTAATTGATATTACTATTTTTATAGTTAATAGTTAAATGAATATGAAAAGTAAAGTATCACAGACAGCCCAACTGTATAAAATGTACAGAAAAATGTGAAAAATGTGGTCGCAGGATGTGACACATGTGAGACATCTAGCAACTAACTCTGCGATGTCTCGTTTCATCTTAGGCCACCAATACACTCTCCTTAGATTATGGTACATCTTAGTACTACCCGGATACAGAGTATACCTGGAAAGTGAGCCTCTGTCAAAATCAGATGCCTTAACTGCTGGTCATCTAGAAAATGCAGATCCCCCCTTTAAACCTCCGTATCCCATTGGTGCCAATCCCATAATCTGACTGTACTCCTATCTAAACTTGACTGGCAACCTCTATACAGTAAGCATCACTCCTCTGAGCATCCCTGGTCCTGTCCATAAGATCCGGATCAATTTGGAAACTGGCTGCAAACACATATCTCTCAGAGGAGGTCACATTAAGACTGAGGCTCGAGAAGTGCTTTAGCAAATCATATTCCCTACCCATCATGTATGATACCATCGCGATATGCTTCCGACTCAAAACATCTGCCACCACGTTTGCTTTCCCCGGGTAGCAAAGATCTCGTAGTCATAATTTTTCAACAGCTAAGTCCATCTGCGCTGTCTCATATTCAATTCTCGCTACGAGAATAAGTATTTCAAACTCTTATGGTCTGTATACATTTGGAACTTCTCCTCATAAAGATAATGTTGCCAAATCTTCAATGCAAACACCACTGTGGCTAATTCCAAGTTATGCATTGGATAATTCTTCTTATTCTCTTTTAGCTACTTGGTACCATAGGCAATTACTTGACCATTCTACATCAAAATGCATCCCAATCCCAATGCAGATGCATCACTATAGATTGCAAAACCTTCAGATCCGCTGAAAAGGGCCAAAACAAGAGTAGTAGTCAATCTCCTTTTCAACTCCTAGAAGCTGCACTCACACCATCTATCCACTCGAACTAACATCCTTACTTGTGAGTCGCGTCAATGGAGCAGCTAGTCTTAAAAACCCTTCAACGAACCAACGGTAGTATCAAGTTAAACCTAGAAAACTTTAGACCTCTGTCACTGTCTTAGCCCTCTCCCACTGCACAATGCTTCTATCTTGGACGGATCTATTGATACCCCATCCTTAAACACAACATGTCCCAAGAATGTGTTATGATCTAGCCACAACTCACACTTACTGAACTTCGCACATAGCTTTCAGTCTCTAAGGGTTTGCATGACTATATAGAGATGCTGCTCATGCTCCTCTGGTGACTTGGAATATACCAGTATATCATCAATGAACATTATCACAAACTTATCCAAATAAGGTTTACAGACACCCTATTTTGTCCGGGGTCTTAACTTGTAAAATTAATTAATTGGGTTAGGTGACAGTATTTTTAACTTAATTGAACATTAGATTAGGATAAGTAATTAATTTAAAAATTAAATTTGAATTTTTATATATATTAGAATTAGCACTAAAATTAAGATTTAGGAAGAATTAATAAATAAAATAAGAAAAAACAAAAAAAAATGAAATAAGAAAAAAATGAAATTAATTTAGGATAGGATAATTAGATTATTAGATTTTTAGGATAATCATTTAAATTAGGCTATTATTAATTAATTAATTAAGAGAGTTATTATTATATTAAAATTAAAGTAATTAGAGTTAGATTAGAATTAATATAGGAATTAAGTAGATAAAATATTAAAAATAGGAGATAATTAATAGAATAAGTTTAGTTGTATTAAGACTCTAATAAGTTTGTGACTATAAAAAGAGGTTAAACCAATAATTTGAGGAGGACAACTCTGGCACTGAGCTTTGATAAAAACTTCTGACAAACCACCATTGTCGCCATCTTCCAGCCCAAGCCGAGACCATCATCATCCACATTGTTTCACCGCAGCGATAATTCTCAAAGTTGACCCCGCATCACCCTGCCAACAACCCTTACTTCAACTGCTACCCATCGTCTTCACCAGTCCTGAAGCAAGCTCAACCTACCGATGTCATCGCATGCTCTGACCTGCTACCTGCCCTGTTCTCGCGTCACCATTGTTACACCGATTATCCAGCTGCGGTTGCTGCCCATGTTTTTTGGCTGTGCTTATCAAAACACCAACTAACATCATCATCGAGACGCACTGCCACTTGCTAAAAGCTGCCCCTGCCCTGTTACAAGCTACAGCCCAAGTTCCATCATCAACGGTTGCTGCTGAGAGGAGATATAGAGGCAATAAGAGTGAACATCATTGTAAAGGAGAAATTGATATTTGGTTGTCAGAAGGCTTTTGCCATTAAATGATTTTTGCCAAGTAAGGTACGTGATCCTTCTTTTTTTCAATTAATATTTTTAAGTACACCATTAATTCAGTTTAATAATAGCTTAGGCAAAATCAAAATATAAAGTAATGAAAATGAATTTGAAAGATTTGACTTGGATGTTTAGCATTAGATAATATAAATGATATAATTTGATCATGTTGAGATTTGTATATTTGATGTATTACTTATTTGCTTGGTTTTTTTATGTTAAAATTAGGATTGAAATGAAATTAAGAATGGATATATTAAATACATATATAATTTAAAGTAAAATTAAAATTAAAATTATTTCGATGATAGAATTCTAAAGGAACTGCGCTTGAGTAGTACTTTTAGATATCTTAAGGTGAGGAGAATCTTCTTAAGTCTCACTAGCTTGATGGAAGACTTGAGAAGATATTTCCAATATTTAATAATTCATCATAAAAATTAAAATAAATTAAAAATTAATAAATTAAAATTAAAATAATTTAGAATAAAAATAAGATAAATATAGGATTAAAAATTAAATAATAAATAACTTGGATAAATGTGGATTGATCTGCTAATGGAATTTAAAAGGAAATTGCGCTTGAGTAGTTTTCTTTAAAATTCCTAGGTGTGGAGATTTCTTCCAAGGTCTAACCAGCTTGATGGAAGGTCTAGAGGAAATTTTCAATATTAAATAATTCATATTTATTCAAGATATAAAAAGTAAAAAATAATTTAGGATAAAAAGAAATTACAAATTATAGAAAAAAAACGTAGAAAAATAACAAATAATTTATATAAATTGGGATAGGAGTCAAAAATAGGTATTTCATAATGTATTTAAATCATCCAACGACGGAGCCTCTTCAAGAAAGGCGATTGGTCTTACTTGAATACTCTTGAGGTGTGAAGAACTTTTAAGTTGTCCAACCAGCCTGATGGAGGAGACTTAGAAGATTTTTCAATATTTAATCATATTGAAATTAAAGCAAACAAATAGGCAAAATTAAGATAACTTTAGACTATTTGGTACCATCTTAATATGGACGTTGTGGGGTGTTAATCCTTCTCCACATGTAACCGTACTCTTGAGTCTAAGAGTCTTTGAACGTAGACTATGCCTTATCTTTAGACAAGAATAGGTGACCAATCACACCTTAAGTTTGAATGGTTGGTGGCAACTCATTGAATTTAAGTCTAGCGGGTTAGGACTTGACACATTACGATAGGGTTTAAACACCTCATTCATCAAACCCATGAAAGCTGCAGGGGTATTCGTCATCTGAATGGCATCACCAAGAACTCATAATGTCCGTAGCAAGTCCTGAATGTCATCTTAGGGACATCAGCCTCTCGAATCTTCAACTGATGATACCCTAATCGGAGATCTATCTTCGAGAACACCTATGCACCCCTAAGCTGATCGAACAGATCATCAATCCTCGACAGGGGATACTTATTCTTGATGGTAACTCTTTAAGTAGCTGATAATCAATACACAATCTCAAGCTAACATCCTTCTTTCGGACAAATAACAATGGAATACTCCACGAAGACACACTGGGCTAAATAAAACCTTTATCCAGTAACTCCTGGAGCTGCTTCTTAAGCTCCTCCAACTCCACCAATGCCATCCGATAAGGGGGCTTAGATATTGGCTCTATACCGGGTACCAAGTCGATGGTGAACTCAATCTCACGATCCAATGGTAACCTTGGCAAATCATCCGAAAATACATTCGGGAAATCCCTGACCATAGGAATCTCTGACAACTTTGGACTTTTCTTTTCTACATCCTCCACATAGGCGATGTAACCTTCAATCACATCACAAATACACTCAACAATTTTAGTAACAGGATTTCACTTTATTACTTATCTAACAATTTTACAGTATATCTTTCGAGATGAGAGAGGTGATAAACTTAGTATAACAGTCTGGGCTCACATAATTTGCAGTTAACCAATCCATCCTTAAGATTACATCAAAATCAAACATTTTCAGCAAAATTAGGTTAGCTGTCATTTCCTTCTCTCATACTATCAGTTTACAATTTTTGTACACCATGTCCGTCATCTGTGACTTTTTAAAAGGCGTACTAATCTGCAAAGTATACCCTAAGGGTTCAGGTTCTAATGGTATTTTACTAGTAAAAGTAGGTGACGAAAAGGAATGTGTAGAACCAGGATCAAATAAAGTAAGTACCGAAATATCAAAAATATAAATCTTACCCTTAATCACATCAGTAGAAGCATCAACAGCCTCCTGGTCTAGTGCGAACACTTGACCCTGCATCACAGCCTTCTTGTCCTTTTCTGCTATTGTCACATGTCTCGATTGTGAAGGTGTCGCCTTCTTTGTCTCAATCTATGCTGGGGCTGTTGGAAGTGGTACTATAGCTGGAGCCATAGATGAAGCTGCCTCCTTCAGCATCGGGCAGTCTCTCATCAAGTGCCTCGTTTGTCTACATCTAAAACACGCCTTAGAAAGCATATAATAGGGATGAGTACCATGTGACCTCCCACACAATGTACACCTAGCCTCAGTTGCCCTTGAAGTAGTGCAGGGCTAGTAGTAGGGGTAGTAGTAGCAGATCTAACTGATCTCCTATTAGAAATCTATATACCTGATGTCATGGCCTTCTTAGGCTGCCATCTACCTGATCTGTCCTCTAAACCCCTCTTCGCCTTCTCCTTTCCCTTGCCTTTAGCCTTAGAACCTGAATCTGCATGAAACTACTCGTAATCCCTCTCACAGAACTGTGCCGGTCTAACAGCCTCATCATATGTCTTGAAATCAATAGGGACATTCAGGCCTTGATAGAGGGTCTCAGTCCAACCATAAATCTATCAATCTTGTACTCCTCGTTGGTCTTAGTCTGGGGATCAAATCGACTAAGAGTAGTGAATCTAAACTCGAACAGGTCAACCATCATACTCCCCTAAGTCAGCTCTAAAACTCCTGCTGCAATTTCTTCTAAGCTATGCGAGGAATATACTGTCTATAGAAAGCCTTCGAAAACACCTTCCAGGTCACTATTGGATGCTGGGCTAAAAGAACCATCTGTATTGATTTCCACCAGTGCTCTAGCCGACCTTCTTGGTCTCTGAGCACCGTATATATTTAAATAGCTTCTCTGTAGCATTAACCCATTGCTCGGCCACCAATGGATCCTTATCCCTCTTAAATTTTGAAGGATCTAACTTCTTAAACTGTCGCACCAAGGTAACGTCACAATAAGACTCAATATCCGCTGGCTGTCGCTGGACTGGTGGTTGTGGTGTTACTGGCGGCTAGGACTCAAGATCTGGTTGTGCTGGTACTGGTTGAGGTAGGGGTGGTGCTACTAGAGCTGCTGCTACTCTTTCTCTCTCAGCTCGGTTAGCAGCTTGATCGGCATTATACATAGTTATGGAAACTGCTAACATCCGTTCTACCCTCGTGATTCTCATATTGAGGCTCTCAAGCTACGGAAGGAGCATAGGTAATGGGGTGGGTTTTGGTGTTGGCTCCAGAATAGGCTCCGCCCTACCATGACTTCTATCTCGATGAGTACCCCTACATCCACTCATTTCTACAAAGCATAGACATTCAAATCGATTTTCAGTCAATTAAATCATTTATACATTCAGACTATACAGTATTACAAGAGATGTACACCTATTCCAATATAAAGATACCGACAGACATAAAACTAACCTTGCTCTGATACCAATTAAACTGTCATGTCTCGTAATATACAGTAAATATCGTATTTCACACACACAACAGTAATCAGTTGGGCTATCTGTGATGTCTTTATCACTATTCACTTTCACTAGTAATAGTAAATATATTTTTAAATAGTATTCATATTTACTTATAATCAATATTTACATAACTGTACCATTAATTTATATCCCTTGTACATAACTACACATCTGTAATATTGTACAAAATAAGTCTAAACACATAAAAGTAAATAAATATACCTCCGGAACCTTATCGAAGTTGCCACGGGGAACGATAGCGCAGTCAAAATCAGTGAAATGGTATATATGCGATCACTGCAAGTAATTTGTGAAGTAGAAAAATAAAGAGTGAGCTAACGTACTCAATAAGAGAATCGTATGTAAAGACTGATACTATGAAATCAATAAGCTAAAAACATTGATTCCCTAATGGTGCACTAAGGTACAATACGAAAAGGATACTATAGTCGCCTAGGAAACTGGATGGAGTATGAGAGGTTTTTTAGCATACTATAGGGAGTAATAACAACCCAACATTGGTAAACACAGTACGATAAACAGTTTAGTAATTAGTATGTAAAAAAACTCAATATCAGTAAGTAATTTAGTACCAACCAATAGTTCAGTAAAACAGTGTAATAAACAGTAACATTATAGTGGAGACTAGGCAACACCCAAGATATATCATGCTATAAGAATATCCCAAAAAGAGAAAAATAATAACATGTGAGACATATGGCCATAGTCTATAGGATTCATAGTGTGCACTAATCAAGTGACCATTAGGACGTTGATAATAGGATCAGTATCTATCAACAACTGTACAATAACGGTAACACGTGACACGTAAGCATGATACAGGGCCTAATAGTCTCAAAACGATGTATATCCAGTAGAAACCCCATTTATGAAATCAATTTCACTGATAATATCTTCAATCAGTCCTTAAATAGATATATTGAAAATATATTCAGTTTATGAATAAAAATTCATAAAATATCTATACTTCAATATCATTTTCTAAAAATGTTCTATTTATCTATAGAACAATAATAAATATATGATGGTACCTTCACGTAATTAAAATCCAATAACACAAATATTTAAATATTATTTTTCAGTGAATAATGCAATTTAATTTAAGTCACATGGAAATCCATTGGAAATTTATTTAATTCAAATATTTAAAAATATTAGAATTAATATCTTAGAATTTCTATAAATTCCAGTAGAATAACAACTGTTCTAACTTAACCCTCCTGCATTGAGAACACAGTTTATAAACCAGCGAGTATCCACAATTTCACCAATTCCAAAGCAATAATTTTTCAAATCACTTCATAAAATTTATTTGAGATAAATCATGCATCCATAGTACCCCTACAGCTCACACACTCATCCCTTACCTATCCGATTCAATCGATGCACTCGATAGCACCACTCGATAATTACAACTCTCGAGTTGCAAAACATTACACTAATCACCATTATTCACCATAATTTAATTTTTAATAAATTATCTGTTAGCTTTAAATTGACAAGTATTTTGAAAATGACAAAACTCAAGCAAGCTTAAAAATGATTTTTATACCAGTAAATTTGCTTTGAATGAACTCAATGATTGAAATTATTTTCACAAAGTCTTGGATTGCGATTTCAATTGAAAAAGTCAGTAAATACTCTTAGAAAAGTGTTAGAAGGTTTTGAACTGACTTAAAATCACAAAATCCATAAACTTTGCAGCAAATTAAGTGCAGGAAAGTGTACTGGATAAAAGGGATCGATCCTTACTGTAGAGGGATGATCCCAAAGTGACAGAATGCTTCGAGCCATCCGGGAAAGAGTTGGAAAGCGTTCTGGAGAAAAAGGATCGATCCTTTTTGAAAAGGGATCGATCCCTTTGCACGAGACCTGACTCCAACGGCTAGTTTTTGAGGGTTTCAATGGGAGAATTTGCATTAAATGCTTCACTAACCCTTCTAATCGTTTGGTGGGTTATAAATAGAAGCATTTATGAAGTTTAGAGGTAGAAGAAGCACTGAAGAAACTCTCATACATTCAAGAAAGAAATCCTAGCAGAAATATTTACTCTTTGTACTCCATTTATTGGAAATTACTTTGTTCTTCACCTACTCACTCAAATTACTGATTCTCAAAGGTGTGAGCAAACCTTGTGAGGTTATTATTGTAAGAGTGAGGGTAGCATTGTAAGGGGATAGACTTAGAAGGTTGTTTCTAAGCCATCAAGAGAAAGTGTAAGAGGTATCACCACACCTTGAAGTGGTTTGTAAGAATTTCAAAGGAAGAGTGGAATCAACCCCTTGACAAGAGGATCAAGGAGAGAGGATGTAGGCAAGAGATTGGCCGAACCTCTATAAAATCTGTGTTTGCTTCTCTTATCCTTCTTTACTTATTGCATTTATTTCATTATTGCTTTATCTATTGCATTTGTGAATTAAATCCTTAGAAAAGCTAAAATTAGTATAAAAACCGATTCACCCCTCTCTCGGTAGAGTCAACAATTGGTATCAGAGCTTGGACTCGAGAATCGATTAAGAGTAATTCTCTTCGAGTGAAAACGATCTAGATGGCTCAAACTACTGTATCTGCACCTTTGGTAGGAAAGGGACACTCTCCGGTTAGACCACCACTCTTCAATGGTGAAAATTATGCTTATTGGAAGACTAGGATAATGTTATTCATTCAAGCTAATGATTATGAAGTGTGGAGGATTATAGTTAAAGGTCCTCTTGTCCCTATTAAGAAAGTAGATGGGGAGGATGTTCCAAAGAAAGAGGATGAGTGGGATACTACCGATATTAGAATGGCACAACTAAATGCTAAGGCAATGCACACACTATTTTGTGCATTAGGACCAAATGAATATAATCGAGTTTCACAATGTGAGAATGCTAAACAAATTTGGGATAAACTAGCCATCACACATGAGGGAACCACACAAGTCAAGGAAACAAAAGTAGGCATGCTCACTTAAGACTATGAAATGTTTAGAATGAAGAATGATGAGTCAATTAGTGACATGTTTACTAGATTTACTGACATCATAAATAGTCTTAAAGCCTTAGGAAAAACATACTCTAATGTAGAAATGGTGAAAAAGATACTCAATAGCTTACCTAAATCATGGGAAGCTAAAGTCACTACTATTGAGGAATCCAAGGATCCTCATACACTCTTATTAGATGAACTTATGGGATCTTTACTTACTTATGAGATGAAAATTAAGAGAAATCAAGATCCCCCAAAGAAAGTTGGAGTAGCTCCAAAGTCCACCACAATTGAGGAATCAAAGGATGATCATAATGAAAGTGGTGATGATGAGGATTTAGAAATGGCTATGTTCACCAAGAGATTCAACAAATTCATGAGGATGAGAGCTAGTGGAAACTCTAGGAGACCTCCTAGGAGAGAGTTCAATAGAGGAGAAACTAGTAGGAAAGAAAAGGACCAAATTATTTGTTATGAATGCAAAAAACCTGGTCATATTAAATTTGATTGTCCTCTTTATAGAAAGCAAAATGAGAAGAAACCAAAGAAGAAGGCAATGGTGGCTACATGGAGTGATAGTGATTGCTCCGATGAAGAGAATGTGGAAGATGAAGTAGCCAACCTTTGTTTTATAGCTTTTGAAGATAAGAAGGCAACTTCTAACTCATTAGATACTAATGAATACACTTTTGATGAATTGCAAGATGCATTTGATGAGTTAGCAAATGAATTTGAATGCATGAATTTGAAATATAAGAAAATGATCTCTAAGTTGAAAAAGGAAAATGAAATGCTTATGAATGTTAAATTAGAATGTGATAAGAAATTAGAAAATGAAAATATAGAAATAGAAGAATTAAACAAAAAGAACACTAATTTGCAAAACTCATTTTCTAGATTTTATATGGGTCAACAAAAACTTGATCATATGTTGGAGACCCAAAGAGCATTCTTTGATAGAGAAGGGTTAGGCTATAATGCATCAAACAAAGAAACTCATCTAAAAAATTTCCTAGTTAAAGATAGAAAATTTGTTTTGTGCACATTATGTAATAAATTAGGACATTCTTCACAAGCATGCACCTCTAGGAAGACCATGATTAAAGGAAAAATGGCTGTCAAGATTTGGGTGCCTAAACATGTTTTAAATTCAAGTGATGAGTCCTTAAAAATGAAATGGATCCCTAAAGGATCAAAAATTATTAGTACTAATTCTCAAGGACCCAAGAAAATTTGGGTACCTAAGATGAAAGCTTGATGTGTTTGTATGTAGGAGGAAGAGTATTGCTACAAGGCTAAGTCCAAGGAGCATTGGTACCTTGATAGTGGATGCTCAAGACACATGACGGGTGACAAGGGCCAATTCAAGTTCCTAAAGCATAAAAGTGGTGGAGAAGTCACATTTGGGGACAACTCCAAAGGACAAATTAAAGGAATTGGCTCCATTGGTAACTCTTCCTCAACTATTGAGAATGTTTTGTATGTTAGAGGTTTAAAACATAATTTGCTTAGTATTAGTCAATTGTGTGACAAGGGTTTTAAAGTTGTCTTTAATGCTTTATGTTGCAATGTTGTTGATGCTAAAACTAATCAAATTCTCTTTATTGGACATAGACAAGGAAACATTTATATTGTTAATTTAGATGAACTAAATAGCAAGAATGTATGCTTTATGGCCACTAGAGAAGATGAACCTTGGTTATGGCATAGAAGACTAGGTCATGCTAGCATGCATGTTTTATCTAAATTAGTCAAAGGAGACTTAGTGGTAGGCTTGCCTAAGCTTCAATTTGAAAATGATAAAGTTTGTGAGGCATGTGTAAGAGGGAAACACAAGAGAATATCATTTAAATCTAAGAAGTGTGTTACAACCTCTAGATCACTTCAACTTCTCCACTTAGATCTCTTTGGATCAACTAGGACAACTAGCTTAGGAGGAAAACACTATGGTTTTGTCATAGTTGATGATTACACTAGGTTCACTTGGGTGTTCTTCTTAAGTGTGAAAAATGAAGCCTTAGACAAATTTATTGTTTTCTCAAAACTTGTTCAAAATGAAAAAGGTTACTCTATTACTAGTATTAGAAGTGATCATGGAAAAGAATTTGAAAATCTTGGTTTTGATACATTTTGCAATGAAAATGGTATTAGCCATAATTTCTCAGCTCCTAGAACTCCTTAACAAAATAGGGTAGTTGAAAGGAGAAATAGAACCTTAGAAGAAATGGCTAGAACCATGCTTTGTGAAAATAACTTAGCTAAATATTTTTGGGCTGAAGCAATAAATACTGCTTGCTATGTTATAAATAGAGCTATGGTAAGGCCTATTTTAAAGAAAACTCCCTATGAGCTTTATAAAGGAAAAAGGCCTAACATAAGTTATTTTCACCCATTTGGATGTAAATGTTTTGTTTTGAATAATGGTAAAGATAATCTAGGAAAATTTGATGCAAAAAGTGATGAAGGTATTTTTCTTGGTTATTCTTTAAATTCTAAGGCTTATAGAGTTTTCAATAAAAGAACACTTGTAGTAGAAGAGTCAATTCATGTAATCTTTGATGAATCAAATATCACTAGTAGAACCAATTTTGATGATGAAGTAGAAATCTTTGATGAACCTATAGTTGATCCATCCCAAGATAAGGGTGTTAGAGAACAATTAGAAGATCTTAATATTAACAAAAATGAGGAGTCCATGGAACAAGAAATAATTGAAAAAGAATCTAGGTGTCCAAGAGAACTTGGTTATGTGAAGGAAAATGATATTGTTGGAGATCTAAACATTGGTGTTAGAACTAGGTCAACCTATAGAAACATATGTCAATATGTAGCCTTTGTGTCACAATTTGAGCCAAAGAATGTAGATGAGGCCTTGAAAGATGAAAATTGGATTATGGCCATGCAAGAGGAATTAAATCAATTTGAGAGAAGCAAAGTGTGGACACTAGTAGAAAGACCTAATGATTATCCCATCATTGGAACCAAATGGATATTCAAGAATAAGATGGATGAGAATAGCATTATTGTTAGAAACAAGGCTAGGTTAGTGGCTCAAGGATATAGGCAAGAAAAAGGAATAGACTGTGATGAAACATATGCTCTGGCAGCTAGATTAGAAGCCATTAGGATGCTACTTGCCTTTGCATGTTACAAGGATTTTAAATTATATCAAATGGATGTAAAAAGTGTCTTTTTAAATGGTTACATAAATGAAGAGGTTTATGTTGAACAACCTCCTGGTTTTGAAAATCCAAAGTTTCCTAACCATGTTTTCAAACTATCAAAGGCTTTATATGGATTAAAACAAGCTCCTAAAGCTTGGTATGAAAGACTTTCAAAGTTCTTAATTGAAAAAGGTTTTGCAAGAGGCAAAGTAGACACCACCTTGTTTATCCAATCTAAGGGTGATGACTTATTAGTAGTTCAAATTTATGCGGATGATATCATTTTTGGATCTACAAATGAGTCATTGCGTAAAGATTTCTCAAAATTAATGCAAGGTAAATTTGAAATAAGTATGATGGGAGAGCTAACCTTCTTTCTAAGACTTCAAGTTAAACAATGCAAAGAAGGTATTTTCATAAATCAAGCTAAGTACACTAAAGATTTGCTTAAAAGATTTGGAATGGATGAGTCTAAACCTTACTCTACACCAATGAGCACAAATATCAAGCTTGATAAGGATGAAGGAGGAAAGTGTATAAACACTAAACTATATAGGTCTATGATTGGTTCATTGCTATATTTAACTGCCAGTAGACCCAATATAATGTTTAGTGTATGCTTGTGTGCTAGATTTCAATCATCTCCTAAAGAATCACACCTACAAGCAGTAAAAAGAATTCTTAGATACCTTAAAGGCACCTCTTCCTTAGGACTTTGGTATCCTAAAGATTCTACACTTGCTCTCCATGCTTATTCCGATGCTGATTTTGGTGGATGCAAAGTGGATAGGAAAAGCACATCGGGAACATGTCAATTCTTAGGAAGTAGGCTTATTTCATGGTTCTCTAAGAAACAAAATAGCGTAGCTCAATCCACAACCGAGGCTGAATATATAGCTTCCAGAAGTTGCTGTGCTCAAGTCTTGTGGATTAGACAACAAATGAGAGACTATGGAATAGAAATGAACCAAGTTCCTATCAAGTGTGACAACACTAGTGCTATCAACCTTACAAAAAATCCCATCCAACACTCTAGAACCAAGCACATTGAGATTAGACATCATTTTATACGAGATCATGTGCAAAAAGGGGACATAATTCTAGAGTATGTAGATACCTTGCACCAATTAGCTGATATCTTCACAAAACCCTTAGACAAGGAGAGATTTTGCACTCTTAGAGGTGAATTAGGTATTATGAATACTCCTTGAATTGTTTAATGTTGAATGAATGGCTTAAGTTGGTTGTGATGCTTGCAAGAAAGAAATATGGAGAATATAATTACCACTTGCAATTCATGACCTTAACTTACCATGTTACTGTTCATGTTCTTAGCTTTTTTTAGATTGAATTGTTGAACTTTGTGTGCTTTGATCATGTTAAACTCTCTTCATTAACCAAAACCCATTTCTGATGTTTAAGACACTATCACCATCATGGTCACTTGTTGTTAAAAATTGTTCTGCATCACTTTTGCATACTTATACAATTTTTTTGCATTTTTCAGCACTTTTCCTACAGTTTTCAAGTTATATCTCATGCATCCCAAGTGGCCAAACTAGATTTTGATTTTAAACAATGAAAATGCACAAGTTTTTTAAGTTTCAAATCATTTTTCTGCATCAACATTGAGGCAATAGACTAAGGGGTCAATTCTTATGCAAATTGGATTGATTCCCGGGTCATTTTGGCCTAGAAATCTGGGTTTTTGCTATAAGGGATCGATCCGTTTAACCATCGGATCGATCCGTTAGCATCAGAATGGGCAGGAGTGTATTCTGCCAAAAAGGGATCGGTCCCCCCAGTAAAGGGATTGATCCCCTTTGCTAGAATCCACGAGAGGCCCTTGTTAAAAGTTGGGATTTCCTCTCTTTTCTCATACTATTCACCTTCCCCATCCACAACAACGTCCCTCCCTCCATTCTCCTTCCCCAAAACTTCATGATCTACACCATTTCTACACCAAATCGCCTCCTTTCTTCACCATTTTTCCTCTTTTATCCTTCTCTTTCACTTCTCCTCATCCATCTCCAGTTTCTGCATCAATTTTCACTATGCTATATTTTCATTTCACATCAATCCATGTTTTTTATCTAACTTCTAGTGTTTATAACTTAGCATCCTTTGACTATTTCCGCATCATATCTTCATCAAACTTATTGCTTGCATATTGATTTGTGGTATTATGTTGTTGGATAGGTTTCCATTTCCCATACACTTATCCATAGCTCACCAAACCTGTGCCCATCACCTGTTCGGTGAAATTCCCAAACGAAATTTCCTCCAACTTTGGAACACAACCTTCCCTCCATATGGCTCCTAAAATCAAACATGCCTCGAGAAGGAAAAGAGCTCGTCCTTCTTCCTCCTCCTCTTTCGTTCCAATGGCTTTTAATTGATGTTTTCTCAATGTGGAAGAGAAACACCGCTACCATACCCAATTTGCCAATATGCGTATTAAACACTGTCGTCCAATTGATTTCGGTTTCTTGAAATCCATTAACTTTCCCTACTTGGCCAAATTTGAAGCCTTCCATTGGACACACTTTCTCAAAATCAACACTCCGGTTCCGTTAAACATTATTCGAGCCTTCTTTTCAAATGCCAAAGTTATCTATTCTCCGAATGACCCATGCAAGGTTGTGGGACTTCAATCTTTTGTTATGGGTCGAGATGTTCAGATCACCAAATATTCTCTCTCGCGTGCCTTTCACATTCCGGAGGATGGTCTTGTGCACGAAAATGTCAACGTCCCATTAGAATTTAATATCATCAATGATCATGTGGGTGACCTTCCAATCTTTGCAAGACTTCTTCACATTATTATCTCTTGGAATCTTCGCCTGCTCGGGACGAAATATTCTCAACTCTGGCGCCTTGATTGCTTCTGGCTCCACCACATTCATTCCCCTGACGGTGACCAGCCAGACCTTGCTCATTTCATTCTCCAAGATTGGGTGAAGATTGTTCTTGGCAAGGTCCACACGATTGTCTTCCCACAGCCACTTGCTTTTTATCTGCTTGATCACGGCGTTGATTGTTCATATGAGGTTGGTGTTTTTCCCGAACCCGATAACACCATCAACCTTGCTACACTACACAATCTTGGATGGTATTCTCGTCAGCATGGTGATACTGTAGTATGGGAAAAGGCTCATGAAGCTCTTCCATCTCCCGAGCATTCTAGTGATGAGGATGCTCCTACTCCTGAAGAGGAAGCCCCTGCTTCTTCCTCTGCACCATCGGGGTCCGCATCTAATGACCAAATCATGCTCATGCTTCAACATCTCCAGCAGACCTTCACTCAGCACTTTGATCAGCTCAATGGTCAATTTGGTCAACTCAATATTCGTCTCAACAATGTAGAGGAGACGCAGGCTACTTTGTACGATGAGGTCCAAGATATTCGTATGCAGCAAGAGGACTTCATGGACCAATATCACAAGACATTTCCTCGACGTTGATTGTGATTGTTGTGCGAGATGAGCATTTAGCTTATTATGATCTTCTCCTATGACTGGTGTTTATGATGTTTTTAGCCTTATGTTTATCACATTTTCTAGTATGTTTATGGTATTTTAGTCTTATGTTTCTCAATCTGACTGGTGTATTTTGATGTTCGACTCTTTGCAATCTTTGTTTATATGGCATGTCTTATGATTTATCTCTATATGAATTTGGCTTGATCTACATTTCCATTGGCCTGGTTTATCACTTTGCTTTAAATTGACTTATACATCTGACCATTTCTCTTTATGTCATCCTACTTGCTTTCTTTCTTGATATGTCAAAAAGGGGGAGAATTCCTAGGGTAAATTTTTTCATGCATAAATTAAGGGGAAGCAAAGCAAAATGATTTCCAGGCAAAATATTCTTCCAT
Source organism: Heritiera littoralis (assembly GCA_031772115.1). Taxonomy (NCBI): domain Eukaryota; kingdom Viridiplantae; phylum Streptophyta; class Magnoliopsida; order Malvales; family Malvaceae; genus Heritiera; species Heritiera littoralis. The sequence goes on along the minus strand of JAPDPK010000038.1, from coordinate 623,962 downwards.
GTATAAATTAAGGTGGAGCCAAGCAAAATGATTTTCATGATGTCAAAATGATAAGCAAATTTACCTTAAGTTTTGTCATATCAAAAAGGGGGAGATTGTTAGCTTTAAATTGACAAGTATTTTGAAAATGACAAAACTCAAGCAAGCTTAAAAATGATTTTTATACCAGTAAATTTGCTTTGAATGAACTCAATGATTGAAATTATTTTAACAAAGTCTTGGATTGCGATTTCAATTGAAAAAGTCAGTAAATACTCTTAGAAAAGTGTTATAAGGTTTTGAACTGACTTAGAATCACAAAAGCCATAAACTTTAAAGCAAATTAAGTGCAGGAAAGTGTACTGGATAAAAGGGATCGATCCCTACTGTAGAGGAATCGATCCTAAAGTGACAGAATGCTTCGAGCCATCCGGGAAATAGTTGGAAAGCGTTATGTAGAAAAAGGATCGATCCTTTTTGAAAAGGGATCGATCCCTTTGCACGAGACCTGACTCCAACAGCTAGTTTTTTAGGGTTTCAACGGGAGAATTTGTATTAAATGCTTCACCAACCATTCTAATCGTTTGGTGGGTTATAAATAGAAGCATTTATGAAGTTTGGAGGTAGACGAAGTACTGAAGAAACTCTCATAAATTCAAGAAAGAAATCCTAGTAGAAATATTTACTCTTTGTACTCCATTTGTTGGAAATTACTTTGTTCTTCACCTACTCACTCAAATTACTGATTCTTAAAGATGTGAGCAAACCTTGTGAGGTTATTATTGTAAGAGTGAGGGTAGCATTGTAAGGGGATAGACTTAGAAGGTTGTTTCTAAGCCATTAAGAGAAAGTGTAAGAGATATCACCACACCTTGAAGTGGTTTGTAAGAATTCCAAAGGAAGAGTGGAATCAACCCCTTGACAAGAGGATCAAGGAGAGAGGACGTAGGCAAGAGATTGGCCGAACCTCTATAAAATCTATGTTTGCTTCTCTTATCCTTCTTTACTTATTGCATTTATTTCATTATTGCTTTATCTATTGCATTTGTGAATTAAATCCTTAGAAAAGCCAAAATTAGTATAAAAACCGATTCACCCCCCTCTCGGTAGAGCCAACATTATCCTTCATTAATTTCTACTACATTATCCGTAGAAAATATTAACCCAGTCTAAATTACACCGGTAGTAAAACACAACTTCGCCTACATAACTCCGATTTTAATTCCGACTTCACCAATAGTCTCCTTATAATTTCTACAGTCTCATGGCACCCTAAACTCATCAATTTAAGCAACAAAACCTTATCCCCTTAGCTTGGCCGAAAATGACATAATGATAAATTCTTGGATTTTCAACAATTTTTCACTTATACCATGTTTATTCATGTTCCTTCATCATTCTAGCTTCATTTTTATACATCAAACAAGATGACTTTATGAAGTTTCAACAATGGATGAAACCCTAGGGTCCTAATTCAATGGGATTTAATCAAAACTAATGCTAAATACATGTTTAGGAAGCTTAGATTTATCATTTTCTAACATTTACATTCAAAGAAACCAAAAGCATAGTGAAACCTCACCTTGGCTGAACCTTCTATGCTTCCTTTCCTCTTGATTTTTTCCACTTTAGGATGAGCTATGGGTATGGGTTTGTAGAGCTTGAAGAGAGGAACAATTTTGTATAAGGGATTTTAATGAAATAAGGTGGTTTTGATTATGTTTTTCAAGCTTTTCTTTTCTTTCTTTATTTTTGGTTATGGTGGCCACGTGAATGAGGAAGAAGAAAGAAGAATAGTGGTCAGCTAGTGTGTGGGGAGTTTTATAGAATTTTCTAGATAGGGGCAAAATGACAAAAATGCCCTTGATTATGAGATTTTTAGACAAAAATGCCCTTAAGTTTTCATAATTTTTCTAACTAGCTAATTTAACTCCAAAAATTCATATTTCATCATTAAATATTATTATTAGACATATTTTAATGAATAAAGGTGGTTTGGTTCAGGTTTGACCTATCGAAAAGATGAAATTATGAAAATACCCCTAGTGAGTAAATCGCATAAATTTCTGATTTAACCATCAATTTCATCTATCCATTGACGTAGCCTAGAACTTATTTTCATTTAGAATAACATGCTTCAGTTATTTGATTAAAATTTCATTTAGTTTGACCACAATTTGCAGAAATTCATCTGGGCTATGTCCTTAATTGTCATTTTCTAAATTGTTGGCATGCTTCTCAAAAATGATCTAGATAAAGGATTTTAAGTTCTGGATTCTTATTATAGACTTATTGGACTCCCTGAATAATATTTGTCCGGTCTCACATCCATTCGAGCATTGTAGATAGACCTCGCAATTCGTGTTTCTAATTCGTTTTCATGTCATGTAAAATCATGTTTGTGTCGTGTAAAATACGAAAATTTCGTGTCAAAATTCGTGTTGACATGGAAAACATAAAATCTTATTTTTAGCTTTTACAATATTGATATACAATTTTTACTCAATTTTAATTTGTGTCATCTCGTGTCTTATATTTGTATCGTTTTCGTGTCGTGTTTAAGATTGCCAGGTCTAACTGTAGAGCTTGTAGGGCCTACCTAACTATTTTAGGTCATACCTACAAAATACACAGGAAATGAATAGTGATGAGTATCCCTACATGTACAACAGTATTAGAATACATGACTCTCACATAGAGTGATGAAGTGGCCAACCTTAGGTAAGAAAACTCAAAGAAAAATATCCAAATTTTTTAATCATGAAGGACATATCACTTACCTTTATTTATTTATTCAACTTTCTTCTTTATTTCTTCTCACCTATTGGCTTGTTAGAAGCATGAGAAAGTGGCCGGCAATTGGGAGGAAAATATGGAAAATATCATATACTTTAGGTGATTAAAATATTAATGTGAGTGGGGTAACTATGCTTGCATAGTTACTTCCACTTTCATATCTCTCCATTTTCTTTATTCTTCCAAATTCTTCCTTCTTTCTTCTTTAGCCGTAGACCTTGTTGGGAGTATGGGAGAGTGGCCAACAAGATGAGAGAAATATGGGACATATGTCTTGTACTATATATATTATTTACACCTTAATGTAAGTGGGGTAACTATACATGTATAAATACTCCACTTACTTAAATAATATTTCTATAATAATATTTAACTTATTTATTAATTCTTTTCTCTCAATTTTCTTTATAAATTTTATTTTATAGTATGTATTTGTGAGTCAAAATTTAACTCCTTAAATGAGGTGGCCAGTCATAGGTATGGATTTACCAAAATACCTTCCTTAATTCCATTAATACCATTTATATCTTAACCTTTACAATTTCACTTAAACTATTTAATTAATTTACCAAATATTTTTATTTTACCACGAAATATACTTATTTAACAGAATGTGGCTAAATCCTTGATTCTTAAATGAAGTTTGACCTGTCAAAACATGAAATTACTAAAATACCCCTATTAATGTCTTTAGTCAATTTCGTGTGATTCAGTTTACAATTTGAATCGGAGTGAGACATCTTCACATGAGTGTTCAGTTCTCCTATTTTGTGGGTCTAAGTTCTTGTCATATTGGCCTATACTCAAAATTTACTCTTTTCTCAAAATAGGGGCAAAATCGTCATTTTGTACAAATTTTGGCACGTTTCTCAAGACATGTACAAATGAAAAGATTCAAGATAGGAACACTTACCGTTGCCATAGTTCACTCCAAAAATCATCATTGTGAGATCTTTATCCTTCCCGGCCTTAGAATTCAAAATGGGACTCACAATCCACTTATCTCCTATAACACCAAATCATAAGAAATTCATTTACTATCTATAAATTTAATTATTCTAATTCTAAAATTAACTTATATAGGAAAAGAACTTAGGAATCTCACAATAATGCTCTATTTTCAACACCTTGTTCTGCTTTGTTACGAACACTCAAGGCTTACCTAACTCCAGCGCTTTTCAACCACTCATTAGTATCGTTCAACCAGAAGGAACAACCCCAATCTAACCCTTGAAACACCGGCATTCCCTTTGCATTTTGCCTTTAAAAGCCAGCCTTATGTCTCTTATACAAAGGTCATAATCGGCAACCGTTGGCTGCCTTTAATCTAGCCTTTAATCCCATTTTGAACACCTCTGACCGTAGCCCCTATTTCGGATCTCGTTGGTGCCAAAACCCAACCTTCAACCTTTCCAAAAACATCCCGTGCGCATCAGTTTTCCAGTCTCCAAGACCTCTATCAGTTTCAGTTCTTCCCTTGGCAGCCGCAACTGCCTTCCTCTTCTTCTCTGCAGCATAAAAGCCTACGATTCCAACAAGGCTGATGGTTCCCACACTTCTTCCTCTCTTCACCATCAATCCTAATCAGCTAGTAGCAGTCTGACGCCGGTAGCAAAAATAGTGTTCCATCCACCTCTCCCGCTCTTTTCACTCTTTCCTTTTTTTTTCTCTTATTTCTTTTTTTTTTTGGTTCTTTCAACCTCTCTCCTTTGTCTCTTTCCTTTCTTTCTTTTTTTTATCAGCGGCAGCCTTGGCTCCTTCTCTTAATGTCGTTCGCAACCACTTTTCTTTTTTTTTCTTACTTTTCTTCTTCAACTCTTTCCCTCCTTCTCATCGTCTCTTTCTTCAGCCTCAGCTTTCCACTCATTCCTTCACTCTTCTCCATTGCTGGCAATAGCTTCACTTCTCCTCTTTCCTGATTTACTTCCTCTCTCTTCGATTCTCTTTAGTGGTTTCCACCCACCAAAATTGGAAGCTTACCGATTTTTTTATTTAAATATATAATATATAATATATATTTTTATATATAAATATTTATAAATATAATCCTCATAATATTTATATAAATGTTTATATATATTATGTATAATTGATTATTTATATATATTTTATAATTTTTATTAGATTTATATAAATTTTTATACTTTTACTTTACACATGTGTGTAAATACATATATGTATTTATATTATCATGTACTCTTATTGCGTACACTTCAAATAAATTCTTTAATTTCCTCGTGACATTTTCATTTAATTCATTACTTTATAATTATCTTAATCCTTCTAAAAATTCCCATAATAATCTATTTACTCCAATTTAATATATTAATTATATTTACTGAGTCAAAATTGATGGTTATCACACATCATCTCAAAATCATTTTCACCATCACATAATCATGCATCTATTATTATGTAATCATATCTACCAATAACCATAAATCATTAATTTGCGTTATAATGTATTCATATGAAATCATCAATGTTCATTTCTAACCTTTTTTTGATCCGATAAGGTTTTCAAAAGCATTCAAACACAAATCCACAGCTTCTCAAATATATTCAAGTACTCATTTCAATACCTAGTAATACAATGACATAATCTCCATAATACACAAACAAAATCAGCCCCACATCACTATTATAATTGAAGCACCATCAATCATATTTCACATATCATTTAATTATTCACATCAATTTCAATTAAAGTTTAAATATCAAAATGATACACTTTAAAAATCACAGTGCATAACTAATGAAAACTTTTAAATCAATGGTTATGCATGTAAATAGTGTAGTTATGCATAACCAAATGCGTGCCTATACAAAATCCTTTCCTTTTCAATTCTGTACTATTCTTATATTTCCAAATTTAAAATTTACAATATGCTCTATGACTTTAAACCATTAATCCTTTAAAATCATTAAAACGAACCTCAAAATGTTTCCTTTCGTACAAAAATTCGCAAAATCTCTTCAATTATGTCGATAAAGTTAAATTTCAAACACTAGACCTTAAATTTGATTTAAACATCTCAACCGATAATTCCTTTCCAAAGGTACACTTATACAAAAAACAGTAAATTTTACATCAAGCTTTTTTATATAAAATTCGGTCACATAACATTTCAGAAATAAAATCTCCTTCAAACAGTTTTCAAATAGACCACAACCAGTCTCAAATAGTTTAAATCGACAACAATTTCTGAACAATTCAAATCCACAAACAGTTCATTTCCCAAAGCCTCCTCAAACTGTTCCAAAATCCAATCTTCAGACAATACAATAAAATTCTTTCAAAACTTATCATTCAATAATTCTTTCCGAGGTTCCAGATATGGGAAATAGTAACAGTTTTCATCAAAAGTTTTCAAATAAAATCTACTAGCATAATGTTTCAGAAATTAAAACTTCCTACAAACAATTTCAAATAAACCACAATAGCATTCCACAATCTTTTCATTGCAATAACATGATCATTACTAAGACCCCCACCACCAATTATGGGTCTTTTAGTATTTTAAGATTATTTTATTAATAATTCATCATCAAGGATTACAATTTTAAACTATATAATATAATACTGCTACTACCTTATAAAAGTATCTTACCGATAGACCAAAGCTTAACAATTTAGCTTAGCCAATTTCCAAGTTTGTTGCTAAAGCTTCTCGCTACACAATCAAATGCCATCAAATAACTTAGTATGAATTAAATAAAAATTCTAAAATGTTTTTATGAAGATTAAACCTTAGCTTACCAATTTCTTACACTAAAATTCTAGCCCAAAATCTCAAAATTTCCTCCTCTTTTTTCTTCCCGTTTTCTCTCTTCTTCTTGGTTTTGGCCACTATCTAACAACCTTATTTTAAGCCTAAATTCTTCCTTGTTTTTAAGCCATTTTAGCCCTAAAAAATCAAGCCTGCTCAATTCTCGAAGAACTAACCGAACACTACCCTGAGATCCCCTGCTACTGGCCCTTTCAATAATTCAAAAACAACCATGTAAGAGCCTCGCCCATTCGAATCGACCGTCGACGAGCATCCCCTGGGCTTCCCTCATTGCCCCAGGTTTACCTTTACAAGTGAGTTGGCGAGCATCCTCATTCGCCCACACCTCACTAATGTATTGTCCGCTGTTGGCCGGTCTCCCATCATGGCTTTATCCCAAGGGTTCTGAAGAACTCAGAAATAATCCCTTGAGCGCATTTTACATGAGACGCTCGAACCCTGGTACTTCTCATTAAGTACCGAGACTTACACTCATGTTACCATTGAGACAACTTCAGAACCCTTAAGATAAAGCCGTGATGGGCGACCGCCCAACAGCAGACAATACGTTAGTGAAGTGTGGGCGAATGAGGATGCTTGCCAACTCACTTGTAAGGGTAAACCTGGGGCAATGAGGGAAGCCCAAGAGATGCTCGCCGATAGCTGATTCGAACGGGCGAGGCTTTTACAAACCAATTGCCCTGTATGTGCCCTGTCACTTTCCTTGTTGGAACTGTCACCACACCTTTGATCAGCCACAAAAACTCCCTTGTCGAGCCGCCCAATCTCCAACACTCAAGGCTGCTTCAATCCTCTCGGCCTTTACCTTATCACAACCTAAAACCCAACTTTTAACCCATGTTTTTGACACCCAAAAATCACCCTGTCTCTCACACCATTCCACCACAAATCCTTTTGTTCTGAGCCTCAAAAATTCAGTTGAGAACCTTAGCCTTTCAGCCCCTATTTCTCGATCATTCCTTGCTGCTTCGATGGTAGTAGCAGCCTCAAGTTCAACCTCCTCTCAACCCCTAATGGGCGCCTCATATGGTTGTCTTCACCCTTGATAGCAGCGGCAGCCTTCCATCTTCCTTTCTTTTTTGTTTTTTTCAATACCGGTTCAGCTTTGTCTTCACCGAATCAGCCTCACTAGCATTAGTAGTTGGTGTCAGTGGCAACTCAAGGTCAAGGGACGACAACGACGACAGTGGGTGGCGTGGACTCATCTCTCTTTTGCACCGTCGGTTCTCTCTTCCCTTTCTTTCTTTGGTCGACGATTCTCCTTTTCTCTCTCTATCACCAACGGTTCCCTCTCTTGGACAGCCTTACTCCGATCTGCCTCCCTTTCTTCTTTATTTATTTATTTATTTTAGTTTACTAAAGTCTGTCTTCATAGACTTCAAATTTTTTAATTAAATTTATTTATTTATTTATAACATATTTTAAATATTGCTATTATTTTATATATATATATATATATATAATATCTACTATATAAATTTAATATATAAATATTATGTATATAATCATAGTAATATATATTATTATTTATTATTGTCATCATTTTTTTAATGTATAATCTTTATTGTGTGTGTATATATATTTCTTTAACTTTAAATCATCTCTTTTCAAATTAATTAAATTCTAAAATTTAATTATCGTTTAATTAAATAAATTTTCATACCTCATAAGTACTACATATTAAATTATAAGAAACTAAATAAATAAATTTACTCACTAAGTTTGAAAAATCATGATTGGCACTGTACATTTTATAGGATTCAGGATAGAAAAAGTTTCCATTGCTGCTAAATGGTGAAATTCCTGAAATTCTTTTGCTTTTGAAAGCAAGAAGAGTTTGGCATGCACATGAATATATCGACAAGGCAAAAGCCCTTAAACATATATTATGTATCTTGATTTGAATTTACTTCAATAATTAAACATATAGAGATGTTTATATACACAAACATATATATATATAGGATTTATATATGATGCACTGACAGTGTATAGTTTCTATATACTGTCAATGCATCAGAGGTTGACACCTCATCAATAGGTTCTTATATGCAAATATAAATAAATTTTTTTAATTTACCAATAAGGGCCTATTGATGAGGTGTCAACCTCTGATGCATTGATAGTGTATAAAAACTATACACTGTCAGTGCATCATATACAAACTCATATATATATATATATATATATATATATATATATATTTATCAATAGAAGCAGCCAGGTATACACATGGAAAAAGCAGTTGTGAGATGGATCAGTTAAAACATATCCATCGAATCCTTTCTGGATCTGACAACAATCGTAGAAGTGGATAACCTTTCTTGTAATTTTCGTTCGTCCATTTCCGAAACCAGAATTAGAATGCCTTTCTGATTTCCTCTTTCAACCTCTATCAATCCCTGTGGACTGGACGATCCGAACATCTGCAGCATCAAGCTTCCACCTAGATGATATAAGAGTCAAATCAGACAGGACAGCTGTGCTCTTTTCCTTAGTGAGAAATGTATTTTATAATAAAAGCTTCTCCTTAGATCCAAAAAGAAGATGAAAGATAAACATAAAAATGGAAGCAAATCCCTTCTTTTATTGGTTAAGGTTAAACATTTAGTGAAATTAGAGTGACATATTGATGCAATTACGTTTCTCAGTTACGAGAATTAGAGCATTTTGCCAATGTCATTTCATGCAATAGAAACTTAGTTGTAACCTCTGTAGTTCATTTCCTTATTACTCAGGCATGTGAAAAGCAACTTCTTCATTTTGGTAATAGACTTCAATCATCATCATCATGATCATCATCAGAGCCTTTATCCTAATATTAGAGTAGGATGTATGAACTAATATATGACCTTATGCTAAGTCATCAGCATGAATTCTCCTTCACCACTTATTCTAATCTAAAGCAATATGTTCTTCAAATTCTCATTCTGTCGTATCTTTCCACATATTTCAAATCCTCAAGCAAGCTTAAATTTTAAAATAAAAATCACTTACCTAGCACAAGAGCAGCCCCAATCCATCCGGTTGTACCCCGCCATTCGCCGAGAAGAAACCATGCAAAGCCAGCTCCCTATAGTGGCTCCATTCCATAAATAATAGCGGTTTCTGTTGCTGACACTTCACGCATGGCGGCAATCTGTATGGAGAAGAAAAGAAAACGGATTTTGTAAGAGGTTCACTGAAATTAGATATGAAATGATATTACATAAAAATGTTAATGTAGGTTTGTTTAAGGATTAAATAGATTACATTTCCCTGCAGTCCATGGATATCCTCTTTTCAACATGAAAATGCGCTAGAAAAATGCTGCTAATGCTTTACAACATAGGCTAAGTGAAATTATTTTATGAAAAGCAACAAATTGTTGTTGTTCAAACTATTTGTAACATTACATGTTATTCTAAATAGCAAAAGCAATTCGAAATGAGGAGTTATTTGTGCTGCAAATGAGTCATTTCAAAGTTCATTATTATTTGTACTTCTTACATGAATCACTAATTTACTACCAAAATAATGACTTCAACACCTCTATCCAAAGGCATAATCCAGATGAGAATATGCCGGTATACAGTGCAGGCACCCAGGGAAAGGTCACCATCCAGTCCCATAATAGCTCCCATGTCAAAGATGATTTGTCAAAGTCCTGAATGCCATCAAACCATCCTCCGGTTACAACCCAGAGAGTTGAGAACAGAGCAACAACACAAACCTATAGGAAACGATGAAACTTATGACATTAATGCTTAAACGCTGAATGATCCATTATCCACATACTTACTAAGACACGGAAGATATAAACCTACAAACCTCGTATCCAAGAAGTGCCAAGAAGTTCTCCTCCTTTGTGCTTCTTGAAAGATGTTCTGTCCGAAGCATGTGAATTCCAAAAAATATTGCACTCAAAAAGCTTAAAAGATCTCCAAACTGAACGGAAAAAGATCTGGTAAAATTAAATCATTAACATTGCCTATGACACACATGGAGAGAGAAAAAGAGATTTTCTTAATGCTTTTATTTCATTTTTTTTAAATGTTTTGTGTTCCAAATTTCTCCTGTTTTCTTCTCTGTAGATTTCATTTTTTTTCCTTTCTAGAATAATTTTCCTTGTCAAAGACATCTACAAAAGAGGCTTATGTTTAGCATGTTGCGATTGTGGTGGCACCGAGACGTGATATAGAAGGGCAGCGCGAATGAAAGGAACAGTTTGGGAACGAAGAAAAGTTAGATGAAATTTTGAGAAAAAATAAGAGGCATAAGGGCGTAGAAGAATAAGTGGCGTGAGTATGTCATAAAATGAGAAACTGAGAAAGTAAATTATTGTGTTAAGTTATGTGTATTGCAAATTGGTATATCCAAGAATGATATTTGTTATTTCCTCGTATATATAAAAGTTTTTTTTTTTGAGATAAAAGAGTTGTTTTATGAGAGTTATTGTAGCATTTCGAGATGAGATTAACGCGGCATCTCGATACGAAAGTATTAAGTACATATTTGGTGCATAAGATAAAGATATGATAGGATAAAATAATATTGTTGATAAGATAAGATTAGATAATAATATCTTATCTTATGTTTGGTGTATACAAGAATTAAGTATAAGATAGGATGATTTTTTATCTTTTACTATGTTTGTCATGTGCAAGATTCAAATTAGGATAGGATGATATTTTTTTATTGGACAAAATTTAAGGATAAAATAAAAAATTCATTAATAAAAAAATTTTGAGACATATCCTATCCTATGGATTAAAAATAATGCTCCACTTTTCTAAAAGATTAAGTTATCCTCTTGATATAGGATGACTTATCCTCTCACTAATCCTATCATTTTGCTTAAATGAATAACAAACATGGGATAAAATGATAATTATCCTATCTTTAAATAATCTTATGTGCCAAACATGCACTAAAACAACTTGATACTCACTATCAAAAAATAGTTTAATATTGATGAAATTATTTTGTCCATAAATATAAACTAAATATGGATCAATAATCAATGAAAAAAATGATTATTTGACTTTACTAACAGGTTTTGACAAAATGCCGATTTTACTAACAGAAATAACATTCTATCCATATTTCACCTGTAAGGAAAAGTTTGGATTAATTGAATTATGCTGGGAATTATCGATGGGTTATTTTGTCAGTAAAGTTATTTCTACTTAAAAAATATTTTTTAAGTAAATTACATTAAATGAAGACAAAGATTATTTATAGAATTTCCTCCAGTTATAGGTTGAGAATAAGTATTTCCGATGGATACCGACAGCAATTTCGTAATTAAATTTTTAGAAAAATATTTTATTTTAAAAAAATTAGTAAAATATGAACTTATTGATGAAGTTTTTGCCGGCATTCTGTCAGTCAGCCAATTAAAAAACTAATACTTTACCCTTTTCCCCTAATTTCCTTCTCCTTCATTAGACTCGAAACTTCTCTCTCCCTCTCCTTCCGCGCACTCTCCCTCTTTCATCTGCCTTTTGCTTGCAGTACTATCCACCGACATTTCTGATGCTTCGTTGACTTGGTCTTGACCAGTCACTACTTTGACGGTCTCCCTCGCACTATCCCGACCACTTTTGTCTTGTTCGCGTATCGTCCTCTCCAATTAAGCAAAACTGAATTGCAATTGAATTGCAATGGATCCTTTTTCTTGTAGCATCAGGGTGAGAGTTTTTCTAGTGTTTTTTATTTGGATAACTCCATGATCGAGCTTAAGATTTTAGTCATTTCAAAATATTTCCATCATTTAATGTGAAACTTCTTCAAAACAACCAAGATCCAAGGTATAAATTGCTCCTTCCAAGCCTTTCATGGTCAGAGGAAACTTTATTGGTCTAGATATTTAAAGGCTCCGGAGACTTTTTGCTCCAAATTTTTTTATAAACAATAAAAAATTTACTTTCTACATGTTAAAACATGAAAAACTTTCATGGTTATGAATAGGTTATGTTGTTGCACAAAACAACAATAAAGGTATGCTAACGTCGATGTTCGTACTTAGTTTCCACGTGTCTCCAAGAAGCTTCTGTAAACCAATAAAAAATCAGAGAGACGCAAGGGTGGTTTCCTGCGTAGACACTCCGATACTTAAGTCAGCCAAAAAGTTCTTCAGTATTAGGAAACGTAAAAGCTAGTATTCAAAAATTGGGGAATAAGATTATACCTTAAGCCTATTTATAGGCGAATATTCTAGGTTAATAACCTAGGGATAAGTACGTAACTTTGCTAAGAGTTTGTATCCAAATGTAATACAGATTCCACGTATAGATAAACTCGAATCCTGTCGCTGGCGAGAGACCCTCTTGCGAATCACGTTACGGTGACCATCTAGCGAATCAGGTTATGGCGTCAGGGCCTGTCGCCAGTCGATAGATGGAATTGATGCCACGTGTCGCGCTGCGTAGTCAGGCGACAGGCTAAGAGTCTGTCACTAGCGACAGGCTGAGAGTCTGTCGTTAGAGACAGGCTGAGAGTCTGTCGCTAGAGACAGGCTGAGAGTCTGTCGCCTAGCGACAGGTGTCATGCCTCAGCCAATGTCATCTGTCCCAAGTCGGTAGACGGACGGATGCCACGTGTCGCGTTGTAAAGTCAGGCGATAGGTTGAGAGCGAGCCTGTCGCCTAGCAACAGGTGTTGTGCCGCAGCCTATGTCGTCTGTCGCCGAAGGCCACGTGGCCCAGTGATATCCTGCCACGTGGTGGTCTTTGATGAACCTTGGGCCTAGCCCAAATTTGGTGTACTTTGTCATATCAATTGCTCCCCACTCTCTTGTTAGATTTTTCTAACAAAGAGAGTATAAATATATGTCTTTTGGGCTTCAGCCCAACGTGAATAGTCTTCTTTATTTTTTCTGCCACTTCTGGTATTTTTTGCAGGTGGAAGAGCTTTACTCTGCGACAGACGTGATCGGGCGCGACATTTGGTATTCCCTGTCGCGGCTATATAAACCGCTGGGGCTCGTCGAGAGAGTTCACGAAAACCTCTGAGCAGGCGTCTGTCGCCCATCTTTCAGCTCTCTCGTCAAAAGAGTCTATCGCCTAAAAGAGTCGGTCGCTCTCTCGTCAGGATCTCTTGCTCATCTTAGTGACAGTAAGTGCATATCTACCGCCTTATTTATCACCTTTTGCATTCAGATTTAGGCCTCTCGTAGGTGTTTTTAGTCTTCCGCATAAAGCCTAGGTCTCCCGCAGGTCTCTCGTTCGATAGGTCTGTCGCCCTAACAGGTCTGTCGCCCTAACAGGTCTGTCACCAATTAGGTCATTTCTTCACCATGTCTTTGCTATGTCCGGGTAAAACACTCAAAACTGGTAGTGTTCTGTGTTCTTTGACAAATGCTGACTTAGAGGATTTTAGGACTCGTTTCCCCCTTCCGTCAGGTTATAGTTATAGACTTCTAGTCCAAGGGGAGGCTACACCTGACTTGGTTAAAAATGGTGTAGCCGTTCATAAGGCCTCTTTATTCTTTGGTTTTCGCTTCCCTCTTTCGGAGTTTGGTGAAGCGTTTCTTAGGTATAAGGATATCGTCCCGTGTCAACTCCATCCCCATGCGTGGGCTCAGCTGGTAGCGTTTTCCATAGTGTGTTGTCATTTGGATATTGTCCCGACTGTTCCTCTTTTAAGCGCCTTTTTTAGGGTTCGTGGTTTGAAAGGGATGATAACGTTCTCTCTCCAACGGTTGAAGACTGACGAGTTTCCTAATAATAAAATCTTCTCGGATCTTCCCAATAAACTGCGTGGCTTTGAGAGTGAGTGGGTCGTTGTCGAGATTCCAAGCGACCTACGGATCCGTAAAAGATGGAATCGTGATACCTCGGACCACTCACAGCGCTCGGAAAGATTCAAAGCAGAAACTTTGAGGGACCAATTTGGTGAGCCTATTCGGCGGATCTGTTCTATCGGGAAGCGTAATTTATTCTCCCTTTTGACCCCGAAGAATATTGCCGTTGCCGGCTGGGGGTTAAGCAGGACCGTTGTTGGGAGTTTCGCTGCCCCGTTTAACTTGTTTGCGACTCCACGTGCTGGTGCTGGTCCTAGTCAGCCATCTCTGGTAGTCGTTGCCAAAGCGTCCCCCCCTGTAGGTCATCTTGTAGATGAATCCTCTTCGGACTCGGAGGATGAGACCCCTGTGGCTGCGGGTATTAGTGATCAGTCAGAGGAGAATCCTAAGTGAGCTCGGGCCGATGCCTTTAGGAGTCCCTTCGTCAATTTCCCCTTGGATTCATCCTTGAATAGTTTAGAGGACATTGGTGGTTTTTTTAGTTTTCTAATTTCCTTTTTACTTCTTGTATACGTGGGTGTGGTGTTTTACTTGGTAAGCTAATTCCTTCTTATATTGTGCAGGTATGAATTTCTAGGAGTTTTTTGCGTAGGAGGGATGCCAGTGATGCTGCTCGAGCGACTCCGGCTTCTCAGTCGCGAGCTGGGGCTTACTCATCCCAGACCAGCTCGCGCTCCCTCATCTGGGCCAGCTCGTGTTCCCTCATCTGTACCAGCTCATGCTCCTACTGCCCCTCCTTCTGCTGCTGGTGTATCCAGCCATCCTACACAAGAGGCCGGGAGAAATAAACGAAAGAGGCCTCTTGTCCCTGATCGTGGTTCGGATGACCGCGAGAGCTCAGAGTCTCAGAGGAGTGATTCAGCCCGTCAAGAGGGTGGATCTCGTGTTGCTAAGGATAGGTCTGTTCCTCGCCAGCCTAGGCGCAAATACAGGAAGAGACTAATTATTGAAGCCACAATGCCTATAAGACCAATTTTGCCTAAGGTGGCTGATTCGACTTTGAGGCGCTATCAAGTTGATAGCGAGGTCATTGTAGGTGGAGAAGACTTATAGACCTATCCCGGGGTGAATGACAACGACAGCATTGAAGATGCCAGGGTAGCATCTCGTCTAGCTTGGAGCACCATTCTCCCTCGTGACGAGGCGAGGCTTTTCAACCAATCTGACTGAGGCGGAGGATAATTCAGACTATCTCGCATTGAAGGTAAGCTTTGTGCTTGTTTGGTAATTAGCTTTTTCCTTTTTGTGCTTGTTCGTCAGGTTTGTTGAGCTTTTGTTTGTTTTTTTTTTTGTCTTGTCAGACGGCTCAGCAAATTGCGGCTGTTAATGCTCGACACAGGGCTTTTAGGGAGCAAGCCGATAAAGACATTCGTGAGCTTCGAAAGCAGAAAATGGAGCTTATGAATGAGGTTGTCCAGCTTCGCCCCTATCCCAAAAGGACTGAGGAGCTAAATAAAAAGAGCGTTGACCTCGAGCGAAGGAATGCTAATCTTGAGCGAAAGCTCCAAGAAGAGAAAGCGAAGGTGGCTTCCCTTCAGGGGTACAAGAAGCTTATAATAAGGCTGTCAATGACCGGGGAGCCATGGAGAGACAACGGGATGAGGCCATTTAGGAGCTGCACAATGTACTGGACTGTCAGAGGGAGGCTCGGGTCGAGGTCGTTCGTGAGTACCGCTTATCCCAACATTGCTATGATAAGAAAGCAATGTTCGCGACGGGATTCATCAAGTATGGTTTTTATTTGGCTCGTTCATGGCTGGAGAGCATCGGCCTAGCGAGACTTTTTCTGAGTTGCTCTTTACTGAGGAGGCCAAGTACAACGCAGCTTCTTCTTGGACTAAGTATGAGCCCGACTCGCAAGGTCAAGATGCCTATTTGGAGGAAGGTGCTAGGGATGAATTGGACAATCTTGAGGGCCCATGGCCTCCTCGTCAGCCACAACGTCAACCTGAGTCTTCTGGCGCACATGACCGAGTCAAACCTTCAACAGTGTGTGACGTTCCTGAGGCTATTGAGGGGGGCGATTAGCCTGAGTCTATCGAGGCACTTCTAGGTTGGACAGCGACGAGTTCCAGATTTCTGATTCCACACCGTTGATCCTGTGCCAGACTCTGCAGCTGTGGTTGGGCCTTCAGGTGATGATCCTTCATCCAAGATGGCTCCTTCGGCTCCCCAGGATCCTTGTGCTTCGGTTCCTCAAGTTCCTGATCACCCGGTTATTGAGGGCTCTGGTGTCGAGGCGGCTTCTTCTCAGCCAGATGACTTAGTACTCAGTGTAGATTAGGATTTTTTGTATTTTCCTCTGTTTGTAAACATTCAATGAAAAGTACATTTCTTTTTGCAGCTTTTTGTATTTTCCTCTGTTTGTAAACATTCAATGAAAAGTACATTTTTTTTGCAGCTTTTTGTATTTTCCTCTGTTTGTAAACATTCAATGAAAAGTACATTTCTTTTTGCAGCTTTTTGTATTTTCCTCTGAATGGATGTTTGTTTTTATCACAAGATTCTAAAGAGCAGCATTAAAACATAAAAATATGAAATGATTCTGTTTTCACGGTATAAAGCGTACCTTTACACCATGTTGCTCCCCTAGTTCTACTTTGAGAACATTGTCATTACTGTTCAAAGATGAACTTTTCTCGGGCGTTGTGCCTATCTCGCACTCTTTTGGGTCAAGGACTTATTAAAATAATCAAGACTAAAATGTCCAAGTATTGACTCTAATTCGTCAACTTATTGCAACATATTAATCTGAAGGATTTGTAACGTACCTCGTAACATGCTATATAATTTGTATCTTTGTGTTATTTGGATTTCGCACATGTCTATTTGCCCAATGCTTGATGATTCCGCGATTTGTCTGTTCGGTCTTTTGCCCGTCTCGCACCTTTGTGCTTAGGGACTTTTAGATTTGCCCGTCTCGCGCATTTTTCGCTTAGGGACTTTTGGTTGCCCGTCTCGCACCTCTTGTGCTTAGGGACTTTTGACTTGCCCGTCTTGAGCATTTTTCGCTTAGGGACTTTTGTTTCCCCGTCTCGCACCTCTTGTGCTTAGGGACTTTTGATTTGCCTATCTCGCACCTCTTGTGCTTAGGGACTTTTGATTTGCCCGTCTCGCACCTCTTGTGCTTAGGGACTTTTGATTTGCCCGTTTCGCGCATTTTTCGCTTAGGGACTTTTGTTTGCCAGCTGCTGCATCATTTCAATTCCTGTAACACATAATCTACCTCACATATTGCGTTAGAGAATATAGGAAAAGATTGGCTGGCCTTTATTCATGAATCAGAAAAATAACATCTGTAAAGTAATGTAGCAATAGACGGGAAAGTAAACACAGGAATAATAACAATCAGAAAGCAAAAATTACAATGTTTACTGCCAATATAGCTTAAGATGGTTGGCGTTCCAAGTCTTTGAGATCTTCTTTCCTTGCAAGGTTTCCAAGGTACATGTGCTAGGTCCGATCATCTTTCTGATTCTATATGGTCCTTCCCAATTAGCCCGGAGCTTTCCATCCTCCTTATGGGCATTTCTGATTGCCGACTTTCTCAACACCAGGTCTCCTTCTTGCATTTCTCTGTTCTTCACCTGTGCATTGTAATAAGTAGCTACCCTCTGTTGGTAGGCAGCCAATCTCATTTTTGCTTTGTCTCTCAGCTCGTCTAGCAGGTCTAGATTCTCTTTTAGTCCCTGAGAATTGAGTTCCTCAATGTAGGGGACCAACGGGGTGACTTAGCTCCAACTTCTACTGGATGAGGCTTCAGTGCCATATACCAGATTGAATGGTGTTTCACCTGTTGACACTTTGCTTGTCGTTTTGTAGGCCCATAGGACACTTGGGAGCTCATCTACCCATGCTCCCTTTGCCTTGTCTAGTCTAGTCTTCAATCCGTGCAGTATAGTTCGATTGCTCACCTCTGCCTACCCATTGGCCTGTGGGTAAGACACCGAAGATATTCTTAGGAGAATCTTCAGGCCACTACAAAAATTTCGGAAAGCATCACAGTCGAACTGCTTCCCATGATCTGCACTTATCACACGGGGGATCCCAAATCGGCAAATTATGTCTTTCCACACCATTGCTTCCACCTTCTTCTCAGAAATTGTAGCCAACGGCTCGGCCTCTATCCATTTTGTGAAGTAGTCTGTGGCCACAAGCAAATACTTCCTTTGTCCTGAGCATAGGGGAAAAGGCCCCAGGATATCTAGCCCCCATTGCTCAAATGGAGTTGGTTGGAGTATGTTCTGAAGAGCCGAAACAGGCGCGATAGTTATAGGAGTGAATTTTTGACACTTTTCACATCTTCTCACTTTGTCTGTGGCATCCTTCCTCAGTGTAGGCCAATAAAACCCCGTGTGCAATATTTTCGAGGTCAGGCTCGAGCCCCCAAATTTTCACTGCATATTCCCTCATGAACTTCAGCTAAGGTGTACTCAACCTGTTGGGGCCCTAGACACTTCAACAGGGGCATTGTGAATCCCCGTTTATAGAGTTCCCCATTCACCACGGTAAACCTGATACTTTTTAACTTCAACCTTCGAGCTTCGTCTCTGTTAGTGGGGAGTGTGCCCTCCAGTATGTAGTCTTTGATTGGGCTTCTCCAATCACCCCCGATTTCGACATCACAGACATTTCTTCTTCAATACTTGGCCTAGCGAGGCATTCCACTTTGACCATACCCCCTTTGACCCCTCTGGAAGAAGCCAATTTTGAAAGAGCGTCTGCATGGTTGTTCTCTGTTTGATTTATCTGAGTCAGCTGGAAGTGCTTGAAAGACTGTGCCAACAATTGTACCTTCTGCAGATAAGGGACTAAAGCGGGTTCTCGTGCTTCATATTTACCCGAGAACTGGTTTACCACCAATTGTGAATCGCTATGTGCCACTAAGTTGTTGACTCATATTTTCTCAGCAAGTCTCATCCCAGCTATCAAGGCTTCGTACTCAGCTGTATTGTTCGAACTTGAGAAATCGAAACGTAGAGAATACTCATAGGTTTCCCCTTCAGGCGATATTAGCACAATTCCGGCTCCACTCCTGTCCATGTTACGAGCTCCATCAATAAATAATTTCCACCAGACTAACTCTGTTTCCTCTTGGACCTCTCGGCCAGTGCATTCTACAATGAAATCTGCCAATGCCTGTCCTTTTATTGCTTGGCGAGGCTGGAAGTGAATGTCATATTCACTTAATTCAATAGCCCACTAAATTAGACGCCCGGAGTGTTCTGGTTTCTGCAGTATTTGCCTGAGGGGCTGATCTGTTAAGATAGTCACCGAGTGAGCTTGGAAGTAAGGTCGCAATTTCCGAGTTGCCATCACCAGGGATAAAGCTACTCTTTCAACTAAGGGGTATCTTGACTCGGCATCTAGCTAGACTTTGCTTACATAATAGATCGGGCAATCTCTATCCCCTTCTTTTCTTAGTAGGACTGCACTTACAGCTTTCTCTCCTACACCAAGGTACATAAGGAGGTGGTCTCCGGGATGTGGCCGAGATAATAGAGGCAACTCTTTCAGGTAGTCTTTCAACCTTTCAAAAGCGTCGTTGCACTCTTCCGTCCACTTGAAGTTCTTTCCTGCCTTTATCGCCTTGAAAAATGGTAGACTTCTTTCAGCTAATTTGGACAAGAAACGACTCAAGGCTGCCATTCTTCCTGTCAGCCTTTGAACTTCTCTTACTGTATTAGGCAACCTCATGTCCAAAATAGCTTGAACTTTCTCGGGATTAGCCTCTATCCCTCGATTAGTAATCATGAATCCCAGAAACTTTCCAGATTTCACCCCGAATGAGCATTTGTTGGGATTCAACTTCATCTTGTATTGTCGCAGCACATTGAATACCTTAGTCATTTTCTCGGCATGTGATTCTCCCTGCCGGCTTTTGATGATCATATCATCAACATAAGCTTCCATGGTGTTGCCCAACAAGTCTTGGAACACCTTATTTACCATGCGCTGGTAGGTTGCACCCGCGTTTTTCAAATCGAATGGCATTACTCAGTAGCAATATGTCCCACCATCGGTAATAAACCAGGTCTTCTCCTCATCATCGGGATGCATCATGATTTGGTGGTACCCCAAAAAGGCATCCAAGAAGCTAAGTAATTCATACCTACAAGTTTCGTCTACTAAATTGTCAATTCGAGGTAGTGGATACGAATCCTTAGGACAAGCTTTATTCAGATCTGTGAAGTCCACACACATTCTCCATTTCCTGTTGGTTTTCTTCACCATCACAACATTAGCCAACCACTCCGGATAATTAACTTCTGATGAATCCTGCTTGCAACAACTTCGATATTTCTTCGTTTATTGCCTGTTGTCTTTCTGGAGCAAAATTCCTCTTCTTCTGTTTTATTGGCTTTGCCCCTGAAATTACGTTCAACCGATGGCAAATAACTTCAAGGTCTATTCCAGGCATATCGGCTGGAGTCCATGCAAACACATCACAATTCTCATTTAAGCATCGGACTATCTCCCTTTTTACTTCTTCAGGCAGCTGGCTTCCTACGTACACTATTCTTTCTTCATCTTTCTCATCCAATCGGATTGCTTCCATCTCCTCATCAAGTTTTGGCTTAGGCTTTTCTTCGATCGTAAGGGTTTCTTTTCTCTGAATCCCTTTACATGTGGTGGATGCGACATTACATGTCCTGGCTTTCCTTTTATCTCCTCTCACTTGTCCAACACCGTGAGGAGTCGGAAACTTTATTAACAAATAGCAGGGATGCACCACCGCTCTCATGTCATTTAAGAATGGTCGCCCGAGGATCATATTGTACGCCATGGAAGTTGATCTCACCACCATAAACAACGCTTGTCGAGTGACACATTTCGGGCTTTCCCCCAATGTCACAGGTAGCTGAACTGCACCCTCCACCTTCACTTTTTCTCCTGAAAAGCCATACAATGGTGTGGTTACTGGCTTCAGTCTATCATTCGAGATGTTCATTTTCTCAAAGCAACCCCAGTAAATCAAATTTACCGAACTCCCATTATCGACTAGGATGCGACTCACTGGGTGTTTTGCTATTACCGCCGAAATCACCATTGGGTCGTCATGAGGGAGCATTACATCACCTCTGTCAGCTGGCATGAAAGTAATGGGCTCTTCATCATGTTTTTCCTCCATCACCGAATTAATTTGATAAGCCTATCGGGCATAGGTTTTTCGAGACGAGGAAGAAGTGCCAGCTAATGACTCACCCTCGGATATCACCTTAACAGCTGGCCTTGTGGGTTCATTGTCTTCCTCTCGATTCCTTCTTTCTACCCTTCTGTCATTATCTCTTCTTTCACCTTCATTTCGCCTAACAGGTCCTCTGTTTTCACCTCTTCTATCTCTAAAATTGTTTCCCCTGTTCTGCGCAGGATAGTTAGTTCTATCACCTCTCCATACAAAACGGTTTATTTTTCCCTCTCGTGCTAGCTTTTCTAGCTGATTCATCAACTACCTACATTTTTCGGTTGTGTGCCCATGCGTTGAGTGATAATCGCAATATGACCTTAAATCACGGCCCAGATTCCCTGATGCTTTCTTTGGAGTCTGTATAAGCCCTGATCCTTCAATAGCTGCCAACACTGAAGCTCGAGATTCGGTGAGTGGAGTATAGGAATTGTATTTCAGTGTGGGAGCTTTTTCAAACTTCCTTGGTTGGCTAGAAGATGCTTCAGTGACCTCTCTTCCTTGTTTCCTTCCATCCTTGATTCTCCTATCGTCACCATTTTCATTACTTCCTCCTAGGTTACATACTTATTTGCATGGGAAAGTAGGTCTGAGATGGTAGTTGGCTGGTCTAGCGACAGGGATTCTTGCAATTTCTCAGACCTTGTCCCCTGTAACATAATTGCCACAGCTATACCAACTTGTAGATCTCGTACCTCTAAGGTAGCATCTCTGAACCGATCCACATAACTTTTCAAAGACTCCTTAGCTCCTTGCTTAATAGTGAGCAAGTATGTCGGTTCCTTCCTTCTTTGACTGTTCACCACAAACGCCTTAAGAAACTCACTTCGCAATTGGTCAAAAGAGGCAATAGACCCTTCAAGCAAGTTATTAAACCATTTCATCACATGTCCGGACAGAGTTAAGGAGAAGGCCCTGCACATTATCTCATCCTCCCATCCATGTAGCAACATTAGGGCCTCATAATTTTGCATATGATCATAGGGATCCGTCTTCCCAGCGTATGCGGCCATCTGCGGCATTTTGAACTTTGAAGGCAAAGGTTTTTGCATGATGGTTGTGCAGAACGGTACTCTTCTTCTCTGGCTCTCTTCTGCAGACACTAATTTTTTCTCTTCTAACACCTGTTCAATCATCTTCTTCATGTCTACGGGAGGAGCAAGCTGATTTCTGGCATGAGACGAATTAGGTAGGTCTCTGATTACTTCTTTGCCCTTAGCTTGAGGTGTGTTTGTCCGTACCATTTGCGTGCACCAAGTGGGGTCAAACTCCGACCCGGTTCCCCAAGTGCTTTGATCTTCGACATCGTTCTTTCCAGCACCTCCAAAACCATGGTCTAAATTAGTACCATCAAAATTTGACAGGTCATGGTGGTGGGCGGCAGACCCTGTCGCCCGTTCAACATCTTGTCGTCCAGACACCTGCCGCACTGTGTATGGAGCCTGTCACCTGACCCCTGTCGCAGCCTCTAAACATGCTGCTTCCTCAGTCTCTTGCTGTGTTCCTGCGACAGGCCTCCCGCCCCCTTGTCGTCTTACCCCTGTCGCGGGCTCCAAACCTATTGCTTCTTCAGTCTCTCGCTGGATGCCTGCGACAAGCCTCTTGCTCCCCTGTCCTGCTGTATACTGATGAATGTCATGCTCTTCCACAGGGGGGACCTCTCGTCGACGAGAGGGGTCTACCGCTATCGTGTTCTCCTGTCGCCTAAACACCTTCGGCGGGACACCTCTATTTGTTCCTCCTACCAAGTTCTGCACGGCAGGTGGCAGATCCAATGTCGGGAGAACTCCTTGGAACAAATCCACCTTGGCTCGCAGTGCCTGGGTAGTTTCTTCACTCTGTCGCCTTAGAGCCTCGAATTCTGCCACCGACACAGTAATTCTTTCTTCCTCCATGTTCACCCGGTTTGTCTGGAGAGTCTGTTGTTCAGGGGAGCTCACAGAGTTTTCCTCACTTTCGGTCCTTACATTTGTAGATCTTGTTCTCACCGTCTTTGAAAATATTGATTGGCTTTTTATACTTTTCCCACAGACGGTGCCAATTGTTGTTGCACAAAACAACAATAAAGGTATGCTGACGTCGATGTTCGTAGTTAGTCTCCACGTGTCTCCAAGAAGCTTCTGTAAAACAAGAAAAAATCAGAGAGACGCAGGGGTGGTTCCCTGCGTAGACACTCCGATGCTTAAGTCAGCCAAAAAATTCTTCAGTATTGGGAAGCGTAAAAGCCAGTCTTCAAAAAATTGGGGAATAAGATTATACCTGAAGCCTATTTATAGGCGAATATTCTAGGTTAATTACCTATGGATAAGTACGTAACTTTGCTAAGAGTTTGTATCCAAATGTAATACAGATTCCACGTATAGATAAACTCGAATCCTGTCGCTGGTGAGAGACCCTCTCGCGAATCACGTTACGGTGACCATCTCGCGAATCAGGTTATGGCGTCAGGGCCTATCGCCAGTCGATAAACGGAATTGATGCCGCGTGTCAGACTACGTAGTCAGGCGATAGGTTGAGAGCCTGTCTCCTAGCGACAGGTGTTGTACCGCAGCCTATGTCGTCTGTCGCCGAAAGCCACGTGGCCCAGTGATATCCTGTCACGTGGTGGTCTTTGATGAACCTTGGGCTTGGCCCAAATTTGATGTACTTTGTCATATCACATTTAAATTCCAAGAAATGTCCTTTTGCATGTTTCAAATATTCTTTTTTCACTTTTATATAGCGATCTGGCTTTCTTTTAGATATTTTAAATTATGACTTTAGAGGATTAGTTTTTAGTACTCTTAGATGTATATATCTAATAGTGAAAAAGTTGTACTGCTACTGATCTTTTCATCATTGGTACATTATAGTTGCCGGTTCAAGCAAGCATAATGGGTCTATATTTTGACTGAAAGAGATCCAATTACATGAATGCATAAAATTAAAAGACCATATAAATCACCAAAAGAAATTTGCAATGTGTGTATATATATATATATATATATGCTGTTGTAAAAGCGAGTGAAAAAAAAAATAAATAGATGAAGGGGCATATTGTGGCTTCAATTAGAGAAAAAACAAACTATAGCAAAGAAGCTTCGAAATCATAACTTAAACAGTAGAAAAACTGTAATCAATAAATTCTGAGCACATAAAAGAAATTGATCATGAGACATGGGCCCAGCTTAGAGATTTGAAAAGCATAATCATTCACATGGTTTATCACGAAAGCTAATGCCAAAGCAAAGTTTAATTTTTTCTTTCAAAGAATTGATATAACAAAACAATTGTTACTAAATCCTAGAGGCATTCTTAAAACTATGTTTCCATTTTGTTCTTTTTTCCTTAACGGGAGTAAAACCTAATTACAGTCTTTTGATGTATTTATTGTTGTTCCTCATCCATTGGAACTTGAGATTGTAATTTGAAGGTCTTTGGTATTGAATTTTGAGATAAGTGAGATGAAATTTCTTGGAATCGGAAAGGATTACCTCTCATCTACTTCAAAATCATATGTACCAGTACCAACATAGCTGATGGAGCATGGACCGAATGAATTGAAAACTGTTAATATTTATAATCTACAAAATGAATAAGTGAACTCGACACTCAAAAATGAAATCTAAACGAAAGAAGGAAACAAAAACCAACTGAGCTCAAATTAGATAGCTTTCTAGTACTAAATTTCTTTACCAGAAAGATTACAATCACTCGTGACAGATCAGAATGCTGGCAAGCCTTATTTTATTCATGAATGTGCATAAAGAATCAACCTAAAAAAGACAAAAGATATGGAAGTACCCTGGCTAAAACCTCGAAGAGCAGGGCCGAGCGGTGGATGTTCAATGCTCGTGCAAGATAATGGATTTGGGGTTTGATTGCAAATAGACTTTTCCATCCAAATTCACAAATGGTGTTAATATATATCAATCAATTACTAAAATTAAATTAATAATATCACACTTCCAGTATTAACAATGAATTTATTAACCCAAAAAGTTAGCTCAATGGTTTAAGGTCCAACTAAGTTATTGAGAAAAGATGATCCATAGCGAGAAGTTTTGTGTTCGAATTCTCATCAGTCAAATTCTCTTAGGCCAGCGCTGTTGGATTATGCCCTTAGAACCATTCATTAGATGATTGACTTTGGCATTTTTTTATGTATCATGACATTTTATTTATCATAGTTCATTATTATATTTGTCTTATAACTGCGTAATATAATCTTATATAATAATGTCCTGAGAATAGTAATAACACACTATTCTTAAAATATCCCTAGTCAAGTATTATTGTGAACAAGGATAACAATGATACGATAAGACTAGTATGTGGTTGACTGATGACCATTGTCATGGATATAGGATATCAAGTCATCACATAGGTACATGTTAGAGAACTATGTACTGGATCGACCCTCCATGAGAACGCTACATGGATTGTTATATGAATGTCATAAGCGATTCTCATAGTGATGATGGTGTATGTGATCCTTTGACTTGAGATCATCAGAGATCCCAACATAGAGAATTGCATACTTTAATGCTGCTAGATGTCATTCGTAACAGGATGGACTATAAAGGTAGTAATTGGGTATGCCTTGATCTATGTAGAGGGATGTTGAGTGATCAAGATAGGATTTATCCCTCTTATATAACAAGAGTGATGTCTTGGGCCCTTTGATAGAGTGAGACTAAGAAATGCATGGCCGTGCTCGAATAAGTCAATATGAGATATTGATTTTATTTGTTTAATTAGTCTACTCAGGAATCAAGAAACGCTGATTAGACTATACAAGTGTGACACATTCCATGACTTGTGTCTAATCAAGACATCATAGGATAAAGGGATTAAACTACACGGTAACATCTATCACGAGTAAGGTTATGTCGAGTCATAGACATTCTCGTTACATGGGTAGCAATGATGTGTTGCTAGATACCGCTCATTGCCTGTGACAATTTTGTCATTGCCATTGTTTTGAGAACCTATTGGGTCGCACACTAAAAACGGATCAATGAGGAGCTTAATTAATCCTATTCTGAATTGGATTAAGGATATATCTAATCCTATTCTGAATTGGATTAAGAATATATCTAATCCTATTCTAAGTAGGATTAGAGTTCTGTTTGGCAGTAAATTTTAGGGTAAAATTTACTGCCTATAAAAAGGATGTTTTTCCAAAAAACAGAGCCGCACTTTTAAAAACAGAAAACAAAAACATTCCTTTTAATCGAAGCTAGCAATTCGGTTATAAGGAATTAAAAAGCTCTTTAAGGCTTCTGATCGTGAGACGTTCAAGAGTCGTGAGATCCGTTCGTGTGGATACCGTAGAGGCAGGAACAAAAAGTTGCTGCTTGTGACTCGACCAACGACAGAAAATTCAGAGAAAACGTCAGGTAAAATCTCGAAACCCTAATCAGGCAACTCTCCGAATCGATCTTGGTGGAGGCCGAATGATTTAAATTCCGCTGCGTGTTGTTTCGGTTTCCTTCAAGCGCTAGTCACAAAATGCGAGCAAAGATTAATTTCATCCTCAATGTGGTATTGGGACACCATGTGATTTACAAAAAAAAAATGAAATTTATTACTATTTATTATTTTTAAGTATTTTTTTAAAAAATCATTTTTTGTCAGATTTCTATTTTTTAATACAAAAAAGGCCTATGCATATTTCATGAATAACAAATATGTAAGCTCAAAGATTTTTTTAATAATGACTTGACAGAATGATTTTTTTTATACTATGAGATTGTTAATTTTGAAACAAAATATTCATTTATCAAACTAATGAATTAATCATGAATTAAGGTTAAAATGAAATACCTAAATATAATTTACTCATTTTAAAAAGTTATGTAATTATAAAAATATTTTAAATTTTACTGTTTAATTTTTTCAATAATTAAGAAAATTTTATTATACTACAAATAGAGTGTAACTGTTACTCTATTGAAACATTAAAAGTTGCTAAAAAAAATTAAAACATTAAGATAGAGATTTTGCCTGTCTTCCAATTCCATCTTATGAACAAAACAACACCAATCAAAATATGTTTTAATTTCTATATTGTTCTCTTTACCTAGAATATCACTGACATTATGAGACTAAAATTGCGAGGGAAAATAAGTATCTTCTTTATCAACCCTTTTTGTAATTAAAATATGTAAATGACGTAATGTTTATAACATATGGAAACAAATTTTTACCCAAGCTTGCCTTTTAAGTTTTAACTACAATTTCTTTAAGGCAATTAAGTGAACAAAACTATTATCATACAATACACTAGAAATGCCATGACATCAGTTTATAGAAGGGCATCTCTTAAGCCGGTCGCTCAACAAACGCTGGAAAATTCGCATAAGAATAGTTAGCAATGGCAAAGGCAGTAAGGAAACTTTCATTGACATTAACCTTAATGCAAAACAATACTAAGGCAAACCGTCTGACAGCATTTAATCATATCATAGTTCACAAATGTGCATGCAAAGTAACATTGTAATTATTTTCCAAATTATCACCCCTTAGAGATAAACAATTTAAAAGAAGACAATATCTTGCGGCATATTTGAATATCAACTGTAATACTCATCTGATGACATAGACGCAAGGCCACAATGGTAGACTACAATGAAGTTAAATGGTATTGGAATATTCAGATTGTAAATCATTTCATGAAAAAATGCATACTATTGTATTAGCAATTTTTGGGGAGAGCTCCCTTCTTAAATCTTGATCCCCAAACAAGTCTTCAGGTGGGTCATACCAACCGTGTTTGGTAAGAGCTCCAAGTAATCATCTTTGAACTTCTCTCTCAGTTTTGGATAAAGAAGGAGCCCTTTCAGGATTACTCGAAAAGGCAAAGACAAAGGAGGATCAGGGGATCGTCTCATTTCATCGTATATGTCCATGGCCTCCGATGGTAGTTCACTATCAAGTATACTCTGACAAGGTCTCCAAATGTGTGCTGATCAAATAAAACTTCCTCTCTTTTCAAGTCTTCCCGAACCTGCCTTGATTCATCTACTTTTCTCTGACGCCCCAGGATGCACCTGCAATTCACCGAACCCAAGCCACAGCCCTTACCAGGTCACTCAACCGTATTGTCTGCTTTGGGGTGCACCCACTGGCCACAGCCCCTCACAGCTTTGTCGGACTGCACCCTGAAAGGCCAACTCTCCAATTCGCGTGCGGAGTGACTCGAATCCTTTACTTTCTCAATTGGTTAGAAGTGATTTGACACCTGAGGAAATCAAGAGTTCGAGTCGCTCCAAACGTGAATTGGAGCAGTGGCCTTTCGAGGTACACTTTGACAAAGTGATGAGAGGCGGTGGCCCAAAGTGGTGCACCCCAAAATGGACAATACGATTGAGTGACTGCGCTCGGGGTGGTGGCCCGGGTTAAGGATCTGCAGGTGCACCCCACGTTTTATTGTGACGCCTCAATGTGCACCTACAGGTCACCGACACAGGCCACCACTCCGAGTGGGTCACTCAACTGTATTGTCTGCTTTGGGGTGCACCCATTGGGCTACCGCCCCTCACGGCTTTGTTGGAGTGCACCCCGAAAGACCACCTCTCTAATTCGCGTCTGGAGCGACTCAAACCCAAGACAAGCCTTTGGTTTTCTATCAACGTGTCATGTGAAAGCAACCGAATTGTTGCACAAGCTTTGCCTATAAAGTTGCTAGTTAAACACTGCATAGAATGAAGAAGCTCTACAAGAAATCAATTTTTTATTTAAGGGTCAACCTGTTAATAATATATAACCTCGTAAAGATATAATTCAAAATTGTATCTAAAAGGCACTACCTCTATAATAAGAATGGTATTTTAAAAGCCTTACTTTTATGACCAAATAAACATCTTCAAATTATTAGTACAATGATCTTTTTAAGCTTTGAGAGGGTCCTTTCCAAGTTACCCTATGCGATTTTTGTACAAGTTACCAATTCTCAATCACGGCTATAAAAATTTTTTTAAGAAAATAAAAAAAGGGGAAATAAAAAATAATTAATATTAATTTCTTAGGAGTTATGACAAAAAGTATTTAATTTCACTGTAACTATAAGAAACAATTGTCGATATTATGCTTTAAGAATAAAAAAAAAGAAAGCAAACCTTACTCTCAACATAAAAAATTGATGCCAATATTATGTTAGGTGAAAAAGGCATGACTAAGACTTTTTGAAGTGCTCGAAAGGATTAATTCATTAAACACTTTAGCCTCCAATTATTCTTCCACAGCATTTTCTTTCATAGAATTCCCATTAACTACATCCTTTATGAGCCAAATAAACTACAAGAGCTAGACCTAGTATATAATTCTTCCCCACACTACAATTTTATTATCAACATATTAGAAAATGTTAATGAAAGATAAAGATAAACAATGAACACGACGACAAATATACTAAAAAAGTGGCTTGAAAAATTTACCCCATGACCTTTCTCTCTTCTTCTTGAACTCCTGTGTTGATGACTTTCTTGCATAATTTTAATATGACAAATCAGAAGTATGTATCTGCCACAAAACAATATAAGCAAAGCTTATTTTTGCAATTAACATATAATCCAAGCTCAGTGTACATGGTATCAATTAATATGTATATATTATTGACATATTATGTACGTTCAAACAAGTGCTAAATTTCATGTTCTTTATTATAATTATGAAAGACCGTTTATTTTTATCTATCATGCACATTTACACAAAGCCTGATCAAATGCATAAACACATTATGTACATTCAAAAATGTGCTAAAGAAATAATGAAAAACATGATATTATTATAATTATGAAAACAATATCATAACATGCTAAGTTAATAAATGATATTTGTACCCTTCAATTAGCTAACAATTCCTTAGATAGTAAAGCCAACAATGTTATATGAAAATACATCTTCATGGACCACAAAGTTGGTCACGTGTATTAAACAAATAAACAAGATAATCTTATCCATTTTAGCAACTAGCTAGCCTATGAGATGGGAGAAAAGACAACACTAACTACATCAACTGAATTGACCTCAAAATAGCATACATCACATTCTGTCGAGAGGAAATTAGATCACACATCCAAAATCTTTTCATTTTAAAAAATATGGGATCTTGAATTTGTTATAATTGAACTACATCATCCTTTGTCTATCCGTCCATTTTGATGTCAAAATCCAATCGTTAACGCATAGTCTAAAATGTTTTTTTTTCATTAACTCAACTACTAATATCTTTTTTTCCTTTTTTGCCGTGTAATAATGTACATATAGTATAAACTCAATGTACATAATATTAAATAATGTGGACGTATTATTTGTTGGGCCTCAAATGACAAATACGCGGAAGTAATGTCACAATAACAATACCCACAACAATCAACAGCAATATCTCAAGCCAATAATAATAATAAATCAAGCTACTAAGCCACAAATAATAGGCAGGCAATAAAACGTAAATAAAACGACACCAAAGTTTAACGTGGAAAACTCTCCAGTGTAGAGAGAAAAACCACAGGGCAAACCAATAAAAATCCACTATGAGAAATAAGCAAATTACAAAGTTTCAATACCCTAGGCTTTTTGCCCAAAGCTCAAGGTTCTAACAATTGGCCTAAAAACAATAAAGTTTACCTCTTTTGATTCACCAAGATAATCTACCCAAAGAATACCCAATTGTTGTACAAGCTTATCTCTCCCCTTGCTTTCTTTATGGAACAAGAAAAATATCACAAAACCTAAAGCTTACTTTTTCTCCTTTGTGTCGCCTCTCACCAAAATAGACTTCTCACTCTCTGTCTTACAACTTGTTTATGCAACACTCTATATAGAGAAAAAACAAATCCCTAACTAACCCAAGTAAGACTCTAATAATTAATGTGGGCTGGACTCCACACATCTAACAATCTCCCCCTCCAGCCCCATTAGGAGGAGATCCATCACCACGACCTATCATTTAGAGTTCACCTTGGCCAAAGTGTTCATCCCGGCCAAGTCACTACACAACTCAAGTTTATCTCTGGGAAGTGTCTTCGTTAACATATCAGCTGTATTCTTATTTGTGTGAATCTTCTTCAACTGCATCTGTTGCTCGTCAATCACTGAGCGCAACCAATGGTACCGAACATCAATGTGTTTCGTTCTGGCATGGTACATGGTGTTTCTACTCAAATCCAAAGCACTCTGGCTGTCACAAAATACCACATACTTTTTCTGACTTAACCCCAATTCAAGAAGAAATCTCTTCATCCAAAGCATTTCTTTGCCTGCTTCAGTTGCTGCAATATACTCAGCCTCTGTAGTAGACAAGGCAACACACTTTTGTAGTTTGGACTACCAAGATACAGCTCCCCCTGCAAAAGTAAATATGTACCCTGAAGTAGATTTCCTACCATCAAGATCACCTGCCATGTCTGCATCAGTAAACCCTTCAAGAACTGGTTCTGTAGTTCCAACACTCAAACACATCTTAGAAGTACCTCTCAAATATCTGAAGATCCACTTCACTGCTTCCCAATGAGCCTTTCCTGGATTGGAAAGAAATCTGCTCACTACACCAACTGCATGAGCAATATCAGGTCGTGTGCAAACCATAAGATACATCAAAGAGCCAACTGCAGAGGAGTAAGGAACAGTGGACATAGCATCCTTTTCTTCCTTAGTCACCGGACAAGACTTCTTACTCAAGTGAAAATGATTAGCAAGAGGCGTGCTAACTGACTTAGCATTCTGCATGTTAAATCTCACTAGCACCTGTTCAACATACTTTTCCTGTGACAACCACAGCTTTCCAGCTTTCCTATCACGAATGATATCCATACCCAAAATCTGCTTTGCTGGACCTAAATCCTTCATGTCAAAGGACTTAGATAATGCCTCCTTCAACCTGCGAATCATACGAGCATCTTGTCCTATAATCAACATATCATCAACATATAATAAGAGAATAATGAAATCATCATCTGGGAATTTTCTCACATACACACAAGGATTTGCCACCGTTCTTTTATAGTTTTGGCTTACCATAAAAGAATCAAACTTCTTGTACCATTGCCTAGGAGCTTGCTTCAAGCCATACAAGCTCTTCTTCAATTTGCAAACCATGTGCTCCTTCCCTTTCACTTCAAAACCCTCGGGCTTATCCATATAAATCTCCTCTTGCAAATCACCATGCAAGAATGTAGTCTTCACATCAAGTTGCTCAAGCTCAAGATTCAAACTAGCTACTAATACCAATACCACTCAAATAGAACTCATCTTCACAACAGGAGAAAAAATCTCATCAAAATCAATGCCTGATTTTTTACCAAAGCCTTTTACCACCAATCGAGCTTTGTATCTCACTAGCTTGTCACCATCCTTTT
The DNA here is from genome assembly GCA_031772115.1 of Heritiera littoralis. NCBI lineage: Eukaryota > Viridiplantae > Streptophyta > Magnoliopsida > Malvales > Malvaceae > Heritiera > Heritiera littoralis. The sequence continues at coordinate 591,083 of JAPDPK010000038.1, read as the reverse complement.
TTAGCTTGAACACCCATTTGTTCTTCAATGGTCTTCTCCCTTTCGGAAGCTCAACAAGGTCATAAGTGCCATTTTTCTGCAATGAATCCATTTCCTCTTTCATTGCCTTTAACCATGTGACGTCCCCGTCACTTCATCTTATCATCTAACTTTTTGTTTTTAATCTTACACGACATCATTTGATTTAGTTCATTAGTGCCAATCATTCCTTAATTTAAGCTAATTATCACATAGCTCATATGAATTTATTTACTTTCCATAAACATAAAATGATATACATAAATATCATTCCAATTCCACAGGATCTCATACATCATCTCATCTTACATCCCCAGACATCTTATATACATAATTGCTACTTGTACTGTACCGTAACTGAATTACAATTTACTGTACATAAACATATAAGTATACCTTCTATGCTAACTAGGAAGCGTATCGAGAAGGTACACTGCAATCTTTCAAAATTAAGCTCCTCTAATCGGAGCGAGGCTCACTTCAGATAATCTGTAGGAAAAATGGTCATAAAAGGGTGAGTTTACGCTCAGTAAGAAAATTATGTAAAATAGCGTGCTATGCCTCTATATGTATTTTTCCTACTTGGCTCTATAATGTCATGTAAAGCATTATAAAGCATGCATCATAAACATCTTTCATGCATTGTTTGCAACCATGCATATTTATTTCAAATGACATGGCAAACATACTTTGTATGCTTCTTTTAAAATCTAGCATACGTATAAAACATGCATCATACTTCTTTCTTTAAACCATCATACTTCATAACATACTTTAAAAACATACATCTTGTACTTTGAAATAGATGGAGACTATGTACACATATTTAAGAGATTACATCGTCATATAAACCGTTCATTCCCATTTATATGATTCTAATCATGCATTAGTACAGTAGTGCACTCCGTATAGGTCAGGGATTCTCTCCTGCCTTTAGTAATCCACAGTGAACACTAGTCGGGTGTCACATGTGGGATTGAGGACCTGACTAGGGTTCCTCGCTCATCATACATATTACTGAGGACTTGATCAGAGTCACCCAGCCATCAGAAATGTATAATCATCACGCAGTCCATAGTCTCAAAACATTTATAATATTTTTTTTTAGGAAACACTTTTGTGTTTAAATCAAATAAGCTTTGAAAGCTCTTTTCATGCATGGCAGTCGACTGGCCTCACAGGGTAATCGACTGCTGCTTTATAACTTCATTTCTCAAAATTACTTTCATTTCGAAAAATACATGGGGGCAGTCGACTAGTCCATATAGCAGTCGACTGGTTTTCAAACAGAATGCTTTTGGAAAATTAGCAGTCGACTGGTCCTACAGGCGGTCTGCTAGTTTTGAAACAGAATGCATTGTAGCAAATAGCAGTCGACTGTCCCATATAGCAATCGACTGGTTTGAAACAGAATGTTTCTGGGTAAATAGCAGTCGACTGGCTTACATAGCAGTCGACTGGTTTGAACCAGTTTTCGAAAAACGGCATTTTAGTTGTCTCTAGGCAGTCGGCTGCTACTTAAGGCAGTCGGCTGCTCCTAACCTAATTGGCACTCGGAGACAAGTCCGAAAATGTCATTTTTCCTGCACAAAACAACTAGTACATCTCTCCAAACCACATCAAAACATCATAAAACATGCGGACATAGCCGCCTTACGTCCGTTACATAAATTCCTTACCTCAATTCCTTCGGAAATACAAAATCACTTGGCGGTCAACCCTAGCTTTTCACTTCTTCAAAGCTGTAACATCATCACAAATACAACCTTTAAATAATCATCATACATACATCATATCAACTTAGTACAACTCCAAACCATGAACCAAATTGACTAAATCCTCTTATTCTCTTACCTTTACTAGAGACCAAAATCTCAAACTTTGAGATCTCCTCCAATACTTGGAATCAATCCACCAAACTTTGGATATCTCTTAGTCTAGTGACAAGGATTATTTTTCGTTCTACGAACTTAATGGATCGATGGAAGAGTGAGGTGGTTTAGCAAAGAGCTTGGAATGGAAAACTATGGAAGCTTGGAGATGGAACGAGAGGGAGAGGGCTGGAAGAGAAGCTGGCGTAGAGTGATGACTGATGAAGATGACTCATGCACTTGCATTAAATGCCTCCCTATCTCTTTAATCATCTTAGCCATGTTTCCTTTGACTCAAGACCATTTAACCCTCATTTAATTTCCTCTTTTCCTCCTTCTCATCACAGCCACTTATCCATTTAATTACCAAAAAAAATCTGATTTTATTTTCTTTCATACTTCAATTATTTTCCTGATATCAACATAATTTATTTGACTTATTGACATTCAACTTTATTATTTCTTCTATATTCCATACATCATTTATACATCATTTATGCCTCACTTACATATCAACTTCATGTTTATTTAATCATATGGAATTGAAATACTTTACAAACATGGAGGAATACATGGAAATTGGGGATTTCACATCCTCCCCACCTTAGAAAATTTGGTCCTCCAAATTTGCATTAGCTTATCATGTAAATAACTTTGGATACCTTTCCTTCATTAAGCTCTCTAGCTCCCATGTAGCTTCTTCCATCGTATGGTATTGCCAGAGAACTTTTACTAATGGGATCGTCTTAGACCTCAAAACTTTTTCTTTTCTGTTCAAAATTCTAATCGGCTTTTATACATAGCTCATATCTTCCCTTATCTCCAAGGGTTCATACTCAATGACATGAGACGGATCCGGATTATACTTCCGAAGCATCGATACACGAAATACATTATGCACTCCCGATAGCTCCGGAGGCAATGCCAATCTATAGGCAACATCGCCTACTCGATCTAAGACCTCAAATGGATCGATGTAACGAGGACTTAACTTACCTCATCGGCCAAATCTCATGATCCCTTTGGATGGAGAAACTTTCAAGAACACAAAATCTCCAACTATAAACTCAAGTGGCCTCTGTCGAGCATCTGCATAGCTCTTTTGTCTACTCTGAGCTGTCTTAAGCCTTTGACAAATCAATTTAACATCTTCTGAGGCCTGTTCGACTAAATCTAGAGCCAACAACTTGCACTCGCCTACTTCTTCCCACCCAATCGGAGATCGACACCTTCTTCCATACAAAGCTTCATATGGTGCCATCCCGATACTTGCATGATAGCTATTATTGTATGCAAACTCAGCCAATGGCAGATGGTCATCCCAGGGGCCTTTAAAATCCATAGCACAAGCCCTCAACATATCCTCGAGCGTCTGAATCGTGCGCTCGAACTGTCCATCAGTCTGCGGATGAAAAGCTGTGCTGAAATTGAGCTTAGATCCCATGGCTTCTTGAAAATGCTCCCAAAAATGAGAGGTAAACCTGGAATCTCTATCAGAAGTGATGCTTACTGTAATCCCGTGTAGTCTTACGACATCTTTTACATACAAGTCTGTCAAAGTGCTAAGTGTGTCTGTTGACTTCATAGGCAGGAAGTGAGCTGACTTCGTCAATCTATCCACGATCACCCAAATACCATCATGATTCCTCTTGGTTCTGGGCAATCCCATAATAAAGTCCATCGTAATGTGTTCCCACTTCCACATAGGTATAGGAAGAGGGTGCAGTAATCCTGATGGCTTTTGATGCTCTACCTTAACTTGTTGACATGTAAGACATTTCGCCACAAACTCAGCTATGTCTTTCTTCATGCCATTCCACCAATACACCTTGCGAAGATTATGATACATCTTCGTGCTTCTTGGATGCAACGTGTACTTAGTAGCATGTGCTTCAGTCAAGATCAACTTCTTTAATTCATCATCATTAGGAACACATATACGACTCTTAAACCTCAAAATTCCATCACTACTAACATCAAATTCTGAGGTCATACCTGACAGCATCTGATTCATAGCCTCAATGCATTTATCATCTTCCTTTTGAGCACTTCGGATTCTGTCTATTAACTCTGGCTCAATCCTCAAACTAGCTATCATTCCGAATTGCCCATAAGTCATAACATCAAGGGTGAGGCTTGTAAATTGCTCAATTAGTTCATACTCTCTTATCATCATATATGCTATCATACTTACATGCTTTCGGCTCAAAGCATCCGCCACCACATTGGCCTTCCCCGGGTGGTATAAAATCTCACAATCATAATCCTTCAGAAGCTCAAGCCATCTTCTTTGCCTCATGTTCAATTCCTTCTGGGAGAACAAGTATTTCAGACTTTTATGATCCGTATAAATCTGAAATCTCTCACCATATAAGTAATGCCTCCATATTTTCAGAGCAAATACTACTGCAGCTAACTCCAAATCATGAGTCGGGTAGTTCTTTTCATGGTCCTTTAGCTGTCGAGAACCATAGGCTACTACCTTACCATGCTGCATTAACACACATCCCAAACCTTGCCCTGAGGCATCACTATATATCGCAAATCCACCTGAACCACTAGGGATGGTGAGGATCGGTGCAGTTGTTAGCCTGTGCTTCAACTCTTGGAAGCTACTCTCACTGGCTTCATTCCACTCATACTTCACTTCCTTGCGCGTCAAGCGTGTCAATGGAGCAGCTAACTTCGAGAAACCCTCTACAAACCTTCTATAGTAGCCAGCTAAACCTAAGAAACCCCTAATCTCCGTCACTGTCTTCAGTCTTTCCCATTGGACCACCGCTTCAATCTTTGATGGATCAACCGAGACCCCATCTTTACCGATAATGTGACCCAAGAAGGAGATTTGGTTCAACCAGAAATCACACTTACTTAGCTTGGCATACAATCCTCTATCCTTGAGGGTTTGCAGAACTATCTTCAATTGCTGCTCATGCTCTTCCCGAAACCTTGAGTACACCAAGATGTCATCGATGAAAACAATGACAAACTGGTCTAGGTATGCCTTGAACACATCGTTCATCATGTTCATGAAGGCTGCAGGTGCATTGGTCAGACCAAACGGCATCACTAAAAACTCGTAGTGACCATATCGTGTTCTGAATGCAGTCTTAGGGATATCTTCGTTCCGAATCTTCAACTGATGATATCCCGACCTCAAGTCTATCTTGGAAAAGACTTGTGCACCTTTTAACTGATCAAAGAGGTCATCTATCCTGGGAAGAGGGTACTTGTTCTTGATCGTCACTTTGTTCGACCACCGGTAGTCGATGCACAACCTCATACTACCATCCTTCTTCCTGACAAAAAGCACAGGAGCACCCCAAGGGGATACGCTGGGTCGTCTGAATCCCTTGTCTAGCAACTACTGAAGCTGCTTCTTAAGTTCTTCCAATTCTACCAAAGACATCCGGTAGGGAGATCTCGAAATGGGCTCAGTCTCTAGCACCAAATCAATCGTAAACTCTACTTCCCTATCCGGAGGAAGTCCTGGAAGATCATCCGGAAATACCTCGGGAAAATCTTGGACTACAGGAATATCATTAAGTCCGAGACGTTTCTGATCTACGTCCTCCACATAAGCAATAAATCCTTCACATCATCATACATATTATCCATTACTTTCATTTGCAAACAATTCAAAATCAAACATGCTTTCATATTAATCACTTGCAAAATTTACAACATAGTTTACGGGTGAAGAGAAGGTTACACTCTTAGCGTAACAGTCTAATATAACATGATTCTTAGCTAACCAATCCATACCCAAAATAACATCAAATCCATACATATTTAGTAGGATTAGGTCAATTATTAATTCTCTTTCTCCTACCCGTAACTTGCAGTTTCTATACACTAACTCTGTCATTTGTGATTCCTTAAAAGGTGTGCTTATTTGCAGTAAGTGTCCTAAAGGCTCAGGCTCAACAGGCACTTTCATAGAAATCTTAGGTGACATAAATGAATGCGTGGAGCCTGGATCAAATAATGCAGTGACACTTATATTAAAAAGATAAATCTTACCTTTAATTACTTTGGACGAGGCATCGGCAGACTCTTCATCGATGGCAAACACTCGTCCTTGAGTCACAGCTTTCTTTCCCTTCTCGGCAGTAGTGGCCTTAGGTTGTGGTTAAGGGGTCTTATCAGATTCATCAAGCATCCTCGGATCTCCCTTAGGGCAATCCCTAATCATGTGTCCCTTCTCACCACATCTGAAACATGCACCATTTGCCAACCGACATGGCTGCGATCCATGAAACTTCCCGCATTGCTCACATCTTTGCATTGTACTCTTTGGTGAGCTAGCGGTACTTCCAACTGGATATCGGGATCGCTCATCACTTATCTTGATCCCGGTAGCTTTAGGAGTACCTATATCATTGTCATCATCATCATAACTCTAATTTCAATATAATTCTATAGAACCATTAAATTTATTTAAAGATCATCTTTCTATACTTTACTTACCTATAGAAACTCCTTCAGATCGTCTACTTCTTCGAAATGGATTCCTATCACTCGGAGCTTTCTCATCCGACTTCCGCTTCATCAGTTCCTTGCCTTTACCCTTGGCTCGGAAGTCAGCATGATGTAGATCATAGTCCTGCTCACACAACTGAGCCTTACGGACAGCTTCTCCATAGGTGGTGATATCCATCGGATACAATTTAAATCTAATCGGGGACTTCAATCCCTCGATGAACCTGTAGATCTTATGCCCTTCATCTCTTCGGACCTCTGGATCGAATCTACTCAAGGTGGTGAACTTAGATTCATACTGGTTTACCGTCATCGTACTTTGAGTCAAACTCAGGAACTCAATCTTCAGTCTATTTCGATCCGTGCGTGGGATGTACTGCTCATTGAAAGCTTCCACAAATCTATCTCACGTGACTTCATCATATCGGGCCTCTAGCACGGTCCGAGTGGCTTGCCACCAATATTCAGCATCATCAATCAACAGATAGGCAGCCAAGCCTACTTTCTCCCTTTCAGAGCAGGGCATGTATTCAAAAGATTTTAGGACCGCTTTCATCCAATTTTCTGCGGTCAGCAGATCTCTTTCCCCCTTAAACTTGGGCGGATCCAACTTCTTGAATTCTTTTATCAATGACACACTACAATAGGCTCTAGGATCCCGCCTTTCCGTAGTTGGGGTTGGTAGGGTACTTCTGTAGAAGGGACTACAGGTGTAGCCGCTTGGGTACTTGTGGCCATATTTGGAAAGCTTGACATAAACTAGGTGAACATCGTGGTCATGTTCTCCATGTGCTTTTCCATTCTAGCTAGTCTTGTATTCGGGCTATGTGGTGGAGATGGATGAGGAGACGGAACTGGGGGCTGTTCTTCACGACCCCGTCCTCTTCCTCTGCTAGTACCTCTTCTTCGTGAGCTCATGCTGTAAATATAATCATCATTGAGCTCTTTAGTATAACTCTAAACAGTTATACTATGCATTTGTATTCAGACAAGTACAGTACAATTGGGGATGTACTCTATTTCTAGCTTCTTAACACTGACAAACTACCAATCAAATCGCTCTGATACCACTCTGTGACGTCCCCGTCACTTCATCTTATCATCTAACTTTTTCTTTTTAATATTACACGACATCATTTGATTTAGTTCATCAGTGCCAATCATTCCTTAATTTAAGCTAATTATCACATAGCTCATATGAATTTATTTACTTTCCATAAACATAAAATTATATATATAAATATCATTCCAATTCCACAGGATCTCATACATCATCTCATCTGACATCCCCAGACATCCTATATACATAATTGCTACTTGCACTGTACCGTAACTGAATTACAATTTACTGTACATAAACATATAAGTATACCTTCTATGCTAACTGAGAAGCGTATCGAGAAGGTACACTGCAATCTTTCAAAATCTGTGACGTCCTCGTCACTTCATTTTATCATCTAACTTTTTCTTTTTAATCTTACACGACATCATTTGATTTAGTTCATCAGTGCCAATCATTCCTTAATTTAAGCTAATTATCACATAGCTCATATGAATTTATTTACTTTCCATAAACATAAAATGATATAAATAAATATCATTCTAATTCCACAGGATCTCATACATCATCTCATCTTACATCCCCAGACATCCTATATACATAATTGCTACTTGTACTGTACCGTAACTGAATTACAATTTACTGTACATAAACATATAAGTATACATTCTATGCTAACTGGGAAGCGTATCGAGAAGGTACACTGCAATCTTTCAAAATTAAGCTCCTCTAATTGGAGCGAGGCTCACTTCAGATAATCTGTAGGAAAAATGGTCGTAAAAGGGTGAGTTTACGCTCAGTAAGAAAATTATGTAAAAGAGCGTGCTATGCCTCTATATGCATTTTTCCTACTTGGCTCTATAATGTCATGTAAAGCATTATAAAGCATGCATCATAAACATCTTTCATGCATTGTTTGCAACCATGCATATTTATTTCAAATGACATGGCAAACATACTTTGTATGCTTCTTTTAAAATCTAGCATACGTATAAAACATGCATCATACTTCTTTCTTTAAACCATCATACTTCATAACATACTTTAAAAACATACATCTTGTACTTTGAAATAGATGGAGACTATGTACACATATTTAAGCGATTGCATCGTCATATAAACCGTTCATTCCCATTTATATGACTCTAATCATGCATTAGTACAGTAGTGCACTCCGTATAGGTCAGGGATTCTCTCCTGCCTTTAGTAATCCACAGTGAACACTAGTCGGGTGTCACATGTGGGATTGAGACTGACTAGGGTTCCTCGCTCATCATACATATTACTGATGACTTGATCAGAGTCACCCAGCCATCAGAAATGCATAATCATCACGCAGTCCATAGTCCCAAAACATTTATAATATATGTATTTTTTTTTCAGGAAACACTTTTGTGTTTAAATCAAATAAGCTTTGAAAGCTCTTTTCATACATGGCAGTCGGCTGGCCTCACAGGGCAGTCGGCTGCTGCTTTATAACTTCATTTCTCAAAATTATTTTCATTTCAAAAAATACATGAGGGCAGTCGACTGGTCCATATAGCAGTCGACCGGTTTTCAAACAGAATGCTTTTGGAAAATTAGCAGTGGACTGGTCCTATAGGCAATCGGCTAGTTTTGAAACAGAATGCATTTTAGCAAATAGCAGTCGACTGTCCCATATAGCAGTCGACTAGTTTGAAACAGAATGCTTCTGGGTAAATAGCAGTCGACTGGCTTACATAGCAGTCGACTGGTTTGAACCAGTTTTCGAAAAATGGCGTTTTAGTTTTCTCTAGGCAATCGGCTGCTACTTAAGGCAGTCGGCTGCTCCTAACCTAATTGGCACTCGGAGACAAGTCCAAAAATGTCATTTTTCCTGCACAAAACAACTAGTACATCTCTCCAAACCACATCAAAACATCATAAAACATGCGGACATAGCCGCCTTAGGTCCGTTACATAAATTCCTTACCTCAATTCCTTCGGAAATACAAAATCACTTGGCGCGTCAACCCTAGCTTTTCACTTCTTCAAAGCTGTAACATCATCACAAATACAACCTTTAAATAATCATCATACATACATCATATCAACTTAGTACAACTCCAAACCATGAACCAAATTGACTAAATCCTCTTATTCTCTTACCTTTACTAGAGACCAAAATCTCAAACTTTGAGATCTCCTCCAATACTTGGAATCAATCCACCAAACTTTGGATATCTCTTAGTCTAGTGACAAGGATTATTTTTCGTTCTACGAACTTAATGGATCGATGGAAGAGTGAGGTGGTTTAGCAAAGACCTTGGAATGGAAAACTATGGAAGCTTGGAATGGAAAACTATGGAACCTTGGAGATGGAACAAGAGGGAGAGGGCTGGAAGAGAAGCTGGCGTAGAGTGATGACTGATGAAGATGACTCATGCACTTGCATTAAATGCCTCCCTATCTCTTTAATCATCTCAGCCATGTTTCCTTTGACTCAAGACCATTTAACCCTCATTTAATTTCCTCTTTTCCTCCTTCTCATCACAGCCACTTATCCATTTAATTACCAAACAAAAATCCAATTTTATTTTCTTTCATACTTCAATTATTTTCCTGATATCAACATAATTTATTTGACTTATTGACATTCAACTTTATTATTTCTTCTATATTACATACATCAGTCATACATCATTTATGCCTCACTTACATATCAACTTCATGTTTATTTAATCATATGGAATTGAAATACTTTACAAACATGGAGGAATACATGGAAATTGGGGATTTCACAAACCAATACTCCCTATCTGGAGTATCATGCACATCTTGGAAACTCTCTGGCTCCCCGTCACTTGTGACCAAAATATATTTTGAAATAGGATACCTGGTAGATGGTCGATGCTCCCTAGTAGATCTTCTGACTTGAGACTCCACACTCCTCTGTATTGGGGTTGGCTCCCCCTGCTCAACACTCCCTGGTTGAGAGGGTTGAGCCCCCTGCTCAAAACCCACTGCATCTGGCTGTGCAATGTCATTATCAGCATCTATCCCATCACCTACTATGGCTGGCACACATGACTGAGAAAGGGTTAAAGATTTTGGCAAGGCAATCCCTTATTCCCTCAGCCAAAGGATTTCTCTTAACTCATGTGATTATTGTTTATTTGGTAAGCATCGTAGAGTTTCTTTTATGAAGATTTCTAAAAGAAAGAAAAATAAACTTGAGTTAATTCATTCTGATGTATGTGGTCCCATAGAAGTAGAGTCATCAGGTGGTAATAGATATTTTGTTACTTTTATTGTTGAGATATTCTCACATCGGTTGTGGAAGGGGCTAGGTGTGTGTTTATAAGTGTGAGGGAAAGCTTCACCTCTTGAGCTAGCTTTTGGGGTGAGAAGGCCCAATAGCACCTAACACTGGTATCAGAGCCCGGGTTGCCAACATCTCTTTCTTTGTTCTAGATAATAAAAAATGCTCCACCTGCTCTCCCAAGGCCCGATGGTTGAAGGAAGTGATTGTTGGGGTTCCCAACATCTCCCGGTGTTCACGGTTCCGGGCAGAAAAGTGCTCTCCCAAGGCCCGATGTGTGAAGGTAGAGATTGTTGGGATATTCCCACATCGGTTGTGGAAGGGGCTAGGTGTGTGTTTATAAGTGTGAGGGAAAGCCTCACCTCTTGAGCTAGCTTTTGGGGTGAGAAAGCCCAATAGCACCTAACATTATTGACATATTATGTACATTTAAAAAACTACTAAACTTCATATTCTCTATTATTATTTTGAAATATATCATTTTTTATTAATCTATTATGTAAATGTAGAGGAGGTGCAACCAAATGCAAAAACATATCATGTAATAATGAAAAATATGCAACTTTATTATTATTAAGGATACGTTGTTTTAAATGCAAATTAAAGACGCAGAAAATCATATCTTTATTACTGTCCGGATACATTATTTTATGTCAATAATCACTACAAAAAAACAGAGCATTAGAGACGGAATTTGCGACAGAATTTTCGTCACAAATTTTCAATTTCCGTTACTGATTGTAATTAGTGACGAATTTGAGACGGAATATTCCGTCTCAAATTCCGTCTCCAAATTTTAAGTGGCTAAAAGTCTTTCCGTCAGAAATTTTTTTTTTCCGTTACAAATCCGTTGCAAATTTGAGACAGATATTTGCGACCAAAATCCGTTTCTAAATCCTTTTTTTCCGTCAGAAAAATATAATAAAACAAAAAAAATTTTGTGTTTTTCTACGCTTTTTGCATCGGATTTTGCAACCGATTTTTCCGTTGCAAATTTTTGTGACAGAAATTCCGATACAATTTCTGTCACAAATTGTGACGAAACTTCCATCTTTAAAACTATTTTCCGTCACAAAATTAATTTATTCAAATAAAAAAAATCAAATTTTAATGTTTGTAACGAAATTTCGGTAGAAAATTCCGTCTCAAATATGTTGCAACGGAATTTGTAACTAAAAATTCCGTTTATAAATCCATTTTCTTTTTCACAATGAATATATTATTAAAATAATATAAAAAATTAAAATTATATTTTGTGATGAAAAATCCATTACAAATTGTTACTTTCTGTTAAAAATTTTGTTACAATTTGTGACAAAAATTCCATAACAAATTCTATCACAAAACTATGACAAAAAAAAAATCAACATTTAAATTGTTGAATTTCATTAGAAAACAGTTTTGTAAGCTAAAATCTAATTTCCAAATACACCTAAAATTGAATCCAATTAATTTACAATATATATATATATATATATATATAGTTTAACAAAAATCTATACATTTAATATATACATAATGAAACAAAAACCTTAAATATACATCTAATATCCACAAAATATGTACCAACATCCATAAACATTATGTTCAATTCGAAAATATATACTATGTTGAAATACAAATGTATGAAGATAAAATTGTACAACATCGTAGTGCTTCATGAAAATGATCTTTGCTTCAAAAAGTGATCGAACACCTAAAACAAAATAAATTGTTTTGTTAAATACAATTTAACAAAAATTCATACAATTAATATATACTAGTATTTTACCTGCACGATGCTACGAGGATAAAAAGTAAAATAGAGGAAATTAGGCAATGTTAAAAATTCAGAACAACAAAAGATCTAATCATGCAATAGGGTTTAAAGAGTTTCCAAAAGCATTGCCATAAGGAACTTCTAGGTTGCAAATATACTTACAAAAAATTTACAACAAACAATTGTATAACTAACTCATAGCACAAATTCTATTGCTAAACATATGCCTAATCGGAAACTTCTAGGCCGCAAATATGCATCATGTAAATATGCTTATATTACAAAATGGATTGTTAACAAAAAATGGAACTTTACTTTGCAAAGTATCATGAGAATTTGTCTTGAGAAACACAATATCTTAGGTATGCCACCTTGAGGAGACAAAGTTTCTTCTTTATTTGATGAAATCAGTAATTCTTTTAAAATCTTCTAAGAAAATATTCTTTTTTATATGAAACTATATCAATACCTTAGAAAGAACAAATTAAAAAGAAATTAAAAAAGAGAAATCAAAACTTTTAGTTCCTTATTTATTTTCTTAGGGCTTATCAGTGATAGTAAGGAGTTAGAACTATTTAGATTTGCATGCTGCAGTTAGATGCAAAAAGAAACAACCTAACAGGAAGTCATCATCACCATGAAACCTGATTTATATTCCAAACCATATATATGATTCCAACAATATCATTTATGGAAGTCGTCAAAGACAATGAATGCCATGCTCAATAGAAAATTATACTGTTGTATGGATGCAATTTATTCTTTAAAACCTATGTTGTGTTTTAATATTCCAAAATAAAGCTAGAGCTCTTTTAATTATCAACAACTTAAAATACATACATTCAACAAATGTTTATTACCACCAAAGTAAAGGGACCACACGTAGCATTTAAGGACTTAATATCATGGCTTTAAAGTTAGGTTTCATTTAAAAAAAAGGAAAGGCTCAAGCAATAATAACCAAATTGAAATTTTGATGCAAGGAGTAAAAATATAATACACTAACCAATTTAATAGAGGTAAGTAGCTAACTTGTGAGGTTGTGGCTACTCCATCTATAATAACAATCAAGTTTTTGTGCCTCTTGACCTGACCCCAAGGAACTATAACAATTTTGTAGTTGCTTAGAACGATTCATGAATAGAATGATACGACTCTCCTCCATTTCTTTTCTCTCACTCCTAAGACTCAAGAAATCTCTTGCACATTGTAATAGATGCACAAAATATGGTACAGTTTAATAAAAATCTACTTATAGTACAGTTTAATAAAAATCCATACATTTAATACACATTATTAAATAATCAAATAAAAATTGTAAATATCTATAAAATTATCCATTTAACATCCACAAAGATCATATTCTATCCACTAATAATGTTTTTAAATCAATAATAATAATAATAATAATCATATTATCGAAACAATCTGAGTAAATGATTATTTAATATATAAACACAAAATATTCAGTTTAGCAAGAAAATTGAGACCTAAAGCCCATTGGAATAGAAGTTGTAAAGGGAGAAATCAACTTCAAAACACAAATCTTAAAACAAGGAAAGAAAAGCATGAACTAAGTTAAGACTCAAAGATGCACCTAATCAATTACAGCCTCAATTTTTTCCTTCCAGATTAGGGCTTCCTAGATGTTGAATGCTGCCATCTAGAAAGAAGAATGCAGGCATGAATTTATTTAAGGTTTCCAATATTCAAAAGCATAAGATTTAGCAACTGGATGTACAGACATAAAAATTGAGAAAAGAACACAGGTCAAAGAAGCCACCTAGTAAATCCAAAATGTGTCAATTATGCTTGCATAATGGCAGAGAAACACAATGTGTAGTATCCACTTGTAAAACAGATATCACTCTTATTCCATCAAGACTTTTTCTAGTCCCATGTAAAGATAAATTCAAGTTATGACCTCATAATAAACAACTCCATTAGGAATACTCAATAACTATCTAGAGCAATCAAAGTTACCTCTTAGTGTACATCTAAATAGTAAAACCAAGTGCAACAATAATACATGCTAATGTAACTTCTCTTTCTTGTTGTAGCACTTTTAACTCATTTTAATTTGAGAATCAGCCTTGAATAGGAGTTGGAGCAGATGAACTGTACTTTATTCATTTTCACAAAAACTTAACAAGGAGCAGAGCAATCATGTACTGAACCAGTAATGTCAAAGTATTGTTCATTTGTCAAAGTACATGATAAGTAATTCACCAATAGCAAAGTGGCAATGGGGGTCCATCCTTACCCCCTCCCCTAATGGTGTTAGCTAAGAGAAGACAGGTTATAGAAAAGATGCAAAAAAACATGTTTCAATTTCTCCAAGTCAAATAACCAACCAAGCAAGCTCAGGTTATTAAGCATCATGAACATTACACATTCATTTACTATTTCCATAAAATAAAAAAAAACAACAAACCGTGATTTTGTGGTACTTCTCTTTCTTGTTGTAAACAAACAAAACATAAACCATCTGCAGAACATAAACCATGAGTAAGCTAAAATGAGGTATAAATGAGTGTTTCTAAATGCATAAATTTAACAGTCTACCAGAGTATTAACTGATAATGGAACATTATAGTGGTATCAGGATAACATGAACAGACATGAAAAACTGAGAATAAGTGAGAGCATGCTTGAGTCTCCTCATGAAGAGAGAGAGAGAGGGGGGGGGGGGGACATTAAAATTGGTTAATAAGGAGACTCCCAAATCACTTGAAGACAATAATAGAAAACACACATTAATCATTTGCACGAGAAATGGCTAATAATTCCTGACTTGATGATATGCTTATCTATACACACATGTGCACATACATGTATAATTCACTCTCAGCTTTCAGCTATCAGCAATGATTTTTGCACTGTCATTTCCAGAATAACAGTGATAAGCTAAAATAGTATACAGACAAACACACATATACACACGAGGAGACAGCAACTCACATATCCATTGTGAGTCTTCAAGCCTCGATCCTCCACCCTACAGTTTCCGTCTATCAACAATGTCTTGATTGGAACCTAAATTCAGAAAACACAAAAAATCTTAAATGTTAACAGCAGTGCATGCATTTAGTTGTAAAATAAGCACATTGCACAAAGACGAATAGTCAAAAGAAACACAAAGATTCTTCGAAAATAAGAAAATAAAAATTCCTCTGCCCTCTTTTTCATAAACAGTAAAGAGGCAAAGATATCAGACACCTTTGTTAACAAGATGCTCTTGCTTTTACTAAAAGCATAGCAGCATCAACCGTAAAGTTCCATTACTAAAAATAAAATTAAATCAAATCGAATTGCAATTGATTTTTAACATTCTAAAACCAACTTTTTTCTATTCTCCGATTCCCCCATCCAAAATAAAAAACGAATCAACTGTAAAAAACCGTAAAATACTTCAAAAACATGCTTAATTTAAGAACCTAAACAATGCCTAAACAAAATTAAGAACGCCAAAACAAAATGATTAAAACCTGATTGTGTTGTGGCCGGCGGCAGTAGCTTGGTTCGACACTGGAGAGGCGAGGCGGGGCGAGGGGTGGGTAGGAGAGAGGTGAAGCGAGGTGCGCCCAAGGGAGAGGAGAGGAGAGGAGAGGCGCGCAGCGCTAGACGTCGGCTCCGGATCTGGGTGGGTTAGGTCTGCGGGAGGAGTCGGGGTGAGGGAGAGGTGGGTGAGGATCGGGTAGTTTTTTTTTTTTTAGCTCATTAAGTAAAATGGGTAGGATGCAGACCTTTCAAGACCAAAGAAAAAAAAAGTAAAACGCGCGGGAAAGTAAATCTTATGGGGGCGGGAATTGATAAATAATTTTGAGACGGATTTTGTGGTAGCAAAATCTGTCTCAAAATTTTAATATATTTTTATATAAATTAAATAATATTAATTCATTTAAATGTAAAAATTTTACAATAATTTTTTTATATTTAAATGATATTATTTAAATTTATATATTCTAAAAATTATTATATAACATTAAACTAAAAAAATATTACGATATTATAGTTTATATTAATATATTAGTTTATATTTTGTCTCAAAACATATAATTTTTTTTAGAGATTTTGAGATGGAATTTGCAACAGAAATTTCGTCTCAAAATCTCCCAATAAATAAAAAATATTTATAGGTTTTGAGACAGATTTTGAGATGAAAAATTTCGTCTCCAACCCTTTCAAAAAATAACAATAAAGAATATAAGGATATTAGAGACGGGATTTGAGACGGAAAATTCCGTCTCAAACCCTTTCAAGAAATAACAAAAGGAATATAAGGGTTTGAGACGGAATTTTCCGTCTCAAATTCCGTCTCTAATATTAGAGACGGAATTTGAGACGGAAAATTCCGTCTCAAACCCTTATATTCCTTTTGTTATTTCTTGAAAGGGTTTGAGATTAGAGACGGAATTTGAGACGGAAAATTCCGTCTCAAACCCTTATATTCCTTTTGTTATTTCTTGAAAGGGTTTGAGACGGAATTTTCCGTCTCAAATTCCGTCTCAATTATTAGAGACGGAATTTGAGACGGAAAATTCCGTCTCAAACCCTTTCAAGAAATAACAAAAGGAATATAAGGGTTTGAGACGGAATTTTCCGTCTCAAATTCCGTCTCAAATATTAGAGACGGAATTTGAGACGGAAAATTCCGTCTCAAACCCTTTCAAGAAATAACAAAAGGAATATAAGGGTTTGGGACGGAATTTTCCGTCTCAAATTCCGTCTCTAATATTTGAGACGGAATTTGAGACGGAAAATTCCGTCTCAAGCCCTTTCAAGAAATAATAATAAGGAATATAAGGGTTTGAGACGGAATTTTCCGTCTCAAAATCTGTCTCTAATATTTCAGACGGAATTTGAGACGGAAAATTCCGTCTCAAACCCTTTCAAGAAATAACAAAAGGAATATAAGGGTTTGAGACGGAATTTTCCGTATCAAAATCTGTCTCTAATATTAGAGACGGAATTTGAGACGGAAAATTCCGTCTCAAACCCTTTCAAGAAATAACAAAAGGAATATAAGGGTTTGGGACGGAATTTTCCGTCTCAAATTCCGTCTCTAATATTTGAGACGGAATTTGAGACGGAAAATTCCGTCTCAAACCCTTTCAAGAAATAACAAAAGGAATATAAGGGTTTGGGACGGAATTTTCCGTCTCAAATTCCGTCTCTAATATTTGAGACGGAATTTGAGACGGAAAATTCCGTCTCAAGCCCTTTCAAGAAATAATAATAAGGAATATAAGGGTTTGAGACGGAATTTTCCGTCTCAAAATCTGTCTCTAATATTTGAGACGGAATTTGAGACGGAAAATTCCGTCTCAAACCCTTTCAAGAAATAACAAAAGGAATATAAGGGTTTGAGACGGAATTTTCCGTCTCAAAATCTGTCTCTAATATTTGAGACGGAATTTGAGACGGAAAATTCCGTCTCAAACCCTTTCAAGAAATAACAAAAGGAATATAAGGGTTTGAGACGGAATTTTCCGTCTCAAATTCCGTCTCTAATATTTGAGACGGACTTGGAGACAGAAAATTCCGTCTCAAACCCCTTGAAAGGGTTTGAGACGGAATTTTCCGTCTCAAATTCTGTGAAATCCCCCAATTTCATGAAATTCCTCCATAATTGTAAAGCATTTTGGCTTAAATGAAGTAAATGGACATGAGAATTATGAAGTATGAAGGATGTATGGAACATGGAAGAAGTAAGGAGATGAAAGATTAAATAATCAAGTAGTCAATTAATATTGATGTCAGGAAAATAAATGGAATAGGAAGAAAGAAGACCAATTAAATGAATATGAAGCTTAATGTATGAATGATGTATGCATGATGTATGGGAGAAATAAGGAAGTAGTCAATAAGACAAATGATTTATTAGGTTGATATCAGAAAAATATTAAGAGTATGAGACAAGAATTAAATCAGAAATATTATTGAGATTAAATGGACAAATGGTCTTGAGTCAAAAAGGAAGAAGAGAATTAATGGGTCAAAAGGAGTCAAGGAGTTAAGTGGCTGAGATGAGATGATATTGGATAGGGAGGCATTTAATGAAGTTGCATGACTCACCAGCCCATCAGCCATCACCCAACGTCAGCCCCTATCTTCCAGCCCTCTCCCTCGTGTTCTCCAAGTTTCCATAAGTTCTATCCATATCCACCATGACAAACACCCTTGTTTAGTAACCAAATCGTTAAGTTTGTTAGACGAAAAATGATCGTAGTCACTAGACGAGGCTATATCTGAAGTTTGGTGGATTGATTTCAAGTATTGGAAGAGATCTCAAAGTTGAGATTTTGGTCACTAGCAAAAGGTAAGAGAAGAAGATGATTTGTTCAAGTATGTTTATGGTATGGTGTTGTACTGAATTAGTATAACATGTTTATGGCAAATTCTTAAAGGTTTGCTTTGATATGATGATTTCAGATTTGAAGGAGTGAAAGCTAGGGTTAACGCATCAAGTGATCTTGCGTTCTCGAAGGAATTAAGGTAAGGAATTTATGTAACGGACGTAAGGCGGCTATGTCCGCATGTTTTATACTGTTTTATGTGGTTTGGAAGAAGTACTAGTTGGATTTGGTGCATGAAAAGATGCATTTTCGGATTTGTCTCCTAGTACCAATTAGGCTAGGAGCAGCCGACTGCCTTAAATGGGAAGTCGACTGCCTAGAGACAACCAAAACGTCGTTTTCCGAAAACCGATGCAAACCAGTCGACTGCTATGTATGCCAGTCGACTGCTATTTTCAAGAAAAGCATTCTGTTTCAAACCAGTCGACTGCTATGTATGCCAGTCGACTGCTATTTTCCAGAAAAGCTTTCTGTTCCAAACCAGTCGACTGCTATGTGAGACGGTCGACTGCTATTTATGAAAATGCATTCTGTTTCAAAACCAGCCGACTGCCTATAGGACCAGTCGACTGCTATTTTCCGAGATGCATTCTGTTTCAAAAACAGTCGACCGCTATATGTACCAGTCGACTGCTATTTCTTAAGAAGTATTCTGTTTGAAAACCAGCCGACTGCTATATGGACCAGTCGACTGCCCTTATATGTTTTCAAAGATGAAAATATCGAAATTTTAAATGAAAATAATTTCGATAAATGAAAATATGAAGCAGCAGCCGACTGCCCTATGAGGCCAGTCGACTGCCATGTTTTGAAAAGAGGTTTTCATACCTATTTTCTAAAAGTATGAAATGTCATGGCTAGAAGCTACATGGCATATGTTTTGAGATTATGCACTTTCATGTTTCTAGTAGGGGCTCTGATCAAGTCCTGAAATGATGTATGTTAAGGGCTGAGGACCATAAGTCAGGCCTCAGTTGCTACAGAGGACACCTGACTAGTGTTGGCTGTAGCCACCCACAGCTGGCCAATCTGTTTTTGTTTCATGTTCGGCTAAGGGAGAATTCCTGGCCCTACGGGGTACGCCACATGATTATGATGATGATGATGATGTAGTGCATAACTCCACAAAAGTATGAATAGTTTTTATGTTATCAAAACTATATGTTTATGCGATTTCTAAGAATAAAGAAATCGAAAGTACTTGGTTTACTCGTACAAGAAGTTTTAAAAGAAGTATATGAAGTATGTTTTCAAGAAAGTATAAGATGTTTCAAGAAAAGTATGTATGTATGTATGTAAATGATATTTCAAAGAAGTATTTGAAATATATTTTGAAGAAGTACATGAAGCATGCTATGTTATAAAAGCATGTAAAGTATGTTTTAAAGTACGTTATGAAGTATGTTTTAAAGTAAAGAAGTAAGTTATGAAGTATGATGTTTTGAAGTATGTTTTGAAGTAAAGAAGAGCATGATGTATGTTTTAAGAATACAATGTATGTTTCAAAGTAAGTTTGAAGAAGTATGATGCTTTAAAGTATGTATGAAGTATGATGTTTTCAAGAAAGTATGTTTGCCTACACCATTTGAAAGAAATATACATGGTTGCAAACAATGCATGAAAGAGGTTTATGATGCATGCTTTATAATGCTTTACATGACATTATAGAGCCAAGTAGGAAAAATACATATAGAGGCATAGCACGCTCTTTTACATATTTTTCTTACTGAGCGTAAACTCACCCTTTTACGAACATTTTTCATACAGACTATCCGGAGTAATCCCTCGCTCTAAATAGAAGAGCCTACGAGTGGATTTTGAAAGTTTACCTTCAAGAGACGCTTCCCAAGTAGTATAGAAGGTATACTTATGTAGTTATGCAAAGTAAACTTGTAATTCAGCTATGGTACAGTACAACTAGCATTCATGTATATAAGATGTCGGGGATTTAAGTTAAGATGATGTATGAGATCCTGTGGAAATGGATGGTACATATATACATGTATCATTAGTCTGTTTTATTGTAATTGAATTAAATATATTGAGCTCTTAGACAGTAAGCCAAAGAAACAAAAGTATGATTGACATTGACAAGCAAATCTAACTAAGTTTAAGGGAAAAAGGATAAAAGATGAATAAGAAATGTATGGTGACTGGGACGTCACAGAGTGGTATCAGAGCAATTAGATTGAGGTTTGTCAGTGTCGATGAGTTAGAAGTAGAGTATATCCCCAATTGTACTGTACTTGTCTGAATATATATACGATGTATAACTGTTGGAAGTTATACTAAGTAGCTCAATTTTGTGATTTTATCGACAGAATGAGCTCAGATAGAAGGGATGTTGGTGAAGGAAGAGGAAGGGATTATGTAGAACAGTCACCAACACAGTTTTCTTTTCCATCTCTACCTCATAGCCCAAACACTAGGTTAGCGAAGATGGAGAAGCAAGTGGAGAATATGACCACTATGTTTACGCAGTTTATGGCGAATTTTCCCAACATGGTCACAAGTGTGCCATTCGCCATTCCTATGGTACAGCCACCACCAGTACAGACAGAGTTACCCCCACCATTCCCAGTTATTGAAAGGCGGGATCTCACAGCCTATTGCAGTATGACCTTGATTAAGAAATATAAGAAGCTGGATCCGCCTAAGTTTAAGGGGGATAAGAACCCATTGGCCGCAGTGAATTGGGTGAAGGCGGTCACTAGATCTTTCGAGTATATGTTATGTTCCGGAAGGAAAAAAATTAGGTTTGGCTGTTTATCTGTTAGTGGATGATGCAAAGTATTGGTGGCAGTCCACTCAGGCCTTTTTGGAAGCCCAACATGTTGAGGTTACGTGGGATAAATTTTTAGAAGCCTTTACTGAGCAGTACATTCCACGCACTGATCAGACTAGGTTGAAGACCGAATTTTTGAAATTGACTCAAGGGACAATGTCAGTTAATCAATATGAGTCAAGGTTTATTTCTTTAAGCGGATTCGATCGAGAGACCATCAGGAGTGAAGGATATAAGATATACAGATTTATAGAAGGACTGAAGTCTCCTATCAAATCCAAGTTGTATACTATAGGTGTCATTACTTATAATGAGACCGTCCGTAAGGCTCAGTTGTGTGAGCAGGACTATGAGCTTCATCAAACTGATTTTCGAATCCAAAGTAAAGGTAAGAAACCAATAAAGAAAAGTCAGAAAGGAAGATCTCGAAAGATGGATGCTCATCTAAGAGATGTAGGCCATATGAAAGAGCTTCAATAGGTAAGCAAGTCAATTATAAGAAAATAGTTATTAATTAAATTTAATGGTTATATGGAATATATATTGAGTTGGGAGTATTATGATGATTATGGTACAGGGAATCCTAGAGCTACGGGAATCAAGATGAATGATGATAGATTCCGACATTCAGCTAGTTCACCTAAGAGTATAGGACAAAGGTGTGAACATTGCAAAAAGTTCCATAGATCACAGCCATGCCGGTTGGCAAGTGGCACATGTTTTAGATGTGGTGAACGAGGACATTTGATCAAAGATTGTCCCAAGAGAGACATGAGGACATTCGAGGAATCTGAGGGGACTCCTCAACCACAGCGCAAGGCTACTGCTGAAGAGAAAGGAAAGACACCTGCTAACTATGATGTAAATGTTAAAGATGTATAAGACAAAAGTATGTTGTATGATCTGACTAAGTTGTAAAGAAAGTCAATAGAGGTAATATGGTTATGTGAAGGATTTTAGTTTACGATGTGAAAAGAGTATAAAGGAGAATGATGATTGACTGTTATTAGTCGATTTTACTTAAATGTTTTATGCTATAAAAGCATTATTCTGAAAAGAATATGAAGTAATATGAGAGATGAGTTATCTCAATGACGGTAATTATTCTCTATAGTCGCATCTAGGAACCGGAACACGACAGGTATTCTAAAGTACCTTCCATACTCTACTCGGTTACCTAGCCGACTATAGTATCCTTCCTGATTGATCCCTAGAGTATCATAGGGAAATGAAGATGTTCATTCCTAAGCATGTTTGATGCGATGAGAAGAGGACATTTTGGATACGAATTAAAAGAACTATGTTAATAGTTTAAAAGGTGATTAGTATATGAGTATTAAAAGAGCAAAAAGGAAGAAATTATAGAAAGCCATTGTGATGGCAAATGCTATGAGTCAGAAGCATGAAAGAATAATGATTCATATGATGACAAGAAAGTAAGAAGTTACTTGAGAAATTCCCAAGCCTTAAGCTAAATATTATGCTTTCAAGGAAAATTGAAAATGATGACTAGTATAATGATTAAGTCAGAATTAATGAATGGATTTGCTAAGTAAGCCACTTCCTATCTAAGAAGTCTATGGACACACTCAATGTTTGGGCAGAAATGTAGATGAAAGAATGTCATAAGATTAAGTGGAGTTCCAATGAGCAAATTCATGTGATAGAGATTTCAGGTTCAATTCTCATTTAAGGAGATTAACAAGGAACCATGGAATCTCAGTTGGAAGTTTTGCACAGCTTTTCGTCCGCAGACTAATGAGCAGTCCGAGCGCATGATTTAGACGCTCGAGGACATGTGAAGAGCTGGTGCTATGTATTTTAAAGGCTCATGGGACGACCATCTGCCATTAACTGAGTTTAGTTATGAAAATAGCTATTATACAAGTACTGGGATGACACGGTATGAAATGCTATAAGAATAGAAAGTGTCAATGCTTCGAAAGTGTAAGCCAGAATTCATCTTATGTCATGAAAGATGAAACCTTAGAAGTTCAGAAAGACGTAAGTCATGTGAAAGAGCCATTCGGGATTTTGAACAGAAAAGATATGATATAGAAGTCTATGATGATCCCATTGGTTAAGATTATTGACAATACCACACTATGGAAAAAGGTACATGAAGCTAAATAGCTTGAAAATGAAGAGTATCAAGAACTGTTTAAGACATAACCTGATTTAAATTTGGAGGACCAAATTCTCTAAGGTGGGGAGAATGTGAAATCCCCCAATTTCATGAAATTCCTCCATAATTGTAAAGCATTTTGGCTTAAATGAAGTAAATGGACATGAGAATTATGAAGTATGAAGGATGTATGGAACATGGAAGAAGTAAGGAGATGAAAGATTAAATAATCAAGTAGTCAATTAATATTGATGTCAGGAAAATAAATGGAATAGGAAGAAAGAAGACCAATTAAATGAATATGAAGTCTAATGTATGAATGATGTATGCATGATGTATGGAAGAAATAAGAAAGTTGATAATCAATAAGACAAATGATTTATTAGGTTGATATCAGAAAAATATTAAGAGTATGAGACAAGAATTAAATCAGAAATATTATTGAGATTAAATGGACAAATGGTCTTGAGTCAAAAAGGAAGAAGAGAATTAATGGGTCAAAAGGAGTCAAGGAGTTAAGTGGCTGAGATGAGATGATATTGGATAGGGAGGCATTTAATGAAGTTGCATGACTCACCAGCCCATCAGCCATCACCCAACGTCAGCCCCTATCTTCCAGCCCTCTCCCTCGTGTTCTCCAAGTTTCCATAAGTTCTATCCATATCCACCATGACAAACACCCTTGTTTAGTAACCAAATCGTTAAGTTTGTTAGACGAAAAATGATCGTAGTCACTAGACGAGGCTATATCTGAAGTTTGGTGGATTGATTTCAAGTATTGGAAGAGATCTCAAAGTTGAGATTTTGGTCACTAGCAAAAGGTAAGAGAAGAAGATGATTTGTTCAAGTATGTTTATGGTATGGTGTTGTACTGAATTAGTATAACATGTTTATGGCAAATTCTTAAAGGTTTGCTTTGATATGATGATTTCAGATTTGAAGGAGTGAAAGCTAGGGTTAACGCATCAAGTGATCTTGCGTTCTCGAAGGAATTAAGGTAAGGAATTTATGTAACGGACGTAAGGCGGCTATGTCCGCATGTTTTATACTGTTTTATGTGGTTTGGAAGAAGTACTAGTTGGATTTGGTGCATGAAAAGATGCATTTTCGGATTTGTCTCCTAGTACCAATTAGGCTAGGAGCAGCCGACTGCCTTAAAAGGGAAGTCGACTGCCTAGAGACAACCAAAACGTCGTTTTCCGAAAACCGATGCAAACCAGTCGACTGCTATGTATGCCAGTCGACTGCTACTTTCAAGAAAAGCATTCTGTTTCAAACCAGTCGACTGCTATGTATGCCAGTCGACTGCTATTTTCCAGAAAAGCTTTCTGTTCCAAACCAGTCGACTGCTATGTGAGACGGTCGACTGCTATTTATGAAAATGCATTCTGTTTCAAAACCAGCCGACTGCCTATAGGACCAGTCGACTGCTATTTTCCGAGATGCATTCTGTTTCAAAAACAGTCGACCGCTATATGTACCAGTCGACTGCTATTTCTTAAGAAGTATTCTGTTTGAAAACCAGCCGACTGCTATATGGACCAGTCGACTGCCCTTATATGTTTTCAAAGATGAAAATATCGAAATTTTAAATGAAAATAATTTCGATAAATGAAAATATGAAGCAGCAGCCGACTGCCCTATGAGGCCAGTCGACTGCCATGTTTTGAAAAGAGGTTTTCATACCTATTTTCTAAAAGTATGAAATGTCATGGCTAGAAGCTACATGGCATATGTTTTGAGATTATGCACTTTCATGTTTCTAGTAGGGGCTCTGATCAAGTCCTGAAATGATGTATGTTAAGGGCTGAGGACCATAAGTCAGGCCTCAGTTGCTACAGAGGACACCTGACTAGTGTTGGCTGTAGCCACCCACAGCTGGCCAATCTGTTTTTGTTTCATGTTCGGCTAAGGGAGAATTCCTGGCCCTACGGGGTACGCCACATGATTATGATGATGATGATGATGTAGTGCATAACTCCACAAAAGTATGAATAGTTTTTATGTTATCAAAACTATATGTTTATGCGATTTCTAAGAATAAAGAAATCGAAAGTACTTGGTTTACTCGTACAAGAAGTTTTAAAAGAAGTATATGAAGTATGTTTTCAAGAAAGTATAAGATGTTTCAAGAAAAGTATGTATGTATGTATGTAAATGATATTTCAAAGAAGTATTTGAAATATATTTTGAAGAAGTACATGAAGCATGCTATGTTATAAAAGCATGTAAAGTATGTTTTAAAGTACGTTATGAAGTATGTTTTAAAGTAAAGAAGTAAGTTATGAAGTATGATGTTTTGAAGTATGTTTTGAAGTAAAGAGCATGATGTATGTTTTAAGAATACAATGTATGTTTCAAAGTAAGTTTAAGAAGTATGATGCTTTAAAGTATGTATGAAGTATGATGTTTTCAAGAAAGTATGTTTGCCTACACCATTTGAAAGAAATATACATGGTTGCAAACAATGCATGAAAGAGGTTTATGATGCATGCTTTATAATGCTTTACATGACATTATAGAGCCAAGTAGGAAAAATACATATAGAGGCATAGCACGCTCTTTTACATATTTTTCTTACTGAGCGTAAACTCACCCTTTTACGAACATTTTTCATACAGACTATCCGGAGTAATCCCTCGCTCTAAATAGAAGAGCCTACGAGTGGATTTTGAAAGTTTACCTTCAAGAGACGCTTCCCAAGTAGTATAGAAGGTATACTTATGTAGTTATGCAAAGTAAACTTGTAATTCAGCTATGGTACAGTACAACTAGCATTCATGTATATAAGATGTCGGGGATTTAAGTTAAGATGATGTATGAGATCCTGTGGAAATGGATGGTACATATATACATGTATCATTAGTCTGTTTTATTGTAATTGAATTAAATATATTGAGCTCTTAGACAGTAAGCCAAAGAAACAAAAGTATGATTGACATTGACAAGCAAATCTAACTAAGTTTAAGGGAAAAAGGATAAAAGATGAATAAGAAATGTATGGTGACTGGGACGTCACAAATTCTGTCTCTAATTCCTCAAGAAAATAGAAAAAGCAATATAGTGGTTTTGAGACGGAATTTTCCGTTGCAAAATTCCGTCTCAAACTTTAGAGACGGAATTTGCAACGAAAATTCCGTCTCAAATCTGTCGAAAATTTGGCGGGAATAAACACTATTTGAACGCGCCTTTTTAGCTTCGGAATTTGTGACGGAATTTATTCCGTTGCAAATTTGCAACGATTTTCCGTAGAAAATCCGTAGCTAAATTTGTTACTAAAACTTTCTTTGTTCCGTCACTAATCCGTTGCAAATCCATTACAAATCCGCATGAACTTGTGACGGAAATTTCCGTCTCAAAAATTCCGTCACTGAAAGTATAATTTCTTGTAGTGAATTAAGCAACATCTGCTATCTCATGAACAAGATTACTTTTTTACATAAAAATTCCTTGCTTGACAGAAGTATTGGGGTTGATGCATGATGCATCTGATGTGATCCATTGGTTACACGATCAACATCATTGACTTTATCATTTACATATTCAGATGAAGAGTGTTGGATGGATGGTTATTTTGGTGCAAGAAAATGAGAAATCATAGTTATTTGCTTGTAGTTTTGGCTTGTAATCTATAAAAGATTGAACTAGCTGTAATGACTAATTTAGACTTTTAATCCCATAAAAAAAGCTGATTTGTAAAGATTTCATTTAAATTCCAAGAAACGTTCTTTTGCATGTTTTGAATATCCTTTTTGCATTTTTATATAGCGATCTAGCTTTCTTTTAGATATTCTAAATTATAAGTTTAGGGGATTAGTTTTTAGTACTCCCAGATGTATATCTAACAGTAAAAAGGCTATACTGCTACTAATCTTTTCATCATTGGTAGATTTTAGCTGCAGGTTTAAGCAAGCATAAAGGGTCTGTATTTTGACTGAAAATGATCCAATAACATGAAAGTATAAAATTAAAAGACCATATAAATCATGAAAAGAAATTTGCAATGTGTGTGTATATATATGTGTGTGTCTGTGTTATTATAAAAGCTAGCGAAAAGAATCAAATAAATAGGTAAAAAGGCATATTGTGGCTTCAATTAGAGAAAAACAAACTGCGGCAAAGAAGCTTCGATATCATAACTTAATTAGTAGAAAAACTGTAATCAATAAATTCTGAGCACATAAAAGAAATTGATCATGAGACATGGGTCCAGCTTAGAGATTCGAAAAGCATAATCATTCACATGGTTTATCACAAAAGCTAATGCCAAAACAAAGTTTAAATTTTTCTTTCAAAGAAATAAAATAGCAAGACAATTGTTACTAAATCCTGAGGCATTCTTAAAACTATGTTTCCTTTCTGTTCTTTTTCCCTTGATGGGAGTAAAACCTAATTACAGTCTGTTGATGTATTTGTTGTTCCTCATCCATTGGAATTGAGATTGTAATTTGAAGGTCTTTGAGATTGAATTTTGAGATAAGTGAGATGAAATTTCTTGGAATCGGAGAGGATTAACTGTCATCTAAACAAAAGAGTAAGTGAAAACTTGACAGACAAAAATGAAATCTAAACAAAAGAAGCAAATGGAAACTGACTGAGCTCAAAGTCGCTCATGACAGATCAAAATGCTAGCAAGCAGCATTTTATTCATGAATGTAGCATAAAGAATCAACCTATAAAGAAAAAGAATATTTTTTATTAACCTTGGCTAAAACCTCCCAGAGCAGGGCCAAAGGTGGATGTTCGTTGCTGGTGTCGGATGATGGATTTGAGGTTTGATTGGAATTAGACTTTTCAATCCAAAATCACAAATGATATTAATATATATTAGTCAATTACTAAACTAAAATAAATAATATCACACGTCTAGTATCAACAATGAATTTTATTAACCCAAAAAGTTAGCTCAGTGGTTTAAGGTCCAACTAAATTCTTGAGTAATGTTGATCCATAACGAAAAGTTGTGTTCGAATTTTCACCAGTTAAATCTTTTGAGGCCAGCGGTAGCCACAAAATGTGAGTGGCTATTAATTTCATTCCCAGTGTGGTATTGGGACACCTTGAGGTTTACAATAAAAATGAATTTTATTACTATTCATTATTTTTAAGTATTTTTTAAAAAAAATCATTTTATATAAGATTTTTATTTTTGAATAAAAAAAAAAAGACTTACGCATATTTCATGATTAATAAATATTTAAGTTCATAGATTTTTTCAATAATGACTTGACAAACACTACATCAAAAATAGCTTTTTGCGGCATTGATTTAGCAGCGTTTTCATAAAAACGCCGCTAGATACCGTGTTTTAAATGAAGTCAGGGCGTTTTTAAGCAAAAACGCTGTAAACATTTACAGATAGCGACATTTCTTGGCTTAAACGCCTCTAACTTAAGAAAGTAGCGACATTTTATTCTTAGAAACGCCACTATAGTTTAAAATAAAGTAAAATAAAAAAAATATATATTTTAATTTTTTTAAAGTATATATTTTATAAAAAATATATTAAATAACGGCGTTTATAGAAATAAATGCCGCAATTTTATAATTAAATATATAAAATAACAAAAATAAAACAAATGTTTTCGATACTTACACAGAAGAAAGAGAATCGACGATTTTGACGTTGTTCTTGTCCTCTCCCTTGACACCGTTCTTCCCAAACCTGTAATCTCTCTTCGATTATCACAATGTTGTTTCTCTCCGATTCTCGTCTCCGATTCTCTTTTCGACTCCCTCATAGTGTTTAGATTTTCTCTCTCCGATTCTCTTTCCAAGCCTTCAGGCATAAAAACTTTGGTAGTGTTGGGATTCTCCGATTCTTGTCGATTCGAGGTTTAAAAAACTTGCATTTAATACCTTCATTTGCTTTTAATTTTGACTTGGTAGCTAATTTATTTTCTTATTTTATACTTCATTTGCTTTTATTTTGTCTAACAGGGTTTGAATGTTAAAGAAGTGGTTGTAAGATCTCTACTTGCTGCTCTTTGCTTCCATGCGTATCAGCAGGTGAGCATTTTTGCATATTGATGGTTTTCTGCCTTCCTTAAGAATCGCCGTGCATGAATACAAATTTGTACATCTATGTTGCTTGTTTGAGTGTCGGGTATGATTTTTATTTTATAGGATGGAAAGTTTGGTTTGTCTTTTTACTAAAAATAACAGTAGCATTTGTGTCCATGAGCTTTTATGAATTTTCACTCTTTTCTTTGCTGTGTATAAGCTTCTTACTTGTTGACTGTTTTTCTGCCTTTCAATGAATCCTGTTGAAGCCTCTCTATAGCTATGTTTTCCAGTTGGTTACTGATTGTTAAGGAAAAGGTGTACAAATTGCTGATTAATTGAGTCAGTGTCTGCTAATGTAGGACAAGGAATTGGATTTCATTCTTTGTTTAGTTCAATTGATTTCAATGAGCAACTCAAATTGGCTCATTGAAACTCGAGTTTCTCGAAAATTTTAGTCTTTTACATACCTAGGCAGAATGCTTAGGCTTTTTAGGACTTGGTCTATGTTTTCTGTTTTAGACTAGACAATTCAATAAGCCACTTTTCTATGCACACCATCTTAGAATTTTTTGAAGTTTGATTCAATCTTAGCAAAAATTGGTTAAATGGCTAAAGTATGAGTAACACCTACAGTGTGTCTCTGCATAGTTAAAGAAGATGATTATTAAAATTTCATAACTTGAGCAAATTTAAAATTATATATATTTGAAAATTGGAATTATGTTAATTTGTTGATAGCTATACGAAAATCTTAATTAGACTGCCAAATTAACAAGAACGCGTTACCCCCATATCTACATGATGCTGACAGTCTAACATATATAAATAAGTAAACTATTATACAAATACGATCTCATTTGAGTAGTACATTTTTAATTTGAAGTACTCGATTAACAAATAAAGCTTCTGAAACAGCTGTTAGAGTTTACTCTTTAAAAAAAATTCAAGGGTAGTTCCATCGATAATAACGTGTAAGTTTATCTGATTTTTTTAGCCAATAGAAAATGTACATGGTCAAATAATCTCTCAAACCTGACAAAAGAAAAGTAAAATCCAGAATTAATTGTTCACACTATTTGCTCAATATACAATTCGTTATTTGATCAGTCTGGAGAACTCCAACATGTATATTGTGTTGATACTTTGTCATTCTAATTTCTTGTCCTTCTTTAACTACTAAATGTGTCCAAATAATGTTGAAAACTCAAAAGCAGCTCCACCAGCTGAGGCTGTGCCACCACCATATCCACCTCAACCTATGCCTTTTGCTGCTAAGTTTATTGCTGCGAACAAACCAAGTCCATGGTCCAGCAACCTTTGTAGCTGCTGTGAAGATTTATCCAGTTGTAAGTGCCCTTTTACATATGCCAATGGCATTTAGCATTTAGCATTTGCCAGTGAATTCTTTCATGCACATGCTCAGCCTTCATTGAGGACTTCATAAGACTTTATATTGCTCAATGGCATTTAGCATTTGCCACTGAATTCTTTCATGCACAGCTCACATACTAGCACAAACTGGCTAAGAAATTGCAAGTCATAGAGCTCCATGTTGTAATCTAATTTCAAGTGTAGAAAATAAAAA
Organism: Heritiera littoralis; assembly: GCA_031772115.1. Lineage (NCBI taxonomy): Eukaryota > Viridiplantae > Streptophyta > Magnoliopsida > Malvales > Malvaceae > Heritiera > Heritiera littoralis. The sequence goes on along the minus strand of JAPDPK010000038.1, from coordinate 559,750 downwards.
AGTTGTTTGGTGAAGTAAGTCAAACTAAAAACTACCAGTTAAAGAGCAGGCTTTTTGTGGTCCATCTCATTTGATTGCCAACATTGAATACTTAACAACGAATAATTTTTCTTGCTTTGGAAACTTAGAGAAGGTTGTGGCCAAAAAAGAAAAGGAAACTTAGAGCTGGCAATTGATTTTAGGTTAGATATTTAATATGCATGGCATTATAGTTCAAGTTCTATTTTGTGATTCATGTTTATTATTCTTCTCAAAAGATGATTTTTGGTATATATGTATGTATGTTGTCATTTTTGAAATATTTTCTAATTTTTCATTTCCAACATGAGTGACCCTCTTGTTTCATGCTGACGACCGAGTATAATATACGTATGTATGTTGTCATTTTTTAGTTAAACTTTAGGATCAATTCAATGTTACATTTTTTATATGGATGTGATACGAGTATAAACTAATTTCATTTAATCCAACGGATAGCCCTTTGAGCAGGGAAATATCTATGGCTGGTGCCAACAATTTAGAGCGATACCATGTCTTTATGCTAAATTTTAGCGTAGCAGATGGTTTAGGTGCCAAGTGAGATTAATTATTGGAAAAATATCAATGATTTTAAACAATTTTTTATTGTCTTGCCCAATTATGTATTGATTTTCTTGATTTGAGTGGCTGGCTGATTTCACCAGCAGTATATTTTTTTTTATTTGTTAGTTGGGTTGATATTTATGATGTGATGTAATATCTTGTATTAAAAGAAGATATGGAACTGCAAGGAGAACTTAAATATCTGCATTCATCTCTAGGCTGCAAGAGTACTTTGTTGTGACGGCCTAGCTGTTATTGCTGATCAAAGTGCCACCCTGAAGTAGATACCGGCCACTTGGGGGAACTTAGCTTTCGAGTTGGCTCCATCTTTCAATGCATTGGTGAACTCCATATTCAACCCAACAAACAATGAGGTAAATTCCCATACGACCAGGTTATTAAATGCCTTTCCTTTGCTCTCCTCTCCCCCATCCAAGGCTAATGTGTCCTGGTTAAATGATTTTTTCAGGCAATCTTGCACGAATTTTTGAAATGTTTTCTAAATTGCAACTATCCACATTTATTATTAATTTTTTCGTTGTGAAATTATTTTTGTACATAGTGCTTTGTCGATCTAGCAAATGAGCTCTCACGTGCCCATTTTTTCTGCATATAGTTCTTTTTTAATTTCTCATCCAACCAATGACATCTTCTTCCAAAAATCCTAACCATTCATAGCATGATTTTTACAGGAGATTGTAACTGGAAGACAATTCTTGCTTGGAATTCCATATTAGTTTCAAGGATTTTGTTCTTGGTACGTGTGACTGTCTTTTATTTTCTCTTTAAATTCCTTCTTGTTCACTTTTTCCTTTTATATTTTCTAGGTTGGTTCAGATTCTTTATTTTTTATTTAGTTTCTGAGTCCACACTGCAACTATATTTATTTGCATTATTGGATGAAAGTCCCATATTTACTACAATTAGGAATTTTAGCTCCATGATGTGTAAAAGACTGTTCTGAATTGTTTGGCATGTTAGTTAATATGTAGTTGAATTGCATTATTCGCACATGAACTGCATTGTTGAATGTGCAGTAGTATTTTTCATGTTGTTCATGACTAGTTACATTAAAAACCATTTGAACCACTGTTAAAATACTTGAACTTGGATCGACTCATTATTTAGGTAGCTCGAGCTCGGCTTGAAAACTATCGAGTCAAGCTCGAGTAACTCACGAGTGCCTTGACTTGTTTGCACTCCTAATCTATAGTAAAGATAAATGCTATTGATGTATAGTGTATAGACATCTAATTTTTTTTATTGGTGTATAATGTAGCAAGTTATAAATGGATAAGAGTTGGATGCAAAAGTCGAGGTTAAGTCAAGAGTACCAAGAGGGAGTAGAACAATTTCTTAATTTTGCATTTAAGAATGCAAGTGAGGATAATATGATACGATGTCCGTGTTTGAGGTGTGGTAATATCTCTTGGCATATGCGTGAAATTGTGTTCGAACATTTAATCTATATAGGATTTCTCCCGAGATACATTAATTGGTATTTTCACGGAGAGCTTACGCCTTCTAGGTCATCATTAAGAGTTCCTCGAAGTCCAACTCCCCAAATTCAACGTGATCTTCTTGTTAAACAAGATGACATGGAAGGCATGTTGCAGGATGCTTTTAACATCCATCAGCAAAATTTTCAAAATTTGTCACCTCAAAGTGATTTTGGTGAAACAAATGATTTTGGTGAAATGAATGATTTTGGTGAACATGGTAGAGGTCTTGGTGACCAAGAACCTGGTGGAGAAGCATCAAAATTTTATAAGTTGCTTGAGGATATGAATGAAGAACTTTATGAGGGATCAAAGGATTCAAGGTTGTCTTTCTATGTGCGTATTTTTCACTTGAAATGCATGTGTGGGTGGACAGGAAACTCTTTAACCTTGTTGTTAGAGTTTATGAAAGAAATGTTCCCTTTTTCTAAAATCCCTGAATCTTGTAAGGATTGTAAGAAGATGATCAAGGATTTAGGTCTTGGATATGAGAAAATTCATTGTTGTTCGAACGATTGCATGTTGTATTGGGGCGACAAAAAAAATCAACAATCTTGTTATGTGTGTGGTAATTCTCGTTGGTTAGACACAAGCCCCGAAGATAGCTTGAATGAGGATGATGGTGAGGTACACTAGAACAAGAAGCCTGCAAAGGTCTTGCGGTATTTTCCTTTAATACCAAGACTTCAAGGACTTTTCATGTCTTCCAAAACATTAGATTCTATGAGGCGGCATCATGAGGGGCGGACAAATGATGGCTTCTTGAGGCATCCTACTGATTCTTTGGGATGGAAATCATTTAATTCCAAGTTTCCAAACTTTGTTTCTGATCCTCGAAATGTGAGGCTTGGACTTGCATTTGACGGTTTTAATCCATTCAAAATGATGAGTACTTCTTATAGTACTTGGCTAGTTGTTCTAATTCCTTACAATTTGCCACCATGGATTTGCATGAAACAATCTTCTTTTATCTTGTCCATGATAATTCATGGTGAAAAAGGTCCTCGAAATGATATAAACATCTACTTACAACCTCTCATTGAAGAGCCAAAAAAGTTATGGGCAAGAGTTGAGACTTATGATGCCTCAAAAAAGGAGAGCTTTTGTATGCGTGCTGTTTTAATGTGGACCATTAATGATTTCCTTGCTTATGCAAATCTATCGGGATGGACCACCAAAGGTCATCATGCTTGTCCTTGTTGTGCTACACAGATATGTTCAAAGTGGTTATATAATAGTAAGAAGTTTTGTTATACGCCCATCGTCGGTGGTTACCTGAAAATCATCGATTTAGATTCCAAAAACATCTTTTTGATGGCACTGAGGAGCTTAGGAAAGCACCTACACTTCATCTGGGGCTGATATCTTGTCAATGTTGAAAGGTATCAATTTTACTTATGGAAAAAAAAATCATCTGAGTGGTATCAAATCAAGAAAAAGAGTGAGGGAGATGTTTGAAGGTGATCCTTCCACATTTGAAGTTGATGTTGATCCTCTAAGTGATGAGGATGAAAATGGTGAAGATGACCCTAATGAGGCTAAATTGTGGAAAAAAAGGAGCATTTTCTTTGAGTTACCTTATTGGGAATATAATATATTGCGTCATAACCTTGATGTGATGCATATAGAGAAGAATGTTTGTGAGAATATTATTAGTACAATTCTTAATGTGGATAGATGATCATAGGACAACTTAAAGAGTCGGCTTGACTTAGTTGACATGGGAATTCGTCTTGGACTTCATCCCGAAATGCTTCCTAATGGGAAATTACGGTTGCCATCTGCTTGTTTTGGGATGTCTAAAAAAGAGAAAGATATGTTTTATAAGGTTTTGAAAGATGTGAAGGTTCCGGATGCTTATGCCTCAAATATATCAAGATGTGTGAATCTCAAGGAGCATAGACTTTATGGTTTAAAGTCACATGATCACCACATATTGATGCATGTTTTACTTCCACTTGCCTTACATTCATCCATGTCAAAGCAAGTAACTTCAGTGATAATTGAACGTAGTGATAACTCTATGAAAATAGAGTTATTTTAGTATTTTATTGATGAATAATTATTTAAATCCCTCATTATTTTATTAATTATTCCCCTAATTTTATTAAAATCCTCATGTTTTGCAGAAAAATAAATTCTAGATGAATTTCAATCTTTTCGGTAAAAAATAGATTGAAAATGGACAAGAAAGGAGACTGGACCACTACAAGACAATGGAGCATGACTCTTCATTTTCTCTCTCATCTTTTGACATCTAACACGCCACATGTCATCATCCTACTCACTCTTAGGAGATAAAAACAAAAGACACATGCCAACACATAGAGGACACATGCCCTTGCCACCTTGCATGCTTATGTGGACTAAAAGACAAAAAAGAAGGTGCTAGAAGGGATGAGATGTCCATGACTGATGTGAGCACTTAAATGACATGAAAATATCTACTTTGAATAGCCAAGGACATGAAGACAAGTGGCAATTAATGCCAACTCATCTAGGATTGGAATTACCATTGTATCCCTAAGTTAAGTGACTATATAAGCAACTTTATGAGACCTAACCTAGAGGGGCTGCCTAGGCTTTCTTAGATTTACTTTTCCGGAGATTTTTATGTCTTTACAAGTTTAGAGCAGCCACGATTTTTATTTCCTTAATGTTCTTTACATTTTTGCAAGTTAAATACAAGTTTTCATGATGTTTTCCTTTACTCTTTACTACATTCTTGCACTCTTTACTTAAGCTTTTTGTTTCTTTAAATTTCCAGCAGCTATATTCATTTTCTACTCTTTCTTTTTCTGTATTTTGGTTCATGATTGAGTCCCATGATCATGGGAGCTTAAGAGGTTGAAAAACTACCTCCATAGCTCTTGTGAGGGAGCTTGGTCCATAGCTTCCTTTTGCAATTTTTATTTTATGCTTTTAAACGTCTAAATGATTTTTTAGTATTTTTATTCTACTGTTTTAGGGGTCTAGTTTAATAGGTTAAAGCAGTTTTTAAAAATATTTTAAAACAAAAATACAAAAAATGTTTAAAATAGGATATGTAGGAAGTTGGTCTTATTTTAGGCTAGTCTAGAGTAGGTATTTTTATTTTCCTTTTTTAAACTTTAAAATGATTTATTTTTATTTTTATTCCACTGAGTTAGGAGTCTAGTTTATTGGGTTAAAACAGTTTTTAAATATCTTGCAAAACAAAAATACAAAAAATGATCAAAGTAGGATAGGTTAGCTTAGGCATTACTTGTGACTGTTTTTGGTTCTTCACTTTGTAGCTACTGTGTGGTTCAGTTTTAGGGTCCCTTTAGGTTCTGTGTTTGGTCCTTTTTAGAGTCTTTTAAGTTTTATATTGGTTGGTATTAAATTCATGCAATTAGGTTAGGGTTTACTAAGTGTTTGATGCATGTTCTAGGCATTAGTTTAGGTGTTTCATGCATTTTTTTAAATCTGTCCAACAAAGTGACGTTTTTTATAGCAATTTTTTAGGTCTGTATTTGCTTCATTTTAAGGTCCATTTATGTGTCTTAGGGTCATATTTAGGTTATATTTTAATTTGAGAATTTTAGGACTTCATTTAGATTAGGTTCCATTGCATTTTCTTAGACATAGTCATATTAGAACACTGTTTTTCCTGATCAGTTTTTATGGGCTGTTTACATTTTTTTGACTATTGTTTTATGACATCTTAAGGTACATTTAGGTAGTATTAGATCATATTAGGACCATACGTTCATTAGATAATTTTTTAGGCTAGCTGAAGTTACATTTTCATGCCATTTCCATAGCATTTGCATAACATTTTTGGCATTAATTCCATGTTAGGCATCCTTGCATTATAAGTGTTCTGTCCAGATTTTTTTAGCTGCTGCTTTGGAAGTTGTTTTGGTCAAGTCACATTAAGTTAGGTCATTTTAAGTGTATTTAGATAGTGATTTAAGTATAGGACAAGTTTGGTTAATTTACATGAGCATTTAGTTGCATTTTTAGATTCATTTAGCATTAAATTTGCTTGCTGTCCAGATTTTGTTCCTCCATTAATTCCATGCATTTAGGTACTGTTTTAGGGTAGTTTTATATGTCTTAGGTCAGTATTCATATAGGTCTTTAGTTAGGAAAAGTTTGGATTAGTTTCTAAATCATTTAGATGCATTAATTTAGGTTTGAGTTACATTTTCATTTAATAATTTTAGTGGACTGTTTTAGTAAAGTTTAGGGGCTGTTTTAGATGCATTTTAGTTACTGTTTCAGTTATTAAGTGCATAAGTTTAGGGGTTTAATTCATGCATTAGAGTGTAGTTAAGGTTAGGGTTGATTAAGGTTTCATTTAGGATTTTTGGGGTTTAAATTAGTTTTAGGAAATTCATACATCATTTTCTTTCTTAAATTAGTTTTTAATTGATTTTTAATTAGTTTTTTTTTCCATTATTAGTTTCATATTAGGAATTTAATACATATTTTCATTATTTGCTTTTTTTTTAGAAATTACATTTTTTTATCCTTATAGTTTACTAACTTAAAATTTTGTTTCCTTTCTTTTGTAGTTATTTTATTTTGATCATCTTCACTGTAAGTATTTCTTATTTTCTTTTTAATTTCATTTTCCTTTATTTTATTTTAGTATTTCTATTTATTTTATCTTATTTTATTAGCCTTTGTAGATCACACATTCAACTAATTTCATAATTTGCTAAGATATACCATATGTACTAGTATCAGGTATTTAGCTAAGCTTCGCAACACCAGTCTCTGTGGGACGATATTTCCAGACTCCCCTCCGTATTACTTGAAGACCACGTGCACTTGCGTGTAGATACCTTTTAAGGTCAACAAGTTTTTGGCGCCGTTGCCGGGGACTGGGCGTAGATTTAGTTAATATTGGAGAATTTATGCTGAGGTATAATCTTAGCTTGTACATACTTAGTTTGTAAATACTTAGAGCCTTAAAAGCCTTAGGTTAGATTATAAAACCCTTAGTTAGATTTTCTCTTTTCTTTTCTTTTCTTTTCTTCTCTTTTATTTTCTTTCTAGAGACACACCATTAGGACTCTGTTGATATTTGCATGCGTAGAGCCAAGAGCTGTGAATTCTTTCCCTTAGATCTTGAAATTGAGAAAACACTTAGGAAAATTAGAAGGGAATCCAGAAAACAAATTGCTCCGTTGCAACATCTAATGGCAAATAATAGAGAGCTTAGGACAATAAGGGATTATGCTGTCCCAACTATAGGGGGATATTACACTGGTATTAGGAGGCCAGCAATTCCTGCGAATAACTTTGAGATCAAGCCAGCCATCATTCAGATGATCCAGACATCGGTGCAGTTCAGTGGGTTGCCACATGATGATCCACATGCACACTTGGGCAATTTCCTTGAGATATGTGCCACTTTCAAGCACAATGGAGTCTCTGAAGATGCGATTAGGCTTAGGTTATTTCCCTTTTCTCTTAGGGATAGAGCGAAGAGTTGGTTAACCTCCTTACCCCCAAGATCTATCACTACATGGGATGAGCTAGCCCAACAGTTCCTAGCCAAATTCTTTCCTCCTTCTAAGATGGCCAAACTTAGGAATGATATTTCCTCCTTTACCCAATTCGACACTGAGTCCTTATATGAAGCTTGGGAGAGATACAAGGACCTACTTAGGAAGTGTCCTCACCATGGTCTACCCTTATGGCTTCAGGTGCAGACCTTCTACAATGGTCTAACTAGCCAGAATAGGACGATCATCGATGCTGCGTCAGGAGGAGCACTTATGTGCAAGACGGAGGAGGAAGCTTATAATCTTTTGGACAAGATGGCCACTAATAATTATCAGTGGTCAGCTAAGCGACATGTACCTAGGAAGGCAGCTGGTATTTACGAGCATGATGCACTTTCTACCTTGACTTCACAAATTGCCACATTGACAAAGAAGGTAAAGTCCCTAAGTACCCAGTCCTCTTCTAGCCCTAATCCTGTCCTTTCAGTACAGAGTCCTGTCAATTTGTGTAATTTGTGTGGTAGCACACACTCGATAGATAGGTGCCCACTAAAGTTAGAGTCGGTTCAGTATGTTGTCCCACCCCAAAGGCAGCAGAACAACCCTTTTTCGAGCACCTACAATCCAGGGTGGAGGAATCACCCTAATTTTTCTTGGAGTCAAAATCAGGGGCAGTCATCCATTTCCAGACCTTTAGGATCCCCAGGTTTTTAGCCTCCACTCACTCATGTGCCACCACACCAGCATCAATTATCACCCTATACTTCGTATCCACCCTATCAACACCCACCTCAGCAGTTTCATCACCCACCACCTGTTCAGCCTCACCCTGAACCTAAAAAGAAGCCTTCGCTTGAAGAGATGTTCGCTCAAATCATTCAGAATCAAGCAACACTACAAGAAAATTGATTTTCAGCGACAGAAATTTAGCTACGAAATTTTTCCGTCGCTGATAAGTAGTATTAGCGACGGATTAGCGACGGAATTTATACCGAAGTTAGCAACGGAATTAGCGACGGATTAGCGACAGAAATTCGTCGGTAATTAGCGATGGAATATTTTCCGTCGCTAATTCCATCCCTAATTATGGCAGGAGATACTGTTCAATTGCGCCAAATTATTAGCGACGGAATTGTCTGTCGCTAAACCCAAAACATGGATAGCAATTAGCGACAGAATTTTTTCGTCGCTAATTCCGTAGCTAATCCGTAGCTAAAGGTCATTAGCTAATGAAATTAGCGACGGAAAAATTCCGTCGCTAATTTCCCTTTATAATTTCGGAGAAAATAAGTGTATAGAAGTTAGCGACGGAATTTTTCCGTAGCTAAAGGTTATTAGCTACGGAATTAGCAACGGAATTTTTCCGTCGCTAATTTTCCTGAGAAAATAAGTGTATAGCAATTAACGACGGAATTTTTCCATCGCTAATTCCGTAGCTAATAACCTTTAGCTACGGAATTAGCGACGGAAAAATTCCATCGCTAATTTCCCTTCAACATTTCGGTGAAATAAGTGTATAGAACTTAGCGACGGAATTTTTCCGTCGTTAATTCCTTAGCTAAACGTCATTAGCTACGGAATTAGCGACGGAAAAATTCCGTCGCTAATTTCCCTTCAACATTTCGGTGAAATAAGTGTATAGAACTTAGCGACGGAATTTTTCCGTCGCTAATTCCTTAGCTAAAGGTCATTAGCTACGGAATTAGCGACGGAAAAATTCCGTCGCTAATTTCCCTTCAACATTTCGATGAAATAAGTTTATAAAACTTAGCGACGGAATTTTTCTATCGCTAATTCTGTAGCTAAAGGTCATTAGCTACGGAATTAGCGACGGAAAAATTCCGTCGCTAATTCCCCTTCAAAATTTCGGTGAAATAAGTGTATAGAACTTAGCGACGGAATTTTTCCGTCGCTAATTCTGTAGCTAAAGGTCATTAGCTACGGAATTAGTGACGGAAAAATTTCGTCGCTAATTTACTTTCATAATTTCGAAGAAATATGTGTAGAGAACTTACCGACGGAATTTTTCTGTCGCTAATTCCGTAGCTAAAGGTCATTAGCTATGGAATTAGCGACGAAAAAAATTCGTCGCTGATGCTTAATGAAGGAAATTTATTTATTTATTTTTATTTTTTTCGAATTAAGCTATTAGCGACGGATTTTTTCCGTAGCTAATTCTGTCGCTATTGCTTCTTAGCGACGAAATAAATCCATCGCTGATGCCTTAAATTCAAAAAAAATAAAAAATAAAAAATAAATAAATTTCTTCATTAAGCATCAGCGACGGATTTTTTCTGTCGCTAATTCCATCGCTGCTTCTTTTTAGCGACGGAATTAGCGACGGAAAAAATCAGTCGCTGATGCCTTAAATCAAAAAAATAAAAATAAATAAATTTCCTTCATTAAGCATCAACGATGGATTTTTTCCGTCGCTAATTCCGTCGCTAAAAAGTAACAGCGACGGAATTAGCTACGGAAAAAATCCGTCACTGATGCCTTAAATTTGAAAAAAATAAAAAAAAATTTTGAATTTTTCCTGCCTGAGCTGTAGCGGGAAATATTTTGATATAGCATTCCGTCGCTAATCCGTCGGTAATTCCTCTGTATGCGAGCCAAAAACTCTATATATTCTCATATTCTCTGTTTTCTCTCCTCTTCACTCCTCTCTATCTTCTTTTTTGTCCATCTTCTCGTTTTTTTCTTAGTTTTTCTTCTTTATCCCTCTTTCCTTTAATTTTTTTCCCTTTTTTTTGTAAATTTACTCTATTTTTCTTTTCTATTTATGTTGTCAATTTTTTTATATGATAAACTTTAATACTTATATTTTTGTTTTTTATTTTTTACTTACAGATGAGGATGATGATACTGTGAAGTGCTGGTGGTAGTGGTGATAATGAAGTTGAAGATAATGTATTTTTGTTTTTTTTAGTTAATTTATTTTAAGATAATGTTTATGGATTTAAGTATAAATATTAGGTTTATTTTAAATGTTTCTCTTTCTTTCTCTCTCTCTCTCTCTCTCTCTAAATATAAATGTAAATAATTAATTTAAGAACCTTTTTTTTGACAAAATTCATAGAAATTAGCCACAAAATCTGTTAAATAAGTGAAAAAATTCATTAAATTAGCGACGGAATTCATAACATTAGCGACGGAATTTCCGTCACTGATGCTCTTTAGTGACAAAATATTTATTGAATTAACAAAAATAACAAACTATTAGCAACGGAATTAGCGACGGAAATTCCGTCGCGGATGCCTTTTAGCGATGGATTTTTTCATAAAATAAAATAATAATAAAACTATCAACGACAGAATTTTCCATCGCTGATGCCTTTTAGCAACGGATTTTCATGTAAATTAAAAGACGAAATTATGTTTTTAGCGACGGAATTTTCCATCACTAATGACATAAAATCCGTCGCTGATGTAAAAAAATTCCGTTGCTAATTAGCGACGGAATTACCGACGGAAATGAAGTTTTAGCGACGGAGTGAGCATCAGCGACATCGATTTTTCCAACAGAAAAATTTTCGTCGGTAATCCGTAGGTAATCCGTCGCTGAAGACCATCAGCGACGGAATTTAACTATCAGCGACAGAATTTTTCGTCGCTAATTCCGTCGCTGAAGGTTCATTTTTTGTAGTGCAAGTTTCATTAAGAACTTAGAGATTCAAATGGGGCAAATAGCACAGTCACTTAGTCAACGCCCTCAGGGATCCTTACCTAGTAACACCGAGACTAATCCTGTTAAGAGACCAGGTAAGGAGCATTGTAGCATAGTTCAGAAAGATGGAAAGTTAAGAGATGTTGAGGAGCAGTTGATTGAAGAGGTGGAGTTAGGCCATGAGGTGGAGCCTACTGCTTCTGATGTGGTGAGTTCAGTTGAGCCTAGCTCCTGCTCAACCAATATTTCTGATATTTCGGGCTTAGCCCCTGTGATAGCTCCAAAGCCCATTCCTATTGATCTAGTGAAGACAGTTGAGCCTAGCTCCTGTCAGCTTATCACTTATAAGCCTCACATACCCTTTCCTCAAAGATTTGTAAAGCCTACCTTTAATGAGCCTCTTCCTACACCTGAGCCTATAGCACTACCTGAGAAGTGCAAAGCTATCATAGAAAATCAGGTCATTCCTAAGACAGAGGATCCAGGTAGCTTCACTATCCCTTGCAGTATCATTGATTATTTCTTTCATAATGCCTTTTGTGACCTAGGATCTAGTGTCAACCTTATGCCTTTTGTGGTATATGAGAGGCTAGGATAAGGGAAGTTAAGCCTACTAAGACTACACTTCAAATAGCAGATAGGTCTATTAGATACCCCAGAGGAATGGCAGAGGATGTTCGTATCCAGATAGATAGTTTTGTCATTCTAGCAGACTTTCTAATATTGGATATGAAGGAGGACACTAATGTCCCATTTATTTTAGGAAGACCATTCTTAGCTTCAGGGAAAGCACTTATAGATGTAGATAATGGAGAGCTTACTCTTAGGCTTCAGGGTAAGGAAGTTAGGTTACCCTAAAGGATTTCAAAAGGACTTGGTGGCAAAGAAGGACGTTAATGAGAGATTTTTAAAGGATGAAATGCCAAGTCCTACAAGGTGACCTCTATTGATTTTGTGATACCTAATAATGAGAGTAAGGGGCTTCTGAAGGCTAAAGGCGATGTTTTTTTCCAAGTTGTGTCTAATGAGAAGGACGTTAATAGGAGATTTGGTAAAGATCATCTTGAAAATGATATGTCACCATTTGAGGCACTGTTGGAAAGATTACCATCCACGGCGAAGAGTTCCTTGCTAAAGAGGGATTGTGCTAATCCCATCGAACCTGAGCCTGATTGATGTTTCTGCTATACAGCTTCATGAAAGTCCTGCTGAGGACTATAAACTTAGCCCAGCTTCATGATTTCATTGTTATTTTCTTTTCTTTTCTTTTCATTTTTGTGCAGTTCTTTTTTCTATTTGATGTTTGCTTCTCTTTGTTTGCTTTTGTAGGTACTCTCTACAGCAGCAACCCTTTTCGAGCTTCACAGTGATCATCCGTGGGATGTTAGGGGAGTTTCCTATTTTGTGCTTCATTTCTTTATTTTATCTGCACACTGAGGACATTGTGCACTTAAAGTTTGGGGGAGGGGATTAACTTGAGCATTTTAAAAAAAATGTGCAAAATTGAAAAATATTTCAAAATTTTTTGAAAATTTGGGCTTAAATGAAATGTTTTGAGATGATTTGAGTACTTAGCATGTTGTTTTCTCATAATCCTATGATATTAACCCTTGATTTGTTCTGATTCTAATTAACTAAGAAGCATGATTGTGGTGAAAGCATGAAGTTGAATTCTTTGAATTTGTCTTGATTCTTATTGTAATATCCTCATCTTTATGCACAGATCATGATCATGGATTAGTGTGCACATTTAGAGAAGGCTTATGTGGACATAGGATTGCATTGGTTCATTTGACTTTGTGTATCATATTCTAAAATTTGCTTGACCTTCTCTTGAGGCGAAATTATTAGATCACACTTGATTAGGAAAGTGATTTAGGCCATTCTTGGATCGTTTGAGCCTTTTAACTAACCTTGTACATATTTTATCCTTAGTCACCCCTTTGAGCCAAATTAGCTTTTCTTTGTATATACACCTATATAATTACTATCCCTTAGCCAAAAATATATATATTCTCCTACCCTTTTAGCCCAAAAGCATGTGACTAACTAGGAAATCATTAGAGCTATGTACACATGGGTATAGAAAAAAAATATAAAAAAAAAAGAAGAAGAAAAGAAGAAAATAAAAAAATTCAAAAAAAAAAGAAGAAAGTAAAAAAAAAAGAAGAAAAAGAAAAAGAAAATAAAGTGTATAGCAAAGGAACTAAGTTTGGGGGGTTTGGTTAGAGCTCTAAACATCATAAATCCTAGTGAGTAATGCATGATTAGGGGTTGAGCTTAAATTCCCTTTATCATACCTTAGCCCTAGCCTTACATTACAAGCTTAATAAGACCTATTGATTCTTGGTTAAGTGTGACTACATTAGTGGAGAGAGAAGTGAAAAGCAAACAAATGGAAGTGATCACTTGTCATTGACTTTGTATCTTTATGTTTGTATAAACTAATCCGAATTGTGTACTTTGAAGTGAAATTGACGTTACACACACACATGGGGATTCTAATTTGGGTTAAGACTTATGATTGAATGATGCCTAGTGTTTGATCTATGATTGTGAGTCTTTGAGATTGGAATTTGTACTTTATCTTTGAGGATGATTGAAAAAATAAGTATGCTTCGTACTTGTCATCTCCTACTTATGTTTTGTTTTGCTTGAGGACAAGCAAAAGCTCAAGTTTGGAGGTGTGATAACTCTATGAAAATAGAGTTATTTTAGTATTTTATTGATGAATAATTATTTAAATCCCTCATTATTTTATTAATTATTCTCCTAATTTTATTAAAATCCTCATGTTTTGCAGAAAAATAAATTCTAGATGAATTTCAATCTTTTCGGTAAAAAATAGACTGAAAATGGGCAAGAAAGGAGACTGGACCACTACAAGACAAGGGAGCAGGACTCTTCATTTTCTCTCTCATCTTTTGACATCTAGCATGCCACATGTCATCATCCTACTCACTCTTAGGAGATAAGAACAAAAGACACATGCCAACACATAGAGGACACATGTCCTTGCCACCTTGCATGCTTATGTGGACTAGAAGACAAAAAAGAAGGTGCTAGAAGGGATGAGATGTCCATGGCTGATGTGAGCACTTAAATGACATGGAAATATCTACTTTGAAGAGCCAAGGACATGAAGACAAGTGGCAATTAATGCCAACTCATCTAGGATTGGAATTACCATTGTATCCCTAAGTTAAGTGACTATATAAGCAACTTTATGAGACCTAACCTAGAGGGGCTGCCTAGGGTTTCTTAGATTTACTTTTCCAGGAGATTTTTATGTCTTTACAAGTTTAGAGCAGCCACCATTTTTATTTCCTTAATGTTCTTTACATTTTTGCAAGTTAAATACAAGTTTTCATGATATTTTCCTTTACTCTTTACTACATTCTTGCACTCTTTACTTAAGCTTTTTGTTTCTTTAAATTTCCAGCAGCTATATTCATCTTCTACTCTTTCTTTTTCTGTATTTTGGTTCATGATTGAGTCCCATGATCATGGGAGCTTAAGAGGTTGAAAAACTACCTCCATAGCTCTTGTGAGGGAGCTTGGTCCATAGCTTCTTTTTGCAATTTTTATTTTATGCTTTTAAACGTCTAAATGATTTTTTAGTATTTTTATTCTACTGTTTTAGGGGTCTAGTTTAATAGGTTAAAGCAGTTTTTAAAAATATTTTAAAACAAAAATACAAAAAATGTTTAAAATAGGATATGTAGGAAGTTGGTCTTATTTTAGGCTAGTCTAGAGTAGGTATTTTTATTTTCCGTTTTTAAACTTTAAAATGATTTATTTTTATTTTTATTCCACTGAGTTAGGAGTCTAGTTTATTGGGTTAAAACAGTTTTTAAATATCTTGCAAAACAAAAATACAAAAAATGATCAAAGTAGGATAGGTTAGCTTAGGCATTACTTGTGACTGTTTTTTGTTCTTCACTTTGTAGCTACTGTGTGGTTCAGTTTTAGGGTCCCTTTAGGTTCTGTTTTTGGTCCTTTTAGAGTCTTTTAAGTTTTATATTGGTTGGTATTAAATTCATGCAATTAGGTTAGGGTTTACTAAGTGTTTGATGCATGTTCTAGGCATTAGTTTAGGTGTTTCATGCATTTTTTTAAATCTGTCCAACAAAGTGACGTTTTTTATAGCAATTTTTTAGGTCTGTATTTGCTTCATTTTAAGGTCCATTTACGTGTCTTAGGGTCATATTTAGGTTATATTTTAATTTGAGAATTTTAGGACTTCATTTAGATTAGGTTCCATTGCATTTTCTTAGACATAGTCATATTAGAACACTGTTTTTCCTGATCAGTTTTTATGGGCTGTTTACATTTTTTTGACTATTGTTTTATGACATCTTAAGGTGCATTTAGGTAGTATTAGATCATATTAGGACCATACGTTCATTAGATAATTTTTTAGGCTAGCTGAAGTTACATTTTCATGCCATTTCCATAGCATTTGCATAACATTTTTGGCATTAATTCCATGTTAGGCATCCTTGCATTATAAGTGTTCTGTCCAGATTTTTTTAGCTGCTGCTTTGGAAGTTGTTTAGGTCAAGTCACATTAAGTTAGGTCATTTTAAGTGTATTTAGATAGTGATTTAAGTATAGGACAAGTTTGGTTAATTTACATGAGCATTTAGTTGCATTTTTAGATTCATTTAGCATTAAATTTGCTTGCTGTCCAGATTTTGTTCCTCCATTAATTCCATGCATTTAGGTACTGTTTTAGGGTAGTTTTATATGTCTTAGGTCAGTATTCATATAGGTCTTTAGTTAGGAAAAGTTTGGATTAGTTTCTAAATCATTTAGATGCATTAATTTAGGTTTGAGTTACACTTTCATTTAATAATTTTAGTGGACTGTTTTAGTAAAGTTTAGGGGCTGTTTTAGATGCATTTTAGTTACTGTTTCAGTTATTAAGTGCATAAGTTTAGGGGTTTAATTCATGCATTAGAGTGTAGTTAAGGTTAGGGTTGATTAAGGTTTCATTTAGGATTTTTGGGGTTTAAATTAGTTTTAGGAAATTCATACATCATTTTCTTTCTTAAATTAGTTTTTAATTGATTTTTAATTAGTTTTTTTTCCATTATTAGTTTTATATTAGGAATTTAATACATATTTTCATTATTTGCATTTTTTTTAGAAATTACATTTTTTTTATCCTTATAGTTTACTAACTTAAAATTTTGTTTCCTTTCTTTTGTAGTTATTTTATTTTGATCATCTTCACTGTAAGTATTTCTTATTTTCTTTTTAATTTCATTTTCCTTTATTTTATTTTAGTATTTTTATTTATTTTATCTTATTTTATTAGCCTTTGTAGATCACACATTCAACAAATTTCATAATTTGCTAAGATATATCATAGGTAATAGTATCCGCTATTTAACTAAGCTTCGCAACACCAGTCTCTGTGAGACGATATTTTCGGACTCACCTCCGTATTACTTGAAGACCACGTGCACTTGCGTGTAGATACCTTTTAGGGTCAACACTTAGTAACATATTCAAAGCTATTTGTGGCAAAGTTCTTAGAGTAGAAGAGCTTGAAAAACTTCAAGATCGAGCAGCGACAACTTTGTGCCATTTGGAAAAACCTTTTCCTCCTAACTTCTTCACTATAATGGTGCATCTCGTTATTCACCTTCCATACGAAGCAAAAGTCGGTGGACCAGTGCATTATCGATGGATGTATCCAATTGAGAGGTATTAATGGGTTAAAAAGTTTGCATTTATCATTCTTTTTAGTGTATGAGGTATATATAACATTTTCTTAATCCTTAGGTTTTTGGGGAGATTAAAATCATATTGTTGAAACAAACGATATCCGGAAGGTTCCATTGCTGAAGGATATTTGGCTGAGGAGTGTATGACATTTTGTTCAAGATATTTGAAAGATGTTGAAACAAGATTTAATCGCCCATCAAGGAATTTTGGGCTCCCTCATAGTGACTTTGCTCACACATATATGTTTGGAAGTTTTGGACTACCAATAGGCAAAGTTGAAGTGGTGAGCTTGGATGATAAATCTTGGGCACAAGCACATCAATATGTGCTTCTCCATCACGAGTCAATTGAATCATTATGCACGTAAGTTAATGTTCATTATTTAAGATAGAATTATTATATTTTTTTCTTATTTTAATACTTCACGTTAATGCGTATAGTGAATTTAGAAACAACTTGAGAGCTCGTGCACGTTTTCGACGATTGAATCCTCGCGAGCTTGATAAGCTATTCATGGAGAATTTCCATGAATGGTTAGGCCAAAATGTAAGTAATGCAACTATTTTCGTACTTAGTGTCGATGTTTAGGATATGAATATAATTAACAACATATATTTCATTCAATATTTGTTGGTTTGGAATGGCAAAGATATTAGTGAAGAAGTTAAGATACTTTCACAAGGCCCGAACAAGATTGTGAAAAGATACCAGGGTTTCATCATAAATGGATTTTGATTTCACACTAAATCTCGTGAGAGATATAGGAGATCACAAAATAGTGGAGTTGTTGTTACTTCTTCAACTACTAGTTATGCTAGTGCTAGAGACACTAACCCTTTGAAAGGAAATGTCGATTACTATGGCATTATTAATGATATCATTGAGTTGGATTACTATGGCAAATGGAAGATTGTCTTATTTCGATGTGATTGGGCTAATGTGACTAGTGCCAGAGGTATTAAGAAAGATCATTTTTTATTTACAATGGTGAATTTTTCTCGATTAATCCACACTGGACAACAAGTCGTTGATGAGCCATATGTTTTTTCCTCTCGAGTGAAACAAGTCTTTTATTCTGAGGATCCCAAAGATGCGGGTTGGTTTGTTGTTCTTCATAATACACCTAGAGACTTGTTTGATATGGGTGAAAAATCCATAGATGAAGTTGAACCCCAAATTGAATGTTTGCCTTTTACTAATCAAAATTTAGATGAAAATATCCCTAATGCTTAGTGGGTCCATGAAGATGATGAAGACATTTATGAACCATGATGGATGTGTGTGAATTCCTATGGAAGCTGAAAGACTTTCTATGAATTGCAACTTGAATTGCCACAAACTTGATTACATTTCAATTGCCACAAACATTTATATTCATTCTGATGTGAGATTTTAGATTTTTTATTCATTCTATTTGTATTCATTCTGTTTGGTTCAAGATTGGTTAGTGGTTTTTTTTCTGAATGGATTGGTGATGGATATAAAGCTAGTTCTTTGAAAGATTTAGCATTCTTTTGAATTTGAATTTTTGTTCCCTTTTTCTTATTGTGGTGAACTTACTTTAAATTTACTCCATTTTTTATGTTTGGAAAACAAAAATTGTAGATAAGTTAAAATGCCTAGAAGTAAATTATCAGGCATCAATATTCGAACTATTGATGAGTTACCACTTGCAATCGAGACAAATGCACCACCTGCAGTTGATACATGTATAGAAGATGATGATATCCAGTCAGTTCTGCAACTAATGTGAATACGGGTATTTTGAATATAATTATTTTAAAATTGACTATTCAGTTTTGCATTGTGTTGCTGAATTGGAGTTTATATTTGCACAGTTGGTAGAGATGGTCAATGTAGAGTAAGAGGCGGACCACATTAAAGGAATTATGGACACTAAATCCACAAGATAGGATACTTGTGAGTGGAAATGATATTGGGCAACCAGTTAATGAAGAAACTAAGCTATTAGTTGGATTTTTGGGAATGGTTGCTAGGGATGGAATGAAATTGCCTCTTCAATACAAAACATGGCATAAAGTGCCGCAGAAAACAAAGGAGGAAGCTTTAAGCTTTATTAAGGTATTGTTGTAACTATCAAGTTACAAAATTTTTTTTATAGGTTGAATGTTTTATAATCTATTTTCTTTTTTGCAGCAAAGATCTGTTCTTCAAACATCCCTTAAAAATACTTGCTTGATTTATTGTGTAAAAAATGGAGAGACCATAAGTGCTCTTTGAAGGCAAAATATTTTGATCGAAACGTGGATCCAAATGTGACTATGCAAAATGTGCCTCCCGGTGTTATTAGGTGGCAGTATGAAGCTTTAGTTGCATTTTGGTACTCAAAAGAAGGGGAGGTACTTATTTATATTTTTGTTAAGATATTGGTATTATTAATATATGTAAAAGTATGAATTATTTTTTTGATTATTTTTTTTATGTACTATTTTATATCATAGGAGCGGGAAAAAAGAGGGATTTCTAGTAGAAAGCACCAAAAGTATACTTATACGGGTGGATCCAAAAGCTTCACAAGAATTAGAAATGAACAAGTAAGAATTATTTTCCAT
Source organism: Heritiera littoralis (assembly GCA_031772115.1). Classification (NCBI taxonomy): domain Eukaryota; kingdom Viridiplantae; phylum Streptophyta; class Magnoliopsida; order Malvales; family Malvaceae; genus Heritiera; species Heritiera littoralis. The sequence continues at coordinate 540,213 of JAPDPK010000038.1, read as the reverse complement.
GTCCATTTACATATATGTTTTTAGCTATACATGCTGATTGCTTACTTTGTTTATTAATTATTAGGAGAAAATACGTGGCGCAAAAATAGGACGTGTGGAGTTGTTTCAAATAACTCACACAAAGAAAGACGGATCATATTTAAACGAAACATCTCAAAGAATTGTGGTAATTTTTTATCTACTTATTTGAAAAATAATGTCATTTTTTAAGATAATATGATGAATTTATTAACTTATGTTGTTCAATTGATTTATAGGAGGGAACAAAAGAGAAGATGGTTGAGCTTGAAGCATTAGCCGATGCTTCTGTTAGCATGCAAGATTTGGAAGATCAGGCTTTTGTTGAAGTTGTTGGAAAAGAGAGAAATGGACGGGTTCGAGGACTTGGGATGGGTCCCACACCTTCTAGTTATTATGGACACAAAGTTCGTCAATTCTCTCAAAGTAACACACAACAAGAGGTTGTCACATTAAGAGAAAGATTACAAACTATGGAAACACGTGTCAAGGAATTGGAAAGCGAGAGAGAAACTCAGCAAGCTAAATTTCGGCAAATGCAAGAGCAGTTCTACCATATGATGAACCTTATGCAGCAACAAGTTTCAGAAACTTCATCAAATCAGCCACAGCAGGTATAAATGCTCTGTTTTTTATAATGTTTTTCCTGATTGATGAATTGAATTTGGATCTGGGAATTCAAGTTCAAGGCTCTGTTATTTACACCTTTGTGCTTTGAATTGCTATACCAAGTCTTTGTTATTTGGCTTGAGTGAGGAAACTGAGCTTCATTTCTTTTACACCTTTGTGCTTTGAATTGCTATACCAAGTTCCTCGAGGCTAGCTTTTCTTCCTATTTCTGTTTTGTTTCTTTTTCTTTGTACTGTTTCTTCTGGATTCTGCTTGTTTTCATTTATGTTTCACTTTCTTTTGGAACTGCAGTTAAAAGATTTTGACTTTGTCTGTATTTTGATAAATTTAGGGATACAAAGAAAAAAAGAGGTTGCATCTACCTTTAAAATAGTCTTAGAATATTCCAGGATGAGGAAGGCCAGACTTTGCTTTCCTTTTGTAAAGTTTTCATAAGCTTTCTTGAGGAAAAAATTTTTAATATATAACGCCAACTTCTCATTCCCTCTACCCTTTCACTCTTAAGCCAAAAAAAAAACAAAAAAAATACATAGTCGCGTTTTTTCTGTCACTTGATTGTTTCTTTCTTTCTTTTGGCTGTAGTTTTCTGAACTTCCAAACAGAAGCTAGATTTGGTGATTCTTGATTTAGATTCTTTGTGGATCTGTGAGATTCTTTTGTTTTGAACTTCAATCAAATACAGCTGATTGAATTTGATTACGGAGAATGCATTTTTTTTCTCTGAGCTTTAATATTATCTGTAGATTAAAAGAGAGAATGTCACATCCCGTGACCACATTTTTCACGTATTTCTATACAACTTACCCGATTGGGTTGTCTGTGATACTTCACTTTTTCATTTACTATTAAACAATTTTGTATAAAATTATAATATGAATTACATCCCCTATTTTAATTCTCAAGAAAGTAGTACTGAAAGTAAGTCTAAATACAGAAAATAAATGATTATACCTCATATTATAAATCAAGCTATCATAGTGTCCCCAAATGCACAGCCGAAATGCTCGTATGTCAGGTCTCTTAGTCCTTGAAAATCTAAAATGTTAATATTGGGGAGTGAGCAAACCACGGCTCAGTAAAAGAGTTATATGCAACACTTGATATTCAGCTACCTATATGCTGAAAATAATTTTTCACTTTCTTTAAATCTTCCTAGAGGCTCTAGGCTCACATGTAGGAAGGATACTATAGCCGGCTAGGGATCCGGATGGAGTAAGGTAGGTATTTTAAAATACCTGTCTTGTCCCGAAATCTAGAAGCAACTGTAGAGAGTAATCGTTTTCTTTTGATATTCAAATCCCAGTAAAATATTAAATGTCCACGTGATAAAACATTTAAGTAAATAAATAAGGAATTAATGTTCCTTTCACAAATATTCATTTCCACACTTGTAAAACATCATATAATATTTAGTTCAACATGTAAAATATCAAAGCTCAGTAGCTGTAGATAATTTAGTACCAGTAAAAGTTCAGTGAAAAGTACAATCATTAGTACAATATTATGGAGACTAGGCAACACCCTAAATATATCATGCTATAATATCATCCCAAATAGGAAAACACATGAGATCTATGACCATAATCTACGGGATCCTCAGTGTGCACTGATCAGGTGTCCACTGGGATGCTGATAATAGGATCAGTATCTATCAGCACTAACACATGACATGTGAGCATGATATGGGGCCTAACAGTCTCAAAATAATAAACACGTGATATAAACCTCACTTATGAAATCAATTTCACTGAATATAAGTTCAATCAATCCACAAATATTCATAAGGAAAATATTTTCATCTTATGAATAACAATTTATAAAATATTCATACTGGGGTCATCATTCCCGAAAATGTTCTAAACATTATAGAATAGTATAAATCACATTTTCCATACGGTGAAAACAGTTTATAAAATAATCACTGTAAAATATAAAAGGTCATAACTGTCCTTTTTCACCGTAAAACACATACGCACGCTTTTCCGTGCTTTCTATCGAAAACATGATTTTCAAAGTTATCGGGATTCAAATCAATTATTTTATGATTTATGGAAAATTAAAATATTTATTTTCCAAATCAACACTCCCGTCCTGTGTTTTCTTTGTAAACACATGCAGAGACCTTTTAGTCTCAAAACACTGTTTTCCACCTTTAATTACCTTTATGGAATTTTCTATAAACACTTATTTTCACAATTGAACCCATAAAGGTTATTTATGAAAATCAAGTGAATATTTGAAGAAATATTATTAAAATATTCACTTTGGTCCTTTTCGTTTTTCACCTCGTTTCACGTGAAATATCACCTATCGGGATAAATTTAGGTGATTTCCTTTTTCACCATTTTCAAAAACATGAATAATTTAAAATTAAATATCAATATATTCATGTTTTATGAAAACTAATCGATTTCTCGATTTTCGTTGTTGGAAATTGTTTCTCGAAATGAAAAATAATTTATTATGATTTTTGGTAATTTTTTCCAATAATTTTCGGCAGTATAACGGCTGCCGATTGACTAGCCTCCTGCACAAAAAATACAGTTTAAATCTCAACCGATAAATCACCACAATTTTCCAACCAATCATTATCAATAGCATTTATAAAATTAAATGCATAATTTAAAACATGTGTGCCAAATATCCTTACAGGCTGCACATGTCTCCCTTACCTATTTCGGGTCGACGATTGACTCTCGAAGGTTGCGCCCGTGTTCACCTCACCCGATTCCATCAGCTCGGTCATCGAGGAAATTTTCTAGAAATTAAATTCTAAATTTTAGAATTTTTTCATAATTATTTAAATAACTAAATTATTTAAATAATTTAACACTTTTCGGGATTTCTTACCGATTTTCATAATTCCCGGGATTTTTCGTAATTTCCGAATTCTCCAAATTCCGAAAATTTCCTTTTTCTTTCTCTTTTTCTCTTTTTCTTTCTTTCCTTTCTTTTCTTTTCTTTTTTTTTTCTTTCTTTCTTTTCTTTTTTTTTCTTTTTCCTTTTCTTTTTCCTTTCCCTTTTTTCCTTTCCCTGGCCGGACCCATCAGACCGGTTAGACTGGTTCACTGCCGGTTCTTCTCCGGCGACCGGTTCTCCGGCGGTTCGGTGGCTCCTCAGCTGGCCGACTTCAAGGCGAAGCTGCCGGTGGCCTCCGTTCGGCCTGGATCGACGGCACGGCGGCGGATCTACTCAGTTTCTGGCTCGATTTTCTCCTCCTCCGTTCGGCCTTCCTCCGCCGTCGTTGGCCTCACCGGTGGCTCTCTTCTCCTTCCCTTTACCTCCGCCGAGGTCGAGGTGGCTGTGGCAATGCCAAGACCGGCCGGCACCGTCGTTTTCTTCTTCCCCTTTCTCTTTCGGTTTTCGCCGGTTCCGCCTTCTGTTTTCTTCCTTTCTTCCGCCATCGGTGGCTTCCTTCATTTTCTCTTTGGCCGGCGACGACGTCTCTCCTCTTCTCTCTTCCTCACCTGGCCGGCTGACGGTGGCCTTCTTTTCCTTTTTTTTTTATTTTATTTTTATTATATATTATATTTATAATTTACTTTATAAATATAATATTAATATTTTATTATAAAGTACATACTATATAATATAATATTATATAGATATATATATTAATATTATATTACAACATATATATACATATAATTTAAATTAACTACAATATACATTTTATATGTATATATATATATACATATCTATACACAAAATATAAATCACTAATTTGTATTTCCTTTGTATACATATTCATATATTATATTCTTTTCTCATTTTCTTTTTTAATTTGGATTTTAATTTATCTAAATTAAATTTCCTCTTTAATTATTTTCCATAATTCCACCCTTAATCTTATTTCCAATTTGATTTTCCTTCACACTAATTTTCCGATCTATCACTTCCTCAATTCTCGGAATATTCCACCATATTCTAATCTCTAACGATATTTCTATTTTCTTTAATATTAATTTCCAATATTACTAATTTTCAATAAATGAAAAATTTTACGGTTATCACAGAAAAAATATAGGGTCGCTAGGAGTTTAGAATCTTTCTTATTTCTTTTAATATACCGTGGAATTACTGAACCTAGAGATTGACTTTTGTTTAAATAGGAAGAAAAAATTACTACTTTGTGACCTTTTTCAACGGTGAATAACTGTGACTGCTAATGAGATTCGTATAATGAAATGAAATGAAAAAAAACAAATGATTTGTCGGGGAATCACTGAAGTCATTTCTGTGCTGAGCTACTGTAGATTCCAATAACTGAGGCAGTACCAGTCCTTTCTAATGTTACTTTTGCAATATTTAAATGGAATTTTGTTTTTCTGTCTTAGTTCCTTTGATTTTGTGTCTCTGTATTTTACTAGTGGGATATGGACCCTAATATATCGGCAGATATGGACCATTACTGGATTGAAGTAGAGTGGGCTGCAGAAATTTATGAGAAATGTTTGTGATATTTTTTTGTATTTGACCAGTTTTTTGTTTTCTTGTTTTGTGATTGTTGCTTATTTGTGATTATATTTTTACTTGTGCATTCTCGTTCTCATCCCCTTAACAAGTTGTATATTTGAAATTATAGATAGGATTGTAAAGGTTCCCAAGCTATTTCTTTGTCATTTTTGTAGAGAGAATAATGTAGTTTTTGATGATTTTTGGATGGAATGCATGTGGAGTCTGAACTTGGGACTTGGTTGCTTTGCCATTGTGCTGAGCATTTTGTTAATAGCTATTTTGTTATGCTTGTCTTTACACATAAACTGTGCTATTTTGCTAATTCTAATAATTGCGCTTTTTTTACTGTTTTGTGGTTGCAGAGTGGATGTTGTGATCTCTGTTATATGGCAACTTTTGTTAAAGAAAGAAAGAGCAACTTTTAGATGTAAAAGCTCTAGTGTTCTGTAACTTTAACTTTGTTCTTTCTTTTTTCTTATATAAGTATTCTGTAAAAGCTTAGATGTAAAAGCTCAAGTATTCTGTAACTTTACATTACGCTTATTTTATATATGAGCAAGCTGATCAACAGTTTATGACTCTCATATGATTTGAAGAAGTCTATTTTACATTCTTAATAATTGACAACTCTTAATAATGAAGGCAAAAGTTTATAGTTTCATCATTCCCTTTTGTTTTTTTCTAAAAATAATTAAAATATTTTCTAAAAATATAATTAAAAATCATTAAATGTATTCAAATTGAAAAAATATAAAATATAATTATATAATTAAAGTTTAAAAAAAATATAACTTAGCGGCGTTTTTATTGTAAAATGCCTCTAAGTTATAAATTAGCAGCATTTTTACAGAGAACAAAAATGCCGCTAATTTTGGGGTGATTATAAACTGCAACTTAGCGGCATTTTTTCATAAAAACGTCGCTATTTTTCCTGACATTAGAAAACCCGGCGTTTTTTTCGGCGTTTTTCACTAGTGCTGCGAAATTTTAGTGGCATTTATAAACGCCGTTAAAAGTAGATTTTGCTGTAGTGAAACGATTTTTTTTATACTATGAGATTGATAATTTTGGATCAAAATATTCATATTTAAACTAATGAAATAATCTTGAATTAAGGTTAAAATGAAATACCGAAATAAAATTTACTCGTTTTAAAAAGTTAGGTAACTATAAAAATATTTTAATTTTTACCGTTTAATTTTTTTAAATAATCAAGAAAATTTTATTATACTACAAATAGAGTGCGACTATTACTCTAGTTAAACATTAAAAGTTGCTCGATAAAAAATACAGTAAGAAATTTTGCCTGTCTTCCACTTCCATCTTATGAGCAAAACAAAGCCAATCAATATATATATTTTAATTTCTATATTGTTCTCTTTACCAAGAATATCACTTACATTATAAGAGTAAAATTGCGAGGGGAAATAAGTATATTCTTTATCAACCCCTTTTATAATTAAGGATTTATATATGATGCACTGACAGTGTATAGTTTCTATACACTGTCAATGCACCAGAGGTTGATACCTCATCAATAGGCCTTTATATGCAAATATAAATAAATTTTTTTTATTTGCCCATAAGGGCCTATTGATGAGGTGTCAACCTCAGGTGCATTGACAGTATATAGAAACTATACACTATCAGTGCATCATATACAAACCCTATAATTAAATATGTAAATGACATAATGTTCAAAACATATAGAACCAAATTTTTACGCCAAACTTGGCTTTTAAGTTTTAACCACAATTTCTTTAAGGCAATTAAGTGAACAAAACTGTTATCATACAATACACAACAAAAACGCCATGGCATCAGTCTATAGAAGGGCATTTCTTAAGCGGGTCGCTCAACAATGCTAGAAAATTCGCATAAGAATAGTTAGCAATGGCAAAGGCAATGAAGAATTTTCATTGACATTGATCTTAATGCAAAACAATATTAAGGCAAGATGTCTGACAGCATTTAATCATATCATAGTTCACAAATATGCATGCAAAGTAACATCGTAATTATTTTCCAGATAATCACCCTTTAGAGATAAAGCAATTTAAAGAAATTTGCAATGTGTGTGTCTGTGTTATTATAAAAGCTAGCGAAAAGAATCAAATAAACTGGTAAAGGGGCATATTGTTGCTCCAATTAGAGAAAAAACAAACTACAGCAAAGAAGCTTCGATATCATAAACAGTAGAAAAAATGTAATCAATAAATTCTGAGCACATAAAAGAAATTGATCATGAGACATGAGTCCAGCTTAGAGATTTGAAAAGCATAATCAGTCACATGGTTTATCACAAAAGCTAATGCCAAAGCAAAGTTTAAAATTTTCTTTCCAAAAATTGATATAACAAGACAATTGTTACTAAATCCTAGAGGCATTCTTAGAACTATGTTCCCTTTTTGTTCTTTTTTCCTTGATGGGAATAAAACCTAATGTCACATTTTGTATATACAGTATTTCACATTTTTTCACACATTTCATAAGGGTTTGGCTGTCTGCGATGCCTTTATTTCTCACTTTAATAACAATGTACAGTAAATAACCATAATTTAATTTAATTTACATAAGTAACAATATTTACATAACAGTTTTTGTTTAAACATTTACATCCCATGTTTATAATTACAACATTGTAGTACTGTAAGAGTAAGTCTGAACATATAAAGGAAAGCGATTATACCTCCAAGATCTACACTAGCTGCCTCGGGGTACTCAAAACGCAACCAAAATTCTCGGATGATATATCACGCACTCACTGAAACTAATCTAGAGAGATAAAATAAAGGGGTGAGCAAACCACGGCTCAATAAAGGAGTTGTATGCATATCTTGATATTGCAAAATCTATATGCAATAAAATCCTTTATTTTCCTATCGGTACACTAGGGACCCTAATAGGAATGATACTATAGTCGGCTAGGGATCCGGATGGAGTAAGGAAGGTATTTTGAAATACTTGTATTGTCCCGTCACCTAGAAGCGACTATAAGGAGTAGAAATTTAAGTTGATATGAAACTCATTCAATAACTCACTATATATAAATGTTTCACATAAATTAATGTAATAAACAATTAAAATCACATAACTCATCATTTTGAAAATAATTTAATTTTCACAATTAAAATCATCACTTTCACAAATAGCTAAATCACAGTAACAGTATGATATATAGTTCAATATGATAACAGTTCAGTGATAAGAACACTTCAGTAACCAGTTTCAGAAACAGTACAGTTCAGTAACATATCACAATGATCGATAATAACAGTGGAGACCAGGCAACACCCAAATTATATCATGCTATAATCCTTGTTGGGAACAGTAACATTAATCAGTAAGATCTATTGCCATAGTCTATAAACGTCCTCAGTCGTATACTGATTAGATGTCAACCAGGACTCTGAAGGTAGAATCAGTACCAACAGCTTCACACAGTAACAATACAGTAATACACATGAGCATGATACGGGGCCTAACAGTCTCAAAACAGTGTTCAAACAGTGATATCACCTTTATGGAAATCATTAAATTAGGTAAAACCTTCAGTCAGTCCATAAAGGAAAATTAACAAAATAGTGAATATTATACTGAAAATAATTTATAAAATATTCACTATTCAACACTTAACTTTATAAACCATGTCATAACGTATTAAGCTTTTGGAGAAAAACCTAATAGCTAGACACAAATATCAAGGAGTCGCCACCAACCATTCTACCTAGGTGTGATTGGTCACCTATTTAAACTAAGGATAAGGCTTGGTCTGCGTTCAAAGATACTAGGGTTCGGGAGTACGGTTACGTGTGAGGAAGGATTAGCACCCTCACAACGCCCATCCTAAAATGGTACCGCTTAGTTTTAGGTCATTTGCTAAATTTGCTTATGTTGATCTTTAATCTCGATATAATTATTATTGAAAAATATTTCTAAGTGTCCTCCATTAAGCTGGTGGGACAACTCAAAAATCTTTCTCACCTCAGGAGTATTCAAGTAGTACTATGCGACTTGCTTGAAGAGGCTCTGTCGTCGGATTCATTTTAATATTTTATGAGAAATTTCTAACTTTGACTCCTTCTACCCAACTTATTCTTACCATTCTATTATTTATAAATTCTTAATTTTATTTGTTTATTTTTATGCGAAAAATGAATATGAATTATTTTTATCAAAAATTCCTTTTAGATCTTCCATTAAGCTGGTGAGATCCAAAAGAAATTTTCTTACCTAAAGATTTCCAAATCATTACTTAAGCGTAATCTACTTGGAATCTCATCATAGGAATAATCAATATTCATTCTCAATAACTCTTATTTTTTCATTGCCTTATTTTATTATTTCATTAGATTTTATTACCATTTATTATTGTTGTTGTATTATTATAGCGAACACGAATCATTAAAATTTTTATCTTCTTAATAATATTTTTAGATGAAAATCACCTATTTTATAATTTTAAAAAATGGATAAAAATCACTTATTATTGAAAACTATCTCTAGGCCATCCATTAAGCTGGTGAGGCCTTAAAAATAATCTTCTCACCTAGAAAGTTTCAAGAAAAATCACTTATGCGTAATTCTCTCGATATTTCATCATTGGAGTAATTCGTATTCACCTTCACTATAATTTCATATCTAATTTTATTTATCCCATTTCTTATTATTATTTCTATTGTATTATCATGGATCATTAATATCGTTTCTAATTTTTATAACTAATTATTCTTGCTCTAATATACTAATTATTCATACTTGAATTTTTTTTTTAAAAAAAATGAATATAAATTACTTTTTATTGAAGAGCCTATTTAGACCTTCCATTAAGCTGGTGAGGCCTTGAATAGAACTTTCTCATCTAGAAATCTTTAAGAAAATTACTTAAGCGTAATCCTCTTAATATTTCATCATCGAAGCAAATTATATTCATCTCCATTATCATTTTAATATCTAGCTCTAGTTATTTTATTCATTTCCTTCCTTGTTTTATTCTTTACTACTATTGTTTTTATCATATCATTAATAATCATTAATATCTTTCCTAATTGTTTTTATTGTAATTTTATAATAAATTTATTAAAAAAAATGAATATGAATTATTTGTCATCAAAAATCATATTTAGACCCTCCATTAAGCTGTTGAGGCCTTGGATAGAATTTTTCTCACCTCAAGATCTCTAAAAGTATTACTTAAGCGTAATCTTTTTAGAGTTCCATCGTCGGAATATTTATATTCGTATTTATTATTATTTTTAAAATATTTTATTTCTAAATATTAATTTTTATGACTCTTAATTTCTAACTTGATTATTAATTCTTTTAATTGTAACTAATCTTACTTAATTCTTATTTCAATTTTTTAATAATTTTGAGTTTTAAATATCGGAAATGACTTTTTAAATCTTCCATCAAGCTGGTAAGACTTAAAAAGGACCTCCTCACCTCAAGATTTCCGAGAATATTACTCGATCGCAATCTCCTCGGAGTTCCGTCGTCGGATTGATTATATTATTTTATATTTAAAATGTTTATTATTATGTTCCTCTAAGACATTGCAATTCTAAACTACATAATCAAATTTTGACAATGTTTTAACCATACACTAAATTAAGCATATCATACAAATTCTATTCGAAGTCTTAAAAAAAAATAAAAATAAAAATAAAAATAAAGGAAAAAAAATAAATAAATACAAATAATGATAAAAAAAATACAAATAGTAAACAATAAATAAAAAAAAATCGTACCAATTATATCAAATCATGTTAATTAAATTAAATCATGCTGGTTAAATTGAAACTTTACATAATCAAATCAATAAATAATAAAATAAAATAAAATAAAACAAATATGTCAATTTATATTCACAAACTACATTAATTAAATATCATGCATCAAATTAAATCTATCAAATTAATTACTTAAATCATTTTATTGTATAATTTTGTTAATTAAATTACTGTATTAATTACAAATGTACAGAAAAATTATCAACAGAAAATAAACAAATAAATAAATAAATAAATAAAATAAAACAAAGTAACATAAAATAAATAAATAAAACAAATTTAAAAGAATGGAAAATAGAAAATCCTCGGAAAATAGAAAATAAAACCTTGCGATCGGGTTGGGTCGGACGCGGGTCGGACGGGTCAACGCGCGGGTCGGCACGCGGGTTAAGCACTCCAAAACGATGCCGTTTTGAAGCAGTATTTAAGCTCCTTTTCCGAGTTTTTCGGACAAAAAACCCAGCCTTCCAAAAAAAAACTCCAAAAAACTCTCTCAACCCGTGCGATTCCCGGCGGCCGGAAACTTCAAGCGGTTGCAGGAAAACACAAAAAGTCACCGGAAAATTCAAGATTTTCCAGATTCCGGCGACTCTACCACCTTATTCGCCAGATCTCGGCTTGAAAAAAAATTCCAGAAATACTCCTCTCCTCTCCCTGAAACCAGATCTAGAATCCTAGTCACCAAATCTCCGCAAGCTCCAGATCTGAAACCCCCCAAACCAAAAACCTCAAAATCCCTCTACCCTAAACAGAATCCCACTGTTATATTTTGATTCTGTTTTGTTGTTTCTCTCTATGTGTTTTTCTCTGTGTTTGCTGTGTTTCTGTTGTGAATCCTCCCCCCCCCCCTCCGTTGTGTGTTTGTCTCCTTTTATTAGTGTTAGATCTTAGTGTTTTGGAAGGTCCGAAATCGGATCTCAGATCTGATTGTGATATGGTCTTTAATGCTTGATTCTGTTTTTGGTCTTGATTTTCATGCAGATTCGAGATTTACGTGACTTGCCAATTCTTTCCTTTTTGTGTTTCCGGCGGCTAGGTTGGATTTAGGGTTAGGGTTTCATATTAGGGCTTGGGGCTCTCTTTAGGGTTTGGGGTTTCGGTGAGGGTTTCAGTGAGGGTTTGGGGTTTCAGAGAGGGTTCAGGGTTAGGGTTCGGTAGGGTTTCATTTTTTTGTTTTGTTTTATTTTTTATTTTTTTTATTTTTTAATTTTTTATCAAAATAAATAAATGAATAAATAAAATAAAAAAATAAAATAAAATAAAATAAAATAAAATAAAAAATAAAAATAAAATAAAAATAAAAATAAAAATAAAAATAAAAAATACAAATACAAATAAAAATAAAAAAATAAAAAGAAATAAAAAATAAAAATAAAAACAAAATAAAATAAAAATCAATTATTCAAACATGGGTTTAATTCACTTTTTATTTTTAAAATACACGTCGAGTGATTCGAGATTCACAATCCCGAACAAAATTGGTGTCTACAGTTGCCCCTTTTTGTACATTTGCTATGAAATAGTAATTGTGCAAAAATATAGACATCCATTTTGTCTGCATATATTTTATTATTTTTTCTTTCTTTTCAAAAATTTTTTATTTATTTTTTTTGTTTTGTTCTCCCCCTTTTTTTTTCTTTCACCTAAAGTGCTCCTTCAACTAGGAAGGCCCTGAGACCCCTTTTTTTTTTTTTTAGAATTTTTCATCTCTAGAATGCTCTTTCGACTAGGAAAGCCCTGAAACTTTAAAATTTCTCATCTAAAATGCTCCTTCGACTAGGAAGGCCCTGAAACTTTAAAACTTTTCTCATCTGAAAGTGCTCCTTCGACTAGGAAGGCCCTGAAACTTTAAATTTCTTCTCATCTGAAAGTGCTCCTTCGACTAGGAAGGCCCTGAAACTTTAAAATTTTCTCATCTCCAAAATGCTCCTTCGACTAGGAAGGCCCTGAAACTTTAAAACTTTTCTCATCTGAAAGTGCTCCTTCGACTAGGAAGGCCCTGAAACTTTAAATTTCTTCTCATCTGAAAGTGCTCCTTCGACTAGGAAGGCCCTGAAACTTTAAAATTTTCTCATCTCCAAAATGCTCCTTCGACTAGGAAGGCCCTGGAACTTTAAATTTTCTCATCTCTAAAATACTCCTTCGACTAGGAAGGCCCTGAAACTTTAAATTTCTCCTCTCTAAAATGCTCCTTCGACTAGGAAGGCCCTGAAACTTTAAATTTTCTCATCTCCAAAATGCTCCTTCGACTAGGAAGGCCCTGAAACTTTAAATTTTCTCATCTCTTAAATGCTCCTTCGACTAGGAAGGCCCTGGAACTTTAAATTTTCTCATCTCGTAAATGCTCCTTCGACTAGGAAGGCCCTGAAACTTTAAATTTCTCATCTCTTAAAAATGTCTTTCTTTTTGAAATGAATGGGATGCATGCTAAAAATAATTTCATTATAATTGTGACAACAAAGGCTCAAAACCCCTTTTTTTTTTGGACCAATCTTGTCTTTAAACCAGTTAGCGACTTTCTCATATCATCACCTTCAATCTTCATTCTTCCCCTTTTTTGTTTTTAAGCAGCGAGTGTATTCGACTTAGTTTACCAATCTTCTGATATTCCACTATATTTCTGTCCCTCTTCTTTCTCCTTTTAAAGCAATGCAATTATCTTTTTCTCTCATTTAAAAAAAAAATGTTTGCCAATCGTCTATTTATTTCCGTCCTAATAATATGACTAACTGTGAAATCCCTAAATTTCTGTAACTTTCCCATGTTTGTACAGTTTTCCAACTTGAATTAATGAAATAAATATGAAATTCTGATATATATATGAAGCATGGGACATAAAGGGAATTAAGGCAATTGATGGTCAAACAATCAAAGGTCAAAGAGTCAAAGGAGGTGGTCAATGGCTGAGATGATGAACATGCATTAATGGGCATTAAATGGAATTGTATGACTCATCATCATCTCTACCAGCCAAGGTCGGCAGTCCCATTTCCCCATCACTCTCGTTGCTTCCATATTTTCCTCTAAGTGTCCAAGCTTCTCACCTTGACAAACCACCATTTCAGGTCATCGATTCGTTAAGCTCCTCTAAAGAAAAACGATCCTTGTTAATAGCTTAACCTATGCCTTTAATATGAGAGAGTGAATCCAAGTGATTAAGTAGATCTCAAAATCCAAAGATTTGGTAAATTGCAAAGGTAAGCAAGTTAGAAGGTTTTAGTTGATTTTATTGAGGGTTTGGTATTGTATGGAGTTGGTAGAATAGGTTTATTGAAGTTTAAATTGTCATGATGATTTCAGCTTGAAGAAGTGGAAAAGGACAAGTGTAGATTGGCTACCAAGCTTGTGGATTTATCTCAATTGAGGTAAGGAATTTATGTAACGGACGTAGGGTGACTATGTCCGCATGTTTTAGTATGTTTTGGTGTGATTTGGAAAGAAGTACAGCTGTTTTAATTTCAGGAAAAAGGGTACCATTTGGGTCCTACTCCTAGTACCAATTAGGCTAGGAGCAGCCGACTGCCTTAAGTAGCAGCCGACTGCCTAGAGACATCAAAAACGCCGTTTTTCGAAAATCGATGCAAACCAGTCGACTGCCATGGGAGCCAGTCGACTGCCATTTTTCCAGAAATCATTCTGTTTCAAACCAGTCGACTGCTATGGTGGACAGTCGACTGCTTTTATTTGGAAAACATTCTGTTTCAAAACCAGCCGACTGCCAAGGGGGCCAGTCGACTGCTAATTCTCGGGAAACATTCTGTTTCAAAACCAGTCGACTGCCATTTGAGGCCAGTCGACTGCCCTATTTGTATTTTGAAAAATATAATAATTGAATTTCAAAAGGGAAAGAAATTCAATAAGGCAAAACATGAGGTAGCAGCCGATATTCATACTTGTTTTAAAACCTATATGAACAAGGTTTTGGAGACTATAAATCTCTCAAAAGAGCATGCACATTATTTGTTACTTGTATTTGACTGAGGAGCACTAGTCCAGCCCTCAGACCCGCAGTACGGCACCTGACTAGTGAAACTGTGGGCTATAGACAATGGCCATGAGTCTTTATTTGATTCGGCTTTGGGGAGGATCCCTGGCCCATACGTGGGTACGCCATTTATTTGATATCTCTCAGGATTATCCCTAACGGGATATATTTGCGGTATCCTTATGAGATTTATATATTGGATTATCCCTTACGGGATATATTTGCTGTATCCAGTATGGATTATCCCTCACGGGATATATTTGCTGTATCCATCATCTCTATTGGATTATCCTTTACAGGATATATTTGTGGTATCCATTATGAGAACTATTTGGTGCATGGTCCTAATTGATATGAATTGTCTCCCATTTATTCCAAAGTATATGAAACTATTTGTATTTGAATATTTGATTTCACGTGATTTGAGATCCGTGGAAATACTTGAAAGCATGATTTACTTGTTTTTGATATATTTGAAAGAAATATAAGCGCTATGCTTTATAATGATTTTACATGACATTATAGAGCCAAGCAGGAAAACTGCATATAGTGATATAGTACGCTCTTTTACATAAGTTTCTTACTGAGCGTAAACTCACTCCTTTACAACTATTTTTCATACAGATTACTTGAAGTAATTCTGCTCCGGATAGAGGAGCTCATTTCGAGATTTTTGAGATACCTTCGAGGCACGCTTCCTACTTATCCTTTGAAGGTATATTTAGTCGGCCGTTACTTCGGCTAATGTACAGTACAATACTACAGTTTGGTATATGTTGGGGATTAGGGTGTATGAATATTTGAGATCCTGATGTATATGGCACATGTTTATAAATGAAAATTTTTATGCATGTGAAAATGAATATTATACTCTGATAGAAATGCCTAAAGCATAAGAGTAAGGGAGATTGACATCGGATAAACTAGTCGATTTATTTGTTATTTGAGTTAAAAGTTAGTTGTTATTTGGTTAGTGACGAGGATGTCACAGATTGGTATCAGAGCAGATTCGACTGAAGCTTATCGATGTCAATTAGCTAGAAGTAGAGTAATTCCCCAATGTACTGTACTAGCTTACTTGATTTTGAGGAGTATAACGGCTCAAGGTTATACTAAATGATGTTATTTGATTATGATCTTAACAGAATGAGTACTCGAAGGAGGGGTACTAGACGAGGACGAGGAAGAGGACGGGGTCACACTGAAGAGCCCCCAGTTCCGTCTCCTCATCCATCTCCACCGCATAGCCCGAATACGAGGCTAGCTAAAATGGAGAAACATATGGAAAACATGTCCGCAATGTTCACCCAGTTTATGGCTAAATTTCCTGACGTGGCCGCTAGTGCACCGGCAGTTACCCCTACAGTACCTCCTACTCCGGTGGTACAACCTCCACCAGTTTCAGCTAATGAGAGGCGAGATCCTACAGCTTACTGCAGTGTGGCATTAATAAAGGAGTTTAAGAAGCTGGATCCGCCAAAGTTCAAAGGGGACAGTGATCCAGTAGCTGCGGAGAACTGGATGAAAGCGGTTACTAAGTCATTCGGATACATGGCTTGTACTGAGAAAGAGAAGGTGGGATTAGCCGCCTATTTGCTAGTGGATGAGGCCGAGCCATGGTGGCAGGCTACTCAGACAGTATTAGAGGCTAAGTATACTGAAGTGACGTGGGATAGATTTGTGGAAGCTTTTAATGAACAATATGTTCCACGTACTGCTCAGAGGAGATTACAAGTAGAGTTCTTGAACTTGACTCAAGGAAGTATGACGGTTAGCCAGTATGAGTCGAAGTTCATTACACTGAGCAGGTTTGATCCTGAAGTATTGAGAAGAGAGGATCACAAGACCTACAGATTCATGGAGGGATTGAGACCTTCCATTAGGTCTAAGCTATACCCGTTGGACATCACTACCTATGGAGAGGCAGTCCGTAAGGCTCAACTATGTGAGCAGGACTATGAGTTTCATCAGGCAGACTTCCGAGCAAGGAATAAGGGTAAAGAACCTATGAAGCGGAAGTCAGATGAGAAGGCCTCGAGGGATAGATATCCATCTAGGAGGAATAGGCCTTATGATAAAGCCTCAATAGGTAAGCAAGTTTATTATAAGAAAATAAATTGTCTTCATTTAATGGTTATATGGAATTATGTTAAATAGGAGTTATGGTGATTATGATGTAAGAACTCCTAGATCCACCGGGATCAAAATAGGTGATGAAAGATCACAACATCCAGTTGGTAGTACCACTAGCTCACCGAGGAGTACGATGCTGAGGTGTGTGCAATGCGGGAAATTCCATGGAGCACAGCCTTGTCGGTTGGCGAGTGGGGCGTGTTATTGGTGTGGTGAACAGGGACATAGAATCAAAGATTGTCCCAAGATAAATCAGAGGGCACCTGAAGAGTCAGAAAAGACCCCTCAACCGCAATCTAAGACCACACAACCCCAGCGTAAGGCCACAGCGGCAGAGAAAGGAAAGGCACCCGTGACTCAGGGACGGGTATTTGCTATTGACAAGGAGTCCGCTGATGCTTCATCGAAGATGATTCAGGGTAAGATTTACCTAAATGATACATATGTCCTTGCTTTATTTGATCCAGGCTCTACGCACTCTTTTATTTCCCCTATGGCTACTAGGAGATTAAATGTTGAGCCTGAGCAGTTAGGAAGATTGCTACAAATAATTACTCCATTTAGGGAATCTCAGATGACGGACATAGTGTATCGTAATTGTAAGCTACGGGTAGGAGAAAAAGAGTCGATAGCTGACCTAATCCTATTAAATATGTCTGGATTTGATGTTATATTAGGAATGGATTGGTTAGCTGAGAATCATGTGATGATAGATTGTCATGCTAAGAGTGTGATTTTCTCCTCCCCCGTAAACTATGTTGTAAATTTTGCAAATAGGTAATGCAAAAGCATAATTATTTGCTTGGTTTAATTGAGATTTAATTGATAGAACATATTTGTGATGTGAAGGGTTTGTAGCACACGTGGCAGACGTAGATCAGAAACGTCCCACACTTCATGAAATTCCAGTAGTTAAGGAATTTTCCGAGGTATTTCCGGATGATCTTCCAGGACTTCCTCCGGATAGAGAAGTAGAGTTCACTATAGAATTGGTGCCGGGGACTGAGCCTATATCAAGAGCTCCTTACCGGATGGCTTTGGTAGAATTGGAAGAACTTAAGAAGCAACTTCAGGAGTTACTAGACAAGGGATTCATACGACCCAGCGTATCCCCTTGGGGTGCTCCTGTGCTTTTTGTCAAAAAGAAGGACGGTAGTATGAGGTTGTGCATCGACTACCGGTGGTTGAATAAAGTGACGATCAAGAACAAGTATCCTCTTCCAAGAATAGATGACCTCTTTGATCAGCTAACAGGTGCACAAGTCTTTTCCAAGATAGACTTGAGATCGGGATATCATCAGTTGAAGATCCGAGATGAAGATATCCCTAAGACTGCATTCAGGACACGGTATGGCCATTATGAATTCTTGGTGATGCCGTTTGGGTTAACCAATGCACCCGCAGCATTCATGAACTTAATGAATGATGTGTTTAAGCAATACTTGGATCAGTTTGTCATTGTTTTTATCGATGACATCTTGGTGTACTCGAGGTCATGGGAAGAACATGAGCAGCATTTGAGGATTGTTTTGGAGACCCTCAGAGATCGAGGACTGTATGCCAAGCTAAGTAAATGTGAGTTTTGGCTTGATAATATCTCCTTTTTAGGTCATGTGATCAATAAAGATGGAGTTTCAGTTGATCCATCAAAGATTGAAGCGGTGGTCCAATGGGAAAGACCGAAGACGGTAACGGAGATTAGGAGTTTCTTGGGTTTAGCTGGCTACTATAGAAGATTTGTAGAGGGTTTCTCGAAGCTAGCTGCTCCATTGACAAGACTGACGCGCAAAGAGGTAAAGTATGAATGGAATGAAGCTTGTGAGCAAAGTTTCCAAGAGTTGAAGCATAGGCTGACGACTGCACCTATCCTCACCATTCCTAGTGGTTCAGGTGGATTTGCAGTGTATAGTGATGCCTCAGGGCAAGGTTTGGGATGCGTATTAATGCAGCATGATAAGGTAGTAGCCTATGGTTCCAGACAATTGAAGGACCATGAGAAGAACTACCCGACTCATGATTTGGAGTTAGCTGCAGTAGTGTTTGCCCTGAAGATATGGAGGCATTACTTGTATGGTGAGAGATTTCAGATTTTTACAGATCACAAAAGTCTGAAATATTTGTTCTCCCAGAAGGAGTTGAACATGAGGCAAAGAAGGTGGCTAGAGCTTCTGAAGGATTATGATTGTGAGATCATGTACCACCCGGGGAAAGCAAATGTGGTGGCGGATGCTCTGAGCCGGAAGCATATTAGCATGGTGTCTTATATGATGATAAAAGAGCATGAACTAATTGAGCAATTCACAAGTCTCAACCTTAACGTTATGCCTAATGAGCAATTTGGAATGATAGCTAGTTTAAGAGTTGAGCCAGAGTTGATGGATAGAATCCGGGTTGCTCAAAGAGAGGATACTCAGTGTATTGAGCTATGGATGAGATTCAATCGGGTATGACCTCAGAATTCCATATGGGTAAAGATGAGATGTTGAGGTTTAATAACCGTATATGTGTTCCTAAGGATAATGAATTAAGGAAGTTGATCCTAACAGAAGCACATTCCACTAGGTACACATTACACCCGGGAAGCACGAAGATGTATCACAATCTTCGCAAGGTGTATTGGTGGACTGGCATGAAGAGAGACATAGCTGAGTTTGTAGCAAAATGTCTGACGTGCCAGCAAGTTAAAGTAGAGCACCAGAGACCGGCAGGATTGTTACATCCTTTACCTATACCTATGTGGAAATGGGAACACATTACGATGGATTTCATTATGGGATTGCCCAAGACCAAGAGAAATCATGATGGTATTTGGGTGATAGTAGATAGATTGACGAAGTCAGCTCACTTCCTACCTATGAAGTCTACAGATACACTTAGCGCTTTGGCAGACTTATACGTGAGAGAAGTCGTCAGACTACATGGTGTTCCAGTGAGCATCACATCGGATAGAGATTCCAGGTTTACTTCTCACTTTTGGGAACATTTTCAGGAAGCCATGGGATCTCAGCTGAATTTTAGCACAGCTTTTCATCCGCAGACTGATGGGCAGTCCGAGCGCACTATTCAGACGCTCGAGGATATGTTGAGAGCATGTGCTTTGGATTTTAAAGGCTCATGGGACGACCATCTGCCATTGGCTGAGTTTGCTTATAATAATAGCTATCATACAAGCATCGGGATGGCACCATATGAGGCTTTGTATGGAAGACGGTGTCGATCACCGATTGGGTGGGAAGAAGTAGGCGAGCGCAAGTTGTTGGCTCCAGATTTAGTCGAGCAAGCTTCTGAGAATGTTAAACTGATTTGTCAAAGACTTAAGACAGCTCAGAATCGACAAAAGAGCTATGCAGATGTTCGACGGAGGCCACTTGAGTTTTTGGTTGGAGATTATGTGTTTTTGAAAGTCTCTCCATCCAAAGGGATTATGAGATTTGGCCGACGAGGTAAGTTAAGTCCTCGTTATATCGGACCATTTGAGATCCTAGATCGTGTTGGAGATGTAGCCTATAGATTGGCATTGCCTCCGGAGTTATATGGAGTACACAATGTATTTCATGTATCAATGCTTTGGAAGTATAATCCGGATCCATCTCATGTTATTGAATATGAACCCTTAGAGATTCAAGAAGACATGAGTTATGTGGAGAAACCGATTCGGATTTTGGATAGGAAAGATAAGGTGTTGAGGTCAAAGACGATTCCATTGGTTAAAGTTCTCTGGCAACCCATACTACAGAAGAAGCTACTTGGGAACTAGAAAACTTGATGAGAGAGAGATATCCGGAATTGTTTGAGACATAACCTTACTTGAATTTGGAGGACCAAATTCTCTAAGGTGGGGAGAATGTGAAATCCCTAAATTTCTGTAACTTTCCCATGTTTGTACAGTTTTCCAGCTTGAATTAATGAAATAAATATGAAATTCTGATATATATATATATATATGAAGCATGGGACATAAAGGGAATTAAGGCAATTGATGGTCAAACAATCAAAGGTCAAAGAGTCAAAGGAGGTGGTCAATGGCTGAGATGATGAACATGCATTAATGGGCATTAAATGGAATTGTATGACTCATCATCATCTCTACCAGCCAAGGTCGGCAGTCCCATTTCCCCATCACTCTCGTTGCTTCCATATTTTCCTCTAAGTGTCCAAGCTTCTCACCTTGACAAACCACCATTTCAAGTCATCGATTCGTTAAGCTCCTCTAAAGAAAAACGATCCTTGTTAATAGCTTAACCTATGCCTTTAATATGAGAGAGTGAATCCAAGTGATTAAGTAGATCTCAAAATCCAAAGATTTGGTAAATTGCAAAGGTAAGCAAGTTAGAAGGTTTTAGTTGATTTTATTGAGGGTTTGGTATTGTATGGAGTTGGTAGAATAGGTTTATTGAAGTTTAAATTGTCATGATGATTTCAGCTTGAAGAAGTGGAAAAGGACAAGTGTAGATTGGCTACCAAGCTTGTGGATTTATCTCAATTGAGGTAAGGAATTTATGTAACGGACGTAGGGTGACTATGTCCGCATGTTTTAGTATGTTTTGGTGTGATTTGGAAAGAAGTACAGCTGTTTTAATTTCAGGAAAAAGGGTACCATTTGGGTCCTACTCCTAGTACCAATTAGGCTAGGAGCAGCCGACTGCCTTAAGTAGCAGCCGACTGCCTAGAGACATCAAAAACGCCGTTTTTCGAAAATCGATGCAAACCAGTCGACTGCCATTGGAGCCAGTCGACTGCCATTTTTCCAGAAATCATTCTGTTTCAAACCAGTCGACTGCTATGGTGGACAGTCGACTGCTTTTATTTGGAAAACATTCTGTTTCAAAACCAGCCGACTGCCAAGGGGGCCAGTCGACTGCTAATTCTCGGGAAACATTCTGTTTCAAAACCAGTCGACTGCCATTTGAGGCCAGTCGACTGCCCTATTTGTATTTTGAAAAATATAATAATTGAATTTCAAAAGGGAAAGAAATTCAATAAGGCAAAACATGAGGTAGCAGCCGATATTCATACTTGTTTTAAAACCTATATGAACAAGGTTTTGGAGACTATAAATCTCTCAAAAGAGCATGCACATTATTTGTTACTTGTATTTGACTGAGGAGCACTAGTCCAGCCCTCAGACCCGCAGTACGGCACCTGACTAGTGAAACTGTGGGCTATAGACAATGGCCATGAGTCTTTTATTTGATTCGGCTTTGGGGAGGATCCCTGGCCCATACGTGGGTACGCCATTTATTTGATATCTCTCAGGATTATCCCTAACGGGATATATTTGCGGTATCCTTATGAGATTTATATATTGGATTATCCCTTACGGGATATATTTGCTGTATCCAGTATGGATTATCCCTCACGGGATATATTTGCTGTATCCATCATCTCTATTGGATTATCCTTTACAGGATATATTTGTGGTATCCATTATGAGAACTATTTGGTGCATGGTCCTAATTGATATGAATTGTCTCCCATTTATTCCAAAGTATATGAAACTATTTGTATTTGAATATTTGATTTCACGTGATTTGAGATCCGTGGAAATACTTGAAAGCATGATTTACTTGTTTTTGATATATTTGAAAGAAATATAAGCGCTATGCTTTATAATGATTTTACATGACATTATAGAGCCAAGCAGGAAAACTGCATATAGTGATATAGTACGCTCTTTTACATAAGTTTCTTACTGAGCGTAAACTCACTCCTTTACAACTATTTTTCATACAGATTACTTGAAGTAATTCTGCTCCGGATAGAGGAGCTCATTTCGAGATTTTTGAGATACCTTCGAGGCACGCTTCCTACTTATCCTTTGAAGGTATATTTAGTCGGCCATTACTTCGGCTAATGTACAGTACAATACTACAGTTTGGTATATGTTGGGGATTAGGGTGTATGAATATTTGAGATCCTGATGTATATGGCACATGTTTATAAATGAAAAATTTTATGCATGTGAAAATGAATATTATACTCTGATAGAAATGCCTAAAGCATAAGAGTAAGGGAGATTGACATCGGATAAACTAGTCGATTTATTTGTTATTTGAGTTAAAAGTTAGTTGTTATTTGGTTAGTGACGAGGATGTCACACTAACATAATGCAAATTTCGATTTTCCCAATCAAGGTAAGAAGGTAAATGATAGTAGATACGAGATAAGTTTGGAAGAGAGGTTATTTTATTATAAACATCAAGCATATCTGAACAGAAGAATATTACAAGGAATAATTGCATTGACGAAACAATCAAATATCTCAACAATCAACATTCTGACAATTCTGATCGAATTAATTCAAATTTCTCTTTCGAAAAGCCTACTCCATCAGTTTGTCTAATATTGCAGAGCCCTTCGGACTAAACCTTTTCCTTTGATATCACAAAATTTCCGATGCTAATATTTCCCCTACACTTAAGCTGCCTTTTCAGGTTTTCAACATAAGTGTCTCCCCCATTGATTTAAACCGCCCTTTTCGGGTTTTCGATTTAAATCCTCCTTTTTTATTTCTCTTTTTCTTTTTCTTTTTTTTTCTTCTTCTTTTTTTTTAGGCATAATACCTCTTCACAGCATCGGAATTGATGGGGTTTGGCAGGTCCTCACCGTCCATATTTGCCAATATTAATGCCCCACCGAGAAAGATCTCTTTACTACATATGGTCCTTCCCAATTTGGCGCCCATTTTCCCCTCTTATCTTGTTGATTTGGGAGGATCTTCTTCAAAACCAGATCCCCTTCTCGGAATTTTCTAGGTCGGACTTTCTTATCATGTGCTTTCATCATTCTCCTTTGGTACAACTGGCCATGGCATAAAGCTACAAGCCTTTTCTCGTCAATAAGATTCAATTGCTCATAGCGTTCCCGTACCCACTCTGCTTCTTCTAATCGTGTTTCCATTAAGACCCTTAATGATGGAATCTCTACTTCAATTGGTAGCACTGCCTCCATCCCGTACACTAATGAGAATGGGGTTGCCCCAGTAGATGTGCGCATTGACGTTCTATACGCGTACAAGGCAAAAGGTAACTTTTCATGCCAATCCTTATAAGTTTCTGTCATTTTTCCCACTATTCTCTTGACATTTTTGTTCGCGGCCTCTACTGCCCCATTCATTTGTGGTCGATACGGCGCCGAATTGTGATGCTTGATTTTGAACTATGCACAAACTTCTTCCATCATTGTGTTATTCAAATTACGAGCATTATCTGAAATAATTCTTTCTGGAAGTCCATATCGGCATATGATATCTTTCTTTATGAATCTGCATACTGCCGTTCGTGTCACACTAGCAAAAGATGCTGCTTCTACCCACTTGGTAAAATAATCAATCATCACAAAAATAAACCGATGTCCATTTGAAGCTTTTGGTGTAATGGGTCCTATCACATCCATCCCCCACATAGAGAAAGGCCAAGGAGGGGCTAATACATGCAGAGCCTCCGATGGAGCATGAATCTTGTCAGCATAAATCTGACATTTGTGGCATTTTCTAGCGTAGTTAATACAGTCTTTTTCCATGGTTGACCAATAATAACCCGCTCTCATTATTTGTCTTGCCATCATATGACCATTAGCATGTGCCCCACAAGATCCTTCATGTACCTCCTCTAATATCTGTTTAGCTTCTGCAATATTCACACACCTCAAAAGCACCTGGTCTCGACTTCTTTTGTATAAGACTTCCCCGTCTAAAAAGAATCCTATAGCCATTCTCCTAATGATTCTTTTGTCATTCTCCGAAGCATGTTTTGGGTACTGTTGGTTTTTAATGTACTGTAAGATGTCATGGTACCAAGGCTTTCCATCAACTTCTTCTTCTAAACTTGCACAATGCGCTGGTGAATTCTTCAGATTCATCCTGATGGGTTGAATTTCAGCATTACTGTCCAACTTGAACATTGCAGCTAAAGTGGCTAGAGCGTCTGCCATTTGATTCTCCTATCGAGGTAGATGCTCAAACTGAATACTTTTGAACTGATCAATTAAACCGGATATGTATTTTTGGTACTGGACCAACTTCGAATCCCTAGTTTCCCATTCTCCTCACAACTGGTAGATGACTAGAGCCGAATCTCCATACACTTCGAGCACATCAATCTTCTTTTCAATGGCGGCTTGCAAACCCATGACACATGCTTCATACTCAGCTACGTTGTTGGTACAATTGAAGTCCAATCTTGCAGTAATCGGGTGATGATCTCCTTCTGGGGATATCAGGACCACTCCTACTCCTCTCCCAAAAGCATTGGATGCTCCATCAAAGAACATTCTCCATGATTTCTTAGCTAGCCTCACTTCTTCTACCTGAAATACAGCCATCAAATCCTCATCTGGAAAATCGAGTTTCATAGGCACATAGTCATTGGCAACCCGGTCTGCTAAGAAATCGCGATTACACTCCCTTTAATGGCCTTTTGAGTCACATATATAATATCATACTCAGAAAGCATGACTTGCCACCTTGCTATTCTACCAGACAAAGATGGTTTCTCGAAAATGTACTTCAAAGAATCAAGTTTGGCCACCAACCAAGTCGTGTGATATAACATGTACTGTCTGAGTCTTTGGGCTGTCCAAGCTAAAGCGCAACACATCTTTTCCAATTGAGAATACTTCACTTCGTAGTCAATGAATTTCTTACTTAGGTAATAGATGGCTTGTTCTTTCTTGCCATTCTCATCTCGTTGCCCCAATACACATCCCATTGAACCTTCGCAAACTGTCAAGTACAAAATCAAAGGTCTATCAGGAATAGAAGGTACTAACACAGGCGGGTTTGATAAGTACTCCTTGACTTTATCGAAGGCCTTTTGACATTCTTCATTCCATTCCCCAGAGTCATGTTTACGAAGAAGCTTGAAAATGGGATCATGGGATCACATTTTGAAGTACGTTGAGATATAAACCTGGATATGTAGTTTAGCCTCCCTAAGAAACCTTTTACTTCTTTGGTGGTGCGAGGAGGGGATAAGTTCTGAATGGCACGCACTTTGTCCGGATCAACTTCTATCCCCCTTTCGCTAACTACAAATCCCAATAATTTTCCAGATCTTGCCCCAAATGTGCACTTGGCTGGGTTTAACTTCAACTGGTACTTCCTCAACCTTTCAAAGAGCTTCTTAAGATTAGCCACATGGTCTTCTCCTTCACGAGACTTTGCAATCATATCATCCACGTACACCTCAATCTCTTTATGCATCATGTCGTGGAAAAGACTAACCATAGCCCTTTGATATGTAGCTCCAGCGTTCCTCAATCCGAATGGCATGACTCTATAGCAAAATGTTCCCCACATTGTCACGAAAGTAGTCTTTTCCATATCTTCTCTAGCCATCTTGATTTGATTATAGCCGGAAAAGCCATCCATAAATGAAAATATGGAATGTCTCACTGTATTGTCCACAAGGGTGTCAATGTGAGGAAGTGGAAAATTGTCTTTAGGGCTAGCTCTGTTCAAATCCCGATAATCCACGCACATCCGCACCTTTCCATCCTTCTTAGGCACAGGGACAATATTAGCTACCCACTCCGGGTATTTGGCCACTTCAAGAAAACCTGCATCAAATTGCTTTTTAACTTCCTTTTTGATCTTCAACAACATTTCCGGCTTCATGCGTCTTAACTTTTGTTGTATCGGTTTGCACTCTGGTTTCAAAGGTAATCTATGCTCCACAATATCAGTATCAAGGCCAGGCATATCTTGGTAAGACCAAGCAAACACATCTACATATTCACGAAGTAACTCCTTAAGACCCTTTCTTTCATCTGATGCTAGCGATGCTCCGATTTTGACCTCTTTCTTATCTTTTTCATCTCCCAAATTAATTATTTCAACAACTTCCTGATGAGGTTCAATTGGTTTCCTATCTTCTTCCATCGATCTCAACAAGTCACGGGGTAAAGGGTAGTCCGTAAAGACATCTTCATCATCAGATTCACCAAATTGAGCAGGGTTTTCAAAATCAATTTCTGAATTATTGACATTATTATCATCTTGTTTATTGTTTTGATACCTGAAAATAGATGAAATGGGAAATTATAGGTATTTTCAATGTTGGCATGCTTAGAGAAAAAAGATTGGGAAAATAGGAATGCATAATGCTAATCATTTATTGAAATGGAAAATAACAAAGTTGGCCCATACATAAAAATTTATTTGGGTGCTTTTTGGCTGAAGCACTAAAAATACAACTTGAATTATTCAAAACATATTCAAAACATAAAAGAAAAAGACAATTGCATTATTACTTTTCAAAGGAAATCTTTGGGAACTCCAAAATCGTCCAATTCTTCAACTCAGCTCCTGGAGGGGTCACATGCACAAACCGTCCAGCTACATTCTCCTCTGATATCTTCTCATCTACCATGTGAATGGACAAATCAGAGAGATCCCCCTCAAGCTGCATCGCCAATTTCCCTCCTTCATCACCAGTCTGATATCTACCACAATAGAAGGTGTCATAAAGGTAAGGAACGACCAATTTCTCAGTTTCAAATTCGTCCCCTTTCAACTGTGCTATTCGCCTCTCTTTCTTTTCTTCCATCTTCTTTGCTTTATCTTTCCAAGTTGGTTTGTATCCTAACCCGAACCTGTCCTTGCTTTCCAAAATTGTGATGGCCTTTCTAATCCCTTGGTGGTTTCTTCCCAATCCGACTCCTGGATACCAACCTTTGCCCATGGTTTGCTTCACCACCATCTCTGTAGCTGCTGACAGGTGAGGAGCATATAATTTCGAACCTTCTCCTATGTAGGTTGCATTAACAAACTCAAAAGCTCGATATGAACATTCCCATGCATTCTATGTTGTCTCAACATACGGAGTGCTTGGAGATTGAGTGACAAAGATGTCTTCCTCTCCCGAAACTGAGATTTGTTGATTCCCACGAAAAACTTCACCTTTTGATGGAGAGTGGAAGGGACAGCTCCTGTCGTGTGTATCCAAGGCCTTCCTAGCAAAAGAGTATATGAAGGCGTAATATCCATGACTTGGAATTGTATATTGAAAATACATGGACCAATCTCCACAGGTATCTCTATATCGCCCAACACTTCTCGACGGACTCCATCAAATGCCTTGACAATCATGTTGCTTTTCTGCATATACGATGAATCCACTGGTAACCTTAGCAAAGTGCACATAGGCATCACATTGAGAGCCGATCCATTATCAATGAGAACCCTGCCAATTGTGTGGCTCTTACACCTGACTTTGATGTGAAGAGCCTTGGTGCTTCCCCTCCCTTCCGCAGGAATCTCATCATCACTGAAAGATATATAATTTGAAGCCACCAAATTACCGACTAAATTGTCCATTTTGTCCATGGATATATCAGGAGGTACATATGATTGATTCAACACCTTTAATAAAGCATTTCTGTGAGACTCAGAATTCAGGAGAAGTGATAGGAGTGAAACCTTTGCCGGTGTTTTGTTCAACTGCTCGACAATATTGTATTCACTATGCTTAATCAAGCTCAAAAACTCATCGGCATCTTCTTTCGTAATAGACTCTTGACATCTTGTCTCTTGAACCTCTATCGGGTTAGCCCTATCCCCTTCCACAATTCCTGCCTTCTCTTTTCTAGCTTTAGCTAACATTTCAGGACTATAGCAACGCCCACTTCGTGTCATTCCCCAACTCCAGTGATATTCGCTGTTTCGAGACTTTTAGGGGACATATGCTCTCTTTCTCCATTCATTACTATATCATAGCCATATCTCCAAGGTACCGCCTTGTTGTCTTTGTATGGAAACGGAATAGGAGCTTTGATTGTGATCCCACTAGCTTGGCTTGATTTTTCCTCAAGGTGGATTTTCAGAGGTTTTGACTTTAGGTCGTCATCAATCACACTAATCTCATTCCCTTTTCCTCTTCCTTCCCAAAATTCAATTTGATATGAGTCCATTAACTCCTGCAATCTATAACGAAAAGCTTCACAGGACTGAATTGAATGACCTACTGCACCATTGTGGTATGGACAAACCAGATTGGGATCATACGAATCTATATAGGTCTCCAAAATCAAGGTTTTTGGTTGCAACATGTCTGCCTTCACTAATACATCAAAGACCTGACTTAACGGATGCTCCACCATGGTTTGGTAAAGGATTCCCATTCACAACTTGTTCTGCTTTCGGCTCCTCAAAACTCAACTGCCCAGCCTTCATCAAGCCCTGCACTTTATACTTCAGTCCCAAGCAATTTTCTATAGAGTGACCCACATTGTCATTGTGGTAAGCACACTTTGCGTTTGGATCATACCATTTGGGATACGGGGGTTTTAGGGGTTCAAGGTATACGGGGGCAATAAGACGGTTTTGCACCAGTTTAGGATATAACTCCGCATAGGTTATGGGGATTGGGGTGATAGGGGGTCTTTCTTGATTGAAGCGTGGCCTTCCAGGGTTGTTCATTAGGTTTGTAGGTTGAGTAAAGGGTTGGGTTGGTCTCAGGGTTGGCGAGCGAAAAATGGGCTGAGTATTTGTTGGTGGGTTTAGTTGATATGGGTAGGGTGAAACATAATTGATAGCATGAGGATAAGATTGGTATTGGTTGGATGGGCGTTGGAATAAAACCTCCTGCAGAGATAGCCTGGACATCTCCTTCCTTTTTCTTAGGAAACCCTCCTTTCCTGGCCTCTACACCTCAATCTTGCCATTTTTAATAGCATTTTCTATTGCCTCTCCTGAAAGCACCATGTCAGAAAAGTTCTTACTGACATTTCCTATCATCCTCTCATAATAAGGAGCTTTGAGAGTGTTTAAAAATAACATCGTTAACTCCTTTTCTGTCAATGGAGGTTGAACTTCAGCAGCTGCATCTCTCCACCTCTGAGCGTATTCTCTAAAATTCTCGTTTGTTTTCTTCTCCATGCTTTGAGAGAGAGAGGCGATCAGGAGCCATATCACTTACGTGACGATATTGGGCTAGAAATGCCCTAGCAAGGTCTTTCCACGAATGTATACGACTCCTGTCCAACTGAACATACCACCTTGCAGCAGATCCTGTAAGGCTATCTTGAAAACAGTGAATGAGCAACTTTTCATTACGAGCATATCCTGCCATCTTTCTGCAAAACATCGTAACATGGGTTGTCGGGCATTTAGTTCCATCATATTTCTCGAAGTCCGGAACCTTGAACTTTGCGGGCAACACCAAATCGGGAACTAGGCTCAACTCTTCTGCATCAACATTCCCAAAGGAGTCGTTTCCTTCGATGGCTTTCAACCTTTCCTCCAACATGTCACATTTCTGTTGTATCCCTACAGCTAGATTGTCAACTGCTTCTCTCTTCAACTTCTCTTGTTCAACAGGATCGTCCAAGTTTGGGACGAAAATAGGGTCGACAGGACTAGACCCTATACCAGGTTGATTTTGGCCTATAGCATGGCCTTGTCCTCCCATTGAGGGTGTTGCCTGAGCATAAACCTTTGGAGGCATTTGGGCTGATGGGTGAACCCTGGAGGGTATGGTGGGTCATCACTAGGATATTCCTCCGCTGTTAGGTCTTGCACAACTCCTTTCCCCTTAGCCATACTCATCATCAACTCCATCATCTTGGTCATCTGCTCTCGAGTTTCCTCTTGAGCTTTGACAATCTCTTGTTGCACTCTTTCCATCCTGTCAATCCGTGCTAATTGCTCATTTTCCATTGCTTTAGTTCTTGCACGAGTTCGGTATGGATGATTTGGAAGGGCTATTTTTGTACCTTTGTTATCACAATTAGATAAAACTATTTTTATCAAATGCTTATGAAGGAAAAGCAAAAGTAAGAAAAATTTTCGTGAGAAATTTATTGCATAACAAAAATTGTCTCATAACAAAAACTTATAAAAACCTGTCTCATAACAATTGTTGAACAAAGTTAAAGACCCATTACATCCATAAAAAACATCTAAGGTGTCCACCTAAGCCCTTCAACAAACTGTAGTGACCTTGGATCTCATCCAGTAGTAGTAGCAGATTCTCCCCATGCTCGGTAAGTGGGCTGACTCCGAGCTTCAAATCCCTTATTCTGTCTTCCATGTCTCTTGCTCTGTGAGCCATGACATTAATCTGTTCAATCATGGAAACCAAAAGATGTGAATCACGAGCTCTCCTCAACGTAGCATATTTCTCCTTTAGGTCATTCAACTCATTAACAACCTTTTGTAGGATCTGCAAGTATTCTTGGGATCGATTGAGGGCACCTTGCGAACTCATCTGCTCGCTTGTGACCTTGCCTTCAAGTTCTTCACATTCGGTCCCCTTCTTTTGTATCTCAGCTTTGAGTTGTTCATTCTCTTCCCGCAAACGTTTGTTTTCAGACCTTGAGAGCTGCTCCTTCAAGTATCTGATTTCATCTATCAACTTATACTTCTCTTGATGGACCCTTGTATATGCTTGTTCCCTTCTCCCCAGCTTCTCCTCTGTTTCACATTTGAGTTTCTTAATTTCTCTTTCTAAGTCCCTTTTTTCTTCCTCTAATTTCCTCTTGGCAATCTCCAGATCTATCATAGGGTCTCGAGGTATAGGCTCTTCATGGATCTCTTCATCTTCGGGAGAAACCTTGATATCTTTGGCTCGCCTAGCATGCCAGACTGAGTACTCCGGAGCAACTTTATCAATAAATATCCCGAGGTCTACTCTAAGGGTAGTCTTCCAAGCTTTGACATCTTCTTCGATTTTCTTCATAGACCCTTCTTCATGATAAGCATATTCATGCTGATTAAGACCATGTGTCATTGGGATGAACTGTTCGTACCCTAATTGCCTTCGCACCATGAGAGGAGCATAAGTGACCGTTCCCCATACACCCAATAAGATCATCCATGGATGTCCTCCACAACTATATAGCATGGGTTGTCTCGTCATCCAAGGTGCCACCCAAACTACATCTTTGCAAGTGAGTCCATGTAAAAGTGACACCCATTCCCTTTTTGTCCTCGACCCAAGCCATTTACTCTCACAAAATTCCTTAATAGGAATATTCTTCTTGAATAAGACCGATCGAAACTTCGGCTCTTCGCATTTGAAGTGACTCTTCATCCAAATGTACAACAAAGGCAAACATCCTGTAAAGTGTCCCCCTCCAGTTTGTCGACAGTAATTCAGTGACCTAATAGTCTCGGCTAAAATAGCAGGAACTACCGCCACTTCATGCTCAATTTGATCCACAAAGTCTACCAATGTAATTTCAACATATAGCAAGGATTTTGGAAAAATCACCATTCCATAGATTGCTAAAGCCATCAATTTCATACCATACTCATCTTCTCGATGCTTACTGATGCAACTTTTCAAAAACTCCCAAGTATATAAGTGCATTCTCCCTTATTCTTTATTTGACGGTCAACCTCTTGCACATCATACATGTCATAACGGCTAGCTTTTTGCGATAACTCAACTTCTTCCTTCTCCAGTACACCTTATCTGATTCTTTAGGGTCAAAATGCAATAATACCGAGTACTCTTCTATGGTGGGAACCATGTCTACCTCGTTGAAGACAAAACACCTATACGACGGATCCCAAAAATGCAACATGGCTCGGATTAAATTAAGGTCCACTGATACTGTCAAGAGTCGTGCTATACCTCCATACTTTTCCTCAAATGTCTCTCTTCTTGCATTATCCCAAGATCTCCAAATGTCCACTAATTCGGTGAGATCATTTTGCTTGAGGTCAGGGCGAGTCTTCTCTGGGAGGTCCGAGATGAAACCCGATGGTAAACAATCACCATTCTTTTGTTGGGCTTCTTCAGATATAACTTTCACTTCAATAGATGACTTGCAAAGAGGTTTGGCTCGAGGTGCTTTCTCCATGGATGTAATGGACTTCAATCCTATCACCAATTGTTATGAGACAAAACAAAAAAAAATGAAAGAGAAAGAGAAAAAAAATGAAATGAGAAGATAGGAAAGAAAACAAAAAGAGTATTTTATGGTTATTCCTTCATATGTCCTATAGTGTAAGGTTTTATCTATATTAGGGTTTGACTTGGTTTTATCCTAGGCTGGTCTCCTAGGCTTCATTATATGCATGGTTTGGATAAGTTAGAATTCTAAAGGTTCTCAAATTGTTCCTCACTATCGTCCACATAGGACTAGTAAGGCACCCAATCCTCACCCATCACAGGTTACAAACGGAAAGGTTCTATTTGAGTGGGAGTATTTCGCTAGCCATTGCGGAGGTATTACCTCACGAGAGCGTAGGTACTTTACTCCCTCCTAAAAAGGATCGAGCCCGGGCCGAGGGCTTATGCATGCTAATGCAAAGTGATGTGTGTGTATGAAGGAATAATGTTTTATTTAATGTTCGTTTTCTATTAAGATCTCCTAAGCAAATTCTAAGATAACCTAAAACTAAGTATTGGCCTGACTCTCTTAGGTCCCCAGTGGAGTCGCCAAAACTGTCATAACGTATTAAGCTTTTGGAGAAAAACCTAATAGCTAGACACAAATATCAAGGAGTCGCCACCAACCATTCTACCTAGGTGTGATTGGTCACCTATTTAAACTAAGGATAAGGCTTGGTCTGCGTTCAAAGATACTAGGGTTCGGGAGTACGGTTACGTGTGAGGAAGGATTAGCACCCTCACAACGCCCATCCTAAAATGGTACCGCTTAGTTTTAGGTCATTTGCTAAATTTGCTTATGTTGATCTTTAATCTCGATATAATTATTATTGAAAAATATTTCTAAGTGTCCTCCATTAAGCTGGTGGGACAACTCAAAAATCTTTCTCACCTCAGGAGTATTCAAGTAGTACTATGCGACTTGCTTGAAGAGGCTCGTCGTCGGATTCATTTTAATATTTTATGAGAAATTTCTAACTTTGACTCCTTCTACCCAACTTATTCTTACCATTCTATTATTTATAAATTCTTAATTTTATTTGTTTATTTTTATGCGAAAAATGAATATGAATTATTTTTATCAAAAATTCCTTTTAGATCTTCCATTAAGCTGGTGAGATCCAAAAGAAATTTTCTTACCTAAAGATTTCCAAATCATTACTTAAGCGTAATCTACTTGGAATCTCATCATAGGAATAATCAATATTCATTCTCAATAACTATTTTTTTCATTGCCTTATTTTATTATTTCATTAGATTTTATTACCATTTATTATTGTTGTTGTATTATTATAGCGAACACGAATCATTAAAATTTTTATCTTCTTAATAATATTTTTAGATGAAAATCACCTATTTTATAATTTTAAAAAATGGATAAAAATCACTTATTATTGAAAACTATCTCTAGGCCATCCATTAAGCTGGTGAGGCCTTAAAAATAATCTTCTCAACTAGAAAGTTTCAAGAAAAATCACTTATGCGTAATTCTCTCGATATTTCATCATTAGAGTAATTCGTATTCACCTTCACTATAATTTCATATCTAATTTTATTTATCCCATTTCTTATTATTATTTCTATTGTATTATCATGGATCATTAATATCGTTTCTAATTTTTATAACTAATTATTCTTGCTCTAATATACTAATTATTCATACTTGAATTTTTTTTTTAAAAAAAATGAATATAAATTACTTTTTATTGAAGAGCCTATTTAGACCTTCCATTAAGCTGGTGAGGCCTTGAATAGAACTTTCTCATCTAGAAATCTTTAAGAAAATTACTTAAGCGTAATCCTCTTAATATTTCATCATCGAAGCAAATTATATTCATCTCCATTATCATTTTAATATCTAGCTCTAGTTATTTTATTCATTTCCTTCCTTGTTTTATTCTTTACTACTATTGTTTTTATCATATCATTAATAATCATTAATATCTTTCCTAATTGTTTTTATTGTAATTTTATAATAAATTTATTAAAAAAAATGAATATGAATTATTTGTCATCAAAAATCATATTTAGACCCTCCATTAAGCTGGTGAGGCCTTGGATAGAATTTTTCTCACCTCAAGATCTCTAAAAGTATTACTTAAGCGTAATCCTTTTAGAGTTCCATCGTCGGAATATTTATATTCGTATTTATTATTATTTTTAAAATATTTTATTTCTAAATATTAATTTTTATGACTCTTAATTTCTAACTTGATTATTAATTCTTTTAATTGTAACTAATCTTACTTAATTCTTATTTCAATTTTTTAATAATTTTGAGTTTTAAATATCGGAAATGACTTTTTAAATCTTCCATCAAGCTGGTAAGACTTAAAAAGGACCTCCTCACCTCAAGATTTCCGAGAATATTACTCGATCGCAATCTCCTCGGAGTTCCGTCGTCGAATTGATTATATTATTTTATATTTAAAATGTTTATTATTATGTTCCTCTAAGACATTGCAATTCTAAACTACATAATCAAATTTTGACAATGTTTTAACCATACACTAAATTAAGCATATCATACAAATTCTATTCGAAGTCTTAAAAAAAAAATAAAAAAATAAAAAAAAAAATAAAGGAAAAAAAATAAATACAAATAATGATAAAAAAAATACAAATAGTAAACAATAAATAAAAAAAAAATCGTACCAATTATATCAAATCATGTTAATTAAATTAAATCATGCTGGTTAAATTGAAACTTTACATAATCAAATCAATAAATAATAAAATAAAATAAAATAAAACAAATATGTCAATTTATATTCACAAACTACATTAATTAAATATCATG
This sequence comes from Heritiera littoralis, assembly GCA_031772115.1. Classification (NCBI taxonomy): domain Eukaryota; kingdom Viridiplantae; phylum Streptophyta; class Magnoliopsida; order Malvales; family Malvaceae; genus Heritiera; species Heritiera littoralis. The sequence continues at coordinate 504,558 of JAPDPK010000038.1, read as the reverse complement.
CATCAAATTAAATCTATCAAATTAATTACTTAAATCATTTTATTGTATAATTTTGTTAATTAAATTACTGTATTAATTACAAATGTACAGAAAAATTATCAACAGAAAATAAACAAATCAATAAATAAATAAAATAAAACAAAGTAACATAAAATAAATAAATAAAACAAATTTAAAAGAATGGAAAATAGAAAATCCTCGGAAAATAGAAAATAAAACCTTGCGATCGGGTTGGGTCGGACGCGGGTCGGACGGGTCAACACGCGGGTCGGCACGCGGGTTAAGCACTCCAAAACGATGCCGTTTTGAAGCAGTATTTAAGCTCCTTTTCCGAGTTTTTCGGACAAAAAACCCAGCCTTCCAAAAAAAAACTCCAAAAAACTCTCTCAACCCGTGCGATTCCCGGCGGCCGGAAACTTCAAGCGGTTGCCGGAAAACACAAAAAGTCGCCGAAAAATTCAAGATTTTCCAGATTCCGGCGACTCTACCACCTTATTCGCCAGATCTCGGCTTGAAAAAAAATTCCAGAAATACTCCTCTCCTCTCCCTGAAACCAGATCTAGAATCCTAGTCACCAAATCTCCGCAAGCTCCAGATCTGAAACCCCCCAAACCAAAAACCTCAAAATCCCTCTACCCTAAACAGAATCCCACTGTTATATTTTGATTCTGTTTTGTTGTTTCTCTCAATGTGTTTTTCTCTGTGTTTGCTGTGTTTCTGTTGTGAATCCTCCCCCCCTCCGTTGTGTGTTTGTCTCCTTTTATTAGTGTTAGATCTTAGTGTTTTGGAAGGTCCGAAATCGGATCTCAGATCTGATTGTGATATGGTCTTTAATGCTTGATTCTGTTTTTGGTCTTGATTTTCATGCAGATTCGAGATTTACGTGACTTGCCAATTCTTTCCTTTTTGTGTTTCCGGCGGCTAGGTTGGATTTAGGGTTAGGGTTTCATATTAGGGCTTGGGGCTCTCTTTAGGATTTGGGGTTTCGGCGAGGGTTTCAGTGAGGGTTTGGGGTTTCAGAGAGGGTTCAGGGTTAGGGTTCGGTAGGGTTTCATTTTTTTGTTTTGTTTTATTTTTTATTTTTTTTTATTTTTTAATTTTTTATCAAAATAAATAAATGAATAAATAAAATAAAAAAATAAAATAAAAAAAATAAAATAAAATAAAATAAAAATAAAAATAAAAATAAAAATAAAAATAAAAATAAAAAATAAAAATACAAATAAAAATAAAAAAATAAAAAGAAATAAAAAATAAAAATAAAAACAAAATAAAATAAAAATCAATTATTCAAACATGGGTTTAATTCACTTTTTATTTTTAAAATACACGTCGAGTGATTCGAGATTCACAATCCCGGACAAAATTGGTGTCTACAAACCACTTGTTTCATTATAAAACACTTAGAAGGATTTTCCAATAACTTTACTTTGAGTAAATTCGATAACACGAATATTTAAATAATATTTTTTGGTAAATTCATAATTTATGAAAATATTAAATATCTCACCCATCAAGGTTAGGAAAATACTCCACAATGCACTAAAATATTTCATGATATTTTTATAAAATTTTCTAATAAATTTTAGCAGCATAACGGCTGCTAATAGCCTAACGTTCCTGCAAATGTAAACATAGTTCAAACTAGCCAAATAGCCACAATTTCACAGTTCTCAAGGCAATTCTCTTCCAAAATATTTTCATAAAATTATTGGTATTAAAATCATACATTCGAGATATCCCTACAAGCTACATATGCTCCCTTACCTGTTTGATGAAATCGAGCTTCTCGATCGCACCACTTATAAACCGTTACTCCTGGACTGCAGATAATTTCACCAAAATTATTAGTTCATTTAATACTTATTTTTAAGTATTATTCATATCAAAATGCAGCCACATTGGACACTGCAAATATTTTCATAGTATAATTTCTACTGGTAATATAACACAACTTCTTCGTTTTGCGATGGATTTTAAATCCGAGCATACCAGCAGAGTCCTTGCAATTTCTACAATCTAAATATACCCTCAAATCATCAAAACCAGCCATGCACAATGATCCCCTTGATGAGGCCGAATGCACTATCTTGAATTCCTTAAGGAATTTCAATAATCCAATGGCATATTCTTACTCTACTATGTTTATTCTTCCTTCTACCATCCATTTCATGCATGAAAAGTCATGATTCCCTATAGTTCCTATGTTTGTTGAATGCCCCCTTCAATGGCAAGATTTTATTTTGTTCAATTTAATTGAAACAAATGATAGAAACATGCTTAAAGAAATCAATCTACACCATTAGAATTAAAAGAAGCATGATGGACGGTAATGTACCTCACCTTGGTCGAATCTTTGTGGCTCTCTTTCTCCTTATTTTACAGCTTATACAATGAATTATTGGTATGGCTAGGTAGAGGAGAGAGAATAGAATATTTTTCTAGTTAATGGTTTGGTGAGATAATGGCTAGGTTGGAAGATATGAGAGCTTTTCTTTCTTTCTTTCTTTTTCTCTTCAATGGCGTGGGAGCAAGGTAGAAGAAGGTTGAATAGTGGCCGGCCATGATGTGTGTGGAATTATAAAGAGACTTCTAGAAGTGGACAAAATGACTAAAATGCCCCTAATTATGAAAATTTCAGACAATTTTGCCCTTAAGGTTCCTTAGTCGTAAAAATTATGTAATCGCACTCCACAATTTTGGATTCCAGCACCAATCAATCTTATTCAATGTATTTTAATGATTAGAAGTGGTTTTGTCGATGTGCTGTACATCGATAGTGAGAAATTATGATTTTACCCCTACGGATCACCGGCGAGATTTTTCGATTTGACGATCGATTTGATAAATCTATTGACACTATCTTAACCTCCTTTTCATGTAGAATATCATGATATTTTTACTTCATCCCAATTCATTTTAGTTTAGGTGAAATTTACGAAAATACCCTCAATACGTAGTCGACATTTCCCAGTTTGTTTGTCATACTTCCATAAATAATGTAAATAAGGTATTTTGGCTCCCAAATTTCCATAATATCATTATTACACCTTCTATACATTGTTTTCTTCAATCCTACACATATTTGGGCATTAATATCCAAGCGGGGCCGACATCATTATTCACTTATAATTTACAAAAATATACAAAATAAATTATTTATTAATTAATAATTAAATAACTATACATGTACAGTACAAAATAATTGGTTCTCACACCTAATTATAGTCTTTTGATGCATTTGTTGTTGTTCCTCATCCATTGGAACTTGAGATTGTAATATGAAGGTCTTTGAGATTAAATTTTGAGATAGGTAAGATGAAATTTCTTGGAATTGGAGAGGATTACCTGTCATCTACTTCAAAATCTTATGTACCAACATAGCTGATGGAGCATGGACCGGATGAATTGAAAAAAATGTAAATATTCATAATCTAATGAATGAATAAGTGAAAACTAGACATACAAAAATGAAATCTAAACGAAAGAAGGAAATGGAAACCTGCTGAGCTCAAATTCGATTAGCTTCATAATACTAAATTTCTTTACCAGAAAGATCACAATCGCTTCTGACGGATCAGAATGATGGCGAGCAGCATTTTTTTCAGGAATGTAGCATAAAGAAAAAGCCTATAAAGACAAAAGATACGGAAATGCCTTGGCTAAAACCTCCTAAACTAGGGCCAAACGATGGATGTTCAATGCTTGTGTCGGATGATGGATTTGGGGTTTGATTAGAAATAGAATTGTCGATACAAAATCACAAATGATGTTAATATATTTCAGTCAATTACTAAAATTAATAATATCACACTTCCATATCAACAATGAATTTTATTAACCGAAAAAGTTAGCTCAATGGTTTAAGGTCCAACTAAATTCTTGAGTAATGACGATCCATAGCAAAAAGTCTTATGTTCGAATCCTCACCAATCAAATTCTTTTAAGTCAGCGTTATCCACAAAACACGAGCGGAGATTAATTTCATCCCCAATGTGTTATTGGGACACCTTGTCATTTATAAAAAAAAAATTATTATTATTTAATATTTTTAACTATTTTTTTAAAAAAAATCGTTCTATGTAAGATTTTTATTTTTAATATAAAAAAGACCTTATGAAAATTTCATGAATAACAAATATTTAAGTTCATAGATTTTTTTAATAATGATTTGACAAATCGAGTTTTTTATACTATGAGATTGATAATTTTGTATCAAAATATTTATTTCTCAAAACAAATGAATTAATCTTGGATTAACGTTAAAATGAAATACCTAAATAAAATTTACTCAATTTAAAAAGTTATGTAATTATAAAAATATTTTAATTTTTTAAATAATCTAGAAAATTTTATTATACTACAAACAAAGTGCTACTGTTACTCTAGATAAACATTAAAAGTTGCTCAAAAAAAAAAACATTGAGATAGAAATTTTGCCTGTCTTCCACTTCCATCTTATGAACAAAACAAAGCTAATCAAAAAATATGTTAATTTCTATATTGTTTTCTTTACCAAGAATATCGCCGACATTATAAGACTAAAATTGCAAGGGGAAATAAGTACCTTCTTTATCAACCCTTTTTGTAATTAAAATATGTAAATGACGTAATGTTCAAAACATATGGAACCAAACTTTTACCTCAAACTTGGCTTTTGAGTTTTAACCACAAATTCTTTAAGGCAATTAAGTGAACAAAACTATTATCATACAATACACAGCTGAAACGCCATGGCATCAGTCTATAGAAGGGCATCTCTTAAGCGGGTTGCTCAACAACGCTGGAAAATTCGCATAAGAATAGTTAGCAATGGCAAAGGCAATGAAGAAACTTTCATTAACATTAACCTTAATGCAAAACAATACTAAGGCAAAATGTCTGATAGCATTTAATCATATTATAGTTCACAAATGTGCATGCAAAGTAACATCGTAATTATTTCCCGGATAATCACCCCTTAGAGATAAACAATTTAAAGGAAGATAATATCTTGCAATAAATTTGAATATCAACTGTAATGCTCATTTGAAGACACTGACGCAAGTCCACAACAGTAGACTACAATGAAGTTAAATGGTTTTGAAATATTCAAATTGTAAATCATTTTAATAAAAAATGCATACTGTTGTATTAGCAATTTTTGGGGAGAGAAACATTCCCAAATGCTAAGGCCTACGACCTTTAAGAAAGGTTCAAAAATGACAACATCAAAAGAAAGGAGTCAATGTGTTATCTCTTACCATGTATCAGCAATAGCATCAATCATTTTACATCCAAGGACTAGCATCATCCCTTCCTAAACAAAGCCTAGTGAATGATCAACAAGCTCTACTCACTTTCACTCTCTCTTCTTGAATCTTGATCCCCAAACAAGTCTTCAGGTGGGTCATACACAACCATGTCTGGAAAGAGCTCCAAGAAATCATCTTTGACCTTCTCTCTCAGTTTTGGATAAGGAAGGAGCCCTTTCAGGATTGCTCGAAAAGGCAAAGACAAAGGAGGATCAGGGGATCGTCTCATTTCATTGTATATGTCCTTGGCCTCCGATGGTAGCCCGCTATCCAAGTACGCTCTGACAAGGTCTCCAAATGTATGCTGATCAAACAAAACTTCCTCTCTTTTCAAGTCTTCCCAAACCTGCCTTGATTCATCTACCTTTCTATTTCTAGCAAGCATCATAAGCATATCCCTGTAAAAGAACATATCTGGCCTGTACCAAATTTCTTTACGCACCACATCATATAACTGAAAAAAAAAAAGTTTAGTGCAAAGATTGAATTAACTTTCGTTACCTTTCCACCTGAGCAAGAGTAAATAAAAATATATCAGTTGATCTGCTACTTCTTTAGCCCATGAAATCAGATACCCAAATTTAAAACTACCAACAAACTTAAGTATATGGTAGTATTTGATTTGCAATTTTCATTTCTTGCTTAGTTGTTTCTAGAGGGAAACATCATGTCTACAATCATTTCCTCTTTAGCCAATTTTACCCATTATCCCACAAACTAGACTTAAGAAATTTTGACGTCTTATTTTATTATCCTTCTTTCTCCTTGGGGTATTTCTACAGAAACAAAAAGAATACCTTCATGGCGAGAAAAACCTGGCTTTGTCTTTGGAACTCGGCGAGAACAGATACAAGATCAGACTTTAGCAAGCGAGAGATGTGCGAGAGTATGAATCGTTCCAATCGCATGGGGTTGGACTGGAGGCGCTTGAGCTCCTTGGCCGCAAACAAACCCTCTTTTGTCATTTCTTTCTTCCGCCTCCATATCGATAAGCTCGGACTAGAGGAGGCCGAACCCGAAATGTAAGAGCGAACCAAGGCAAACCTTTGGTTTTCTGTCAAAATATCATGTGAAAGCAACCGAATCGTTGCACAAGTTTTTCCTAGAAAGCCACAAGTTAAACGCCGCATAGAATGAAGAAGCTCTACAAGAAATCAATCTTTGATTTAAAGATCAACCTGTCAATAATAATAATATACAACCTCATAAGAATATTTAAAAAATTTTCCAAAAAAAGGAGAAACAGAAAATATTAAAAAAAAGAGAAAAATCAACAAATTTGGAATGAGGAATTAGAGTTAAAATTGGATTGAATTACTGCCATCAAAAAAGGAAATCATCGTTAAGCAGTCCGCATAAAGAATAGTTAGTAACTTGGATAAATATGAAGAAGTAAAATTGATCTAGGATTTAATTATCTAATATTATAGAAACCCAGAATTCAATCAGAACAAAGGGAGAACACAAGATACAGGGATCGAAGAACACGCAGGCATTAGAGAATCAAAGATTGGGGGAGTACTTTGCGAAACAGGAACATTCAACACCGACCTAGAATCCAACTTTCAAACCCATCAGAATCCAGACAGAGTCTTAATCCCAGAACCCAAATCAATTGCCAATTTCCCGAAAACTAGCAGACTCAAAAATCATCTTCAAAACCAGTACACAACAGAATTCTAAAACAATAGAGAGCCAAAAATTAAAAAGCAGGTTCGTCCCACTCAGTCAATAATTCAGACAAATTCATTTCCGTTCTCAGAAAAACAAAAAATCAAAAAAGAAATTTATGAGGCCAAAAGAGAAGAGAAAGCGATGGGAGGCAAAGACCCAGTCGATTTTTGGTTCCATGAAGGCCGACGGACTGAGTAGCCACAACAGCAGACGAAAGAAGAGAAGGCCAAACCTAGGTGTGTCGGGGCTTGGAAACAGAGAAGCTATGTGTGAAAGAGGAAGCAGAAAATAGGAATTTGAAGAGAAGGTATGGATATTGTAATTTGGCTGAAAGGGGAGAAGCAACGTAAGAGAGAAGAGGAAGGTTAAAGAAGGGGAAAAGAATAGACGAAATTGAGGAAAGAATTATATTTTCCTATTTAAAAATATAATTTTAATTTTTTTTAAATATTTTTGGATATGTTTTTTTTTGAAAATTTTTTAACTACTTTTAATTTTTTTAAAATATTAATTTATTTTTAAATTTTAAAATATTTTTGGAAAATTTTTAAATATCCAATAAATATTTTTATTTTAAAAATATTTTTAAAATTACTGTACATATTTTAAAATAATTTTTAAATATTTTTACATATTTTTTAATATTTATAAATATTTTTACATAACGTTTTAATATTTTTACATATTTTTAAATATTTTTGAAATACTTTTAAATAATTTTAAACATTTTCAAATATTTTTGAAATATTTTTTAGTATTTTTAAATATTTTTTAAATAAAAAAAGAATAAGGTAAGCGTGCCACATGTCAAATTTTTACTAGGCAAATAATGCCACATAAGCTTTTTTTAACTGTGTTAATTTTTGGGACAAATTGACTTACGGAAGCGAAGTTCATATATGAAAATGAAAAAATAATTTCTATAAGTACCAAAATGAAAAAAATTGTATAGTCTAGAAGTTAAATTATACATTAACCCTATTAAAAATAAAAGCTATATCAAAAGTAGATAATCAATGTTAAAAAGAATTTAATAGTTGACTTGCAAAATTTATATTGAAAATATTAGAATAAAAATAACTATTAAGAACAAAAAAAATCAATCCGACTCACATCTCACCCCATATCTCAAAACTCAAACAAGAATTTTGTTCTTACTTCAGATTTTCTGCCCCAATCGGTAGAAACAAAATTTTTGTATGAGAGAGGATGGGAGATGATGTTGGAAAAAACCAAAAATTGTAGGGATGGGTATGAGAAGAGATGGGAGAAGATGCGGCTTGCTATAGGTTTTGAGTTGATTTTTTAGTTTCTCTTGGAGGAAAATGTAGATGAAAAATAAAAATTTGAGAGTGAGAGTAGAAGAATCAAGAAGAAATTCATGACTGAGAGAGAGAGAGAGGAGTGAGGAACGTATGAGACGCAACAAAAAAGGAACACATATGCTGAGTTAAGTGAGAAAAGAAAGGGATGAAGTTAGATGCACCTAAATCACTTAAGACAAAAAAAGCCCAAATTAAATCACGGAAAACCCAAAAACAAACAACAAATAGTAACTTAAAAGGGGCAAATAGTGTCCAAAATGAGGTAAGAAAGGTGGCTGAATGTGAATGCACGTGATTTTACAACTTTTATTATATTAATTGATGGGATCTTGAATTTCTTATAATGGAACTACATCATCTTTTGTCTATATGTCAATTTTAATGTCAAAATCCGATCATTAAAGCACAAAGTCTAATGTTTTTTGTTTCATTAACTCAACTTCTAATATCTTTTTTTTTCCTTTTTTGCCTTGTAATAATGTACATATAATATAAGCTTAATGTACATAATATTAAATAACATGGACATATTATTGACATATTATGTACATTCAAAAAACTACTAAACTTCATATTCTTTGTTATTATTTTCATCTATTATGTACATGCAGAGGAGGCGCAACCAAATGCAAAAACATATAATGTAATAATGAAAAATGTGCTACTTTATTATAATTAAGAATACATTGTTTTAAGGATTTATATATGATGTATTGATAGTGTATAATTTCTGTACACTATCAATGCATCAAAAGTTGACACTTCATTAATGAGTCCTTATGAGTAAATTAAAAAAATTTATTTATATTTGCTTTTAAGAACTTGACATATTTTTTAATTTGATAATTGATGAAGTGTCAATCTCTAATGCATTGACAGTGTATAGAAATTATGCACTGTTAGTGCAAACTCTTGTTTTAAATGCAAATTAAAGACACAAAAAATCATATCTCTATTCTTATCCTGATACATTATTTTATGTCAATAATTAAGCAATATCTGCTATCACATGAACAAGATTACATTTTTACAATAAAAATTCATTGCTTGACAGAGGTATTGGGGTTAATGCATGATGCATATGATGTGATCTATTTACACGGTCAACATCATTGACTTTATACTTTTACATATCCTGATGGAGACTGTTGGATGGCTGGTTATTTTTGGTGCAAAAAAAAATGAGAAATCACAGTTATTTGCTTGCAGTTTTGCCTTGTAATCTATAAAAGATTCAACCAGCTTTAATGATTAATCTAGACTTTTAATCCCATAAAAAAAGCTGATTTGTAAAGATTTCATTTAAATTCCAAAAAACGTTCTTTTGCATGTTTCAAATATCCTTTTTGCATTTTTATATAGGATCTAGCTTTCTTTTAGATATTCTAAATTATGACTTTAGGGGATTAGTTTTTAGTACTCCTAGATGTATATATCTAATAGTAAAAAAGGCTATACTGCTACTGATCTTTTCATCATTAGTAGATTATAGTTGCAAGTTCAAGCAAGCATAAGGGGTCTATATTTTGACTGAAAGAGATCCAATAACATGAAAGCATAAAATTACAAGACCACATAAATCACTAAAAGAAATTTTCAATGTGTGTGTATGTGTTATTGTAAAAGCTAGCGAAAAGAATCAAATAAATAGATAAAGGGGCATATTGTGGCTTGAATAGAGAAAAAACAAATTATAGCAAAGAAGCTTCCATATCATAACTTAAACAATAGAAAAACTATAATCAATAAATTCTGAGTGTTGGATTATGCCCTTAGAACCATTCATTAGATGATTGACTTTGGTATTTTTTTTATGTATCATGACATTTTATTTATTATAGTTCATTATTATATTTGTTTTATAACTGCGTAATGTAATCTTATATGATAATGTCCTTAGAATAGTAATAACACACTATTCTTAAAATATCCCTAGTCAAGTATTATTGTGAACAAGGATAACAATGATACGATAAGACTAGTATGTGGTTGACTGATGACCATTGTCATGGATATAGGATATCAAGTCATCACATAGGTACATGTTAGAGAACTATGTACTGGATCGACCCTCCATGAGAACGCTACATGGATTGTTATATGAGTGTCATAAGCGATTCTCATAGTGATGATGGTGTATGTGATCCTTTGACTTGAGATCATCAGAGATCCCAACATAGAGAATTGCATACTTTAATGCTGCTAGATGTCATTCGTAACAGGATGGACTATAAAGGTAGTAATTGGGTATGCGTTGATCTATGTAGAGGGATGTTGAGTGATCAAGATAGGATTTATCCCTCTTATATAACAAGAGTGATGTCTTGGGTCCTTTGATAAAGTGAGACTAAGAAATGCATGGCCGTGCTCGAATAAGTCAATATGAGATATTGATTTTATTTGTTTAATTAGTCTACTCAGGAATCAAGAAACGCTGATTAGACTATACAAGTGTGACACATTCCATGACTTGTGTCTAATCAAGACATCAAAGGATAAAGGGATTAGACTACACGGTAACATCTATCACGAGTAAGTTTATGTCGAGTCATTGACATTCTCGTTACATGGGTAGCAATGATGTGTTGCTAGATACCGCTCATTGCCTGTGACAATTTTGTCATTGCCATTATTTTGAGAACCTATTGGGTCGCACACTTAGAACGAATCAATGAGGAGCTTAATTAATCCTATTCTGAATTGGATTAAGGATATATCTAATCCTATTCTAAATTGGATTAAGGATATAGTTAATCCTATTCTAAGTAGGATTAGAGTTCTGTTTGGCAGCAAATTTTATGGTAAAATTTACTGCCTATAAAAGAATGTTTTTCTAAATAAGAGCTGCACAATTAAAAACAGAAAAGGTATTCTTTTAATCGAAGCTAGCAAATCGATTATAAGAATCAAAAACGCTCTTTAAGGCTTTTGATCGTGAGACGTTCAAGAGTCGTGAGATCCGTTCGTGTGGATACCATAGAGGCAGGAACGAAAGGTTGTTGCTTGTGACTCGACCAACGACAGAAATCAGAGAAAACGTTAGGTAAAATCTCGAAACCCTAATCAGGCAACTCTCCGAATCGATCCTGGTAGAGGCCGAATGATTTAAATTCCGTTGCGTATTTGTTTCAGTTTCCTTCACTGAGCACATAAAAGAAATTGATCATGAGACATAGGACCAACTTAGAGATTTGAAAAGTAAAATCATTCGCATGGTTTATCACAAAAGCTAATGCCAAAGCAAAGTTTAAATTTTTCTTTCAAAGAATTGATATAACAAGACAATTGTTACTAAATCCTACAAGCATTCTTAAAACTGTTTCCTTTTTTTTTTCTCTTTTTTCCTTAATGGCAGTAAAACCTAATTATAGTCTTTTGATGTATTTGTTGTTGTTCCTCATCCTTTGGAACTTGAGATTGTAATTTGAAGGTCTTTGAGATTGAATCCTGAGATAAGTGAGATGAAATTTCTAGGAATCAAAGAGGATTACCTATCATTTACTTCAAAATCATATGTACCAACATAGCTGATGGAGCATGGACTAGATGAATTGAAAAACTGTAAAAATTTATAATCTACCGAATGAATAAGTGAAAACTCGATAGACAAAAAAGAAATCTAAACGAAAGAAGGAAACAGAAACCAACTGAGCTTAAATTCGATAGCTTTATAGTACCAATTTTCTTTACCACAAAAGCTTACAGTCGCTCATGACAGATCTGAATGATGGCAAGCAGCATTTTATTCATGAATGTGGCATAAAGAATCACCCTATAAAGACAAAAGATATGGAAGTACCTTGGCTAAAACCTCCAAGAGCAGGGCCGAGCGGTGGATGTTCAATGCTGGTGCCTGATAATGGATTTGGGGTTTGATTGCAAATAGACTTTTCCATCAAAAATCAGAAATGATGTTAATATATATCAATCAATTACTGAACCTAAATGAAGAATATCACATGTTCAGTATCAACAATGAATTTTATTAACCCAAAAAGTTAGCTCAGCGGTTTAAGGTCTAACTAAGTTCTTGAGTAAGGACAATCTATAGCGAAAAGTCTTGTGTTTGAATCCTCGCCAATCAAATTCTCTTAGGCCATAAATGTGGCAAAAGCTGGCCCGAGCCCAAAAACTCGCCTGAACCCACCAAAGACCAACCCGAATTGACCAAAAAAGTCACAGGCTCGAAATCGAAAATGCCCGAAATCGAAAAAGCCTAAAACCGAAAAAAATTCGAAACCGAAAAAGCTTTGTTAGCTTTAAATTGACATATATATTTTGAAATGACAAAAACTTAAGTAAGCCTTAATGTCTTAATTCACATTGTAAATTTGCCCATCACACATGATTTTCTCAATCCATTTTCAAGTGATCATATCAAACTTAAGACCATGATTTAATTACATACTCTTATTGGTCTTAATACTTTGTAATGTCTTGAATATTTTAGAAAATCACTTGATGAATGTTTAGACCATGTTTTTATCTGAGAAAGTCAAGAAAAACTCCCTTAAAGCTTATAAATGTTTTGGGTTGAATTAGAATCAAAGGTCATATCATTTCTAACCCAAAAGTGCAGGAAAAATGCCCTCTGGAAGGAAAGGATCGATCCCCACTGTAGCAGGATCGATCCCTTTTTGGCAGAAAGTCTTCCCAAGGTCCCTGAAGCCCAGAATCAAGATCTGGACAAAAGGGATCGATCCCCACTGTAGCAGGATCGATCCCTTTGCATGAAAATAGCCTATAACGGCTAGTTTTTGTGAGACAACGGTAATATCCGAGATTTGGCTCCACCCAACGGCTAGAATACATCCAAGGGACTATAAATAGAGGCTTAGAAGCTAAAGGAAGTAAGAGGATCAACTAAGCAACATCTTTCATCATCTTATTCATCTTCCTCAAGCCTCAACACCAATTCAAGAGATAAAGAGTCTTCATCTTCTATCATTCATCTATTTCTTGTATTGCTTAGCACAAACTTTGTATAGGCTTTTCATTGTGCTTAATTTTGTAATCATTTGCCTACCTAGAGGCTTCTCTTGATTACATTATTTGTAACCCCTATTCCTTGTAAAAGGGGAGGTTTCTCTTAAGCCTAGAAAAAGAGAGAGGTTACTCTTTAGCCTAAGAAAAAGAGAGAGGTTTCTCTTGAGCCTAGAAAAAGAGGGAGGTTACTCTTGAGCCTTGAAAAGAGGGATTGTAATCACAAATTCAAGATAGTGGATTTGGAGAAAATCCTTGGGAGCGTCTCAAGGTAGAGGACGTAGGCAAGGTTGCCGAACCTCTATAAATCGATTGTGTAAATCTCTCTTTCCTTACTCTCTTTAATTACTTGCAATTATATTGTGTTTATTGCATTGAACTTGGATTGCATGCTTGCCTAGCCTAGAGAACTTAGAAATTATTAATATAGGCTAGAGAATTTAGAAGAATCGCAAAACGAGCTTATAGTTAGTTAAAAACCGATTCACCCCCCTCTCGGTATTGCCTATAAGAGCCAACAATTGGTATCAGAGCTTGGGCTCTAGATTGAATTAGACTAACCTCTATCGAGCAAAACGATCTTAAATGGCTCATTTGAATATAGGCACACCCTAGGAGAAGAGGGACAATCATTAGTTAGACCTCCACTCTTTAATGGTGAAACTATTCATATTGGAAAACTAGAATGATGTTATTTGTACAATCAAACGATTATGAAGTGTGGAGAATTATAGTGAATGGTCCTAGAATTCCCATGAGAAAATAGATGGAAAAGATGTCCCTAAGAGTGAGGATGAGTGGGACACAAATGACATGAGAGTGGCACAATTGAATGCCAAGGCTATGCACACTCTCTTTTGTGCTTTAGGTCCCAATGAATATAATAGAGTCTCCTTGTGTGAGAATGCTAAACAAATATGGGACAAACTAGCCATCACACATGAAGGGACCAATCAAGTGAAAGAGACCAAAGTAGGAATGCTCACACATGATTATGAGCTATCTAGGATGAATGAAAATGAGTCCATTAGCGAAATGTTTACTAGGTTTAATGATATAATTAATGGACTTAAGGCTCTAGGCAAGACCTATTCCAATGTAGAAATGGTAAAGAAAATTTTGAATAGCTTGCCACAATCATGGGAGGCAAAGGTAACCGCAATAGAAGAGTCTAAGGATCCAAATACCTTGTCTCTAGATGAGCTTATGGGCTCCCTACTTACATATGAGATGAAATTGAAAAGAAATGAAGTGCCTTCAAAGAAAGTAGGGGTAGCTCTTAAGTCTTCCACTCATGAGGTCATTGAAGATGATAGTGATGAGAGTGGAAATGAGGAAGAAAAAGAAATGGCAATGTTTGCCAAAAGATTTAATAGGTTCATGAGAATGAAAGAAAAAGAAAATAATAGGAGACATCAAAGAGGGGAGTCAAGTAGGAGAGAAAAGGATAGGAAACCTAAGAAGAAAGCATTTGTGGCTGCATGGAGCGATAGTGATAGCTTCGATGAGGAAAATATAGATGAAGAGGTAGCCTACTCATGCTTTATGGCCATTAGTGATGATGAAGGTAGTTGTAGTTCTAGTGAAGATAATGATTATACCTTTAGTGAACTACAAAATGCCTTTGATGATTTAGCAAATGAATTTCAATGCATGAATTCTAAATATAAGAAAATCATTGCTAAATTAAAAATAGAAAATGAAGCCTTGACAAGTGCTAAGATAGAATTTGAAAAGAAACTAGAAGAGGCCAACTTAGAAATAAATGAGTTAAATAAAAAGAACACAAATTTGCATAACTCATTTTCTAGGTTCTATTTGGGTCAACAAAAATTAGATCACATGCTTGAGACCCAAAGAGCTTTCTTTGATAAAGATGGGTTAGGTTATAATGCAATACAAAAAGAAACTCATCTTAAGAATTTCCTTGTGAGTAAAAATACTATGCATGATACATCTCTCACATGCTCACTATGCAATAGCATAGGCCACACTTCACAAGCATGCACTTATAGAAAAACTACATTTAGAGGAAAAGTAGTTAGGAAAATATGGGTGCCAAAGTATGCAATAACTAATGATGATTTGTGCTTGAAATGGATCCCAAAAGGATCAAAAATTGTTTGCACTAACTCTCATGGACCCAAGAAAATTTGGGTACCAAAGCATGCTTGAAATTGTGTTTGTTGTAGGAGTGTTAGAGCATGGAGTTACAAAGAATCAATGTGGTTTAAATGCTCTACACACCCCCTTTGGAGATTGCTTATGCCAATGAGAAAGAGGAAGAGCTTGGAAATCCATCCTTGGCAAGGTCACAACAATTCTTCAAAGAATGGCTCAAGGTGGATTCAACACATCAAGGCAAAGCGTACTCAAGCAAAGGAGTTTTGTAAGCTTATATTCTATCTTTTCAAAACTCATATGTATTAAAATTATTTGTTTGATTTAATGAGGTACTTGGTTGATGATTATTGGTGCATTGTGAGGCATGTTGAATGATTGTTGATTGGTTAATGGTTAATTCTTGAGGCATTGGATGAATAGTACTTGATACATTGAATGAAAGGCATGATTTATGATTTTGAAAAGATTATTGAATTTCAGTAGTTTGAGCAAGTTTGATATGTTTAGATAATATATTGAGTTGCTCAAAAGTTGTCAAATATGTCATATATGCAAAATGCCATGTCATGAGCCTTAATGAAGAATATGCATGTTGACAATCATGGCATGTGGTTCACAAGATGTATGTTTTAATGATATATATGCTTAAAATCTGTGTGAACAAGTTTGTTTTGACATATTTATGTAATCCAATGCTTTGGTTTGGTGAAAATATGCATAACTCTCAAAATGACCCCCTTTGAGGCCAAAAATGCATTTTATTGTGTAAATTCTTCCAAAATTGCAAAATCTTTTGTAAAATGGTTTTTCATTCATGTTTTTCATTCATACAAGTCCAAAATCATGTTTTACAAATGTTTAAACCCTTACTTGGACTTAAATTACTCAAAAACGAAGTTTTGGTACCTCACAAGTCCAATTTTCTGTCAAAACAACTGCAGAATCTGCAGGAACATATGAGGGATCGATCCCCACTGTAGCAGGATCGATCCCCCCAGACCAGAAAAGGCTCTCCTGCATGTTTTCAACCGAAATTGAGAAGAACTTTTCATTGTTTTGATACTTTCTCTCTTCTCAACTTAAAATTCATTGTTTTAACTTCTTTTTGATGATCTTTAAAATATGAAAACTCATCATTCATTGATATATGCCTTAACTTCATCAATTAATATCATTTCCAACAAATGGTATCACTTTCAACAATCAATATCATTTTTCTTGAGCTCACAAGTGCAAAATCATTTTTCTTGTTGAAAACATTACGATTTGCATTACTCTTGAAATAATCTTGAAATATATTTTCAATGAATGCTTAAACATAATTTTGAGATTTATTTCAATGATTTATGGATATATTTGAGAACTTGATGAACTTGTGCATAATGAATATTCTTCATTCCTTTTTGTTCATCTTAGTCAAGCATGCTTATAGGTTTATGTGTATTAGCTTGACTCAACTACTCCACTCTAGGTTACATGATAATTATACATCTAGTGGAAGAATAATTAAAACTTGACCTTAAGGATTGATTTCATATGTAAATTCAACAATTGGTATAAGGTCATAATTTTCCTTGGCTTATAATTAGTGATGATAATTGAATCCTAAATGTTGAGTTACATGAAAATTTATCATCCATGTACTTGAGCATTAATGATAACACCAACAGTTGGTATACATGCATTGAATCTTGATTATTGTGATGTTGAACATGCATGTTTGCTTAAGTTGAATCAATAATCTTGCCTATGAGATGAGAATAGTTATTTCATGATATTATGTGCTTAACCTCACTTATAGCTTAAGGAGTTTGATGATAAAATATATTTTGGCTTGATAATATTGATTCACTTAGGTGAAGCCATTTGAGTTAAAATAGCATATACCTTCTAGAACCTTAAATGATGATAACAACTAGGGATATGGCTCTTAATTGATTAAAATGGTAATTTTGAATCTTTCCTTGCTCATAATTGGTTAAGGACTTGAATTGGAAAATGAGCATAGGATTTTTGTGCTTGAAACCATGGAAGAAAATGTGTTTGCTTGAATACTTTGATTGTATGAATCTTCCATATGGTATAACTTTGTGAATATGAATATGGATTAAGACTTTATGATAGTGTGCTAATGATTAATTGATCCATATGCATATTTGATGATATGTGTTGTGTTCTTGCATATTTAGAATGACTATTTTCTTGACATGGACACACTACACGTAGATATTGGATTCATGCAAAATGTCTAAGTCAACCATTAGTAACAATTGGTATTTAGATTGCAATAACAATTAGTATCATTGGTAACCATATTTTCAATAATTGGTAAGCCAAAACTAAATTGCCAATTGTTATGAGCTTTAAATTGATAATTCTTCTCATGCTCTTTAGTTTGAAATGACAAATAAAGAAGAATTCTCTTAGGATATTTTTGCATGAAATTCTTGTGTGCGAGAACTTGTAGTTAATTGCTATATGTCTTAATTCTATGCACACTCTTGCTTGAACATGATTTATGAGCTCATGCATATGATATGTCATCTAATTTTAGCTCATAATCATGATGTATTACCATGCACCTTAGTTGGACCTTAGAGAACAATTGATATACTTAGGTGCTTGCTTAACTTCTTACCAATTGGAACCTTCTTGCAAAATTACTTATCAACAATTGGTATCAAAATTATTTATAAACAATTGGTCTAGGATCATAAGTCATATTCATTGCATAAATAGTTCATACTCTTTGAGAATATTGACTTATTTATTTGTGCTATAAGTCCCATGTACTAACATGTTTCTTGTTGGATGGAGCATTTTTATTTGTTCTCACATAGCCATGATTTTAGGGGGAGCATATTTTTATTATTCTTTTTGCTATGACAAAAAGGGGGAGAGATAGATAAAGGGAGAGATATTAAGGGGGAAAGATAATGAGGGAAAATTCATTTTCAAAACCCATGCTTACATTAAGGGGGAGCTTTATAAAATCATGCTTTATTTGAGGAGGAGTATTTTTTCAAAGAATTTTCAAAGCAAATTTACATTAAGTTTTGTCATATCAAAAAGGGGGAGATTGTTAGCTTTAAATTGACATATATATTTTGAAATGACAAAAACTTAAGTAAGCCTTAATGTCTTAATTCACATTGTAAATTTGCCCATCACACATGATTTTCTCAATCCATTTTCAAGTGATCATATCAAACTTAAGACCATGATTTAATTACATACTCTTATTGGTCTTAATACTTTGTAATGTCTTGAATATTTTAGAAAATCACTTGATGAATGTTTAGACCATGTTTTTATCTGAGAAAGTCAAGAAAAACTCCCTTAAAGCTTATAAATGTTTTGGGTTGAATTAGAATCAAAGGTCATATCATTTCTAACCCAAAAGTGCAGGAAAAATGCCCTCTGGAAGGAAAGGATCGATCCCCACTGTAGCAGGATCGATCCCTTTTTGGCAGAAAGTCTTCCCAAGGTCCCTGAAGCCCAGAATCAAGATGCTGGACAAAAGGGATCGATCCCCACTGTAGCAGGATCGATCCCTTTGCATGAAAATAGCCTATAACGGCTAGTTTTTGTGAGACAACGGTAATATCCGAGATTTGGCTCCACCCAACGGCTAGAATACATCCAAGGGACTATAAATAGAGGCTTAGAAGCTAAAGGAAGTAAGAGGATCAACTAAGCAACATCTTTCATCATCTTATTCATCTTCCTCAAGCCTCAACACCAATTCAAGAGATAAAGAGTCTTCATCTTCTATCATTCATCTATTTCTTGTATTGCTTAGCACAAACTTTGTATAGGCTTTTCATTGTGCTTAATTTTTGTAATCATTTGCCTACCTAGAGGCTTCTCTTGATTACATTATTTGTAACCCACTATTCCTTGTAAAAGGGGAGGTTTCTCTTAAGCCTAGAAAAAGAGAGAGGTTACTCTTTAGCCTAAGAAAAAGAGAGAGGTTTCTCTTGAGCCTAGAAAAAGAGGGAGGTTACTCTTGAGCCTTGAAAAGAGGGATTGTAATCACAAATTCAAGATAGTGGATTTGGAGAAAATCCTTGGGAGCGTCTCAAGGTAGAGGACGTAGGCAAGGTTGCCGAACCTCTATAAATCGATTGTGTAAATCTCTCTTTCCTTACTCTCTTTAATTACTTGCAATTATATTGTGTTTATTGCATTGAACTTGGATTGCATGCTTGCCTAGCCTAGAGAACTTAGAAATTATTAATATAGGCTAGAGAATTTAGAAGAATCGCAAAACGAGCTTATAGTTAGTTAAAAACCGATTCACCCCCCTCTCGGTATTGCCTATAAGAGCCAACAATTGGTATCAG
This sequence comes from Heritiera littoralis, assembly GCA_031772115.1. Lineage (NCBI taxonomy): Eukaryota > Viridiplantae > Streptophyta > Magnoliopsida > Malvales > Malvaceae > Heritiera > Heritiera littoralis. The sequence continues at coordinate 484,812 of JAPDPK010000038.1, read as the reverse complement.
AGCTTGGGCTCTAGATTGAATTAGACTAACCTCTATCGAGCAAAACGATCTTAAATGGCTCATTTGAATATAGGCACACCCTTAGGAGAAGAGGGACAATCATTAGTTAGACCTCCACTCTTTAATGGTGAGAACTATTCATATTGGAAAACTAGAATGATGTTATTTGTACAATCAAACGATTATGAAGTGTGGAGAATTATAGTGAATGGTCCTAGAATTCCCATGAGGAAAATAGATGGAAAAGATGTCCCTAAGAGTGAGGATGAGTGGGACACAAATGACATGAGAGTGGCACAATTGAATGCCAAGGCTATGCACACTCTCTTTTGTGCTTTAGGTCCCAATGAATATAATAGAGTCTCCTTGTGTGAGAATGCTAAACAAATATGGGACAAACTAGCCATCACACATGAAGGGACCAATCAAGTGAAAGAGACCAAAGTGTTAGCTTTAAATTGCCATACATATTTTGAAATGACAAAAACTTAAGTGAGCTTTAATGTTTTAATTCATATTGTAAATTTGCCTTATCACACATGATTTTCTCAATACATTTTAAGTGATCATACCCAAACATTAAGACCATGATTTAATGATACATCCTTATTGGTCTTAATTCTTTATAAATGTTTTGAATATTTTAGAAAATCACTTAATGAATTTTTGGACAATGTTTTCATCAAAGAAAGTCATGAAAAACTCCCACAAAAGTGCCAATATGTTTTGGGTTGAATTAGGATCAAAAACCACATCATTTCTAACCCAAAAGTACAGGAAAAACCCATTCTGGAAGAATGGGATCGATCCCCTAAGGAAAGGGATCGATCCCTTTTTGGCAGTGTGCCCCGGAAGGCCAAAATGAAGCATGGGATCGATCCCCTAAGGAAAGGGATCGATCCCTTTATGTCAGAAAGTCCCCAACGGCTATTTTCTGTGAGATACAACGGCTAGTTTCGGTTTTGGCTCCAACCAACGTCCACAAACCATCCAAGGGGCTATAAATAGAGGCTTAGAAGCTAAAGGAAGTGAGAGGAACAACCAAGCAACATCTTTCATCATCTTATTCATCTTCCTCAAGCCTCAAACAACAATCAAGAGCTCCAAAGTCTACATCATCTATCATTCTCTTATTCCTTGTAGTGCTTAGCACAAAATCTTGTATAGGTTTTCATTGAGCTTAATGTCTGTAATCACTTGCCTACATAGAGGCCTTTCTTTGATTACACAATTGTAAACCCATCATTCCTTGTAAAGGGGAGGTTTCTCTTAAGCCTAGAAAAGAGGGAGGTTACTCTTTAGCCTAAGAAAAAGAGAGAGGTTTCTCTTGAGCCTAGAAAAAGAGGGAGGTTACTCTTGAGCCTTGAAAAGAGGGATTGTAATCACAAATTCAAGATAGTGGATTTGGAGAAAATCCTTGGGAGCGTCTCAAGGTAGAGGACGTAGGCAAGGTAGCCGAACCTCTATAAATCGCTTGTGTAAATCTCTCTTTCCCTACTCTCTTTACTTGCAATTATATTGTGCTTATTGAATTGAATTTATATTGTATAATTGCCTAGCTTAGAGAACTTAGAAAACACTCAAATAGGCTAGAGAATTTAGAGAAACCGAAAAACGGGCATAAGGTTAGCTAAGAACCGATTCACCCCCCCTCTCGGTATAGCCTATAGAGCCAACAATTGGTATCAGAGCTTGGGCTCGAGATTGAATTAGATTAACCTCTATCGAGCAAAACGATCTTAAATGGCTCACTTGAATGTAGGCACACCCCTAGGAGAAGAGGGACAATCGTTAGTTAGACCTCCACTCTTCAATGGAGAAAATTACTCTTATTGGAAAACAAGAATGATGTTATTTGTACAATCCAATGACTATGAAGTGTGGAGAATTATAGTGAATGGTCCTAGAATTCCCATGAAGAAAGTAGATGGAAAAGATGTCCCTAAGCTAGAGGATGAGTGGGACACAAATGACATGAGAGTGGCACAATTGAATGCCAAGGCTATGCACACTCTCTTTTGTGCATTAGGTCCCAATGAATATAATAGAGTGTCCCTATGTGAAAATGCTAAGCAAATATGGGACAAATTAGCCATCACACATGAGGGGACCAATCAAGTTAGAGAAACCAAAGTAGGAATGCTCACACATGATTATGAGCTATTTAGGATGAAAGAAAATGAGTCCATTAGCGAAATGTTCACTAGATTTAATGATATAATTAATGGACTTAAGGCATTAGGCAAGAGCTATTCCAATGTAGAAATGGTCAAGAAAATCTTGAATAGCTTGCCAAAATCTTGGGAGGCAAAGGTGACTGCTATAGAAGAATCTAAGGATCCTAACACCTTGTCCCTAGATGAACTTATGGGCTCCCTACTTACATATGAAATGAAAATGAAAAGAAATGAAGTGCCTTCAAAGAAAGTAGGGGTAGCACTTAAGTCTTCCACTCATGAAGTCCTTGAAGATGATAGTGATGAGAGTGGAAATGAGGAAGAAAAGGAAATGGCAATGTTTGCCAAAAGATTTAATAGATTTATGAGAATGAAAGAGAGAGAGAATGATAGGAGGCACCAAAGTAAAGGGGTAATAAGAGGAGAATCTAGTAGGAGAGAAAAAGACCCCTTAGTGTGTTATGAATGTAATGAACCGGGTCACACTAAGCTAGATTGCCCCTTACTTAGGAAAGAAAAGAATAGGAAACCTAGGAGGAAAGCATTTGTGGCTGCATGGAGCGATAGTGATAGCTCCGATGAGGAAAACGTAGATGATGAGGTAGCCTACTCATGCTTTATGGCTATTAGTGATGATGAGGCTAGTAGTAGCTCTAGTGAAAATAATGACTTTACATTTGATGAGTTACAAAATGCCTTTAATGATTTAGCAAATGAATTTCAATGCATGAACTCCAAATATAAGAAAATCATTGCTAAATTAAAAATAGAAAATGAAGCCTTGACTAATACTAAGCTAGAATTTGAAAAGAAATTAGAAGATGCAAACTTAGAGATAAATGAGTTGAATGAAAAGAATACAAATTTGCATAACTCATTTACTAGGTTTTATATTGGTCAACAAAAGCTAGATCACATGTTAGAAACCCAAAGAGCTTTCTTTGACAAAGATGGGTTAGGCTATAATGCTAAACAAAAAGAAACTCATCTTAAGAATTTCCTAGTGAGCAAAAATACCATGCATGATTTATCTCTCACATGCTCACTTTGCAATAGAATAGGCCACACCTCACAAGCATGCACAAATAGAAAAACCACATTTAGAGGAAGAGTGGTTAGAAAAATGTGGGTGCCTAAGCATGCTGTAAATAATGATGAATTGTGCTTGAAATGGATCCCAAAAGGATCAAAAATTATTTGTACTAACTCTCATGGACCCAAGAAAATTTGGGTACCAAAGCATGCTTGAATTTGTTTGTTGTAGGAGTGTTAGAGCATGGAGTTACAAAGAAACAATGGGGTTTGAGTGCTCTACACACCTCTATGGAGTTTGCTTGTGCCAATGAGAAAAAGGAAAAGCTTGAGGATCCATCACAACAATTCTTCAAAGAATAACTCAAGGTGGACTCAACAATTCAAGGCAAAGCATACTCAAGCAAAGGAGTTTTGTAAGATTAATTCTTTACTCTTTAAAACTTTTATTTGATTATTTGTGCTTTGATGAGAAAATGTGTTAATAATTCTTGATGCATTGTGAGTTGAATGATAGAACAAAAGGCATGATGAATGATTGTTGAATGTTTGATAAATAGTACTTGATACATTGAATGAAAAGCATGATTTGTGATTTTGAAATGATTTTTGGTTTTCTGCATCTTGAGCAAGTTTGATATGTCTAGATAGTATATTTAGTTGCTCAAAAGATGTCAAATATCTCATATATGCAAAATGCCTTGTCATGAGCCTTAATGAAGAATATGCATGTTGACAATCATGACATGTTGTTCACAAGTATGATGATTTGATGTTATATATGCTTAAAATCTATGTGAACAAGTTTGTTTTGGCATATTTGTGGTTTTCAAAGCTTTGGTTTTGACAAAATATGCATAATGCTTAAAATGACCCCCTTTGAGGCCAAAAATGCTTTTATTGGTGAAAATTCTACCAAAATTGCAAAATCTTTTGTAAAATGGTTTTTCATTCAGATTTTTCATTCATACAAGTCCAAAATCATGTTTTACAAATGTCTAAACCTTTACTTGGACTTAAATTACTCAAAAACGAAGTTTGGGCACCTCAAAGGTTGGATTTTCTGTCAAAAACTGCAGAAACAGGATGAGGGATCGATCCCTTAGCAAGAAGGATCGATCCCCTTGAGCAGAATGCAGGAAATTTGCATTCTGGACTTAAGGGATCGATCCCCCTCCCAAAGGGATCGATCCCCCCAGGCCAAAATGGCTTTTCTGCACTTTTTCAACTGAATTTGAGAAGGATTTTTCACTTTCTTGATATCCTCTTTCTTCTCAAGTTAAAATCCAGTATTTTAACTTCTTTTTGATGATCTTGAAACTATGAAAACTCATTTTTCATTGATATCATGCCTTAACTTCATCAATTTGTATCATTTCCAACAAATGGTATCACTTTCAACAATCAATATCATTTTTCATTGAACTCATAAGTGCAAAATCATTTTCCTTGTTGAAAACATTCATGAATTGCATAAATCTTGAAATAATCTTGAAATATATTTTCAATGAATGCTTAAACATAATTTGAGATTTATTTCAATGATTTATGGATATTTTTGAGAATTTGATGAACTTGTGCATAATGAATATTCTTCATTCCTTTTTGTTCATCTTTGTCAAGCATGCTTATAGGATTATGTATCTTAGCTTGACTTATCAATTCCACACTAGGTTTCATGATAATTATACATCTAGTGGATTGATTTCAAATGTAAATTCAACAATTAATAATGGTCATTGGCCTATAATTTGTGATGGTAAATGGATCCTAAATGTTCAAATGAATGAAACTTTATCATCCTTGTACTTAAAGAACTAGGGTCTTAATGACAACACCAACATTCAAAGATAAATGCAAACTTGAACAAAACTTGATATCCATGCATTTATTATTTTAATCTTTCCTTGCTCATAATTGGTTATGGACTTGAATTGGAAAATGAGCATAGGATTTTTGTGCTTGAAAACATGGAAGAAAATGTGTTTGCTTGAATACTTTGATTTTATGAATCTTCCATATGGTATAACTTTGTGAATATGAATATGGATTAATACTTTATGATAGTATGCTTATGTTTAATTGATCCATATGCATATTTGATGATGTGTGATTGTGTTCTTGCATATTTGGAATGATTATTTTCTTGACATGAACACACTACACATAGATATTGGATTCATGCAAAATGACTAAGTCAACCATTAGTAACAATTGGTATTTAGATTGAAATAACAATTAGTATCATTGGGAGCCATATTTTCAATAATTGGTAAGCCAAAACTAAATTGCCAATTGGTATGAGCTTTAAATTGACAATTCTTCTTGTGCTCTTTAGTTTGAAATGACAAATAGAGAAGAATTCACTTAGGATATTTTTGCATGAAACTCTTGTGTGCTAGAATTTGTAGTTAATTGCTATATATCTTGATTCTATGCACACTCTTGCTTGAACGTGATTTATGAGCTCATGCACATCATATGTCACCTAATGTTAGCTCATAATCATGATGTATTACCATGCACCTTAGTTGGACTTTAGAAAGAACAATTGATATACTTAGGTGCTTAATAAGATTGAGATGAGCAAGTCATAGACCTTAGTAGATATTTACATACAACTTGCTTAACTTCTTACCAATTGGAACCTTCTTGCAAAATTACTTGTCAACAATTGGTATCAAAATCATTTATAAATAATTGGTATAGGATCATAAGTCATATTCCTTGCATAAATATTTCATACTCTTTGAGAATATTGACTTCTTTATTTGTGCTATAAGTCCCATGTACTAACATGTTTCTTGTTGGATGGAGCACATTTTTTCTCTCACATAGCCATAATTTTTAGGGGAAGCATATTTTTCTTATTTTTCCTTCTTTTTGCTATGACAAAAAGGGGGAGAGATAGATAAAGGGAGAGATATTAAGGGGGAGAGATAATGAGGGAAAATTCATTTTCAAAACCCATGCTTATATTAAGGGGGAGCTTTATAAAGTCCTGCTTTATTCGAGGGGGAGTATTTTATCAAAGAATTTTCAAAGCAAATTTACATTAAGTTTTGTCATATCAAAAAGGGGGAGATTGTTAGCTTTAAATTGCCATACATATTTTGAAATGACAAAAACTTAAGTGAGCTTTAATGTTTTAATTCATATTGTAAATTTGCCTTATCACACATGATTTTCTCAATACATTTTAAGTGATCATACCCAAACATTAAGACCATGATTTAATGATACATCCTTATTGGTCTTAATTCTTTATAAATGTTTTGAATATTTTAGAAAATCACTTAATGAATTTTTGGACAATGTTTTCATCAAAGAAAGTCATGAAAAACTCCCACAAAAGTGCCAATATGTTTTGGGTTGAATTAGGATCAAAAACCACATCATTTCTAACCCAAAAGTACAGGAAAAACCCATTCTGGAAGAATGGGATCGATCCCCTAAGGAAAGGGATCGATCCCTTTTTGGCAGTGTGCCCCGGAAGGCCAAAATGAAGCATGGGATCGATCCCCTAAGGAAAGGGATCGATCCCTTTATGTCAGAAAGTCCCCAACGGCTATTTTCTGTGAGATACAACGGCTAGTTTCGGTTTTGGCTCCAACCAACGTCCACAAACCATCCAAGGGGCTATAAATAGAGGCTTAGAAGCTAAAGGAAGTGAGAGGAACAACCAAGCAACATCTTTCATCATCTTATTCATCTTCCTCAAGCCTCAAACAACAATCAAGAGCTCCAAAGTCTACATCATCTATCATTCTCTTATTCCTTGTAGTGCTTAGCACAAAATCTTGTATAGGTTTTCATTGAGCTTAATGTCTGTAATCACTTGCCTACATAGAGGCCTTTCTTTGATTACACAATTGTAAACCCATCATTCCTTGTAAAGGGGAGGTTTCTCTTAAGCCTAGAAAAGAGGGAGGTTACTCTTTAGCCTAAGAAAAAGAGAGAGGTTTCTCTTGAGCCTAGAAAAAGAGGGAGGTTACTCTTGAGCCTTGAAAAGAGGGATTGTAATCACAAATTCAAGATAGTGGATTTGGAGAAAATCCTTGGGAGCGTCTCAAGGTAGAGGACGTAGGCAAGGTAGCCGAACCTCTATAAATCGCTTGTGTAAATCTCTCTTTCCCTACTCTCTTTACTTGCAATTATATTGTGCTTATTGAATTGAATTTATATTGTATAATTGCCTAGCTTAGAGAACTTAGAAAACACTCAAATAGGCTAGAGAATTTAGAGAAACCGAAAAACGGGCATAAGGTTAGCTAAGAACCGATTCACCCCCCCTCTCGGTATAGCCTATAGAGCCAACACAAAGTAGGAATGCTCACACATGATTATGAGCTATCTAGGATGAATGAAAATGAGTCCATTAGCGAAATGTTTACTAGGTTTAATGATATAATTAATGGACTTAAGGCTCTAGGCAAGACCTATTCCAATGTAGAAATGGTAAAGAAAATTTTGAATAGCTTGCCACAATCATGGGAGGCAAAGGTAACCGCAATAGAAGAGTCTAAGGATCCAAATACCTTGTCTCTAGATGAGCTTATGGGCTCCCTACTTACATATGAGATGAAATTGAAAAGAAATGAAGTGCCTTCAAAGAAAGTAGGGGTAGCTCTTAAGTCTTCCACTCATGAGGTCATTGAAGATGATAGTGATGAGAGTGGAAATGAGGAAGAAAAAGAAATGGCAATGTTTGCCAAAAGATTTAATAGGTTCATGAGAATGAAAGAAAAAGAAAATAATAGGAGACATCAAAGAGGGGAGTCAAGTAGGAGAGAAAAGGATAGGAAACCTAAGAAGAAAGCATTTGTGGCTGCATGGAGCGATAGTGATAGCTTCGATGAGGAAAATATAGATGAAGAGGTAGCCTACTCATGCTTTATGGCCATTAGTGATGATGAAGGTAGTTGTAGTTCTAGTGAAGATAATGATTATACCTTTAGTGAACTACAAAATGCCTTTGATGATTTAGCAAATGAATTTCAATGCATGAATTCTAAATATAAGAAAATCATTGCTAAATTAAAAATAGAAAATGAAGCCTTGACAAGTGCTAAGATAGAATTTGAAAAGAAACTAGAAGAGGCCAACTTAGAAATAAATGAGTTAAATAAAAAGAACACAAATTTGCATAACTCATTTTCTAGGTTCTATTTGGGTCAACAAAAATTAGATCACATGCTTGAGACCCAAAGAGCTTTCTTTGATAAAGATGGGTTAGGTTATAATGCAATACAAAAAGAAACTCATCTTAAGAATTTCCTTGTGAGTAAAAATACTATGCATGATACATCTCTCACATGCTCACTATGCAATAGCATAGGCCACACTTCACAAGCATGCACTTATAGAAAAACTACATTTAGAGGAAAAGTAGTTAGGAAAATATGGGTGCCAAAGTATGCAATAACTAATGATGATTTGTGCTTGAAATGGATCCCAAAAGGATCAAAAATTGTTTGCACTAACTCTCATGGACCCAAGAAAATTTGGGTACCAAAGCATGCTTGAAATTGTGTTTGTTGTAGGAGTGTTAGAGCATGGAGTTACAAAGAATCAATGTGGTTTAAATGCTCTACACACCCCCTTTGGAGATTGCTTATGCCAATGAGAAAGAGGAAGAGCTTGGAAATCCATCCTTGGCAAGGTCACAACAATTCTTCAAAGAATGGCTCAAGGTGGATTCAACACATCAAGGCAAAGCGTACTCAAGCAAAGGAGTTTTGTAAGCTTATATTCTATCTTTTCAAAACTCATATGTATTAAAATTATTTGTTTGATTTAATGAGGTACTTGGTTGATGATTATTGGTGCATTGTGAGGCATGTTGAATGATTGTTGATTGGTTAATGGTTAATTCTTGAGGCATTGGATGAATAGTACTTGATACATTGAATGAAAGGCATGATTTATGATTTTGAAAAGATTATTGAATTTCAGTAGTTTGAGCAAGTTTGATATGTTTAGATAATATATTGAGTTGCTCAAAAGTTGTCAAATATGTCATATATGCAAAATGCCATGTCATGAGCCTTAATGAAGAATATGCATGTTGACAATCATGGCATGTGGTTCACAAGATGTATGTTTTAATGATATATATGCTTAAAATCTGTGTGAACAAGTTTGTTTTGACATATTTATGTAATCCAATGCTTTGGTTTGGTGTGAAAATATGCATAACTCTCAAAATGACCCCCTTTGAGGCCAAAAATGCATTTTATTGTGTAAATTCTTCCAAAATTGCAAAATCTTTTGTAAAATGGTTTTTCATTCATGTTTTTCATTCATACAAGTCCAAAATCATGTTTTACAAATGTTTAAACCCTTACTTGGACTTAAATTACTCAAAAACGAAGTTTTGGTACCTCACAAGTCCAATTTTCTGTCAAAACAACTGCAGAATCTGCAGGAACATATGAGGGATCGATCCCCACTGTAGCAGGATCGATCCCCCCAGACCAGAAAAGGCTCTCCTGCATGTTTTCAACCGAAATTGAGAAGAACTTTTCATTGTTTTGATACTTTCTCTCTTCTCAACTTAAAATTCATTGTTTTAACTTCTTTTTGATGATCTTTAAAATATGAAAACTCATCATTCATTGATATATGCCTTAACTTCATCAATTAATATCATTTCCAACAAATGGTATCACTTTCAACAATCAATATCATTTTTCTTGAGCTCACAAGTGCAAAATCATTTTTCTTGTTGAAAACATTACGATTTGCATTACTCTTGAAATAATCTTGAAATATATTTTCAATGAATGCTTAAACATAATTTTGAGATTTATTTCAATGATTTATGGATATATTTGAGAACTTGATGAACTTGTGCATAATGAATATTCTTCATTCCTTTTTGTTCATCTTAGTCAAGCATGCTTATAGGTTTATGTGTATTAGCTTGACTCAACTACTCCACTCTAGGTTACATGATAATTATACATCTAGTGGAAGAATAATTAAAACTTGACCTTAAGGATTGATTTCATATGTAAATTCAACAATTGGTATAAGGTCATAATTTTCCTTGGCTTATAATTAGTGATGATAATTGAATCCTAAATGTTGAGTTACATGAAAATTTATCATCCATGTACTTGAGCATTAATGATAACACCAACAGTTGGTATACATGCATTGAATCTTGATTATTGTGATGTTGAACATGCATGTTTGCTTAAGTTGAATCAATAATCTTGCCTATGAGATGAGAATAGTTATTTCATGATATTATGTGCTTAACCTCACTTATAGCTTAAGGAGTTTGATGATAAAATATATTTTGGCTTGATAATATTGATTCACTTAGGTGAAGCCATTTGAGTTAAAATAGCATATACCTTCTAGAACCTTAAATGATGATAACAACTAGGGATATGGCTCTTAATTGATTAAAATGGTAATTTTGAATCTTTCCTTGCTCATAATTGGTTAAGGACTTGAATTGGAAAATGAGCATAGGATTTTTGTGCTTGAAACCATGGAAGAAAATGTGTTTGCTTGAATACTTTGATTGTATGAATCTTCCATATGGTATAACTTTGTGAATATGAATATGGATTAAGACTTTATGATAGTGTGCTAATGATTAATTGATCCATATGCATATTTGATGATATGTGTTGTGTTCTTGCATATTTAGAATGACTATTTTCTTGACATGGACACACTACACGTAGATATTGGATTCATGCAAAATGTCTAAGTCAACCATTAGTAACAATTGGTATTTAGATTGCAATAACAATTAGTATCATTGGTAACCATATTTTCAATAATTGGTAAGCCAAAACTAAATTGCCAATTGTTATGAGCTTTAAATTGATAATTCTTCTCATGCTCTTTAGTTTGAAATGACAAATAAAGAAGAATTCTCTTAGGATATTTTTGCATGAAATTCTTGTGTGCGAGAACTTGTAGTTAATTGCTATATGTCTTAATTCTATGCACACTCTTGCTTGAACATGATTTATGAGCTCATGCATATGATATGTCATCTAATTTTAGCTCATAATCATGATGTATTACCATGCACCTTAGTTGGACCTTAGAGAACAATTGATATACTTAGGTGCTTGCTTAACTTCTTACCAATTGGAACCTTCTTGCAAAATTACTTATCAACAATTGGTATCAAAATTATTTATAAACAATTGGTCTAGGATCATAAGTCATATTCATTGCATAAATAGTTCATACTCTTTGAGAATATTGACTTATTTATTTGTGCTATAAGTCCCATGTACTAACATGTTTCTTGTTGGATGGAGCATTTTTATTTGTTCTCACATAGCCATGATTTTAGGGGGAGCATATTTTTATTATTCTTTTTGCTATGACAAAAAGGGGGAGAGATAGATAAAGGGAGAGATATTAAGGGGGAAAGATAATGAGGGAAAATTCATTTTCAAAACCCATGCTTACATTAAGGGGGAGCTTTATAAAATCATGCTTTATTTGAGGGGGAGTATTTTTTCAAAGAATTTTCAAAGCAAATTTACATTAAGTTTTGTCATATCAAAAAGGGGGAGATTGTTAGCTTTAAATTGACATATATATTTTGAAATGACAAAAACTTAAGTAAGCCTTAATGTCTTAATTCACATTGTAAATTTGCCCATCACACATGATTTTCTCAATCCATTTTCAAGTGATCATATCAAACTTAAGACCATGATTTAATTACATACTCTTATTGGTCTTAATACTTTGTAATGTCTTGAATATTTTAGAAAATCACTTGATGAATGTTTAGACCATGTTTTTATCTGAGAAAGTCAAGAAAAACTCCCTTAAAGCTTATAAATGTTTTGGGTTGAATTAGAATCAAAGGTCATATCATTTCTAACCCAAAAGTGCAGGAAAAATGCCCTCTGGAAGGAAAGGATCGATCCCCACTGTAGCAGGATCGATCCCTTTTTGGCAGAAAGTCTTCCCAAGGTCCCTGAAGCCCAGAATCAAGATTCTGGACAAAAGGGATCGATCCCCACTGTAGCAGGATCGATCCCTTTGCATGAAAATAGCCTATAATGGCTAGTTTTTGTGAGACAACGGTAATATCCGAGATTTGGCTCCACCCAACGGCTAGAATACATCCAAGGGACTGTAAATAGAGGCTTAGAAGCTAAAGGAAGTAAGAGGATCAACTAAGCAACATCTTTCATCATCTTATTCATCTTCCTCAAGCCTCAACACCAATTCAAGAGATAAAGAGTCTTCATCTTCTATCATTCATCTATTTCTTGTATTGCTTAGCACAAACTTTGTATAGGCTTTTCATTGTGCTTAATTTCTGTAATCATTTGCCTACCTAGAGGCTTCTCTTGATTACATTATTTGTAACCCACTATTCCTTGTAAAAGGGGAGGTTTCTCTTAAGCCTAGAAAAAGAGAGAGGTTACTCTTTAGCCTAAGAAAAAGAGAGAGGTTTCTCTTGAGCCTAGAAAAAGAGGGAGGTTACTCTTGAGCCTTGAAAAGAGGGATTGTAATCACAAATTCAAGATAGTGGATTTGGAGAAAATCCTTGGGAGCGTCTCAAGGTAGAGGACGTAGGCAAGGTTGCCGAACCTCTATAAATCGATTGTGTAAATCTCTCTTTCCTTACTCTCTTTAATTACTTGCAATTATATTGTGTTTATTGCATTGAACTTGGATTGCATGCTTGCCTAGCCTAGAGAACTTAGAAATTATTAATATAGGCTAGAGAATTTAGAAGAATCGCAAAACGAGCTTATAGTTAGTTAAAAACCGATTCACCCCCCTCTCGGTATTGCCTATAAGAGCCAACAAGCTTGAAATTGAAAAAGCCCGAACCCGACACAACTCGAACCTAACATAACTTGAACCCAATCCGATCCAAAACTGCGATTGATTTGATTCGAAATTGTAAAAAAATAGAATTTATAACTAAAAAAAACCCGAATTATAATTATATGATTATAATTTAAAAATAAATAAATAATTGATACACTTTTTTAATTAAAAGGTTTAAAATTCTAAAAACAATTATTATTTATTATACAATTATATCAATTATATATTACCAGCAAAATAAATATTGAATCTTTTTAATTCAATTATTAAATTAAATTAATTTAAAACACCATAATATATGATATCAAATCATCTTTAATGTTATACTTATTGTATTTATAATAATAAATATATAATTTAACATTTGATTTTAATATAAAAATCATTTTAACATTTTATTTTTTATTTTATAATAAAATTTAAATTTTAATACAATAATAAATCAAATATGTAAAAAATTATATAATTTCAGTATTTGTTTGAAACTTTGAATTTGATATTTTTTGCAACATGTTAAGAACATTTTTAATAAAATTAAATTTAAACTATATATTTCTTAAAGTTTCAAGTATAGAAAAATATTAAATTTACATTGAAAAAAAAACTAATCTTAAAATTAAAATCCAAGTTTTTAATATTAGAAAAAGTTAAGTAATTAAATTAAACTGTCACGACCCATAAGCTTCGACATACACTTAACAATCACACTTATACTATTTTCCCAAATTTACAAACTAATTTTTGTTCTTTTCACTTAAGGTTTGTATTCGGTGTCAATGTCACCGCTAAGCAATTTCCACCTTTAACAATTTATATTTAACTTAACGTTGTCATTTAAATGGTGAACTCCTAAGGTAAATCAACTTACTTCCTCAATATTTTAATTCAAGATTTAATATGGCAAAAGAAAAAGATCGAAAACCTCCCCTCATATATAATCAATTTTCCTCAATTAATTAACCTGCAAAATATACGTATATTTTCAACATCATATCTCACTCCACAATCCATAATTTATATCATCATACATTACACATATCCCCAAAATCTTCAATGAACATATTCACATTCCATAAAGTTCATAGTTATCATACCACAAACATATTTCGGATCGCACTCAATAATCATACTTGTCTATAATAATCTAGAGTAATCCAAAGTTACATCCCAATATATTTTCAATAAACTTGTATTGTGCATTACATAATGTCTATACGTGATAAACAACATGATATACAAAATTTCATTTACCTCGAAAGTATCAAAAGCTGCACTCAGAGGACTTAAGCAAGTACTATTACTAGTTACAATGCTCAAGGCCTCGCACAAAAGCTCCAAGTGTGGAGTTTAGCTCGTATGATATGCAAGATTGTTAGAAAAGGGTGAGCAAACCACAGTTCAGTAAGTAGTTTAAGTAAATGCATGTTAGACTTATGTCGATCTACATGCAAGTGTATAAAAAGCAATGTTGAAGTGATGTGTATACGTGGTATTCAATCATAGTCTTAAATCAAAACACTTATTATGCACTTTATTTTGAATCAAATTCATTTTGGATATTGATTAAATCAATTCACTATGCATTTCGGTTAAATTCAAAATACTATGTATTTCGATAAATTAGTCACCATGCATTTTGATAAATCAATCAGTATGAACTTCGATAAATCAATAAGTATGAACTTCGATAAATCAATTAATATACATTTCGATAAATCAATCAGTATGAACTTCGATAAATCAATCAGTGTACATTTCGATAAATCAATCAGTGTACATTTCAATAAATCAATCAATATAAACTTCGATAAATCAATAAGTTCATAAAACAAAAATCATTAATCTTTAGGCATATAACCTCGATTCACTGAAATCAATACTGATAGTAAAGTGAAATTATGTAGAGTTTAGGCAATAATCCTTAATTAGTAATACGGCAACGATAACAATGTCCATCCTAGCTAGTGATGGAAATGGTGTTGAAGTAACATGAAATCTATGGCTATAGAATATTATTCCAATCTTGCTGATCAATCGAGAGCTAGAATGTAATGTCTGGAATTAGAAAAATTCGAACTAACTTTTTCTTTTTTGTTACTATATTTCTCATCCCATTACACAATATCATCCCGGTTTGCATTCGGTGTCGATGTGTCACGACCCGAAGGCCGCGACGTCCACTTGATACTTATACTTTTTCAATCTTACAAATTTATGGACTAAATTTTTCCTTTTCATTTTACGATTTGTATTCGGTGTTAGTATAGTTACTAAACTATCTAGGTGAACTATAATCATTTCACTTAAATATTAAACTAGCGAGGAAACGGTTCTAAGTTACATCCCGACTTATTTAACAAAATATGTACTGTGCATCAATTAAAGTCTTACATATAAACAAGCGTTTTATAAAGAACGTATACCTCAAAAGACTAGTACCAAGCCCATATACCGTATCCGGAGGCGCCACTCAAAAGCCCTCATGGCAGAGTTTAACTCAATTATCTGAAAAGAGATGAAATTAAGTAGGGTGATCAAAACCACGGCTCAGTAAGATACTAATATAAATGCAGGAGTAGAATTATGCTGTCTCAACTGTAATGCATAAAACCTGCAAATTTACAGTTACAGTTCATCATCTCAATCGATAACATCTCATCATCTCAATTCATGTCATCTGTCTATCACTCAGACCTCTAAATAAATCAACTTAATCATTTTTCAATCTCTCATCTTTATACTATAATGCATTGCACAACAATACGTCGTGTGTAATTTGAATATCATATACTATTAGTCCATACTCACATCAATCTCATAGTACATCATGTCCAATGAGATATCATATCAAGTCACTTTATGTTTCATAATCATACTCCTGTATTCTATCAACTCATATCACTTTCCATAAGGAGAATCATGATCACGGTGGTACGAAGTCATAATTCTCTTCGTATAAATTTTTATGTTCATGTAACGTATCATATCATGACATCATATAGATGGAATATCGTTATTGCTGAGTCATGACACTCCTCATATAATTCTCATGTTTGTGTACAAGATAAGGTCATGACATATTTCATGTAAAATGCATATTATTATGTCATGATTTAGTATGCAAGTTATGTAACTTTACTGTATAAACCACTATCATTTCAAATCATATCACGTATACTTTTAGAGCATGCTCAAACATGTAAATTTTCAATTCATTTCATATTTACTTTTAAGACATGGTTGGAGCATGTAAAAATTGCAAATCATATATTCACTTTTAGAGCATGTCTAAAACATGTGCAGTTTTCAAAACATTTTTCATATACTGTAAAGTCATATCAGGTCTAGAGTTCATATCAAATAAAACTATACTCTAGACCGCATATCATATCATGTTCGACATATAATCATATATGAATCATATGAAGTATCAAAATCATATCACATGCACTTTTAAAACATGTTTAAAACATGTATAGTTTCAAAACATATCTCATCTCAAGCAAGGCTCATGTACTGTATAAATCATGTCAAGTCTAGAGTTCATATCAATAAAATCATCCTCTAGACTTCATATCATATAGGTTTGAGACTAGGCTAAATCCCTAATGCTCTATCAATAAAGACTTAAACACTGTAGCTAGCAGTGTAAATCATGTCATCGTCCCCTGGAAACCAACTAGGGCGCTATCTATGGCCATAGACCTCATCTCTCTCAGCCCCATTGATCAGGTGTGACTAAGACCTGTCCACGACTATTGTCAGACAAGCATCTCTGCTTAATGAGTAATCTCCAATTATGCGGTTTCCACTATGCTTTATTGAGTTTAACTCTTTTAGGGTGCCTATAGTCTCATAGAACATTTAAACATTTCGTTTTTCTTATCAAAATGGTATAAGGTATGTAACACGCTTCTTTAAGATCATTTACATATATCAACACATACACTTACACTATATATTCAATCTTTTCAAAATAATTTTAAACATGAGGTATTCATATAAATATTGCATGAGTAAATCCTTTCAAATTCTCAAGTTATAATTAAAGTATACTTAAAAAGGCAATGCAAATTAAAACTTGAGTTTAACATGATTTACTATCATGCTTATGAATGGTGTCGATGCAATAACATTTCGATAGTACTAACTATAATCCAAATTCCTCATTTTCATCCTTTTGATTTCAATAGGATCATACCTAATAGGTAATTTTGATATTCACTGTGGTTCCTTGATATTCAATATCCTTTCTCAATAGTTATCGACTATAACAATCACTTGTACATTTCATCATCAATACTAGGACCACCACCATCAATATGAGTCCTCCTAGTATCTATGAATATTTAAATTTCTTATTTCTCTTGTCACGACCCGTGACCACATTTTTCACCTTATTGTACACAACTTAACCGGTTGGGCTGTTTGTGATACTTTACTTGTACTAACTGTTAAACAATTTTACATAATATTGTTTATATTATACACATCCCCTATCGTATTTAATCAGATAAGTAGTACTGTAGACATGTCTAAATACAGAGAATAAATGATCATACCTCAAATAATTCAGTCGGTCTGTCACATTGTCCTTTGTGTACAGCCGTGATCCACAATAAAATGATCTCACGATCATCAAAACCTGAAATGTTTAAAATTAAGGGGTGAGCAAAACCACGGCTTAGTAAAGGAATTATATGCATACTTGATATTCAGCTTCCTATATGCTGAAAATCTTTTTCATTTTTACTATGGGCTCTAGGCTCGTTTGTAGGAAGGATACTACAGTCGGCTAGGGATTCGGATGGAGTGATGTAGGTATTTTAGAATACCATACTTATTTCAGAACCTAAAAACAACTGTAGAGAAAAATCTTCATTTATTTTTGAATTTATAAATCCTTTTCCTTTTCATCCCATAACCTTTTCAAATTCTTTTCAAAATAATGCTTTTATGAAAGAAAGCATTTAAATAAAATAACTGATATTCATATATTCTTTGAAAGGAATATTAGTTAAATCATCATCATTTTTCTTTAAAACTCATTTCATGTTTTATTGTACTCTCATAATTAGTACAGTACTTTAAGTAGCAAAGTAAGCTATTAAAATCTATTCCACTTATCACATTAGCAAAGCAGCAAGCACTTCAGTAGGTTAGTCACTATACATGTCGATAATTCGATTACTATGCAAGCTAATAAATCAATCCATTTACAAAACGAAAGTCAATAAACTTTAAGCATATAGCTTAACTCACTGAAAACAGTTTCAAATAACCGATCACTTAATTACTTTAGGCGTAAGCCCCGGTTCACTGATTCAATTACGACATCCATTCTAACTAGCAATGGAGTTAAGTGTCATATCGAGGAACTCGTGTAGCATGTAGGTCCTTTAGGATTCTAGAGGTGGCTCCCACGGTCCAACTGGTATCCGTGTAGCACGTAGGTCCCTTGGGATTCTAAAGGTGGCTCCTACGATCCAAACAATATCCGTGTAGCACGTAGGTCCTTCGGGATTCTAGAGGTGGCTCCCATGGTCCAACTGGTATCCATGTAGCACGTAGGTCCCTTGGGATTCTAGAGGTGGTTCACACGGTACAAAGATCGAGTCTTTACTCGGATTGGCCTTTATGCCTTATACTTTCCACTATCTTATCAGAACTTGTGTAGCACTTAGTGCTCAAAGGATTCTAGAGGTGGCTCCCATAGTTTTCGAAGAATCTATGTAGCACGTAGGTCCCTTGAGTCTTCTAGAGGTGGCTCACACGGTACAAAGATCGAGTCTTGACTCGGATTGGCCTTCATGCCTTATACTTTCCACTATCTTATCAGAACTCGTGTAGCACTTAGTGCTCAAAGGATTCTAGAGGTGGCTCCCATTATTTCCGAAGAATCTATGTAGCACGTAGGTCCCTTGAGTCTTCTAGAGGTGGCTCACACGATACAAAGATCGAGTCTTTACTCGGATTGGCCTTTATGCCTTATACTTTCCACTATCTCATCAGAACTTGTGTAGCACTTATTGCTCAAAGGATTCTAGAGGTGGCTCCCATAGTTTTTTGAAGAATCTATGTAGCACGTAGGTCCCTTGAGTCTTCTAGAGGTGGCTCACATGGTACAAAGATCGAGTCTTTACTCGGATTGGCCTTTATGCCTTATACTTTCCACTATCTTATCAGAACTCGTGTAGCACTTAGTGCTGAAAGGATTCTAAAGGTGGCTTCCATAGTTTTTCGAAGAATCTATGTAGCACGTAGGTCCCTTGAGTCTTCTAGAGGTGGCTCACACGGTACAGAAATCGAGTCTTTTCTCGGTTTGGCCTTTAGGACTTAGACTGACTACTAACACATCGGAACTCGTGTAGTACTTATAATCTAATATTCCATTTAAAATCATTGTAAGAATATTAGATTTATCAATTCTTCCTTTTTGAAAATATATTACATGTTCGTATCACATGTCTTATGAAAATCATCTCACAGTACTATAATCACTACCGAAATGAGCATTTTGTAAAAATGATATAAATCAATTGATTTTCTTCTCATATCATATAAACATATTCTTTTCACATGTCACGCATCTTATAACACATTTACCTTTTTACATAACTCATATCGTTTAAAACACTTTCCTTTTTAACATGTCACCGATCATTTATGGAGTCTAAGATAATCATCAATCTTATCATACTATAGACCTCGGAGGGTAAAGAAATAAACGTGTCAAATCTATGACCATAATCTATATCGTCCTCGGTGGATCACTGATCAGGTGTCGACCGAGACTAAATATATCACATATCACACATCAGCATAATAGGATGCCAATTAGTCTCAAAACCCTATTTTTCATCATAAAATAAACCTTTATGGAATTTAAAAATATATATAATTTCATAATTAAAAACCATAAAGGTTAAAAATCATTTAGTGAATATTTATAAAAATATTCATAAAATAGTCACTGTATTTCACTTTATCTTTCGTCTCGTAATTACGTGTGATTTATCTATCCCGAGAATTTTCGGTGATTTCATTATTACCATTCTCGAAAACATGAATATTTTAAAATTCCATCTCATTATATTCATGTTCTATGAAATTTAGTAATTTTCTCATTTTTCGTGATTTAATATCGATTTTCGGAAATAAAATCATTTAATATGATTTTATGAAATTTTTCTAAAATTTTCGGCAGTATAACGGCTGCCGATTTACTAACTTCCTGTAGGGAAAATACAATTTATAATTTCCAGCCAGTACTTCATCCTAAAATTTTTTAGCCAATCATGCATCATAATAATTTTCATAAAATATTTCCATAAAATATTTTAAAATTAAATTATGCAGACTGAATATCCTTACAGTACTACACATGCATCCCTTACCTTTTTTCGGGTCGACGACTTCCTCTTCTCGGTCGCGCTCGTACTCCATCTCTCCCGATTCCTTATCTCGGTGCTGAAAATAATTTCTGGAAATAAAAATTCTAAATTTTAGAATTTTTTCATAATTTATTAAATTTTTCTGAAATTAAATTTTTGGGAATTTCTTATCGAATTTTCGTAAATTTCCGGGTTGTCGAATTTCCGGAATCTCCGAATTCTCGAAATTCTCTTTTTTCCTCTTTTCTTTTTCTTTCTTTCTTTTTCTTTTCTTTCTCTTTCTTTTCTTTTTCTTTTTCTTTTTCTTTTTCCTTTTTCTTTTCTTTTCTTTTTTTCCTCTTCCTTTCCCGGTCAAACTGGTTCAGACCAGTCCAGTTCCCTTCCTCATCGGTTCCTCATCGGCGGCTAGTTCTCCGACGGTTCGGGCGTCCTTGAGCTGGCCGGCGTCGAGACGAACTTGCCGGTGGCCTTAGCTTGGCTTGGATCGGCGACACGGCGGCGGATCGAGGCGAAATAGGTTCGGTTTCTCCTTCCTCTTCGCCGGCCCTCCTCCGCCTTTCATTGCGCCTCCGATGGCTTCCCACGTCTTCCTCTTCCTCCGGTGAAGCTTCAGTTGCGGTGGCGGCCACCGATTTGGCCGGCACCGCCGTCTCCCATTTTCTTTTCTCTTCCAGCTTCCTTCGTTTCTATTTT
Organism: Heritiera littoralis; assembly: GCA_031772115.1. NCBI lineage: Eukaryota > Viridiplantae > Streptophyta > Magnoliopsida > Malvales > Malvaceae > Heritiera > Heritiera littoralis. Next base: position 463,679 of record JAPDPK010000038.1, on the reverse strand, counting down.
CCGTTTTGCTTTTCGTTTCCTTCTTCCATCGCCGGACACCTCTTCCTTGTGTCGCCGGCGTTGTTCACTTCTCTTCTTTTGTCTTACCCCGCCGACAGTGGCAGGATGCTGCCGGCGGCCTCCGACTGGGAAGAAATCGGGCTCTGTCCCGATTCTTCCATTTTCTCCTTCCTTTTTTTTTCTTTCCTCTTTTAGTTTTATACCTTTTTAGTATATAATATACTATACATTATACACTATAATTTATATTTTATACATATAATATATACTATATATTATACATATATTATTTCATATATAATGTAATACAATATATATTATGTATAAATTATATATATTGTATATTACAAAACATATATCTAGTATATATATGTGTATATTTATATACTTTAAAATAAATAACATTTACATATACAAATTATATAAATGTTATAATACAACATATATACATAAAAACTTTAATATAAAATCACATTTACCTTTCTTCTATATGTATTTATATAATTATATATACTCATAAAATATTGTGTTTATATACATATGTATTATTTAAATTTATAAAATAGTATATATTTCCATATATATACCAACGTATATTAAAATATACTATATAGTATTTTAAAACATATGTATTTGTATAAAATACATTTCTATAATTTGTAATTATATAGACATACTTTATTCTCATTTCTCATTTTTCTTATTTAATTTGGATTTTAATTTATCCAAATTAATTTTTCCTCTCTCTATTATTTTTATTTTCACTTCTAATTTAATTTCCTTTACATGAATTTTTCGATTCTTTCACTTCCTCAATTCTCGGGATTTTCACCAATATCCCGTTCTCGCAAATTTTATTTATTTCCTCTGATTTATTTTCTCCAATATTTATTTTCAATATTTATAATTTTCATTAAATGGAAAATTTACGGTTATCACATCTCTATAGCCATCAAAATACTAGAATTAGACAATACCGATTTCGTCATTTAAGATCTATTCCAGAGTCGACATCGAGGATATAAAACCACAAGATCAATAGTCATCTATCAAATCTATCTATGGTCTAACATATTGGCACCCATTTGTAATTCCGACTTGATGCTCAATTTCATTCACTATCACAAACTCAAATCACAGTTTTCAATCAATTTTCATATGGCCTGTATAATATAATACCATGCTAGAATTATTTTTAACGGTATTATCAAGTCAAATTTAGGTTAGCAGTTTACTCACTTAAGAGGTTTGGCCAATTTTCACTATCAACAGTGTTTCAATCATTTAAGTCGCCTTACGACCATCCATATTATTGCAAGAATCTCAGTTCACATCTATTTAATATAGACATGTATAAGTATACTTTTATGTAGATGTGTGCTCTATCAATTGTCCACAAGACATCACAATTTACTTTCTTATTCTCATCGTCTCAATCACATTACTAAGATGGACCATTCATCATGTCCTCCAAATTTCTCCAAGTCACTCAAATGTGAGAGAATATTTTTCAAGATCTATTCAAAAGTTATAATCGAAGCCATATAATCACATGTGTGACACTCACTTATTTGAATCTATCAATGATTAGATTACATCGGGACTTCAACCTCAATTTCAATAAGTTATGTATGCAAAATCATACATTTGTTATAACTCGATATTACAACTATCCTTCGTATACCACAATTTAATCATTCAACCATCTAAATTACAACCTTGCTATTCTCTTCCAAGTCATATCATATAATCATCATTAATTTCATCAATGGTTCGACTAATCATTATTCAACCTCAATTTTAACTTGACAACAAATTCATAATATTAAGATAAATCAATTTATCGATTCTATAAGGCTTACACAATATAACTTATCATGTTATCATGCTCAACCATTTAACTTCTCAAACTATTCCAAAAATCAAGTTTTCTGGTAATATGATAAAGTCTTTTCAAAACTTATCTTTCGATAATTCTTTCCAAAATTCCATTTATACGAGAAAACCTTAACCTTTTTCATCGAACATTTTCTTATAAATTTCGGCAGCATAACATTTCAAAAACTAAAACCTCCTACAACAATTCCAAACAGATAGTGGTATTCCACTATCATTTTTATTTCGATATCATGATCATTACTAAAACCCCTACCACCAATTGTAGGTCCTCTTAGCATTTAAAAATCATTTCAATAATTCATTCATCATCAGGATCACAATTCCAAAACATACAATATAACACTATCACTACTTTATAAAAGTATCTTACCTTTCCGACTTCCGAGCCTAACCGAAATCCACCACTTGCCTCGTTACCATGTTGCTACAATTTTAACACACACACACATATATTCGCTTAGAGAATAATCCAATAAATTCTATAAATTTCTATGGAATATAGCAAAATCTTTAAATTCCTTACCCATATTCAACACTAAAAATTTTTTGTGAAGTACTTCCCAAGCTCCTTTTATTTCTTTCTTTCTTTTATTTCTTTCTTTCCCTTTCTTCTTTTTCCTTTTCATTTCCCTCTTTTTCTTTTTCTTTTCTTTTCTTCTTTTTCTTCTCTTTTTCTTTTTCCTTTCCTTATTTTTCTTTTCTTTTTCTCTTTTTTTTTTCTGATCTGAACCGGTTCGGACTGGTTCAGACCGGTTCGATCGGGTTGAACCGGTTCGACTGGTTCAGCCTTTGCTGGCCGGTTCAGCCACCGACGGCCACCCATGTCGGCGATTCAGCCACTCCGAAATTTGCTGGGGTGGCGGCGAGGCTGGATCTGGCCTATTTTTCTCGAGCGACGACGACGACGGTGGCGGATCTGGAGGTGTGGGTTTCGACCTCTTTCTCCCTTCTTTCCTCCTACCTTTTCCGTTTTCCTCTTCAACGCCGATCACCTTTCCTTTCCCCTTACCCTCATCGACGTCAGGGATGGCATAGCGGTGTTCGGATCGGCTGGCACTGCCGTTTTCCTTTTTCTCTTTTTCCCCTTTTTCCTTTCGGTTCTGCTTCCGATTTCTTTTCTCCTTTTTCGCTTCAGGCCACCGCCGATCACTTCTCCTCTTCCCCCTCATCTCGCCGGCGACCCCCTTCTCTCTTTCCCTTCCTCTTCTCTCGCTCGACCGGTCGACGGGGGTTGGCTGCTTCACTTGCTTTCTCCTCTATATTACAAAACAGAAAAGGAAACAAGGGAATCGGGTTTGTATCCCGATTCCCGCTCTTTCTTTCCTTTTTTTTATTTTTTAATTATATTTATAAATAAATATTTATAAATATAATTATTAATTAATAATAATATATATACATATTTTTATTTTCTTAAATTTTTGGATTTCTTATTATCCAAAATAATTATACTCATTTTCATCTCTTTAATATTTGAATCTCTTAATATCTAAAAATTATTCAAAATAATTTCCTCAACTTCATCACTTCATCAAATTCGGGAATTCCAACAATTTTCCCATCTCGTAAATAAATTTATTTATTTACTTTCGCTTATTTATTTGCATAAAAATTAAATTCCCGAGTAATTTAATACCAAAAATAGAAAAATTCTCGTTTATCACAAGATGTAAGTTTGATCCACCATTCTCATTACCACTACATTTTATACCATTAAATTTATTAATCCATAAATAATAAATAAGAAATTATAATAAAGCTATAACAAAATATTTATAATTCTATTTATGTCAATTCAATGTGATTACATTCCACTCATTCAAGTATCTCTCTTTAATTTAACATTCCACTATTTACATCCCAGTATAAATACATCTGATGTGAATTTGCTAGTCTGAATATAAATATAAAAATTAACATATAACTGTCTAATCGATATTATAAACTTCTAACAACTTTCCTCTACTAACCTAGAACCTGCTGTTGTCTCGTACACAGAAACACTATCTGGAATGGTGAGTAAGGGGGTGAGCTTTAGGGAAAGCCTAGTAAGAAATATATATAAAAATGCGTACTATATGTAGTTAACTAAAAATTATTTATCTCACTCTTCATGGAAAAGGCATATTAAATACAAATATTAAAATGTATAAAAGCATTTATTTCCTAATAATTCACTAAAGGCCGTTATAGGAAAGATACTATAGTTGGCTAGGTAACCAGATAGAGTATGAGAGGTATTTTAGAGTACCTGTCGTGTCTCGGTCCCTAAAATTGACTATAGGGAGTAATAAGTTGCAGATGATATGCAAGAACATTTTAAATCACTTGAAAACATTTCATGCACTTTCAATACATATAAACAATATATAAACACTTTAACTGAAAACATATCAGTAACCAGTTCATTATAAAAATCCAATAAACAGTATAATAATCACTTTAAATTTTCACATTATAGTGGATATATAAATCAGTCACTTCAGTTTCAGTAGTAAATTCAGTCCAGTAAAACAATATTATAAAGTGGAGACCAGGCAACACCAAATAATATCATACTATAACAGTATCCCAAGAAGGGAGAAAGAGTAGCAGTACGACATATAGCCATAGTCATAGTGGTCCATAGTGTATACTTGCCAGTTGACAACTGTGGAAGTTGAAGACTTGGCAAGTCTATTAGTAACAGTAACAGTAACACGTGACACGTGAGCATGATATGAGGCCTAACAGTCTCAAAATAGTTTCATAAATCATGAAATTTGATAGTAGAAATCATTTTAAATAGCAATATCTTCAATCAGTCCAAAATCATAATTCAACAGTGGAAATCTTTCAATAATAGAAATCATTTTAAATAGCAATTATCTTCAATCAGTTTAAAATCATATAAAAACAACAATTAATTATTATATTTGGCTGTAATAAAATTCATTAAACTATCAATGTAAATTTTTAATATTCACATATCATATTTCAACTTAAATAATAGACCATTTCATGTAAAATAATAATAATAAAGTTCATTTTATGCAATTTAAATATTTCATGTAAATCATCTCATATAAATCAATTCAGGTAAATTATTTTGTTTAAATCAATTCATGTAAATCCTCTCATGTAATTCAATTCATGTAAATCATTTCATGTAATAATAAAATATATTTATGCAAATAAAATCATATTTAGACTTGCATGAATGTAAAATAAATTTCTATTTTCTTGTTTAAGAAAATTGAGTGCAAAAACGATTTGGTTTCCAATAATTTTTCAATTGCAAATAAAACATTTCCTATTGCAACTCCTATATATGTTCCTTACCTTTATTCTGCTTAATAAAAAAATCCGCTAGCACCTCTATATCTCTTTATTTTTCGACTTAACACTGCACAATAAGTTCCAAATTATATTCAAAATTTCATATTATGATTCTAATAAATATTCCGTTAATTTCCACTTCCTATTTATCATTCTCAACAATTAATTTATTTTATTTTCTAATAAATGCGAAAATATAATTTCAGTTATATCCTATTCTTTCTTTAATTTTTATGTCACCAATAATTTCAATTTCTATCTAAAATCCCATATATACTATAATGGATATTTCTATAAATTCCAATTCTTTTTTTCCATTTTGTAAATTTCAATAATTTACTTATTTATTTTCCTACTAAATGTCTTAATATAACTACACTTAATTTGAAATCTTTTCTCAATTCTAATTCCACTAATAATTTCATATTTTAATTCTAATAATTATTTTATCAATCTTTATTTTCCATTTTATCACTCTCATGATAATTCATTCTATTTCTTATTAAATACCAAAATTTTAACTATAATTTTTTTTTGATGGGAAAATTTTAACTATAATTAAATTTAACTTATTTTACTAATTTTAATTTCATTAAAACTCTATTGTCTTTAATTATTTATTATAGTCAAATATTTAATTCTTGCATTTTATTTATTATTTCCCCAATTCAAATTTTACAAATAATCTTTGTTCACTATTACTATTAATTCCTTTATTTGCTTATATCAAAATTACTTCCATTTAATTACTTCCATTTTATTAATTTCCACAACTAATTTATTTTATCTCCTATTAATTACTACACATGACCACCACTAAATTTATATATATTCCCAATCTAATTCCATATTATGACTTTTAATAAAATTTTTTCTTAATTTCTCATCTTCTACTTTATCAATTCTAACAATTAATTTATTTATTTTCTACCAATTGCTACAATATGAATACTCTTAAATTACCCATGTTTTTCTAAGTCTAATTTTACTACTAATCTTATTAACTTTCATGAGCATTCTTTTCTCCAAATTGTATTAAAATTCTATACTATAATTTTTAAAAATTTTCTTTTTAATTCCTATCTTCCATTTCATTGATTTCAACCATTAATTTAACTTATTTAATTTTCTACCAATTACCATAATTCAATCACACTAAATGGAAATCTCTTCCAATTTCATTTCTCAAATAATTTCATTAACATTTACATTTATATTTTATTGTTTAAGTCTTAAACCATGAAAATTCTCATGATATTCCCATTTTTAAGCATAAATCAAACACTCCTTTATATACCCAAATTTATCTTTTCTTCAATTTAACTTTACAATTAATTCTTATTCATTACCATATTCATTTTAAAATCATCATTTAATCAAACCAACCTGAACACTACTTTTTTTTTCTCCCATAGCCATGAGCTTCCATTACCATGTTCTCATGGTTATTCATTCTCTATTCAATTCTAGTTTCATAAACATTTTCTACTCACTCAAAATTTTCTTCAAACATCTTCAATTCATAAAAACATCATCACCATCGTCCAGCCACTCCTTGGTCGATTAGTACCCATCATCCCACCATTTTTCATGTTTTGCAATTTATCACTCAATTCAAGTTTCAATCAAGTTCATTTCATCAATTACAACTAATTCCTACACAACAAACATCCAAATCACTAAAATTTCTCTTAATTTCCTTCCATGGCTGACACACTCTCCTAACACTATACTTCATTTTGTTTCAAATTTTAAGGTTCTAAATATATTATTCATACTTTAAACAATCAAATTCATCAACTAGAATTACACAAAACCTAATCACTTCTAACCTCCATTATTGACTGAATAGAACAGCAGCCATCCAGCACTATTTTTCTCATTTCCAAGTTATAAACACCCGCCTTAGATAGCTCTTGAAATGAGGAATGAGATTGGTGAAAGAAGCTTGGTGATTTAATGTAGGAAAAATGGGGTTTTACATGGTGAAGTGGAGATAATGTGAATGAGAAAATGGAAGAAGAAGAAATCTGTAGGGAAGATCGGTGATGATCGGTAGAAAAGGGTTAATGTTTTGTCTTATTTTTATATTATTTATTGGGTAAAAATCTATCCTATGCAAAAGGACAAGTTTGCCCTTTTAAATTTCTTATATTTACAACTATGCCATGGTTAATATTTTATTAATTTTCATTTTTGATTTTTAATTTTATTTATATTATATTATATTTATTTAAGTCAATTTTGGTCAAATTTGACTAATTTGACCAACTCCTAAGCTAAATGACCATTATACCCTTGTACAATTTCATTATTTCTATTTATATCCTATCATTAATTTAATAATTTAAAATTCAGATTTAATATTTTATTTTTATTATTTTCTATATATTTAGGTCAAACATGGTCAATTATTGACTTTTATGATGGTTTGATTGAGCATGGGTAGTGAAATTACTAAACTATCCCTATAGAGTGCTTTTAGTTTCGTTCGTGTTGTTTTAACATTTTCGCATAATTTAGTTCACAGGTTGAATCCACATGAAACTTCTTTACACGAGGATTATCCTATGACAGTCTATGGGTCCAAGGTCAATTTGGTTTGATCGTTATTCAGAAAAATTCTTTCCGGGGTATGGACACGATCATCATTTTCGAATTTGTTTTATGCTTTTCAAAATGTACTCAAATGAGGTGATTTTGATATGCAAATTCTTACTATGTTCATATATCATCTTGAATATCATCATTTTAGGGTCTCACTTTGATCTGGATAGAGAAAGTCTTTGTGGGGCCCACATCGAGTACTTCTCTAAGCCTAATCGAATAGACCCTTCATTTAAATATTTTAATATTGAATTTTCTCTTTTAAATTCCTACATTCTATAACATATATCAAATATGAAAAAAAAAAAAGGGTTATCTATGAAGACTACGAATTCTGTACCCATTTTTGTAAATAAATAAAATACATCAAAGGAACTAAGTATAGAAATGTAAATTGTATTTCTAATTTTTTTAAGTAATGGAAACGAATGTTTTATTTTATTTTATTTTCGTAGTATTAGCGATAAATGATTAATGCTAATATAGCTTAGAAATTTTATAAATAAATTAGAAATAGATATTGATATTGATATTTAATCCATATATATATATATATATATATATATATATATATATATATAACAAGAGGATCGGGATTGGCTTCCCAGGGAAGCCACCGACCCCCTCCCCCTTACCTGCTCCCACGGTTAATGGGAGTAGGTTCAAAAGAAAAACAAAATATAAAATATATTAATAATAAACACATAAAATATTAATAAACAAATACATTTATTTGATTGAAAACGTGATGGAAAAGAGAAGGAGACAAAAGCTAAAGTTAGGATCGGGTAAAGGAGAGAAAAAACAAAATAAAAGAAAGGTTTAAGGAGGACAAAGCTACAACCAAAACGAAACAGAAGGACACCGGCCAAAGAAAAGGAAGGAAAGGAAGAAAGAAAAGAGGGATCTCGGCTGGAAGGAAGGAGAAAAAGAAAGAAGAGAAAGAAGAAGGGGTCTCGGCCAGACACAGAGGAGAAGCGCAGTGAAGGAGAGAAAGAAACGAACTGGAGAAGAAAAAGATTACTGCAGCAAAAAAAAAAAAGAGAGAAAGAAGGAAAGAATTGCAACGGCAAAGTGACATTGGTTGATCAACAAGGTCAGTAAGCTAAAAGGAAATTTATGTGGACTTTAGATGCTAGTTAAGGCTATTGTTAGGTTAGGTTTTGTGACTGGTTTGAAGACTGAAAAACTTGATTTTCAGGAGGCCATAACAGTGAACGTGTGACAGAGGTAAATGGTGGTTGTTGAGGCAAATCTAACAAAGGAAAAGGGACGGTATTGAGGGTGGAATTTTGCATTGTTCAAGCAATTTATAAGGGCTTTTGGACGTGAATGTTAGGTCTGTATTGGGGCTGTCAACAGAAGCGTTCGGCAAGACTAATGGTGAGCAGATTTTGGTGGCCATTTTGTTGCATGAAACAGAGAATAAATGAAGCTGGATCGATGACCATTTATAGGGCTTTAAAGGAGCTGTGATTCCTACTGTTCAAGGCTAAAGGCTATGGTATTTGAGAGCTAAAACCGTAATGCTTGAGACAGCTTGGCAAGCTAGGCCGTGAGCTCCTAAAGCAAAGATTTCTGGAGGTTTCTTGGTTGCTAGACATGACGATGATCAAGGCTGAGAATGAGGTGCTAGAGGGCTTAGTTTGGGACTGAGTTGGTGGTTCAGACAGAGGTGAACACACTGTTGTAAGGGCTGAGAATATTGCAGAAAAATTGATAAAAGAAGGATTGACAAACAAGGGTGTTTAGGGTAAGAGTTCTTCCTCTTTGTTTGAGCAAAGGTATATAATATAATTTCATATGTTAATTGAGATGATGGTGTTGGTTGTAGGAAATCCTTGGAGAAGAAAGTTTGAGAATCTCTCATATAAGAGGCTTAAAGGTAGGAATGTGCATGGATGTTGGTTAAATTGATTTTTAATTGTATAATGGAAAATTTTCATGAGTAGAACTTCATGTTATCATACCTTGAAATGGTTACCTTGAAAATGTTCAAAGAAAGAATATGTAAGTAAATTGCATAAATGTAGTTAATGTCATGGGATACTTGAATTTGGTTATAAGATGGTGGGACAATATTTACATGAATGTAAATACATAAGCATGGATAAGGATGAACTATATACAACTATGGGTATATGTATACATATATTCCATGAACATGATGGTAAAGGATAAATTACGATCATATACTTGCATGTATGTATATATTTAATTAAATACATATATGTATAAATAGATCTTATACTTGTATTATGAACTCTAAGAGGAGGAACAACATAGGTTCTAATTTAAATGATTTTACTTTAATGCAATCTGAATATATTGCATACTTACTAATATCCATGTGTTATTAAATAAGAATTTGGGGAATGAAACTTGTTGTGAGAATTCAAATAAAAATATCTAGGTTATGAAGGATCGATATACATGTATACCAATACGGTAATATATACATATATAAAATATATATGCATATATACATACATGTATACATATAGAACGAATAATTACATGGAAAAAGAATAGGATGAGCATATAGAGACATATTGGAATATACATATATGTAAGCAAATATATGTGTGTATAGGTATACATATATTTTAAATATATATGAATAAGGATTAGAACTTATCGGTATATCTCGAAAGACGATAAGGAGTCGATTTTGGACTTAGTAGTAAGCTTGTTGGCTCTACCGAGAGGGGGGGTGAATCGGTTTTTCTAGTTATTTCTACTTTTCTTAACTCTTAATGCACAATCAAAGTCAAATAAGCAATAATGAAACAAATGCAGTAAATAAGAGTAAGGGAAAGAGAAACAAACACAAGGTTTATAGAGGTTCAGCCAATCTCTTGCCTACGTCCTCTCTCCTTGAACTTCTTGTCAAGGTTTTGATTCACCTCTTCCTTGAGAAAGCTTACAAACCACTTGAAGGTGTGGCAAGACCTCTTACAATTTCTCTTGGGACTTTAGAAGTCTCCTTCTAATCCTCTACCCTTATAGTATTCCCACACTCTACAATATCAGACCTTACAAGGATAGCTCACCCCTTTGAATATCTGATTTTTTTCAGTGGATGGGTGAAGAATACAGAAAACACTCTCACAAAATTGAGTTACAATAAGATTTTCAGATTTCAGATTCTCTCTTGAAGCTTGAATACTTTGGAATGCTTGTTGTTTTTCCAAACTTCATAAATGTCACTATTTATAACCCACCAAACGGATAGAACAGTTGGTGAAGCATTTAATGCATTTCTTCCCGTTGAAACCCTCAAAAACTAGCCGTTACTGCATAGTCTCGTCCAAAGGGATCGATCCCTTCACCAAAGGGATCGATCCTTTTTATCCAGAACTTGTTCCTGGAGCTTTATCATGCTTACTGTCAAAATGGGATCGATCCCTTTACCAAGGGGATCGATCCCTTTGAACCAGAATCAATTTCCTGCACATCTTTAATTGCAATTTGAGATAGTTTGTGGTTTTTGTGATTCTAAGTCAGTTCAAAAACTTCTAACACTTTTCTTAAGAGTATTTACTGACTTTTCAGTTGAAATCACAATCCAAAACTTGTTTGAAATATATTCTATTATTGAGTTCATTCAAAGCAAATTTACTTAGAGAAAAATCATTTTTAAGCTTACTTGAATTTTGTCATTTCAAAAGACTTGTCAATTTAAAGCTAACAATCTCCCCCTTTTTGATATGACAAAACTTAAGGTAAATTTGCTTAGAAAATGGGATTGCTTAAATTTTTGAAAATAATGCTCCCCCTTAATATTTGCTCCCCCTCAAAGTTAGCTTCCCTTTTTAAGTACCAAGATTAATTTATCACATTAATTCTCCCCCTTTTTGTCATAGCAAAAAAAATGATATACTCCCCCTCAACGATAATAAGAATCATGGAGAATTGGTTAGTCAATGTAAAGCAAGAGGGCAATGAGATATATTGAAGATCATAAACAAACCATGGCAGAATGAGAAAATAACCAGAAGTATATAGCAGGCCATATCACAGAGGTTCAAACATCTAATAAAGTTTACACAGACAAAGATAAATTCTGACAGTGAAGGTCAACAAACATAGCACAGAGGTTCAAACATCTAAGCAGAATAAGGTAAATGCACACCCTACACACAAAGAACAAAATCAACGCCTGGGAAATGTCTGATGATACTGATCCACGAAGTCCTCATGCTGCATGCGGATGTCTTGGACTTCATCAAATAAGGCTGCCTGTGTAGCCTCTATGGTGTCAAGGCGAGCGTCGACATGATCAAAGCGTTGAGTAACAGTGGCCTGGAGGTTTTGAAGCGATAGCATGATCTAGTCAAGAGAGACCGAGGTCGAGGCGGATGGGGCTGAGGATGTGGCTGCGGCAGGAGCTGCCTCTTCGTCGTCGCCTTCATCACCGCCTTCGTCCGGATCATGTTGGGGAGATGCTGGAGCACCATGGGCCTTTTCCCAAACGATGGTATCACCTTGCTCACGAGAGTACCAGCCAAGATTATGCAAAGTAGCAAGGTTGATGGTGTGGCCTGCCTCTGGAAGGACGCCAGGCTCACACGAACAGTCGATACCGTAGTCGAGGAGGTAGAAGGCAAGGTGTTGGGGGAAGACAATTGTCTGAACTTTGCCAAGAGCAATCTTGATCCAATCGTGGAGAATGAAATGGAGAAGATCCGGTCGATCGCCATCAGGTGAGTGAATGTGATGAAGCCAAAACCGATCAAGTCTCCGGAGTTGGGAATATTTGGTGCCAAGTGGGCGAAGATTCCAAGAGATGATGATGTGGAGAAGACGAGCAAAGACAGGAAGGTCACCCGCACGATCATTGACGATATTGAATTCTAAGGGGACGTTGACATTTTCACGTGCAAGTCCATGCTCCGGAATTCAAAAGGCATGGGAAAGGGAATCTTTAGTGATTTCAACATCCCGACCCATAACAAATGATTGAATTCCCACTGCCTTACATGGGTTATTAGGCGAATAAATAACTTTGGCATTGGAAAAGAAAGCTCGAATGATGCTCATAGGAACCGGAGTGTTGATTTGGAGAAAGTATGTCCAATGGAAGGCTTCAAATTTGGCCAAGTAGGGAAAGTGAATTGACTCCAAAAAACCGAAGTCAATTGGGCGGCAGTGCTTGACGCGCATATGGGCAAAGAGGGTATGGTAACGTTTTTTCTCGTCCGCATTCCGAAAGCAGTGATTAAAGGCGGTTGGAACGGAGGCGGAGGAAGAGGAGGGATGTGATCTTTTTCGAGGGGCAGCATGTTTGATTTTGGGAGCCATGTGAAGAAAGAATGATAAGGGAAAATTCAAAGAGGCATTTTGTCGAGTAGGTGATGGGCACAGGTTTGGGGAACTGTGGGGAATGTGTGTGAGCAATATGATCGAATCAATCAGCTGAGAGCCACAACCCAATAAGCAATTAACAATTAGGATAAGGAATTTCTTATGAATAACTACAACTAGGCTAAGGAAAATCCTTGGAAAAGACTAGTGCCAAATGAAGTGAAAACCTAGATGAAGAGGAAAGTAAGGCAAGATATGCAAATGGGTAAACAAGACATGATGCAAAAGACTAGAAATGCAAGAAAAATGGAATGAAAAATGTAAGAAAAACTTACAATTGACATGTTGGGTGAATAGTAACCATGGTGTGGAGGAAGAAGGAAGAGAAGAAAAGAAAAGATTGTGTCAGGAAATGAGGAGGGGAAATGAAAAAGAGAAGGAAATGAGGAAGATTGGTGAAGGAATGAAGCAATTTGGTGTAGAAATGAGTGAGATCATGAAGGTTGTGGGAGGAGGAATGGAGAAGGTGGAAGGCTTACGGATGATGGGGAAGAAGAATAATGAGAATGAGTGAAATCCCGACCTTTCAACAAGCGTACGAGCGAGGGTTTGATCGAAGGGATCGATCCCTTTAAGGATGGGATCGATCCCTTTTTGGCAGTGTGCATTCTTGCCTATTCTAGAACAAACGGATCGATCCCATGGCAAGAGGGATCGATCCCTCATATTCAAAACCCAGAATTTTAGGCCTCAATGACCCGGAAGCAATCTAATTTGTAGAAGTATTGATTCCGTAGTCACTTGCCTCATTCGTGATGCATAAAAATGATTTGAACACTATGAAACGTATGCATTTGGACCATTGTAAACTCAAAATCTGATTGTTTCCACTTGAGATGCATGAATGAGGTTGAAAAACTTCAGAAAAAGTGCAGGAAAATGCAGAAAATTGCAGAAAAATGTTGAGAATATGCTGAACAGCTTTGAAAGCCAAGTGAACATGATTGTGAGCCTGTCATAAGCATCAGAAAGTGAATTGTTGGCTAATGATGAGTAAAACACACAAATTTCAACAATTCAACATCAATGTCTAAGATCATGAACAGTAACATGGCAAGTTGAAGTTATGAATTGCAAGTGGAAATGATATTTTCCAAATTTCTTTCTTGCAATCATATCAAACCAACTTAAGACAGTCATGCAACATCAAATCACTTCAAGGAGCATTCATTATGCCTAATTCACCTCTAAGAGTACAAAATCTCTCCTTGTCCAAGGGTTTTGTGAAGATATCAGCTAATTGGTGCAAGGTGTCCACATACTCTAGAATTATGTCCCCTTTTTGCACATGATCTCGTATAAAATGATGTCTAATCTCAATGTGCTTGGTTCTAGAGTGTTGGATGGGATTTTTTGTAAGATTGATGGCACTAGTGTTATCACACCTAATGGGAACTTGGTTCATTTCTATTCCATAGTCTCTCATTTGTTGCTTAATCCATAACACTTGAGCACAGCAACTTCCGGAAGCTATATATTCAGCCTCGGTTGTGGATTGAGCTACACTATTTTGTTTCTTAGAAAACCATGAAATGAGTCTACTTCCTAAGAATTGGCATGTTCCCGATGTGCTTTTCCTATCCACTTTGCATCCACCAAAATCCGCATCGGAATAGGCATGGAGGTCAAGTGTAGAATCTTTAGGATACCAAAGTCCTAAGGAAGATGTGTCTTTGAGGTATCTAAGTATTCTTTTTACTGCTTGTAGGTGTGATTCTCTAGGGGATGACTGAAATCTAGCACACAAGCATACACTAAACATTATATCGGGTCTACTAGCAGTTAAATATAGCAATGAGCCAATCATAGACCTATATAGTTTAGTGTCTACACATTTTCCTCCTTCATCCTTATCAAGCTTAATGTTTGTGCTCATAGGCGTAGAAAAAGGTTTAGATTCATCCATTCCAAATCTTTTGAGCAGATCTTTAGTGTACTTAGCTTGATTTATGAAAATACCTTCTTTACATTGTTTAACTTGAAGTCCTAGAAAGAAGGTCAATTCTCCCATCATACTCATTTCAAATTCACCTTGCATTAGCTTTGAAAAGTTTTTGCACAATGACTCATTTGTAGAACCAAAAATGATATCATCTACATAAATTTGAACTACCAATAAGTCATGACCCTTAGATTGAATAAACAATGTTGTGTCTACCTTTCCTCTTGTAAAACCTTTTTCGATTAAAAACTTTGAAAGTCTTTCATACCAAGCTCTAGGAGCTTGTTTTAATCCATATAAGGCTTTTGAAAGTTTGAAAACATGGTTAGGAAGTTTTGGATTTTCGAAACCGAGAGGTTGCTCAACATAAACCTCTTCATTTATATAACCATTTAGAAAAGCACTTTTTACATCCATTTGATATAACTTAAAGTCCTTATAACATGCAAATGCAAGTAGCATCCTAATGGCTTCTAATCTAGCTACCGGAGCATAGGTTTCATCATAGTCAATCCCTTCTTCTTGTCTATAGCCTTGAGCTACTAACCTAGCCTTATTTCTAACAATAATGCTATTTTCATCCATCTTATTCTTGAATATCCATTTGGTTCCAATGATGGGATAATCTTTAGGTCTTTCTACTAATGTCCACACTTTGCTTCTTTCAAATTGATTTAATTCTTCTTGCATGGCCATAATCCAATTTTCATCATTCAAAGCCTCATCCACTTTCTTTGGCTCAAATTGTGACACAAAGGCAACCTGTTGACATATGTTTCTATAGGTTGACCTAGTCCTAACTCCAATGGTAGGATCTCCAACAATATCATTATCTTTCACATATCCAAGTTCTCTAGGACACCTAGATTCCTTCTCAATCATTTCTTGTTCCATGGACTCCTCATCTTTGTTAATAGTAAGATCTTCTAAGTGTTCCCTAACATCCTTATCTTGAGATGGATCAACTATAGGTTCATCAAAGATCTCTACTTCATCATCAAGATTGGTTCTACTAGTGATATTTGATTCGTCAAAGATTACATGTATTGACTCTTCTACAACAAGTGTTCTTTTATTAAAAACTCTATAAGCCTTAGAATTTAAAGAATAACCAAGAAAAATACCTTCATCACTTTTAGCATCAAATTTTCCTAGGTTATCTTTACCATTGTTCAAAACAAAACATTTACATCCAAATGGGTGAAAATAACTTATGTTAGGCCTTTTTCCTTTATAAATCTCATAGGGAGTTTTCTTTAAAATAGGCCTCACCATAGCTCTATTTATAACATACCAAGAGGTGTTTATTGCTTCAGCCCAAAAATATTTAGGTAAGTTGTTTTCACAAAGCATGGTTCTAGCCATTTCTTCTAAGGTTCTATTTCTCCTTTCAACTACCCCATTTTGTTGAGGAGTTCTAGGAGCTGAAAAATTATGGCTAATGCCATTTTCATTGCAAAATATATCAAAACCAATGTTTTCAAATTCTTTTCCATGGTCACTCCTAATACTTGAAATAGAATAACCCTTTTCATTTTGAACAAGTTTTGAGAAAACAATGAAT
The DNA here is from genome assembly GCA_031772115.1 of Heritiera littoralis. Classification (NCBI taxonomy): domain Eukaryota; kingdom Viridiplantae; phylum Streptophyta; class Magnoliopsida; order Malvales; family Malvaceae; genus Heritiera; species Heritiera littoralis. The sequence continues at coordinate 446,982 of JAPDPK010000038.1, read as the reverse complement.
TTATCTAAGGCCTCATTTTTAACACTTAAAAAGAACACCCAAGTAAACCTAATGTAATCATCAACTATCACAAATCCATAGTGTTTACCTCCTAAACTAGTTGTCCTAGTTGGTCCAAAGAGATCTAAGTGAAGAAGTTGAAGTGATCTAGAGGTAGTGACACACTTCTTAGATTTAAATGAATTTCTTTTGTGTTTTCCTCTTACACATGCTTCACAAACTTTATCATTTTCAAATTGAAGCTTAGGTAATCCTACAACTAGGTCTCTTTTGGCTAACTTAGACAAAACATGCATGCTAGCATGGCCTAGTCTTCTATGCCATAACCAAGGTTCATCTTCTCTAGTAGCCATAAAGCATACATTTTTGCTATTAAGTTCATTTAAATCCACAATATAAACATTTCCTTGTCTATGTCCAATAAACACAATTTGATTAGATTTGACATTAACAACATTGCAACATAAATCATCAAACATAACTTTAAATCCCTTATCACACAATTGACTAATACTAAGCAAGTTATGCTTTAAGCCTCTAACATACAAAACATTTTCAATAGTTGAGGAAGAGTTACCAATGGAGCCAATTCCTTCAATTTGTCCTTTGGAGTTGTCTCCAAATGTGACTTCTCCACCACTTTTATGCTTTAGGAACTTGAATTGACTCTTGTCACCCGTCATGTGTCTTGAGCATCCACTATCAAGGTACCAATGCTCCTTGGACTTAGCCTTGTAGCAATACTCTTCCTCCTACAAACACATCAAGCTTTCATTTTAGGTACCCAAATTTTCTTGGGTCCTTGAGAGTTAGTACTTATAATTTTAGATCCTTTAGGGATCCATTTCATCTTTAATGACTCATCACTTGAATTTAAAACATGTTTAGGTACCCAAATTTTGACAGCCATTTTTCCTCTTATCATGGTCTTCCTAGAGGTGCATGCTTGTGAAGAATGTCCTAGTTTGTTACATAATGGGCACAAAGCAAATTTTCTATCTTTAACTAGGAAGTTTTTGAGATGAGTCTCTTTGTTGGATGCATTATAACCTAACCCTTCTCTATCAAAGAATGCCCTTTGAGTCTCTAGCATTTGATCAAGTTTTTGTTGACCCATGTAAAATCTAGAAAAGGAGTTTTGTAAATTAATGTTCTTTCTATTTAATTCTTCTATTTCTAGATTTGCATTCTCTAATTTCTTTTCACATTCTAATTTAACATTCACAAGCATTTCATTCTCCTTTTTCAACTTAGAAATCATTTTCTTATATTTTAAATTCATGCATTCAAATTCATTAGCTAACTCATCAAATGCATCTTGCAATTCATCAAAAGTATATTCATGTGTATCTAACAAGTTAGAAGTTACCTTCTCATCTTCAAAAGCCATGAAACAAAGGTTGGCTACTTCATCTTCCATATTTTCCTCATCGGAGCAATCGCTATCACTCCAAGTAGCCACCATTGCCGTCTTCTTTTGTTTCTTCTCATTTTGCTTTCTATATAAAGGACAATCAAATTTAATATGACCAGGCTTTTTGCATTCATAACAAATAATTTGGTCCTTTTCTTTCCTACTAGTTTCTCCTCTATTAAAGTCTCTCCTAGGGGGTCTCTTAGAGTTACCACTAGTTCTCATCCTCATGAATTTATTAAACCTCTTAGCAAACATGGCCATTTCTAGGTCCTCATCATCACCACTCTCATCATGATCTTTTGATTCCTCAATAGTGGTGGATTTTAAAGCTACTCCAACTTTCTTAGGAGGATCTTGATTTCTCTTGATTTTCATCTCATAGGTGAGTAGAGATCCCATAAGTTCATCTAGTGAGAGTGTATGAGGATCCTTGGATTCCTCAATAGCAGTGACTTTAGCCTCCCATGTTTTAGGTAAGCTATTGAGTATCTTTTTCACCATTTCTACATTAGAATATGTCTTGCCTAATGCTTTAAGACCATTTATGATGTCAGTAAACCTAGTAAACATGTCACTAATTGATTCATCATTCTTCATTCTAAATAATTCATAGTCTTGTGTGAGCATGCCTACTTTGGTTTCCTTGACTTGTGTGGTTCCCTCATGTGTGATAGCTAGTTTGTCCCAAACTTGTTTAGCATTCTCACATTGTGACACTCGATTATACTCATTTGGTCCTAATGCACAAAAGAGTGTGTGCATTGCTTTAGCATTAAGTTGTGCCATCCTAATATCATTAGTATCCCATTCATCTTCTTTCTTAGGCACATCCGACCCATCTACTTTCTTAATAGGAATAAGAGGACCTTTAACAATAATTCTCCACACTTCAAAATCATTGGCTTGAATAAATAGCATCATCCTAGTCTTAAAATAGGCATAGTTTTCACCATTAAAGAGTGGAGGTCTAACCGTAGAGTGTCCCTCTCCTACCAAGGGTGTAGACAAACTAGTTTGAGCCATTAGTGATCGTTTATACTTGATAGATGTTAATCTAAGTCACTCTCGAGCCCAAGCTCTGATACCAATTGTTGGCTCTACCGAGAGGGGGGGTGAATCGGTTTTTCTAGTTATTTCTACTTTTCTTAACTCTTAATGCACAATCAAAGTCAAATAAGCAATAATGAAACAAATGCAGTAAATAAGAGTAAGGGAAAGAGAAACAAACACAAGGTTTATAGAGGTTCGGCCAATCTCTTGCCTACGTCCTCTCTCCTTGAACTTCTTGTCAAGGTTTTGATTCACCTCTTCCTTGAGAAAGCTTACAAACCACTTGAAGGTGTGGCAAGACCTCTTACAATTTCTCTTGGGACTTTAGAAGTCTCCTTCTAATCCTCTACCCTTGTAGTATTCCCACACTCTACAATATCAGACCTTACAAGGATAGCTCACCCCTTTGAATATCTGATTTTTTTCAGTGGATGGGTGAAGAATACAGAAAACACTCTCACAAAATTGAGTTACAATAAGATTTTCAGATTTCAGATTCTCTCTTGAAGCTTGAATACTTTGGAATGCTTGTTGTTTTTCCAAACTTCATAAATGTCACTATTTATAACCCACCAAACGGATAGAACAGTTGGTGAAGCATTTAATGCATTTCTTCCCGTTGAAACCCTCAAAAACTAGCCGTTACTGCATAGTCTCGTCCAAAGGGATCGATCCCTTCACCAAAGGGATCGATCCTTTTTATCCAGAACTTGTTCCTGGAGCTTTATCATGCTTACTGTCAAAATGGGATCGATCCCTTTACCAAGGGGATCGATCCCTTTGAACCAGAATCAATTTCCTGCACATCTTTAACTGCAATTTGAGATAGTTTGTGGTTTTTGTGATTCTAAGTCAGTTCAAAAACTTCTAACACTTTTCTTAAGAGTATTTACTGACTTTTCAGTTGAAATCACAATCCAAAACTTGTTTGAAATATATTCTATTATTGAGTTCATTCAAAGCAAATTTACTTAGAGAAAAATCATTTTTAAGCTTACTTGAATTTTGTCATTTCAAAAGACTTGTCAATTTAAAGCTAACAAAGCTGAAATGAATGGTGGTTCTAAGACACTTGTTTTGGTGCACGATTAAGTATAATGACGAAGAATTATTGAAAATGCCAATGATTTTGTGTAGTGAATCGGAGCGGTGCAGGGACTTGAATACGGACTCAGAGGCACGAGAAGGAAAATTTTAAACCTCGAGGTAAGTGGGTTAAGTAAAGTTTGTTAGCACCATCTCGTAGGAATGGTTTAATTTTATAAACTCGTTTATGCTTGAGCTGGATTGAAACTTAATCTCTGCTTTACGTATTGTGCCCAGCCAAGCGTGCATGTTAAATGACATGAACCGATGCATACATGCAATTATGCATAGTATGTTTTGAGTTTAATTGCTTAATGTTTTATGTTCTTAATGACTTGCATCAAACTTATATTTTTGCAAAGTTTTGGTTTGAACCAACATTTGAAAGAAATCGAAAAGTTTTGTATTCCGAACTCAAAACTGATTTAATAATGATTTGGAGTCCGTGGAAGCCGAGTGCTACACGAGGAAATTAATTTCAAACTGTTTTTGGGTGCAGGCATGTCCTACAACCTTCGGGTCACTTATAGCCTATCGAGCTTAGCTCTAGGCCTTATTGCCCGTCTATTGAGCTTTGTGCTCTAGACTATCGTATTGTACCATCGAGCCTAGTGCTCTAGGTAGATTGACACTTGTCTGGAAAACCAGCAGGCAAGTTCCAGATCTCGACTGATCAGCGAGACTGGATATCGTTCTATGGCCATAGATTTAGTGTTGCTTACGACACCATTCCATCGCTAGCTAGGATGGATATCGATTGATTGATTGATTGAGGATCATTGCCTAAACTCTACTTACTATTGTTCCATTTCTAATACTGCTTTTAGTGAACTGAGGCGATATGCCTAATTGTTATCGATTATCCTGCTTTATGACTAATGGATTTCTTGAAAATCTATATTGATCGAAGTGATTGCAATACTTACTGATCGTCTATCGAATGCTTATGGATTGTTTTATCAAAGTAACTATTGATTGACTTATCGAACTACATTGATAGCTTATCTGAATGCACAACATACTGAGTTCAACCGAATGCATAGCGAACTCATTTAAATGAACTGCCTAGTAAGTTTTGTTTTAACTAAGTGCATATTGAAAGCGTTCTATACCCGAAATGCATAAAGAAGTGTTTGGTTTATGATCATGCTTAAATACCGAGTTCGCTTATTTCTTTAGCATTGTTTTCTACACGTGCATGTAGAATGATATGAGACTAACATGCATTTACTTAAGCTACTTACTGAGCCGTGGTTTTGCTCACCCCTTATTAATAACATCGCAGATCATACCGGTTAGGCTCCCATTTGGAGTTGGGGTGCGAAGCTCGGGGACTATCTTGAGTAGCTATATCGGACCGAATCCTCCGAGTGCTGTTTTTGTTGCACTTGAGGTATAACGATGATTATTTTGTTATCTATGTATGACATGTTAAATTTGCACAGTACATGTTTATGGAATTGTTTTGGGATGTAACTTAGGATCGTCCTAGATTATTATAGGCTTTTATGATTATCGAGTACGATCCGAGAAGTGAATTGTGGTGATTTTGAGTTGTAAACTGTCTCTCATATATATTTGTTGACTTTTGAAGTATGTGTTGTAACTAGTGAAATGAATTGAGAAATTCTGGATTGGGATATGTGGCTGGTATAGTTGAGTTTATTGCAGGTTATTAAGCTGGGGAAAGTCGATTTTATATAAGGGGGAGTTTTCGACGTTTTTCTTTTAATAGTTTAATATTGAACGAGAATATTAGGTTGAACGATTTTAAGAAATGACAAGTTAAATAATGAATTTAAATCAAGTTAAGAACGTGAATACGTTTAGAGAGGACACTGACACCGAATGCAAACTTTAAAGTGGAAACAAAAAGTTAGTTTGTAAGTTTGGCAAATAGTAAATGGAGTGATAGAATGAATACGTCACGGCCTTCGGGTCGTGACATTATCACATGGAACTTGTTTGCTGGTTTTCTAGACAAGCCTAACAATTTACCTAGAGTACTAAGCTTGATAGTTACAGTTATACCTGCTCAAGGGCCGGGCTACCCGCCCAAGCCCGAAGGCCCGTTCAAAATTTGGTCGGGCTTGGACAAAAATATTAGACGTATTTATCGGGCCTGGACAAAATTTTTAGGCCCGATCAAAAATGGGCCCGAGCCCGAGCTTGACTGTCTAAAGCCCAAGCCCGGCCCGACCTGAACATATTATTAATTAAGTTTTTTTTTAAATATATCTATTAAGTATAATATAATTATATTTATATAAAATATTATTGATTAATAAACATGATTATATATATTTAATATGAAAATTAACATGAAAATTTTGACAAATCAAATTAAATTTTAAAGGGAATAAAAAAAATAAAAAACAAATAAATAAAAAATAAAATACAAAAATAAATAAAAAAATAAAATACGGGCGGGTAGGGCCGAGCCTCGGACTTATGTAATAAAATTAAAAACGAGCTTGGACTAAAATCCAGGCCGGAATTAACGGGCCGGGCCGGGCTTGGACATAGCCAAGATATGTTGTTATAGGCCTTCGGCCCGGCCCGAACCCGGCCCGGCCCGCCCAATGAACAGGTCTAGTTACAGTACAATACAGTAGTCTAGAGCACAAAGCTCGATAGACAGGTAATAAGACCTAAAGCTAAGCTCGATAGGCTAGAAATGACCTGAAGGTCATAGGATATGCCCGCACTCAAAAACAATTTGAAAACAATGTTCTCATGTAGCACTTGGCTTGCACGGATTTCAAAGCACTTATTAAATCAGTTTTGAGTTTAAAATATAAGGAAGTTTAGATTTATTTGAAAAGTTAGTTCAAACCAAGACTTTGTGATTTAAAATATAATGCAAGTCTTTAAAACATAGATATTAAGTAATTAAACTCAAAACATGCTTTATGTGAATGCATATATGCATCAGTTCACTTTGCTTAACATGCATGCTTGGTTAGCCACAACACGCAAGGCAAAATACAAGTTTCAATCCAACCCAAGCATAAACCATATTTATAAAATTTAAACTTTTCCTACGAGATGATGCTAACAAACTTTACTTAACCTACTTACCTCGATGTTTAATCACTTGCTAAAGCACACATCTTTGAAAGTCATAATTATTTAAATTCACTTTTATGCTCAGAATTTATTTTTGACCAATGCATTAAGTAAATTCTTAAGCTTCTTGCTACACTTCTTTGTAAGTAGTCAAGAGGTGTTTAATTTACCTTGACTATTTTCTCTTCAATACCACCTTTATATTTTTATTTACACATCAATTTATTCTCATTTTATTTTCTTAGTATACATATACATATATGTACACTCACACATGTAGATCTAAAAGTACATGCATGTATATAGATATTTATATTTTTAAACTCCATGCCATATGGTTCTCGTGCTTTCAACACACAACAATTGTTCTTTTAAATACTCTAAACCCACCATTCCAAGCATGACAATATTAATCTTTACTTATCCACGAGCCATCACAAATCACAAGATTTGATTTTGACTTTCATACATATTGTCCTCTTGTCATGCTTATGATTTTAATATCATGAATTTAACCATATAGGCAAACATTTGTTAGCATATAACTCATACCTCTTCCACTACTATTGATAATCCATGCTTAATCCTTAGTAAGATGTATACAAAGCATTATTTCAGAGTTCTATTCGTTTCTACTTTCATGCAATTGCTCATGTACATCAATCCAATCCCAACCACATATTCGACTCCATCATTTAGTGAATCATATTTATCAATGCTTTCTTTATCCAAATTATATATAACATAAAAATAATTCTATCATACAATATTACATAATATCAACCAAATATCAACTTTAAATATTATTTAACTCATCAATTAACAATATCTTCATAATATCATCACTACATATCATTTCCTACACAAACACCTGTCAAAGCTAATCCATTCTTCATAAATAGATTACGTGTATATTTACTCATCTACAACCAATCAAATATATATATATATATTCGTTATCTGCAGCATTTACATATATATATATATATATATTCATGTATTAGGACTTAACATGGTGACAACAAGAAATGGCACTAGCAAGTATCTAAGCATGTACTCCTTACCAAAGATTTACCAAAGCTTGTGACTTGTCAATTTCCACATTTCACTTGGCCACACTTGTTTCACCACATTCATTGAGCTTTTCAGCCTCCTATGTCACATAACATTTTATTATCATTCCATGAATCATTTATAACAAGCCCTACTTAAAATATTTAATTCCTACCTCTTAAAAGTACTTCAAACCTTTCTTTTCCTTGTTTTAGTCCCTTGTTTGCAGGTCAGTTGATTCTCATGAAGCCTCACACAGAGTAAGTACCTCTTTTAAGTCTTCAAGTCAAAGCTTAGGCTTCCACATCAAATCACTACACATCATTCCATTAACAGTTCAATCAATTAGACAAGTTTCAAATGTATAACTATACACATTCAACACAATTCCACAATCACTCGTTCTCTATTTGACTGTTCATAGAATCACTAAGTTAGGATGTCCATTCACAAAACTCTATCGTATCACAGTATTTCAAAACAATTTCTTCCATTTCCTTTCATCGCGTTATGAATAGTAAGACCCCTACCCTCTATGTGGATCCTTTTAGTATCCCACAATTTTTTTTATATTGTTTTAGCAAATACTCCTTAATGATACCAAAATCATTTAATTATTGAAACTCTTATACAAGACCTGTTCCAAGGATTTATCCATAATCGTATAATTGCAATTCTATTATCACTTAATCATTTTCATTGATTCATCACCTTATCACACTCATATGTACTTATATCTATCACTCAAGCCACAATCATAATTCATAAATATCGTCACTCTATCTCGACTAGCTCATATAATATAATTCTAATTCGGAATTATATAAATGTCTTATTGACTTTGAGCTTAGTAGCCAAACCAGCGGTCGTTACCTTATCATTGCGCTTATCCAGGCCTTATACTCAACCTCCTACAAAATTTGCCAAAAACGTCCTTTTAGTCGGATTCCTTTATATGTACCCATTTTGATTTAGCCTTTAAAAATCAACCTAAAACATCCTCAAAGGCCAAAGTCGATACCTGTTATAGCTCTTCTCTTTTCCATTCAGGAAACGTGGGAGCAGCCAGCATTATTTTCTATCGGTGCATTATTTCAAGCAGTATCACCACTATTTCTGGCCCTAACTCCAGTCCTTAATAGCACCAAAAATTGACCTCACTTAATCGGCTTCTGTTCAGGCTGAGATCAACCCTTTAACATGGCCTTAAAATCATCCCCATCACAGTCTTCAATGCTCTTTTTTAAGCATCAAAACATGACTCTCTTAGTCTTACCCATTTGGTTCCCCACCTTCCAACTTTCTGCTTTAGTTTAGTACGTCCAAGAGTGAAGCCCCTTATTTATAGGGAATCGAATTGCACCACTGTTTCTTCCCTTGCCGAGTGCTTAGCCCTTCACTCATTTCTTGATTTCAATGAGGCCTTCCCCTACATTCTACCTTTGCTGTGAACCCCTTTTTTTGATGCCCAACTATTGGATTATGCCCTTAGAACCATTCATTAGATGATTGACTTTGGCATTTTTTTATGTATCATGGCATTTTATTTATTATAGCTTATTATTATATTTGTCTTATAACTGCGTAATGTAATCTTATATGATAATGTCCTTAGAATAGTAATAACACACTATTCTTAAAATATCCCTAGTCAAGTATTATTGTGAACAAGGATAACAATGATACGATAAGACTAGTATGTGGTTGACTGATGACCATTGTCATGGATATAGGATATCAAGTCATCACATAGGTACATGTTAGAGAACTATGTACTGGATCGAACCTTCATGAGAACACTACATGGATTGTTATATGAGTGTCATAAGCGATTCTCATAGTGATGATGGTGTATGTGATCCTTTGACTTGAGATCATCAGAGAGATCCCAACATAGAGAATTGCATACTTTAATGGTACTAGATGTCATTCGTAACAGGATGGACTATAAAGGTAGTAATTGGGTATGTCTTGATCTATGTAGAGGGATGTTGAGTGATCAAGATAGAATTTATCCCTCTTATATAACAAGAGTGATGTCTTGGGCCCTTTGATAGAGTGAGACTAAGAAATGCATTGCCGTGCTCGAATAAGTCAATATGAGATATTGATTTTATTTGTTTAATTAGCCTACTAAGGAATCAAGAAACACTGATTAGACTATACAAGTGTGACACATTCCATGACTTGTGTCTAATCAAGACATCAAAGGATAAAGGGATTAGACTACACGGTAACATCTATCACGAGTAAGGTTATGTCGAGTCATTGACATTCTCGTTACATGGGTAGCAATGATGTGTTGCTAGATACCGCTCATTGCCTGTGACAATTTTGTCATTGCCATTGTTTTGAGAACCTATTGGGTCGCATACTTAGAACGGATCAATGAGGAGCTTAATTAATCCTATTCTGAATTGGATTAAGGATATATCTAATCCTATTCTGAGTAGGATTAGAGTTCTGTTTGGCAGCAAATTTTAGGGTAAAATTTACTGCTTATAAAAAGATGTTTTTCTAAAACAGAGTGCACAATTAAAAACAGAAAAGGTATTCTTTTAATCGAGGCTAGCAAATCGATTATAAGAATCAAAAACGCTCTTTCAGGCTTCTGATCGTGAGACGTTCAAGAGTCGTGAGATCCGTTCGTGCGGATACCATAGAGGCAGGAACGAAAGGTTGTTACTTGTGACTCGACCAACGACAGAAATCAGAGAAAACGTTAGGTAAAATCTCGAAACCCTAATCAGGCAACTCTCCGAATCGATCCTGGTGGAGGCCGAATGATTTAAATTCCGCTGCATGTTTGTTTCGGTTTCCTTCACCGGTATAAGAGCCAGATTCGAAGTCCCTGATTTGTTTTGATAATAGCATGATCTCTGGTTACTTTCTGTTTATGATTACATGCAATCGTTTTAATGAGATTAATACGGATTAGAATGTATATGATATATTCAGAGGCTAGAAATCGAATTGTTGAAATTATATATATGATATATATCAATTTCGATTCAACTTATATGTGAGATATAATTTGTGATGCGAATTATTAACGGCGGTTTCTGTTCTGCATAAACGTTATGGAAGAAACAGAATAATGTCGAAAGTGTTCTAATGCGACTAAAATTATAGTCAGTATGAGATACTGGCTGGAACATCCTGATAAGATTAGGACACTTCCGGATAAGGGGCGTTGGCAATGTCAATACTGTTGACCTTTTTTTAGGGCTTTGAGAAAAAGGGTTTAATTTTTTCTAAGGTTTGAAGAGGTTTAGGGTAAAAAACATATATTTTTAGGGTTAATGTTTAGGATTCAAACACCAAATCCAACCATTTTCCTTGACTTCCTTGCTATTTTCTCGATTTCCTTATTATTCTTGAATTTCATACACATGAAAATAATTTAATTAAAATAGGAGGAAATTATATTAAAATTCCAAAATTCAAGCAAAATTGATGTAATAAAATACTCTAAAAAGTGTATATTTTAGAGACTTATCACTAGTCACCAAAATTTCAGAATTTTTGATCCCCTCAATTACTTGGATTCAATTCTCCAAACTTCAGGTATAACTTAAGCTAGCGACAATGATCGATTTTCGTCAAGTGAGCTTAACGATTCGATGACAGGTAATGGCGGTTTGTCAAGGTGACTATGGGAGGAAACTTGGAGAATTTTGGAGAGGAATGAGAGAGAGGGCTGGGAGTGTTGTTGCCAATTGGGAGAGGGAAGAGATGATGACTCATTGCTTCATTAATTGCATGTTAATCCCTTTCCTTTATCAGCCATAATTCCCTTGACCCTTTGACCAATTTACTTTTCTTCTTTCCTTTATCATATCTGCCATTAACCATACATGCCTTTGACCTATTGATAATTTGACCATTCACTAAATTGGTCTTCTTTCCTCCATGTGACATATGTCCATTTAATTACACTAAATTTCTGACTTTAATTTCTCTTCTTCTTCCATTCATCAGCCACATATCATTTTAATTACTATAAAAATCTGACATTTAATTCTTTCCATACTCTAATTATTCTCATAACATCAAAATTTATTCCTTAGCAATTGGGCTATCAATTTCCCTATTTCTTCCATATATTTCATACATCATTTATACTTCATAATTCTTATATTTATTTACATCCTTTAAGCTGGAATACTTTATAATCATAAGGGAATTACATGAAATTTGGGGATTTCACATTCTCCCCACCTTAGAAAATTTGGTCCTGCAAATTTGAATTGGCTTAGTGCTCAAACAATTCAGGGTATTTTTCCTTCATTAAGCTCTCTAGCTCCCATTGTTGGATTATGCCCTTAGAACCATTCATTAGATGATTGACTTTGGCATTTTTTTATATATCATGACATTTTATTTATTATGGCTCATTATTATATTTTTCTTATAACTGGGTAATGTAATCTTATATGATAATGTCCTTAGAATAGTAATAACACACTATTCTTAAAATATCCCTAGTCAAGTATTATTGTGAACAAGGATAACAATGTACGATAAGACTAGTATGTGGTTGACTGATGACCATTGTCATGGATATAGGATATCAAGTCATCACATAGGTACATGTTAGAGAACTATGTACTGGATCGACCCTCTATGAGAACGCTACATGAATTGTTATATGAGTGTCATAAGCGATTCTCATAGTGATGATGGTATATGTGATCCTTTGACTTGAGATCATCAGAGATCCCAACATAGAGAATTGCATACTTTAATGCTGCTAGATGTCATTCGTAACAGGATGGACTATAAAGGTAGTAATTGGGTATGCCTTGATCTATGTAGAGGGATGTTGAGTGATCAAGATAGGATTTATCCCTCTTATATAACAAGAGTGATGTCTTGGGCCCTTTCATAGAGTGAGACTAAGAAATGCATGGCCGTGCTCGAATAAGTCAATATGAGATATTGATTTTATTTGTTTAATTAGTCTACTTAGGAATCAAGAAACACTGATTAGACTATACAAGTGTGACACATTCCATGACTTGTGTATAATCAAGACATCAAAGGATAAGGGGATTAGACTACACGGTAACATCTATCACGAGTAAGGTTATGTCGAGTCATTTACATTCTCGTTACATGGGTAGCAATGATGTGTTGCTAGATACCGCTCATTGCCTGTGACAATTTTGTAATTGCCATTGTTTTGAGAACCTATTAGGTCACACACTTAGAACGGATCAATGAGAAGCTTAATTAATCCTATTCTGAATTGGAGTAAGGATATATGTAATCCTATTCTGAGTAGGATTAGAGTTCTGTTTGGCAGCAAATTTTAGGGTAAAATTTACTGCTTATAAAAGTATGTTTTTCTAAAACAGAGCGCAGAATTAAAAACAGAAAAGGTATTCTTTTAATCGAGGCTAGCAAATCGATTATAAGAATCAAAAACGCTCTTTCAGGCTTCTGATCATGAGACGTTCAAGAGTCGTGAGATCCGTTCATGTGGATACCATAGAGGCAGGAACGAAAGGTTGTTGCTTGTGACTCGACCAACGACAGAAATCAGAGAAAACGTTAGGTAAAATCTCGAAACCCTAATTAGGCAACTCTCCGTATCGATCCTGGTGGAGGCCGAATGATTTAAATTCCGCTGCATGTTTGTTTCGGTTTCCTTCACTGGTATCAGAGCCAGATTCGGAGTCCCTGATTTGTTTTGATAATAGCATGATCCCTAGTTACTTTCTGTTTATGATTACATGCAATCGTTTTAATGAGATTAATACGGATTAGAATGTATATGATATATTCAGAGGCTAGAAATCGAATTGTTGAAATTATATATATGATATATATCAATTTCGATTCAACTTATATGTGAGATAATCTGTGATGTGAATTATTAATGGCGGTTTTTGTTCTGCATAAACGTTATGGAAGAAACAGAATAATGTCGAAAGTGTTCTAATGCGACTAAAATTATAGTCAGTATGAGATACTGGCTGGAACATCCTGATAAGATTAGGACACTTACGGATAAGGGGCGTTGGCAATGTCAATACTGTTGACCTTTTTTTAGGGCTTTGAGAAAAAGGGTTTAATTTTTTCTAAGGTTTGAAGAGGTTTAGGGTAAAAAACATATATTTTTAGGGTTAATGTTTAGGATTCAAACACCAAATCCAACCATTTTCCTTGATTTCCTTGCTATTTTCTCGATTTCCTCATTATTCTTGAATTTCGTACACATGAAAATAATTTAATTAAAATAGGAGGAAATTATATTAAAATTCCAAAATTCAAGCAAAATTGATGTAATAAAATACTCTAAAAAGTGTATAATTTAAAGACTTATCACTAGTCACCAAAATTTCAGAATTTCTGATCTCCTCCATTACTTGGATTCAATCCTCCAAACTTCAGGTATAACTTAAGCTAGCGACAATGATCGATTTTCGTCAAGTGAGCTTAACGAATCGATGACAGGTAATGGTGGTTTGTCAAGGTGACTATGGGAGGAAACTTGGAGAATTTTGGAGAGGAACGAGAGAGAGGCTGGGAGTGTTGCTGCCAATTAGGAGAGGGAAGAGATGATGACTCATTGCTTCATTAATTGCATGTTAATCCCTTTCCTTTATCAGCCATAATTCCCTTGACCCTTTGACCAATTTACTTTTCTTCTTTCCTTTATCATATCCGCCATTGACCATGCATGCCTTTGACCTATTGATAATTTGACCATTCACTAAATTGGTCTTCTTTCTTCCATGTGACATATGTCCATTTAATTACACTAAATTTCTGATTTTAATTTCTCTTCTTCTTCCATTCAGCAGCCACATATCATTTTAATTACTATAAAAATCTGACATTTAATTCTTTCCATACTCTAATTATTCTCATAACATCGAAATTTATTCCTTAGCAATTGGGCTATCAATTTCCCTATTTCTTCCATATATTTCATACATCATTTATACTTCATAATTCTTATATTTATTTACATCCTTTAAGCTGGAATACTTTATAATCATAAGGGAATTACATGAAATTTGGGGATTTCACATTCTCCCCACCTTAGAAAATTTGGTCCTCCAAATTTGAATTGGCTTAGTGCTCAAACAATTCAGGGTATCTTTCCTTCATTAAGCTCCCTAGCTCCCATTGTTGGATTATGCCCTTAGAACCATTCATTAGATGATTGACTTTGGCATTTTTTTATGTATCATGACATTTTATTTATTATAACTCATTATTATATTTGTCTTATAACTGCGTAATGTAATCTTATATGATAATGTCCTTAGAATAGTAATAACACACTATTCTTAAAATATCCCTAGTCAAGTATTATTGTGAACAAGGATAACAATGTACGATAAGACTAGTATGTGGTTGACTGATGACCATTGTCATGGATATAGGATATCAAGTCATCACATAGGTACATGTTAGAGAACTATGTACTGGATCGACCCTCTATGAGACCGCTACATGGATTTTTATATGAGTGTCATAAGCGATTCTCATAGTGATGATGGTGTATGTGATCCTTTGACTTGAGATCATCAGAGATCCCAACATAGAGAATTGCATACTTTAATGCTGCTAGATGTCATTCGTAACAGGATGGACTATAAAGGTAGTAATTGGGTATGCCTTGATCTATGTAGAGGGATGTTGAGTGATCAAGATAGGATTTATCCCTCTTATATAACAAGAGTGATGTCTTGGGCCCTTTCATAGAGTGAGACTAAGAAATGCATGGCCGTGCTCGAATAAGTCAATATGGGATATTGATTTTATTTGTTTAATTAGTCTACTCAGGAATCAAGAAACACTGATTAGATTATACAAGTGTGACACATTCAATGACTTGTGTCTAATCAAGACATCAAAGGATAAAGGGATTAGTCTATCACGAGTAAGGTTATGTCGAGTCATTGACATTCTCGTTACATGTGTAGCAATGATGTGTTGCTAGATACCGCTCATTGCCTGTGACAATTTTGTCATTGCCATTGTTTTGAGAACCTATTAGGTCGCACACTTAGAACGGATCAATGAGGAGCTTAATTAATCCTATTCTGAATTGGATTAAGGATATATCTAATCCTATTCTGAGTAGGATTAGAGTTCTGTTTGGCAGCAAATTTTAGGGTAAAATTTACTGCCTATAAAAGGATGTTTTTCTAAAACAGAGCGCACAATTAAAAACAGAAAAGGTATTCTTTTAATCGAGGCTAGCAAATCGATTATAAGAATCAAAAACGCTCTTTCAGGCTTCTGATCGTGAGAAGTTCAAGAGTCGTAAGATCCGTTCGTGTGTATACCATTGAGGCAGGAACGAAAGGTTGTTGCTTGTGACTCGACCAATGACAGAAATCAGAGAAAACGTTAGGTAAAATCTCGAAACCCTAATCAAGCAACTCTCCGAATCGATCCTGGTGGAGGCCGAATGATTTAAATTCCGCTGCATGTTTGTTTCGGTTTCCTTCACTGGTATCAGAGCCAGATTCGGAGTCCCTGATTTGTTTTGATAATAGCATGATCTCTGGTTACTTTCTGTTTGTGATTACATGCAATCGTTTTAATGAGATTAATACGGATTAGAATGTATATGATATATTCAGAGGCTAGAAATCGAATTGTTGAAATTATATATATGATATATATCAATTTCGATTCAACTTATATGTGAGATATAATCTGTGATGCTAATTATTAATGGCCGTCTCTGTTCTGCATAAACGTTATGGAAGAAACAGAATAATGTCGAAAGTGTTCTAATGCGACTAAAATTATAGTCAGTGTGAGATACTGGCTGGAACATCCTGATAAGATTAGGACACTTCCGGATAAGGGGCGTTGGCAATGTCAATACTGTTGACCTTTTTTTATGGCTTTGAGAAAAATGGTTTAATTTTTTCTAAGGTTTGAGGAGATTTGGGGTAAAAAAACATATATTTTTAGGGTTAATGTTTAGGATTCAAACACCAAATCCAACCATTTTCCTTGATTTCCTTGCTATTTTCTCGATTTCCTCATTATTCTTGAATTTCGTACACATGAAAATAATTTAATTAAAATAGGAGGAAATTTTATTAAAATTCCAAAATTCAAGCAAAATTGATGTAATAAAATACTCTAAAAAGTGAATATTTTAGAGACTTATCACTAGTCACCAAAATTTCAGAATTTCTGATCTCCTCAATTACTTGGATTGAATCCTCCAAACTTCAGGTATAACTTAAGCTAGCGACAATGATCGATTTTCGTCAAGTGAGCTTAACGATTCGATGACAGGGAATGGTGGTTTGTCAAGGTGACTATGGGAGGAAACTTGGAGAATTTTGGAGAGGAACGAGAGAGAGGGCTGGGAGTGTTGCTGCCAATTGGGAGAAGGAAGAGATGATGACTCATTGCTTCATTAATTGCATGTTACTCCCTTTCCTTTATCAGCCATAATTCCCTTGACCCTTTGACCAATTTACTTTTCTTCTTTCCTTTATCATATCCGCCATTGACCATGCATGCCTTTGACCTATTGATAATTTGACCATTCACTAAATTGGTCTTCTTTCTTCCGTGTGACATATGTCAATTTAATTACACTAAATTTCTGATTTTAATTTCTCTTCTTCTTCCATTCATCAGCCACATATCATTTTAATTACTATAAAAATCTGACATTTAATTCTTTCCATACTCTAGTTATTCTCATAACATCAAAATTTATTCCTTAGCAATTGGGCTATCAATTTCCCTATTTCTTCCATATATTTCATACATCATTTATACTTCATAATTCTTATATTTATTTACATCCTTTAAGCTGGAATACTTTATAATCATAAGGGAATTACATGAAATTTGGGGATTTCACATTCTCCCCACCTTAAAAAAATTGGTCCTCCAAATTTGAATTGGCTTAGTGCTCAAACAATTCAGGGTATCTTTCCTTCATTAAGCTCTCTAGCTCCAATTGTTGGATTATGCCCTTAGAACCATTCGTTAGATGATTGACTTTGGCATTTTTTTATGTATCATGACATTTTATTTATTATAGCTCATTATTATATTTGTCTTATAACTGCGTAATGTAATATTATATGATAATGTCCTTAGAATAGCAATAACACACTATTCTTAAAATATCCCTAGTCAAGTATTATTGTGAACAAGGATAACAATGTACGATAAGACTAGTATGTGGTTGACTGATGACCATTGTCATGGATATAGGATATCATGTCATCACATAGGTACATGTTAGAGAACTATGTACTGGATCGACCCTCTATGAGAACGCTACATGGATTGTTATATGAGTGTCATAAGCGATTCTCATAGTGATGACGGTGTATGTGATCCTTTGACTTGAGATCATCAGAGATCCCAACATAGAGAATTGCATACTTTAATGCTGCTAGATGTCATTCGTAACAGGATGGACTATAAAGGTAGTAATTGGGTATGCCTTGATCTATGTAGAGGGATGTTGAGTGATCAAGATAGGATTTATCCCTCTTATATAACAAGAGTGATGTCTTGGGCCCTTTCATAGAGTGAGACTAAGAAATGCATGGCCGTGCCCGAATAAGTCAATATGAGATATTGATTTTATTTGTTTAATTAGTCTACTCAGGAATCAAGAAACACTGATTAGACTATACAAGTGTGACACATTCCATGACTTGTGTCTAATCAAGACATCAAAGGATAAAGGGATTAGACTACACGATAACATCTATCACGAGTAAGGTTATGTCGAGTCATTGACATTCTCGTTACATGGGTAGCAATGATGTGTTGCTAAATACCGCTAATTGCTTGTGACAATTTTGTCATTGCTATTGTTTTGAGAACCTATTGGGTCGCACACTTAGAACGGATAAATGAGGAGCTTAATTAATCCTATTCTGAATTGGATTAAGGATATATCTAATCCTATTTTGAGTAGGATTAGAGTTTTGTTTGGCAGCAAATTTTAGGGAAAAATTTACTGCCTATAAAAGGATGTTTTTCTAAAACAGAGCGCACAATTAAAAACAGAAAAGATATTCTTTTAATCGAGGCTAGGAAATCGATTATAAGAATCAAAAACGCTCTTTCAGGCTTCTGATCGTGAGACGTTCAAGAGTCGTGAGATCCGTTCGTGTGGATACCATAGAGGCAGGAACGAAAGCTTGTTGCTTGTGACCCGACCAACGACAGAAATCATAGAAAACATTGGGTAAAATGTCGAAACCCTAATCAGGCAACTCTCCGAATCGATCCTGGTGGAGGCCGAATGATTTAAATTCCGCTGCATATTTGTTTCGGTTTCCTTCACTGGTATCAGAGCCAGATTCGGAGTCCTTGATTTGTTTTGATAATAGCATGATCTCTGGTTACTTTCTGTTTATGATTACATGCAATCGTTTTAATGAGATTAATACGGATTAGAATGTATGTGATATATTCAGAGGCTAGAAATCGAATTGTTGAAATTATATATATGATATATATCAATTTCGATTCAACTTATATGTGAGATATAATCTGTGATGCGAATTATTAATGGCGGTTTCTGTTCTGCATAAACGTTATGGAAGAAACAGAATAATGTCGAAAGTGTTCTAATGCGATTAAAATTATAGTCAGTATGAGATACTGGCAGGAACATCCTGATAAGATTAGGACACTTTCGGATAAGGGGCGTTGACAATGTCAATACTGTTGACCTTTTTTTAGGGCTTTGAGAAAAAGGGTTTAATTTTTTCAAAGGTTTGAGGAGGTTTAGGGTGAAAAACATATATTTTTAGGGTTAATGTTTAGGATTCAAACACCAAATCCAACCATTTTCCTTGATTTCCTTGCTATTTTCTCGATTTCCTCATTATTCTTGAATTTCGTACACATGAAAATAATTTAATTAAAATAGGAGGAAATTATATTAAAATTTCAAAATTCAAGCAAAATTGATGTAATAAAATACTCTAAAAAGTGTATATTTTAGAGACTTATCACTAGTCACCAAAATTTCAGAATTTCTGATCTCCTCAATTACTTGGATTCAATCCTCCAAACTTCAGGTATAACTTAAGCTAGCGACAATGATCGATTTTCGTCAAGTGAGCTTATCGATTCGATGACAGGTAATGGTGGTTTGTCAAGGTGACTATGGAAGGAAACTTGGAGAATTTTGGAGAGGAACGAGAGAGAGGGATGGGAGTGTTGCTGCCAATTGGGAGAGGGAAGAGATGATGACTCATTGCTTCATTAATTGCATGTTAATCCCTTTCCTTTATCAGCCATAATTCCCTTGACCCTTTGACCAATTTACTTTTCTTCTTTCCTTTATCATATCCGCCATTGACCATGCATGCCTTTGACCTATTGATAATTTGACCATTCACTAAATTGGTCTTCTTTCTTCCGTGTGACATATGTCCATTTAATTACACTAAATTTCTGATTTTAATTTCTCTTCTTCTTCCACTCATCAGCCACATATCATTTTAATTACTATAAAAATCTGACATTTAATTCTTTCCATACTCTAATTATTCTCATAACATCAAAATTTATTCGTTAGCAATTGGGCTATCAATTTCCCTATTTCTTCCATATATTTCATACATCATTTATACTTCATAATTCTTATATTTATTTACATCCTTTAAGCTGGAATACTTTATAATCATAAGGGAATTACATGAAATTTGGGGATTTCACATTCTCCCCACCTTAGAAAATTTGGTCCTCCAAATTTGAATTGGCTTAGTGCTCAAACAATTCATGGTATCTTTCCTTCATTAAGCTCTCTAGCTCCCATTGTTGGATTATGCCCTTAGAACCATTCATTAGATGATTGACTTTGGCATTTTTTTATGTATCATGACATTTTATTTATTATAGCTCATTATTATATTTGTCTTATAACTGCGTAATGTAATCTTATATGATAATGTCCTTAGAATAGTAATAACACACTATTCTTAAAATATCCCTAGTCAAGTATTATTGTGAACAAGGATAACAATGTACGATAAGACTAGTATATGGTTGACTGATGACCATTGTCATGGATATAGGATATCAAGTCATCACATAGGTACATGTTAGAGAACTATGTACTGGATCGACCCTCTATGAGAACGCTACATGGATTGTTATATGAGTGTCATAAGCGATTCTCATAGTGATGATGGTGTATGTGATCCTTTGACTTGAGATCATCAGAGACCCCAACATAAAGAATTGCATACTTTAATGCTGCTAGATGTCATTCGTAACAGGATGGACTATAAAGGTAGTAATTGGGTATGCCTTGATCTATGTAGAGGGATGTTGAGTGATCAAGATAGGATTTATCCCTCTTATATAACAAGAGTGATGTCTTGGGCCCTTTGATAGAGTGAGACTAAGAAATGCATGGCCGTGCTCGAATAAGTCAATATGAGATATTGATTTTATTTGTTTAATTAGTCTACTCAGGAATCAAGAAACACTGATTAGACTATAGAAGTGTGACACATTCCATGACTTGTGTCTAATCAAGACATCAAAGGATAAAGGGATTAGACTACACGGTAACATCTATCACGAGTAAGGTTATGTCGAGTCATTGACATTCTCGTTACATGGGTAGCAATGATGTATTGCTAGATACCGCTCATTGCCTGTGTGTCATTGCCATTGTTTTGAGAACCTATTGGGTCGCACACTTAGAACGGATCAATGAGGAGCTTAGTTAATCCTATTCTGAATTGGATTAAGGATATATCTAATCCTATTTTGAGTAGGAATAGAGTTCTGTTTGGCAGCAAATTTTAGGGTAAAATTTACTGCCTATAAAAGGATGTTTTTCTAAAACAGAGCGCACAATTAAAAACAGAAAAGGTATTCTTTTAATCGAGGCTAGCAAATCGATTATAAGAATCAAAAATGCTCTTTCAGGCTTCTGATCGTGAGACGTTCAAGAGTCGTGAGATCCGTTCGTGTGGATACCATAGAGGCAAGAACGAAAGGTTGTTGCTTGTGACTCGACCAACGACAGAAATCAGAGAAAACGTTAGGTAAAATCTCGAAACCCTAATCAGGTAACTCTCCGAATCGATCCTGGTGGAGGCCGAATGATTTAAATTCCGCTGCATGTTTGTTTCGGTTTCCTTCACTGGTATCAGAGCCAGATTCGGAGTCCTTGATTTGTTTTGATAATAGCATGATCTTTGGTTACTTTCTGTTTGTGATTACATGCAATCGTTTTAATGAGATTAATACGGATTAGAATGTATATGATATATTCAGAGGCTAGAAATCGAATTGTTGAAATTATATATATGACATATATCAATTTCGATTCAACTTATATGTGAGATATAATCTGTGATGCGAATTATTAATGGCGGTTTCTGTTCTGCATAAACGTTATGGAAGAAACAGAATAATGTCGAAAGTGTTCTAATGCGACTAAAATTATAGTCAGTATGAGATACTGGCTGGAACATCCTGATAAGATTAGTACACTTCCGGATATGGGGCGTTGGCAATGTCAATACTGTTGACCTCTTTTTAGGGCTTTGAGAACCCCGCAGTCGGGTCATAATTCTTTTCAAATGTGCCTCATTAATAAAATTGAAAGATGAAATTGCATTGCACTTGTTTGTATAAACACGGTGGTTGTTGTTTGAGCATGGTGCATAGTTATAGCCCTAGCCCAATATGATTGTATTTTGGTGGTTGTAAATTTTAATAAATACGACCTGCGTGTCGTGCCTTGTTCTTGAAATTCTAGTTGTACATTCTTTTCTCATCTTACTCCCCTCGAATGTAACTCGAGGTTTCTCTTAAACTATGTAATTGTAACGTAGTATAGGGTTAGAATTTAGCTAAGTATGAGTTGATGGTGATCAACACTAATGGAGCTGACAACCATAAAAGGATGACCAAAGAGGCACTTGGAGAAGATACTATTACCCTTAGGTTAACCCTTAGGGTTTCTCATTGGCTTGGGAAATCCATTTAGTTTGGGCTATAACTATGTCACGTTTATTTTATTGCTTAATTGCATGAGATGCATGGTTTATTTTGTACGTTTATGATTTGAAAATCATATGATAATTTTAGAAAAGTAAAATTGGTGAGATCTTATTCAATAAAAGAAAATCCCTCAAATTAAATTAAGTCAATAATAGATGCCTACCAATGAATACCACTCGTCAAGACTAGAATCGATTTTGTTATGTCTGCCAAAGCAGAATATCATATCTATCTTAGTAAGACGCGATGGGATAATAGTGATATCCAAAGGCTATAAATTGGGTTGACTTAACTAGATTTCCTCAATAGGATTGGGAATTTAGAGGCATAAAGTTGGGCTTCCATTCATGAGATGAATTAGAACAAGTGTTGTTCACCCAACTATCCAAGAGTTACATGAGATGTAATTGGTAAGTGTTGCCTACCTAAATAGCCAAATCTTGGGTGATTAGCCAAAGCTAACTCTAGATAAGGTGAAATATGGATCTTGGCCCACTAGAGAAATTATGTGATAATTTTTCCGAATTAATAGTGAGGGTTGTTGATTCGATAAAAACAGTGGGAGCATCATTTAATAAATATTTAATTAAATGAATGCATTCATGATACTTATATTTTGCATATTTCTATTGTAGTTTATCATGGCATCAAACACAAATAACACACTTTCATTGCGATCTGTCCTTGAGAAGGACAAGTTGAATGGGACAAACTTCCTGGATTGGTACAGGAACCTGAGGATAGTCCTCAAGCAAGAAAAGAAGTTGTATGTCCTTGAGATTCCCTTACCTGAGGAACCACCCTCTAATGCTCCAAGGGCAGAAAGAGATGCTTATAAGAAGCATCAAGATGATGCATTGGATGTTAGTTGCCTTATGCTTGCCTCCATGAATCCTGAGCTTCAAAAGCAACATGAGGAAATGGATGCGTTCGATATGATCGAGCATCTCAAGCAACTCTATCAAGAGGAAGCTAGGCAAGAAAGGTACAATGTCTCTAAGGCATTGTTTCAGTGTAGGATGGCAGAGGGGACTCCCGTTGGTACTCATGTGCTCAAGATGATTGGGTACATTGAAAACCTTGAAAGATTGGGATTTCCTTTGGGATAAGAGTTGGCCACTGATGTGATTATGCAATCGTTGCCAGACAGTTACAGCCAGTTTGTTGTTAATTACAACATGAATGAAATTGACAAGACTCTGCCACAGTTACTTAGCATGTTGAAAACAGCTGAATCCAACATGAAAAAGGCCAAGCCCAAAGATGTCTTAATAGTTAAGAAAGCTAAGGGCAGGGCTAATGCAAAGGGCAAGAAAAAAGGTAATAAAGCCAATGGCAAGTTCAAGCCCAATGATACTGCACTGAAGCCTAAAGGTGGGGTTGCCAAAGAAGGGAAATGCTTCCATTGCGGTGAGACCGGACATTGGAAGAGGAACTGCAACAAATACCTGGAAGAGCTAAAGAAGAAGAGAGGAAGTGAGACTACCACTTCAGGTATTTATGTTATAGAAGTTAATCTATCTACTTCTTCATCATGGGTATTAGATACTGGTGTGGTTCTCACATTTGTGTAAATGTGCAGGAACTCAAAAGGAGTAGATCGTTGACTAAGGGCGAGGTCGACCTACGAGTGGGAAATGGAGCAAGGGTTGCTGCATTAGCTGTAGGAACTTATATTTTGACATTGCCCACAGGGCTTGTTTTAGAATTAGATGATTGTTATTATGTGCCTTCCATCACTAAAAACATTATTTCTATTTCTTGTTTGGACAAGAAGGGTTTTTCATTTATAATAAAGGACAACTGTTGCTCCATTTATTTAAATGATATCTTTTATGGTAGTGCACAACTAATTAATGGTCTTTACATTCTAAATCTTGATATGCCTATTTATAACATAAATGCTAAAAGGATTAAATCTAATGATCAAAATCCAACATATCTCTGGCATTGTCGCTTGGGACACATAAATGAGAATCGCATTTCCAAACTCCATAAAGATGGAATTTTGGACTCATTTGATTTTGAATCGTATGAGACATGTGAATCTTGTTTGATGGGTAAGATGACTAAAGCCCCTTTCAAAGGACATAGTGAAAGGGCAAGTGATTTATTGGGCTTAGTACATACAGATGTATGTGGACCTTTAAACACACAGGCCAGAGGTGGGTTTATGTACTTTATTACATTTACTGATGATTTCAGTAGATATGGCTATGTGTATCTTATGAGACACAAGTCAGAATCTTTTGAAAAGTTCAAAGAATTCAAGAATGAAGTACAAAACCAACTTGGCAAGAGCATTAAGGCACTTCGATCAGATCGAGGTGGTGAATACTTAAGCCAAGAATTTTATGACTATCTTAAAGAGTGTGGGATTGTCTCACAACTCACTCCTCCAGGTACACCACAATGGAATGGTGTATCTGAAAGGAGAAACCGAACTTTATTAGATATGGTTCGATCAATGATGAGTCATACAGATCTTCCAGAATCCTTTTGGGGACATGCATTAGAAACAGCTGCTTTTACACTGAACCGTGTTCCATCTAAATCGGTTCCAAAGACACCATATGAGATATGGACTGGTAAACGTCCCAGTATGTCTTTTATGAAGATTTGGGGTTGTGAGGCTTATATAAGACGTCAAGTCTCTAACAAACTTGCACCTAAATCTGATAAGTGCTAGTTTGTGGGATATCCTAAACTAACTAAAGGATATTAATTTTACAATCCCACTGAGCGCAAAGTGTTTGTAGCTCGAACAGGTGTCTTTCTAGAAAGAGAATTCATTTCTAGAAGAACTAGTGGGAGAAAAGTAGAACTTGAAGAAATTCAAGAGCTACAAGATAGCGCACCCGATGTTGAGATGGAGCCTGAGCAAGCACCACAAGTTGTTGTGGAACCAGAACCACAAGCTGTTGTGGAGCAACCGCCTGCTCAAGAGACACAAGCCTTGCGTAGATCAGTTAGAACACATCGTGAGCCACAGAGATATGGATTTCTAATGACTCAGAACGGTGATGTATTGCTCATGGACCAAGATGAGCCTACTACCTATCAAGAGGCTATTACAGGGCCAGACTCTGAGAAATGGCTTGAAGCCATGAGATCTGAGATGGAATCCATGTATGCCAACCAAGTTTGGAACTTGGTTGACTTACCCGAAAGGGTAAAACCTATAGGGTGTAAATGGGTTTTTAAGAAGAAAACCGACATGGAAGGAAATGTTCATACCTATAAAGGGCGATTGGTTGCTAAAGGTTTTAAACAAATTCATGGTATTGACTATGATGAAATTTTTTCACCAGTCGGATGATCAAATCCATTAGGATCTTGCTTGCGATAGCTGCATACCATGATTATGAAATCTGGCAAATGGACGTCAAGACTGCTTTTCTTAATGGAAAGCTACTCGAGGATGTGTACATGACACAACCTGAGGGTTTTGTTGATCCAAAAAATGCTGGAAAGGTTTGTAAGCTGCAACGTTCTATTTATGGACTAAAGCAAGCTTCTCGAAGTTTGAATCTTCGTTTTGATGATGCAATCAAAGAGTTTGGTTTCATCAAGAACGAAGATGAACCTTGTGTCTACAAGAAGGTCAGTGGGAGCACTATTGTCTTCCTGGTGTTGTATGTAGATGACATACTACTCATTGGGAATGACATCCCTACTCTTCAGTCTGTAAAGACTTGGTTAGGGAATTGCTTTTCAATGAAGGACTTGGGCGAAGCTACCTATATACTGGGTATAAGGATCTATAGAGATAGATCAAGGAAATTAATTGGCCTAAGTCAAAGTGCATACATAGATAAAGTGCTAAAAAGGTTTAGCATGCAGGATTCCAAGAAAGGATTCTTGCCTATGACACATGGCATTACTCTCTCAAAAGAACAGTGTCCTACAACACAAGAAGAGAGAGAACGTATGAGTAAAGTTTCATATGCATCCGCTATTGGATCCATTATGTATGCCATGTTATGCACACGTCCCGATGTCTCGTATGCCTTGAGCATGACGAGTAGATATCAAGTTGATCCTGGTGAACGTTACTGGATCACTGTCAAGAATATTCTTAAGTACTTAAGAAAGACTAAGGATACATTCTTGATATATGGAGGTGAGGAAGAGCTCATTGTAACAGGTTACACTGATGCTAGCTTCCAAACTGATAAAGATGACTATAGATCGCAGTCTGGTTATGTGTTTTGCCTTAATGGTGGTGCTGTGAGTTGGAAGAGTTCAAAGCAGGCGACAGTGGTCGATTCTACAACAGAGGCTGAGTATATAGCTGCCTCTGAAGCTGCTAAGGAGGCTGTTTGGATCAGGAAGTTCATTACTGAGCTTGAAGTTGTTCCTAGCATTATAAATCCGATTGAGCTCTATTGTGACAACAATGGAGCCATCGCACAAGCTAAGGAACCTAAATCTCACCAACGATCCAAACATATACTACGGCGCTTCCATCTCATTCGAGATATCATCGAGAGAGGAGATGTGAGGATATACAAAGTACCAACTGACGATAACATCGCCGACCCACTGACGAAGCCTTTGACGCAGCAGAGACATGATCGTCACACTAGGTCACTAGGTATTAGATACATGAGTGAATGGTCTTAGTGCAAGTGGGAGATTGTTGGATTATGCCCTTAGAACCATTCATTAGATGATTGACTTTGGCATTTTTTTATGTATCAGGGCATTTTATTTATTATAGCTCATTATTATATTTGTCTTATAACTGCGTAATGTAATCTTATATGATAATGTCCTTTGAATAGTAATAACACACTATTCTTAAAATATCCCTAGTCAAGTATTATTGTGAACAAGGATAACAATGATACGATAAGACTAGTATGTTGTTGACTGATGACCATTGTCATGGATATAGGATATCAAATCATCACATAGGTACATGTTAGAGAACTATGTACTGGATCGACCCTCCATGAGAACGCTACATGGATTGTTATATGAGTGTCATAAGCGATTCTCATAGTGATGATGGTGTATGTGATCCTTTGACTTGAGATCATCAGAGATCCCAACATAGAGAATTGCATACTTTAATGCTGCTAGATGTCATTCGTAACAGGATGGACTATAAAGGTAGTAATTGGGTATGTCTTGATCTATGTAGAGGGTTGTTGAGTGATCAAGATAGAATTTATCCCTCTTATATAACAAGAGTGATGTCTTGGGCCCTTTGATAGAGTGAGACTAAGAAATGCATGGCCGTGCTCGAATAAGTCAATATGAGATATTGATTTTATTTGTTTAATTAGTCTACTCAGGAATCAAGAAACGCTGATTAGACTATACAAGTGTGACACATTCCATGACTTGTGTCTAATCAAGACATCAAAGGATAAAGGGATTAGACTACATGGTAACATCTATCACGAGTAAGGTTATGTCGAGTCATTGACATTCTCGTTACATGGGTAGCAATGATGTGTTGCTAGATACCGCTCATTGCCTGTGACAATTTTGTCATTGCCATTGTTTTGAGAACCTATTGGGTCGCACACTTAGAACGGATCAATGAGGAGCTTAATTAATCCTATTCTGAATTGGATTAAGGATATATCTAATCCTATTCTGAATTGGATTAAGGATATAGTTAGTCCTATTCTAAGTAGGATTAGAGTTCTGTTTGGCAGTAAATTTTAGGGTAAAATTTACTGCCTATAAAAGGATGTTTTTCTAAAACAGAGCCGTATAATTAAAAACAGAAAAGGTATTCTTTTAATCGAAGCTAGCAAATCGATTATAAGAATCAAAAACGCTCTTTAAGGCTTCTGATCGTGAGACGTTCAAGAGTCGTGAGATCCGTTCGTGTGGATACCATAGAGGCAGGAACAAAAGGTTGTTGCTTGTGACTCGACCAACGATAGAAATCAGAGAAAACGTTAGGTAAAATCTCGAAACCCTAATAGGCAACTCTCCGAATCGATCCTGGTGGAGGCCGAATGATTTAAATTCCGCTGCATGTTTCTTTCGGTTTCCTTCACCAACATCACCAATTCAACCTCTGTCTTGAACCTAAAGAACTCTATGCACAACCTTGAAAATAGACAATGTTTCCAGCTTTGTTTTGGCCGGTATTCCTGCATCCACCGCTCCCTGTCTACCATTGTTTTAACCCTGAAGTCAGCTACTAAATACAAGCCAAAATAGCCCTTAAGCAGACTTCAAACACTACCTAAAGCTCGGCTCCAAGCTACACGATGCCGCCCTATCTCAGACCCATGTGTGCGCCCTCGTTCAGGCCAACGATCCCAGCAGCCATCGAGGCCCTGTTCACCGCTATAGCCTTCTCCCTTTTCCCTCGCTCGTTCCATCTCTCTTCCTCCCCACTTTCTTTCATTTTGGAGCCTTGAAGTTGCCAAAAACTAGCCTCATTGGCCCCTGTTTCTGAGAGTTCCACCACTTCCCTTGCCTTCTCTCGCTCTCACTTCAGTTTTCTCCTCTCATCTAGATTCACCTTTGTCAGCGAGCACTGAGGCGGCGATGGAACACGAGATCATGCGAGTTGCATTGTGTACCTTCTCTCCATTTTTCTCTACTTTTTATTTTGTTTTCAATTTCCTTCTAACCTCTTTTCTTTTCTCTTATCCCTGGGAAGAGAATGCAGATGGGTTTTGCTTGAAGCAAACCTATCCTGAGATTTAGGTACACAGGGGACAAGGACAACAAGCGGTTTGGTGGGTAAAATCACACCAAACCCGATTGCTTCTTCTTTTTTTGTTTTATATAATTTATATATAAATATATATTTATATTTTAAATTATATATCTTTCCTTACCTATATATATTTATATTTTTCCTTAAACCTTTATATAAATATATATATATATATATATATTAGAATATATATATATTCTACATATCTTTATCTATATATATTTATATATTTATATATTTATTTATTTATTTCCATTTTTCATATATATATTTATTTAATTTATGCATATACACATTATATATGAACTTCTTTGTTTTTTATATATATATTTAATTAATATAAATATGTTATATATATGAATTTCATTTATTCCTATTATTTATTCTTAACATACATTTATCATGTATGCTTAAGGATCAAACTTTTAAATCCATATAATATTAAAATTTCTCTTAATTAAATTTAATTCAACTAACTCGCTCTCCAAGTAATTCCTCGTAATTAATCCATCACTTCCAGAATACTCATAATTAATAAACACATTCTTCTTATTTTGCATTAAATTGATTATCATCTGTGAAAAATTCTTGGTTGTCACATAAACAATACAATACAAATTTTTTGATAAGTTTGGACATCATTGAAAAAGAAAATTATAAATCAAGCTAGTGGTAATTAATTATTTATTATATTATAATAATCCTATAATAATGATTTGTATATTACATTACAAAAATCTTTTAAGAATAAATTATGTAATCTCTTAGTGTGTAAGTATTATTTTAATAGAATTAAGTATTTATTAAAAATAATTTCTTTATTATATATTAAATGTAGAATTAAAGTGTGGATAAAAATAATAATTTTAATATTAAATTAAAGTGTAATACAACAATATACTAGAGTAGTATTATTGTGTAAGTGGTAATTTTAATAAAATTTGTTTTTTATACTTTATTAATATTATTATTAATTATATTTAAATAACTAGCATTATATTAATTAATTTAGTAATATCTACTATTTAACATTTTAGTTAGATATTCGATCAATTGATGTATATATAATATTATTATGTTAATGTGAACATGAAAAAAATAGTACTCAATTGGTGTACAACTATATATGATATGATTATATCAAATATTATTATTTATAATATAATGTCAGTTGGTGAATAGAACTTGTTTAATTCAACGTGCTAAATTTTTAATGAGATATTTTATTAATTAACTAGGTTGTATCCTGTGCGATGCACAAATTTTGAATAATAAAACTTTTATTTGATTTTAGAATATAATTATAACATATCATATATATATATATATTTCAATACGTGTAATACATGGATTTCAAGAAACCCATTTGAATTCCTAACAATTTAAAGAGGATTACCTATAGCTAAATGAAAATTATGTAGTAAAAATTTCTTGCTTAAAAAAGAAAAAAATGCGATAAATCGAAAAATTAGAAAAAATTGTATTTATTTTGAAATGCCTTATAACTAAGTTAAAAGGAAGAAGAAAGTACCTTGTAGAAGTAATCTACTTCGCAAAAACTTAAACAAAAAAGAATATGATAAGTGAGATTAGAAAATAGGAAATCTGTATTAAAAAAAATGTAAAATGGAGATATAAAGACATTTTCATACCTTAAATCGAAATGAATACTTGTTTTTGTTGTTTTTGCTTCGACAACGTGCAGACTTATAACAGGGGCAAGGAAACTGAAGCAGATGGATATTGACAATCTAATTGCTAAGTTGATGGTTGAATTGTTTTAGAGTGAGAATTGCAGAGGATTTTTAGAAAGTGGATTTAGAGTGAGGATTGCAGAAGGTTATTAGAACGTGGATTATGAGTGAGGATTGTGAAGGGTTATTAGAACGTGGATGGAGCAGTTTAGAGCAGACAGAATGGTTATTAGGATGTACTTTTCATTTATTAATTAGATAATAAAGAATTTAAAATGTTTAATTTATTATTTATTTTAGATAATAAAGAATTTGATAAAGAACTGAATATAAAAAATTTGATTACATAATAATTTTAAAAATTAATACCGGTTTATTATTGATAATATCATCAAAAATTTGAAAAAGATGTGAATATTAAATATTTATTAAATTAAATAATTTATTAATTTCTTTAAAATAGATAATTTGATAGGATAATTAAATAATAATATATAAAATTTGAATAACAAATATTTGAAAAATATTAAGTTATTCAAAATAGATATTATTTAAAATAGATATCATAAACTGATAAGATTTTAGATAAATGTTTCAATTATTCTGCAGTTACATTAGCTATAAAAAAAAAAAAAACTAACAATGACTGTCAAACTTGCTGATAAATTTATGCTAACAGTTGAGAGAGATGGAGGTGGTTTTGTGAAATGTACGTTAACTGTTGATTAATTAGTTTAAAAAAAAATTGAAAATTAATGAGGTACTGACACGTTTTACCTTTGTTTTTTGTTTTATAATATATTTATTTTAGATAATAAAGAATTTAATAAAGATTTGAATATAAAAGATTTAATTAGATAATAATTTTAAAAATTAGTACCGATTTATTATTGATAATATCATAAAAAATTTGAAAAAGATGTGAATATTAAATATTTATTAAATTAATTAATTTATTAATTTCTTTAAAATAGATACTTAATAGATAATTTGATACGATAATTAAATAATAATGTTTAAAATTTGAATAACAAATATTTGAAAAATATTAAGTTATTCAAAATAGATATTATTTAAAATAGATATCCTAAACTGATAAGATTTTAGATAAATGTTTCAATTATTATGCGGTTACATTATCTATAAAAAAAAAAGAAACTAACAATGACTGTCAAACTTGCTGATAAATTTATGTTAAGAGTTGAGAGAGATGGAAGTGGTTTTGTGAAGTGTACGTTAACTGTTAATTAATTAGTTTTAAAAAATAAAAAGTAAAAAATTAATGAGATACTGACAAGTGTTAGCTTTGTTTTCTGTTTTATAGTTAACTATTAATTAATTAGTTTTAAAAAATAAATAATTGAAAATTAATGAGGTACTAACACGTGTTACCATTCTTTTCTGTTTTCTGTTTTCTAATATATATATATATATATATATATATATTAGATGTGTATGAGTATAATTATATTTAATGCAATAATGTTATATTATGATTTATGTACAAACCAAAAACAAAATAAATATAAAATTGAGGTAATTAGTTGACCAATTATTCATAATATTAAGTATTTTTTAATGTATACTATAATTTTATTTTACGTTATAATTGAACAATTAGTTAACTAGTTATACGATTAGATTTAATTTAATTACTAATTATGTTGGTATTTAAAAGACAAAATAAATGTAAAAAAATTCTTAAAAATTTAAAATTTTATTAAAAATATAATATAATTATTAAAAAAGTTAATAAAACAAAGAAAAAAAGAAATTTATTGAACTAAGAGTGTCCAAATTCTAATGGCCCAATGTTGACCCAAAAAAATACAATGACCCAATAAGTTATTGTTAAGAGTATAAAACCATTTATATAAATATTTAATTGTTTAGTGCGATTTATTTATAATTTATTAGTTATTTATTTGTATAGCTAATACTTTTGGATTTTCACTTTCCTTTAGTTTTACTATATATGTATTTGACTCACTTAAAAAATAAATTTTTATATGATTATGTATATAATTATATATTTTATAACAAATGTGAAAAATTACAGGAAATTAAAAAATAAATAATAATTGTCAAGTAATAAAAATATTAAAATGTAAAAATTTATATTTATATAAATATTTATTAAATTTTAACTTTAATTTAGCATTTCAATTATATTATTATTTAACTATATAAAATTAAATTAATTATTACATTGAAAATTATAAAAATATTTATAACTTATAAAATTTCAAAATAATTTAACTAAGCCTACTAAGCCCGCCTAGTTAAAACCGGGCTGAACCTAAAATCGGACTGAAATAAAAATAACTGAATTTGAAAATACCTGAAATTGAAAAAACCCTAAAACGAAAGTATCCAAAACTGAAAGAACCCGAGATCGAAAAAACTAGAAACCGAAAAAATCGAAATTGAAAAAACCTGCAACCAAAATAACCTGAACTAAAATATAACCAAATCGAACCTGCTCGTTTGCCACCTTTATTAGGCCAACGCTAGCAACAAAAAGCGAGTGGAGATTAATTCCATCCCCAATGTGGTATTAGGACACCTTGTGGTTTACAAAAAAAATTAATTTTATTACTATTTATTACTTTTAAGTATTTTTTAAAAAAATGTCAGAACTGTTTATATCGTCTTGTGCATGTATAAATATTTAATTATTAATTAATTTTTGACATATATTGAAAAATTACAAGTAAATAGTGATGTGGGCCCCAATTGAATTTTTATGCCCAGATGTATGTATGACTGAAGAAACAGTGTATAGAAGGTGTAATGATCATATGATGGAAATTTTGAGACCTAAAATACTTTAATTTAATTATTTTGGGAAATGTGACAAACAAATTGAAAAATGATGGTTACGTCCCAAGGGTACTTTCATAAATTGTACCAAAACTAAAATGAATTGAGATGAAGTAAAAATATCATGATATGCTACATGAAAAGGAGTTTAAGATAGTGTCAATAGATTTATCGAATCGGTGGTTAAATCGAAAAATTTCGCTGGCAGTCTGCTAAGGGTAAATTCGTAAATTCTTATTATCGGTGTACCGTGAGTCAACGAAACCACCTTTATTCATCAAATACATTTAATAAGAGTATTTGGTGATGAAATCCAAAATTTTGGAGTGCAATTATATAGTCGTTACGATTACGAAAGCTTAAAGGCAAAATTGTCCGAAATTTATATAACCAAAGGCATTTTGGTAATTTTGCCTACTTCTAGAAGATTCTTTATAACTCCACATAGTTCATGGCCGGCCACTATTTAGCCTTCTTCTACCTTGCTCCCATGCCATTGAAGAGAAAAAGAAGGAAAGAAAGAAAGAGAGAAAGAAGCTTAGTAAAACCTAATTAAAACTTCATTTTCTCATTAAATTGTCTTCTACAAAATTGTTCTATTCACTCTCCTCTTTTCACCCATACCCATAGTTCATCAAATAAGTGACACAATAAGGAGAAAAGGGAGATTGAAGATTCTGTCAAGGTAACCCCATTACTATCCATTTCGCTTCGTTTAATTCCAATGGAGGAAAAAGATAGTTTCAAGTGTGTTAAACATGTTTACACCATTGGTTTGCATTAATTTTGGCTAGATAAATTTTCACCAATGAAGGGGGTTTTGGCCATGTATAGGAGTTTATGAACTCATGTAGTTTCATGCATGAAAAGGATGCCAAATGGTGTGTTGAGCATGTTAAGCATGATTTAATTGTTGAATTGTTAAAATTCCAAGAAAAATGCTCCCATTCAATTTCGGCCAGCATAAGGGGACCCATTTTCATGGCTGATTTTGATGTGTTTAGGGTGCCATTAGACTGTAGAAATTACAAGGAATCTACGAGTGGGATTGGATTTAAAATCCGACTTAAAACGAAGAAGTTGTGTTATAGTATCAGTAGAAAATATACAGCATAAATATTTGTAGTATACAATATGGCTTCTGTTAGACATGAAAAGTATCTTAAAAATAAGTATTAAGTGAGTTAATATTTTTGGTGAATTTATCTGCAGCCCAAGAGTATCAGATTACGAGTGGTGTTATCGAGAAGTCCGATATCACGAGATAGGTAAGGGATGCATATGTAGTCTATAAGGATATCTCGAATGCATGATTTCAATAAAAATAATTTTATGAGAATATTTAGAAATGAAATGCTTTGGAAACTGTGAAATATGTGGTTTTGGCTGGAATTATACTATGTTTGAGTTTGCAGGAAGGCTAGACTATTAGCAGCCGTTATGCTGCTGAAATTTCTTAGAAAATTTTCTAAAAATGTTATGAAACGTTTTAGTGCATATTTGAATGATTTCCTAGCCTTGGAAATGAGATTTTTAATATTTTCATAAAACATAAATATACCGAAAAATGTTATTTAAATATTCATGTTACCGAATTTAATGAAGGTAAAGCTACTGAAAATTTCTCCTAAGTGAATTACAATGTAATAAATGAGATGTGAAGGGAATTGTTGAAAAGTGAATATTTTATAAATTATTTTTATCATGATATTCACTGTATTATAAATTTAACCTTTATAGACTGACTGAAGATTTTACCTATTTTTATTAATTTCCATAAAGGTGATACTATCGTGTGAATAAGGTTTTGAGACTGGAATGTTCGTAAATGTATTCCATAGCAAGACAGTGTGTTCATGAAACTAATAGTAGCCTTGGGAAATAAATATTTACTACTTTCCATAAATTGTGCAATTACCGAAAATGATATTTCAGAAATCTTGAAATTGAGTTTTAACGAAAGGAAAGTCTTAAGATGCGAGTATATGTGTTTTACGATGGAAGAGAATATTTATGAAATTTATTATGATAGTGCAAATATTTTATAACACTGTTTTCACCGTATTATACACTGTGTGATTTTATACCTTTATGGATTTTGATGATATTGTATGTTTTAATAAATTCCATAAAAGTGATATGATTTCTCATAAACTGTTTTAAGACTGATAGGCTCCTTATCATGCTAATATGTGACATGTGATATGTGATATGTGAAGCTGTTGATACTGATTCTATCTTTAGCGTCTCGGTTGACACCTGATCAGTGTATGATTGAGGACAATTATAGACTATGGCCATAGATCTCATATGATGATTATTACACCCTATGGGGATTATAGCATGGTAAATTTTGGGTGATGCCTGGTCTCCTTTATTTATATGTGATATGAAAGTGTTTTAATTAAGTGATGATATTAAATGATAAGTAATCATTCATATGTTTTCAATGAGATGGATGATGATTTTCTAAACGGTTTACTGTACTAAATTGAGTACGATACTGTTTACGAAATTTTCAGTGATATATGTGAAATGTGTTCAAATGAAAATGGGGATTTATTAATCTAATATTCTTTTTATGATTTAATATGAATATTAGATTATTTGATTAAATGCTTTGAATTATGAAAGTATTAATTTGAAATTTATTATGAAATGTTATAGAAAGTGTTTTATTTCAAAAATCAATACTTACTCCCTATAGTCGCTTTTAGGTTCCGGGACAAGATAGGTATTTCAAAATACCTTCTATACTCCATCTGGATCCCTAGTCGACTATAGTGTCCTTCCTTTACGGTCCCTAGTGCACCTATAGAAAAATAAATGATTTTATTGCATATAGATTTCATGATATCAAGTTCTGCATACAATTCCTTTATTGAGCCGTGGTTTGCTCACTCATTTATTTTTCACCTTCCATAGATTTTATTAATTGGGTAAATGGGTGTCTCAATTCGTGGATTAGTTGCACTTTGGTTATTCCAAGGCAAGTTATAGTGGATCTTGGAGGTACGGTGTTTATATTTGTATGTTCAGATAGTATTACTTGTTTTAAATTTAATCTTAGGGGATGTAAACTGATTTATACAATTGTAAATATTAATTATCATTAAATAAATATTGTCTAAAGTGTTTTACTGTTGTAATTGAGCAGTGTTAAAGGCATCACAGACAATCCAACCAACTACTGTATATGTGTGATATACGATAAATGTCGATGATTACAATATATATAACAGACTGTGACAAAAAATCATTTTACGTAAGATTTTTATTTTCTAATACAAGAAAGACCTTATGCATATTTTATGAGTAACAAATATTTAAGTTCATAGATTTTTTTTAATAATGACTTGACTCATTTTAAAAAGTTCTGTAATTATAAAAATATTTTAAGTTTTACTATTTAATTTTTTAAATAATCAAGAAATTTTTATTATACTACAAACAGAGTCTGACTGTTACTCTAGTTAAACATTAAAAGTTGCTAAAAAAATAAAAACATTAAGATAGAAATTTTGCCTGTCTTCCACTTCCATCTTATGAACAAAACAAAGCCAATCAAAATATATTTTAATTCCTATAGAGATCCATAATGAATTTTTCACACAATTACAATCGCAGTGCTTTTGGCACACCCCACATCTAGGTTGATAGACTAAATGGTATAAGATTTTCATGTACTCTGTAGACACCTAATTTTGTCCGAACATTTTTTTAAAAAAAATAAAATAAAAAAATGAAAAAAAGGGAAAGTCAAAGAAAATAAATGGAAGAATCCCATGATCATGGGATCAATAAAGGGCCTTTGATTTATTTTCCTTGAAAAAAAATATAATGATAAAAAAGATATATAAGAGGGAGCCACGGTTGATCAAAGGGGAGGTGGAAAAAAAAGAACACACGGGCAAATAGGAAAAAACCCTAGAAACCTTGGAAAAAAAAAAGAAAAAACCCTAGAAACCTTGGAGGAGAAAAAAGGGATCGGGCTTGCTCATCTTCATCTAGCAGCCTCTACCATCATCATCTCTCCATCACCACTCATCTTCATCACTGCACTGCTACATTGCCGCGTGAAGACAGCCCCTACATCGCCATTATTGCCTTTTGTTGAGCCCATCATCCCTTTTGTATCTTTAATTCAATTTCCTATACATTCGGTGGCCTTGATTGTCCCTACCTCCTCAAACAATCTTCACGGTCCTTAGCCATTGCCGCTGTCATCGACCACCGTTCTTTCTCCCTGCTTGGCTGCACCCACGCCTACAATACTGCACTGTTAGTGTCCCTGTCATTGTCGCTGTGTTCCTAGTCACTTTTCTAACGTCCCTTGCTTGGCTGGAGTCATTTCTGTTCGCCCCTCGTTCAAGCCCTGTTGCACCGCTGGTTCACTGCTGCTGCTACAAGTTTGCTGTTTGACACACCTTGCTGTTGCTGCACCTCTTGCTTGCACCATTCCCGTCACCGTTGTTGCGTACACTGATCATCTATGTGTTGATAGTATCCTTTCTGATACTTATAACAGCAAGTTAGATCTCATTCGATTTTCGACAGAGAAGTTCACTAAAATCCACAATGGGATTAATTTACTTGTAATTCAGCTTTATAACATTAATTTCTCTGTCAAATCGGTCAATTCCAACTTCTGGTGATCTATTTTGACTCTCGATAAAATTTTGGGGGTAGGGGTATTTTGGTCATTTTTGGTTAAAAATTTTCTCTCTTAAAATTACCCTCAATCGGTGATCTTAAAGTCTATTTAATGATGATATTTCATTCCCCTACTTTATACCATCACTTTCAGGTCTCAGTTCGGTTCGGATAGAAAAGTATTGGTGGGGCCCTCACCGAGTCCATTTCTATTCCTTACCGCAGGCCTTCATTTAGACTAAAAGAATCACCAATAATTCGATAATTTCTGAGCCTATTTTCTTCTTAACATTCTCAGTTTATACTTTCTCACTCCCTTTAAATCATTTTACTCCATTTAAAATCATTTATTTTCTCTATGTATTCAAACGACACAGTACTACCGGGGATGTTTAACTCTTTTCCTTCCAAAAGTATCCACAGACATCAGGCCAACCATTGCTCTGATACCATTAAATCTGTCACGACCCGTGACCAATTTTTCATCTTCTTATACACAACTTAACCGGTTGGGCTGTCTGCGACACTTCACTTGTACTGACTGTTAAACAATTTTACATAATATTGTCTATATTATACACATCCCCTATCGTAATTAATCAGATAAGTAGTACTGTTGACGTGTCTAAATACAGAGAATAAAAAATCATACCTCAAATAATCAGTCGGTCTGGTACATTGTCCTTCGTGTACAGCCAGGATCCACAATCCACTGAACTCACATTCATCAAAACCTAAAATGTTGAAAATTAAGGGGTGAGCAAAACCACGGCTCAGTAAGAGAATTATATGCCTCACTTGATACTTAGCTTCCTATATGCTGAAAATCTTTTTCATTTTTCCTATGGGCTCTAGGCTCGCATGTAGGAAAGATACTACAGTCGGCTAGGAATCCGAATGGAGAAAGGTAGGTATTTTAGAATACCATACTTGTTACGGAACCTAGAAGCAACTATAGAGAGAAATTTTTTTTCTTTTTGTTTTGAATTAATAAATTCTTTTCTTTTTCAATCTTTCATAACCTTTTTCATATTCTTTTCAAAATAATGCTTCTACGAAATAAAGCATTTAAATAGAATAATTAATATCCGTATATTCCTTGAAAAGAATATTAGCAAAATAAGCTATTAAAATCTATTCCATTCTTAAGTTCACAAGGCATCATTCTCTTTATCAGTATGATTAAGTGTGAACGAGACGAACATTCAAGTAGCACATGTTTGAGTGGCATATATAAACAGAATCTGATATATCACACACATCATATGTCATGTGCACAAGATCTATTTCATCCTTCGACATTTGTTGCACCCCCATCAGAACTTATGATGGAGATCCAAGCTCACAAAGCTCAAGTCATGTTCGTGATGATCGTGATCCTTTGAGTATCCATGGAGGTCCGATTACAAGAGCTAAATCAAAGATAATGCAACA
This sequence comes from Heritiera littoralis, assembly GCA_031772115.1. Classification (NCBI taxonomy): domain Eukaryota; kingdom Viridiplantae; phylum Streptophyta; class Magnoliopsida; order Malvales; family Malvaceae; genus Heritiera; species Heritiera littoralis. The sequence goes on along the minus strand of JAPDPK010000038.1, from coordinate 407,003 downwards.
AGCCTTGGCTGGTTTCATTGATATGGCTAAAGAGAAAGCCCAACAAAGCTTGAGCATGGAGGATGATAAAGTCTTCTACAACATGGTCCAAGCCCAAGTTCAACCTTCTTGAAGACACACAAGTATTGGGCCGAAATGCAAATTAGGCTAGATGCATATTTTATTTAGTTAAGTATTATTGGGCTGAACATTGTCTTAATTTAATTTAAGCCCAATTCCTTTTTAAATAATAGATTTTGTAAGACTTCTATTACTTGTTCTGCAAGTTAGGAAAGTAGGATTCCTATTACTTGTGCTGCAAGTTATCTATTTGCCTATAAATAGTTATGTAACCCTTTGGGGAGAACACAATTGATTTTAGTAATAAAATTGAGAGACTTCTTCTCTTTGGTTCTCTTGAGAACTCTTGAACTTATCAAGGTCTTCCTTGTGGCGTTCTTCTACCTTCCACCAATATATACCATAGGTTCTTGCTTTTCTAAGCAACGGGTCTTGGTCCAATACCATAGGTTCTTGTGTTTCTACACAACGGGTCTTGGTTTTATCTCTAATTTTTGTTTTCTTTTGCTGCGTTTTTAACTTGTTCTTGTTTTTCTTCAAGTGTTCTTCATGTTCTTCATTGAACCTCATCTTCTTTCGGTGAGGTTCATATCATTTGGCATCAGAGCTTAGGTTCAATTCATGGGAGCATCGTTTTTGTTTTTTTCTTTTTCTTTCTTTGTCTTCTTGTCTTGGACAAAATTTGATCTTGAATCCTTTTCCAAGCCACCACTAATATTGTTTGTCCCTCAAACCTATTTTCTTTACTTAGCCACCAAGTAAACCCTATCTTGTTCTCCAAGCAACCAAATCCCAAAGGTTTTCTTGCTCACCAAGAAACCTTCAAAAGCTCTACATCACATAAAGACTACTTGTTTCACAAGCCACCGTTCCCTCTCACACAAGCTGCTACCAAAACTAGCTTGTTTTTGTCAAAAAGTTGCCTTGTTCCCCAAGTAAACCTCTTCTTATTATTTAGACTTTTTGTTTTTTTTCTTTATTGTTCGTTTACTTTAGTAAAATATAAAAGAAAAAGGAAAAAAAAAGAGAAAAAAAAAAGAAAAGAAAAAAAAAGAAAAAGAAAAAAATCAATTCAAGAGGGGATTTATTACATCGTGTGTAGCAAGTGCAACGTCAAAGGCAATTCGTGGAGGTGTGCTTCATCAAAATCTTGAGGTAGTCATTCTTTCTTGAGCTTTGAGATTTCTTATTTGCCTAATTTGAAAATTCATTGTTACCATTCTACCCTACTGCCTAAAATTACCTTTTGACCCTACCACATAAAAGGACAAAACTACCCCTACCTTTGGCTAAACCTTACCCTAATTAAACACTCATATTTTCTTCAAGGTTTAGTTTCATTGGAGTCTTCTTAGGTCTTATTGAGTCTTGCTAAGTCTTGTTGAGTCTTCATTGTTTTGTTTTCCCTCGATTAAAATCTTGTGCTCATCTTGTTTATTGTTGGTTGATAGTTGAATTCCATAAGCTGATTTTTGATTGAGTCTTGAGTTCAATATAGAACCTATAGAGAAAAGTTGTGTGAGGGAAAAAGGCAAGAGTGTGTGAGTAACATTAGTAGAGAAAAGCCATATTAAAATTGTGTGAAAACACGAGTGTGAGTGTTACATTCTTGTGTGTATTGAGTGTAAACACGTGAGGTCATACTTGTGAGGTCCTTTTCTTTTACTAACTTTTCTTGCAGGGTAAAATCATGTCTTCTAATAGTGAAAAGCCTGATTTGAGTAAGATCGAGTTCATGTTCCAAGCTATGCAACAACAATTTTCAAGGATAGAGTTGAGGTTTAATAATATTCATGATAAGTTGGAGGAACATGAAGCTGTCCTAGCTAAAGTAAATCAAGATAATACTTCTCATGTGAAAGGCAATGTTGTGAATAATGACTTTGATGATAAAGTAGATGATGAGTTTGATGATGATGAGTTTAGTAGAAGTGTTAAAGGTAACCATGGTAATAAAGGAGGTCGTGGAGATAGGTATAAAGGAGATAGGTATTATGATAGGATAGATGGAAATTTAGGAAGTATCAAATTGAAGATTCCTTCCTTTCAAGGTAAGAATGATCCTGAGGCTTACTTAGAATGGGAAAAGAAAGTGGAGATGGTCTTTGATTGCCATAACTATTCCGAAGAAAAAAAGGTGAAACTTGCTGCTGTAGAGTTCACGGATTATGCAATCATTTGGTGGGACCAACTCATGCTTGGTAGACGTAGGAATAGAGAGCCACCTATAGTTACATGGAATGAAATGAAACGTGTTATGAGAAAAAGGTTTGTTCCTAATCATTACTATAGAGAGCTTTATCAAAGGTTACAAGGTCTCACTCAAGGTTCTAAGAGTGTTGAGGATTATCATAAAGAAATGGAAATTATCATGATCAGAGCTAATGTTGAAGAGGATAGTGAAGCTACTATGGCTCGATTCTTACAAGGATTGAATCGTGAGATTGCTAATGTAGTGGAGTTACATCACTATGTGGAGTTTGATGATATGTTGCATATGGCTATCAAGGTTGAAAGGCAACTCAAGAGAAAAGGTTATTCATCTCGTTTTATGCAAGGTTCTAGTTCATCTTCTTCTTGGAAACCGAACACCTTTCGAAGGGATGATAAGACTACATTCAAACTTAAGACTGAATCCTCATTCAAGCCTAAGGGTGAGAGTGTCCAAAAGCCCAAACCCGAGGCTGTCCAAGCATCCCAAGGTAAGAGTAGAGACATTAAGTGTTTTAGATGTTTGGGAAGAGGACACATTGCATCACAATGCCCAAACAAACGAGTCATGATTATGCGCGATGATGGTGATGTTGTAAGTGAAGATTCTGATGTTGATGATGAGATGCCACCATTGGAGGACATTAATGAGGATGATGACTATGTTGAGTTTGCTGCACATGGTGAAGCACTTGTAGCTCGTCGTGCATTAAGTGCCCAAGTTAAGGATGAAGATGAAGTGCAACGAGAAAATATTTTTCATACTAGATGCCACGTCAACAATAAGGTATGCTCTTTGATTATTGATGGTGGTAGTTGCACTAATGTTGCTAGCACTTATTTGGTTGACAAATTGAGTTTGCCCACTACAAAACATCCCAAACCATACAAACTTCAATGGCTCAATAATTGTGGAGAAGTAAATGTGACCAAGCAAGTATTGGTGCTATTTTCAATTGGAAGGTACAATGATAAAGTGTTGTGTGATGTTGTGCCTATGCATGCTGGTCATTTGCTTTTAGGAAGACCATGGCAATTTGATAGACATGTCATACATGATGGATTTACAAACCGTTATTCATTTACCATGGCTGGTAAGAAATTCACACTTGCACCCTTGAGTCCTACGGAGATTTATGAGGATCAATTGAGGTTGAAAGAGCAGAATGAATCACAACAAAGGTCAAAGAATCTAGATAAAGGCAAAGATATTGCAAAGAAAGAAAGAAAGGACGTGAGCTTCTATGCAAAGCAAAGTGATGTAAAGGCTGCTTTTCTAGCTAAGTACCCAATCCTTTTGTTTTTATATAAAGAATCTTGTTTTAGTTCTAATGATCTTAAATCTTCTTTGCCTACTAATGTTGTGTCTCTTTTGAAGGAATTTGGAGATATATTCCTCGAGGAGATTCCAAATGGTTTGCCACCTATTAGGGGAATTGAGCATCAAATAGACCTTATTCCTGGAGCTGCCATTCCCAACCGACCTGCCTATAGAAGCAATCCCGAGGAGACAAAGGAGCTTCAAAGGCAAGTTGACGAGCTCATGAAGAAAGGCTACGTTAGAGAGAGCATGAGTCCATGCGCTGTTCCTGTGTTACTTGTTCCTAAGAAGGATGGGACGTGGAGGATGTGTGTTGATTGTCGTGCCATCAACAAAATCACTGTAAAGTATCGCTATCCCATTCCTAGATTAGATGATATGCTTGATGAGTTACATGGTTCTTGCATCTTTTCTAAAATTGATTTGAAAAGTGGTTATCATCAAATTCGCATGAGAGAAGGTGATGAATGGAAAACTGCATTTAAGACTAAGCATGGTTTGTATGAATGGTTAGTTATGCCTTTTGGATTAACTAATGCACCTAGAACTTTCATGAGATTAATGAACCATGTTTTGCGTGCTTTCATTGGAAAATTTGTAGTTGTCTATTTTGATGATATCTTGATCTATAGTAGAAGTTTGCATGAACATATTGAACATTTAAAGAATGTGCTTAATGTCTTGAGAAAGGAAAAGCTGTATGCTAACCTTAAGAAATGTTCCTTTTGCACTGATAAGATTATATTTCTTGGATATGTTGTTTCTTCTAAGGGTATAGCAGTAGAAGATGAAAAGGTTAAGGCAATTAAAGAATGGCCTATACCTAAGAATATCTCTGAGGTGCGTAGTTTTCATGGATTAGCTAGTTTCTACCGTAGGTTTGTTAGAGACTTCAGTACTATAGCTGCACCTTTAACTGATGTTGTTAAAAAGAATGTTGGATTTAAATGGGGTCTTGAGCAAGATCGTGCTTTTAACTTGCTTAAAAAGAAGCTTTGTTCCGCACCTTTGTTATCCTTACCTGACTTTTCTAAAACTTTTGAGATTGAGTGTGATGCTTCCAGTATAGGTATTGGAGCTGTTTTAGTGCAAGAGAAGCGCCCCATTGCTTTTTTCAGTGAGAAGTTAAGTGGAGCTGCCCTTAACTATCCCACATATGATAAAGAGATGTATGCATTAGTGAGGGCCTTAGAAACATGGCAACACTATTTATGGCCTAAGGAATTTGTCATCCACACTGATCATGAGTCCTTGAAGCACTTGAAAGGACAAAGCAAGTTGAACAAGCGTCATGCCAAGTGGATGGAGTTCATTGAGACATTTCCATATGTGATCAAATATAAACAAGGTAAAGAAAATGTCGTGGCTGATGCATTATCTCGAAGGTATACTCTAATCACTACTCTTAATGCAAAACTACTTGGATTTGAGTATATTAAAGACTTGTATGCTACTGATGAGGATTTTGAAAATGTGTTCATTGCATGTGAGAAAACTGGTTTTGGAAAGTTTTATAGGCATGATGGATTCTTATTTAGGGAAAATAGATTATGTGTGCCTAGGAGTTCTTTAAGAGAATTACTTGTTAGAGAAGGCCATAGTGGTGGATTAATGGGACATTTTGGAGTAAAGAAAACTTTAGATATATTGCATGATCACTTCTTTTGGCCTAACATGAAAAGAGATGTTGAAAAATTGTGTGAAAGATGTGTCACTTGTAAACAAGCTAAGTCTAGAGTTATGAATCATGGTCTTTATACTCCATTACCTATTCCTACTGCTTCTTGGACTGACATTTCTATGGACTTTGTTTTGGGGTTACCAAGAACAAAGAGAGGTAGAGATTCTGTTTTTGTTGTTGTTGACAGGTTCTCTAAGATGGCTCACTTCATTGCTTGTCACAAGACAGATGATGCAAGTAACATTGCCGATTTATTCTTCAAGGAAATTGTTCGTCTACATGGAGTTCCGAGGACCATTGTTTCTGACCGTGATGTGAAGTTCCTTAGCTACTTTTGGAAAACATTATGGGGAAAGTTAGGAACAAAGCTATTGTTTTCAACTACTTGTCATCCACAAACCGATGGTCAAACTGAAGTAGTCAATCGTACTTTGTCTACTTTGTTGAGATCCATTATTCAAAAGAATTTGAAGAATTGGGAAGATTGTTTGCCTCATGTGGAATTTGCTTACAATAGAAGTGTGCATTCTACTACTAGTTATTCTCCATTTGAAGTTGTCTATGGTTTTAATCCACTCACTCCATTGGATCTTTTACCACTACCTATTGAGGAGAGAGCTAGTTTGGATGGGGAAAAGAAAGCTGATTTTGTTAAGCAACTACATGAGAAGGTACGTCAAAACATTAAGAAGAGGACTGAGCAATATGCTACTCAAGCCAACAAGCATCGCAAGAAAGTTGTCTTTGAACCTGGTGATTGGGTTTGGGTACATATGCGTAAAGAGAGATTTCCTGCTCAACGTCGCTCCAAGTTGCAACCTCGAGGAGATGGACCATTCCAAGTGATTAAGAAGATCAATGACAATGCTTATAAGTTAGATCTTCCAGGTGAGTATAATGTTAGTGCTACATTTAATGTTTCTGATCTTTCTCCCTTTGATATTGATGTAGGTGATTCTGATTTGAGGACAAATCCTTTCGAGGAGAGGGGGAATGATGGAGATCCAAGCTCACAAAGCTCAAGTCATGTTCGTGATGATCGTGATCCTTTGAGTATCCATGGAGGTCCGATTACAAGAGCTAAATCAAAGATAATGCAACAAGCCTTGGCTGGTTTCATTGATATGGCTAAAGAGAAAGCCCAACAAAGCTTGAGCATGGAGGATGATAAAGTCTTCTACAACATGGTCCAAGCCCAAGTTCAACCTTCTTGAAGACACACAAGTATTGGGCCGAAATGCAAATTAGGCTAGATGCATATTTTATTTAGTTAAGTATTATTGGGCTGAACATTGTCTTAATTTAATTTAAGCCCAATTCCTTTTTAAATAATAGATTTTGTAAGACTTCTATTACTTGTTCTGCAAGTTAGGAAAGTAGGATTCCTATTACTTGTGCTGCAAGTTATCTATTTGCCTATAAATAGTTATGTAACCCTTTGGGGAGAACACAATTGATTTTAGTAATAAAATTGAGAGACTTCTTCTCTTTGGTTCTCTTGAGAACTCTTGAACTTATCAAGGTCTTCCTTGTGGCGTTCTTCTACCTTCCACCAATATATACCATAGGTTCTTGCTTTTCTAAGCAACGGGTCTTGGTCCAATACCATAGGTTCTTGTGTTTCTACACAACGGGTCTTGGTTTTATCTCTAATTTTTGTTTTCTTTTGCTGCGTTTTTAACTTGTTCTTGTTTTTCTTCAAGTGTTCTTCATGTTCTTCATTGAACCTCATCTTCTTTCGGTGAGGTTCATATCAACTTAGACCATTACTAACACATCAGAACACGTGCAGCACTTAGTTCCCAAAGGATTCTAGAGGTGGCTCACACGGTAAAGTCATAGAGTCTCTGCTCGGTTTGGCCTTTACTAACACATCAGAACACATGCAGCACTTAGTTCCCGAAGGATTCTAGAGGTGGCTCACACGGTAAAGTCATCGAGTCTCTGCTCGGTTTGGCCTTTACTAACACATCAGAACACGTGCAGCACTTAGTTCCCGAAGGATTCTAGAGGTGGCTCACACGGTAAAATCATCGAGTCTCTGCTCGGTTTGGCCTTTACTAACACATCAGAACACGTGCAGCACTTAGTTCCCGAAGGATTCTAGAGGTGGCTCACACGGTAAAATCATCGAGTCTCTGCTCGGTTTGGCCTTTACTAACACATCAGAACACGTGCAGCACTTAGTTCCCGAAGGATTCTAGAGGTGGCTCACACGGTAAAATCATCGAGTCTCTGCTCGATTTGGCCTTTACGCCATATGTACTTTCCACTGTCTTATCAGATCTCATGTAGTACTTATGATCTCATATTCCATTTAAGACCATAGAAAGAACATTAGAATTATCATTTCTTCCTTTTTGAAAACATATTACATGTTTGTATCGTATATCTTATGAGAATCATCTCACGGTACTATAATCAGTACCTAAATGAGCATTTTGTAAAAATTGCTATAATTCAATTGATTCTCTTATCATATTATATAAAACATGTTCTTTTCACTTGTCACCCATCATGTATCACATTTTTCGATTGGCATATTCCATCTTATGTAAAATACTTTCCTTTTTAACATATCACCAATCATTTATGGAGTCTAAGATAGACATCAATCTTATCATACTATAAACCTCGGAGGGTAAGGGAATACGCCGGTCAAATCTATAACCATAACCTATATTGTCCTCGGTGGATCACTGATTTAGGCGTCGACCGGGACTAAACAGGTCACATATCATGCATCAGCATGATAGGAATGCCAACCAGTCTCAAAACCGTATTTTCATCATAAAATAAACCTTTATGGAATTTATATAAATATAAAATTCCATAATTTAAAACCATAAGGGTTAAAATCCTTTAGTGAATATTTATAAAAATATTCATACAAATAATCACTATATTTCACTTCATCTTTTCTCTCGTATTTCGTGTAATTTATCTATTTCGAGAATTTTCGGTGATTTCATTGTCACCATTCTCGAATACATGAATATTTTAAAATTCCATCTCATTATATTCATGTTTTATGAAATTTAGTAATTTCCTCATGTTTCATGATTTACTATCGAAATTCGGAAATAAAATCATTTAATATGATTTTATAAAGTTTTTTCTAAAATTTTCGGCAGCATAACGGCTGTTGGTTTACTAACCTCCTGCACGGAAAAATACAGTTTTAAATCTTTCAGCCAGTACTTCTTCCCAAATTATTTTCAGCAAATCATGCATCATAATAATTTCCATAAAATATTTGCATAAAATATTTCAATTTAAAATATGCAGACTGAGTATCCTTACAGTGCTGCACATGCATCCCTTACCTTTTTCCGGGTCTGCGACTTCCACTTATCGATCGCGCCCGCGCTCTATTTCTCCCGATTCCTTATCTCGATTGCTGAAAATAATTTCTGGAATTAAAATTCTATTTTTTTAGAATTTTTCATAATTTATTTAATTTTTCTGAAAATTAAATCTCAGGAAGATTTCTTACCGAACTTTGAAAAATCCCGGGTTGTCGAATTTCCGGGAATTTTTCGAATTCCCGAAATTGTCCTTTTTCCTCTTTTTCTTCCTTTTTCCTCTTTTTCTTTTCTTTCTTTCTTTTCTTTTTCTTTTTCTTCTTCTTTTTCCTTTTTCTTTTCTTTTTCTTTTCTTTTTTCTTCTTCCTTTCCCGGTCAGACCGGTTCAGACCGGTCCAGCTCCTGTCTTCGCCGGTTCCTCACCGGCGGTCGGTTCTCCGGTGGTTCGGGCATCCCTCAGCTGGCCGGCTGCACGACGAACTTGTCGGTGCCCTCCGTTTGCCCTGGATCGGCGGCACGGCGGCGGATCGAGGCGGTTTTGCCTCGGTTTCTTCTTCCTCTTCGCCGGCATTCCTCCGCCGTCCATTGCACCTCCGGTGGCCTCCATCGGCTTCCTCTCCCTCCGGTGAAGCTTCAGTGGTAGTGGCGGTGCCTGGATCGGCCGGCACCGCCAGATCCGGTTTTCTCTTTCCGCGGCTTCCGCCGCGTTTTCTGCCTCCATTTTTTTCTTTCTTCCGCCGCCGGTGGTTTCCTTGACTTCTCTTTTGGCCGGCGACGACATCCTCTCCATTCTCCCTCACCGGCAGTGGCACCTCCGCCACCGGCGGTCTGCCCGGGGAGGGTCGGGATTTCCCCCCGATTCTCTCCTTTCTTTTCTGTTTTTGGTTTTATTCCCTTTCCACTTTTAGTATATCATATACTATATACTATACAATGTATTTTATACATATAATATATATATTATATGTTATTCATATATTATTTCATACATAGTGTTATACAATATTTATTATATATAAAATATATCTTGTACATTACAAAATACATGTCTAGTATATATATATATATGTATATTCATATACTTAAATAACATTTATATATACAAATTATATAAATGCTATAATAAAATATTTATACATATAAACTTTAATATAAAACCACATTTACTCTTCTTATATATTTATATACTTTTATTTAAAATAATAATATATATTTCATATATATATATTTATAATTATATAAATACATTTTATAATATACACATGTATTTATTTAAGACAAAATAGTATATATTTCATTTTAGTATATCATATACTTGATCCACTTTTAGTATATCATATACTAATATTCATATACATACATATGTATTTATATAAAAACATGTGTGAATATATTTATATAATTTAATTATATAAATATATAATATACGCATATTTATTTTATAAATTTTGGATTTCCATTAATCCAATTTTAATTCCTCCTTTCCTTATTTTCCATAACTCCGATTTTATTTTTTTTTATTTTCATTTAATTTCCTTCACACGAATTTCCTTATTCATCACTTCCTCATTTCTCGGGATTTTCACCAATATCCCGTTTCTCGCAAATTTTATTTATTTCCTCTTATTTAATTTCTCTAATATTTATTTTCAATATTTCTAATTTCCAATAAATGGAAAAATTTACGGTTATCACAGAATCAAATGAAATTGAAGGAAGTAGATCAAGTTGATTGAAGAAACCCATGAGCTTTAGAAGATATCTTGGATCGAAATCAAGAACGCCTATTGGGGCCATGAATTTAGATTGAGCATTGAAGGATGAAGTTTGTCAAAGCCAATGAAGTTGAAAATGAAGAAAAAAAAAGGAAAAAAATAAAATTTGAAGAAAAAAGAAAAAAGAAAAAAAGAAGAGAAAAAGAAAAAGGAGGATTCAAATTGAAAACTCGAAAAGGGCAGTTTGAATCAAATGAATGGGGCACCTAAGTTGAAAACCGAAAAAAGGGGCTTAGGAAAATATCAGCATCAAAAAGTTTTGATACGATGGCAAGATTAGCAGACATTCCATGAAAGAACATATCAACGTAAGAGTGGGCTTTTGGAAAAGAATTTTAGATTGACTTGATTGAAATTGTCAGAATGTTCATTAAATGGATACTGAAAACCTTATTCCAAACAGATTGTCCTATTAATTTTTCTTGATTTCATGTTCCTTTTCTAAGAATGAATAGCTATATCTCTCATCACCATTTGTTCCACCCCTATAATAAATTGAGAAGATGTATGAGTGCATTACATTGGTGGCCAAGTTGGAAGGAAAATAAATAAATTTTGGTAACCTTTTTTTTTTGGGTAAATTTTTGAAAAAAAATATTCTTTTGAGAAATCTTGCATTACTAAGAGGGAGAAAGAAACAAAAGTGAATGATAAATATATAAATCTGAAAACATGATGCCTAGTCTTCAGGCGTAATTGGACTAGGACTCAATAGAAGATGAGATGAGAAAGGAAGATGAAGGATTTAATCAAGGAGAATTTAATAGACAGAATGGACTTGAGAAAGACAAGATGAGCTTGAGAATCTTGTTACCACAAATGAGAATGCATTTGCATACATTCATGGAATAATTCAGGAGGCATGACATTGACATGTGCATAACATTCATGGCATTCATTATATTCATGACATGCATGACATTTCATTAGTGCATTTTGACATTGAACTATTTGTTAAGACATTAGGATAAGAAGTTCTGAATGATTAAAAATTTTGAGGAAAAAGAAAACATAAGAGATGGTAATTTGAAAAAATGATGAGGTATGAGAAGATGATGAGAAAAATATTTTCTGAAAAAACCTTAGGTAAGAGTAAAGCCCAGTTTGGCTGGCACCTTAGAGGAGGATGAAGCCCAATATTGTTGGCATCAAAATGAAAGTTAAGCCTAGTCAAACCCATGTTAACTGGCAACCTGAAATGAAATTTTTATTTTCAAAGTTTCACTGCCTCTGTTGAGAGGAGCTCTTTATTTTTTAAAAAGTTTCATTGCCTCTATTGAGAGGAGCTTTGTTTTTCAGAAGTCTCATTGCCTCTGTTGAGAGGAGCTCTTTGTTTCAAAAGTCTCAATGCCTCTGTTGAGAGGAGCTCTTTATTTTTCAAAAATTCTCAATGCCTCTGTTGAGAGGAGCTTTTTGTTTTCAAAGCCTCAATGCCTCTGTTGAGAGAAGCTTTTTGTTTTCAAAGTCTCATAGCCTCTGGTGAGAGGAGTTTTTATTTCATGATCATTTTGCACTCCTTAGTCTTATGATAGGAAAGATTAGGAATTGCATTTCACAGTCCTTAGTCTTATGATAGGAGAGACTAGGAAAACTTCATTTTTTGCATTCCTTAGTCTTATGATAGGAGACTCGGAAATTTCATCTTGCATTCCTTAGTCTTATGATATGAGAGACTAGGAATTTCACTTTGCATTTCTAATCTTGTGATAGAAAGGATTAGGAAATCTCATTCTACATTCATTTCCTTAGTCTTATGGTAGGAGAGACTAGGAAAATTCATGTTTTTGCATTCCTTAGTCTTATGATAGGAGAGACTAGAAAAATTTCATCTTGCATTCCTTGGTCTTATGATAGGAGAGACTAGGAAAATTTCACTTTGCATTCCTTAATCTTGTGATAGAAAAGATTAGGAAATCCTATTCTACATTCATTTCCTTAGTCTTATGGTAGGAAAGACTAGGAAAATTCATGTTTTGCATTCCTTAATCTTATGATTAGAAAATTTCATTCTTTAGTCTTATGATAGAAAAGACTAGAAAAATTCCATTTTACATTCATTCCCTTAGTCTTAGGATAGAAGAGGCTAGGAAACTTCATTTTGCATTCATTCCTCAATCTTTATAAGAGAAGAAGGTTAAGAAATTTCATTTGGCATTTATTCCTTAGCCTTATGTGAGAGAAGGCTAGGACATATCATATTTTACAAAAAATTTATTGATAGGTTTTGCATTCGGACAAAATGGTTGTCTATGTCTTTGCACCATTACTGTTTTACAGCAAAGTGCAAAGAGGGGCAATTGTAGACACCTAATTTTGTCCGAACATTTTTTTAAAAAAAATAAAATAAAAAAAATGATAAAAAGAAACAAGTCAATTTTGGTCAAATCATAAGTTGGAACCCAATGCATCCCAAGCAAACTCTAAAATTAAATTTGAAAATCTCATGTGAAGCACATGCAAAATTCACACCTTCAAGAGTTGACTAAAGTTGATATTGTTGCCAAAAATAAAAGAAATTTGTTGCCATAAGAAAGATAGTAATAATAAAAGAAATAATCACAGTGAAATAAAATCTGAAGATTGATTACCAAAAATTAAAAAATGAAATAGAAATAAATTAAAAGAAAAGGGAAAGTCAAAGAAAATAAATGGAAGAATCCCATGATCATGGGATCAATAAAGGGCCTTTGATTTATTTTCCTTGAAAAAAAATATAATGATAAAAAAGATATATAAGAGGGAGCCACGGTTGATCAAAGGGGAGGTGGAAAAAAAAGAACACACGGGCAAATAGGAAAAAAACCCTAGAAACCTTGGAAAAAAAAAAGAAAAAACCCTAGAAACCTTGGAGGAGAATAAAGGGATCGGGCTTGCTCATCTTCATCTAGTAGCCTCTACCATCATCATCTCTCCATCACCACTCATCTTCATCACTGCACTGCTACATTGCCGCGTGAAGACAGCCCCTGCATCGCCATTATTGCATTTTGTTGAGCCCATCATCTCTTTTGCATCTTCAATTCAATTTCCTATACATTCGGTGGCCTTGATTGTCCCTACCTCCTTAAACAATCTTCACGGTCCTTAGCCATTGCCACCGTCATCGACCACCGTTCTTTCTCCCTGCTTGGCTGCACCCACGCCTACAATACTACACTGTTAGCGTCCCTGTCATTGTCGCTGTGTTCCTAGTCACTTTTCTAACGTCCCTTGCTTGGCTGGAGTCATTTCTGTTCGCCCCTCGTTCAAGCCCTGTTGCACCGCTGGTTCACTGCTGCTGCTACAAGTTTGCTGTTTGACACACCTTGCTGTTGCTGCACCTCTTGCTTGCACCATTCCCGTCACCGTTGTTGCGTACTACTTGAGTGGCTTTTAAAATCTGAAAGTATGCGGGTAAGACTTGGCTTTCTTCATGAGATTCCAAATGACGTCGCATATATGTTTTAAAGGTTAATGGTGCTGACCAAAACTATTCCTCGTTTGACATGATTCATATGCAATTGTTTTTTTTATGTGTATATCTTTCCTTTAAAGCTTATATCCCACGTGCACTGCATGTTCAAGCTTTGTTATAAATATATATTGGATGTTTTATTCTTTAAAGATTGATATTAGTTTATTGAAATAAATTTTCTTTAGTTTATTCTATCTAGGAAATTTATTTAATATATTTAACTTTAGGTTATCAATTATGTTATAGATATAGAATTATATTTGTGAATTATAAAATTAAACTATAAGTTAGAGAATTAGATCAATGTTATGTAAATTAAAATCGTTTTTAAATTAAATAATCAAAACAAAATGAATGCAAATATTTCGATGATGAAATATCAAGAGAATTGCGCTTAAGTAATTTTCTTAAAAATTTCTAAGTAAGAAAATTCTATCCAAGGCCTCACCAGCTTAATGGAGGGTCTAAATAGAGTTTTCAATAACAAATAATTCATATTTATTTTAAAAATTTATTATAAAGTTACAATAAAAACAATTAGTTACAAAATTAGAAAAGATATTAATGGTTTGTAATAATATAATAAAAATAACATTAGTAGATAACAAAATAAGGAAAGGAAGTAAATAAAATAACTAGAATTAGATATTAAGATAATAATGAATATGAATATGAATTACTCCAATGATGAAATATCAAGAGAATTACGCTTAAGTGATTTTCTTGAACATTTCTAGGTTAAAAAAAAATTCTCTCAAGGCCTCGATGGTCTAAAGAGGGTTTCGATAATAAATGATTTATATTTATTCTAAAAATAAAATAAGATGTATTAAAAACTAAAATTAAAATAATTAATTACAAAGATAAAATAATAAATATAAAGAAATATTAATAATTCAATAACAATAATAAATAATAATAATGATAATAAATGATAAAATGGGATGATAATAGTTAATAATAATTATTGAGATTGAGTATTGATTATTCCAATGATAAGATTCCAAAAGAGATTACGCTTAAGTAATACTTTTGAAATCTTTAGGTTAAATAATTTATTTCAAGATCTGACCAGCTTAATGGAAAATCTAAAAAGAATTTTTGAGAAAAATAATTCATATTCATTCTCTAATAAAATAAATTAATAAAATTAAACATTAATAAAATAATAAAAAAACAATAGAAATAATAAAAATGATAGATAGCAAGAATGAATTAGACAAGAGTCAAAATTAGAATTTTTCATAAAACATTGAAATGAATCCGACGACGGAGCCTCTTTAAGCAAGTCACATAGTACTACTTGAATACTCTTGAGGTGAGGAGAATTTTTTAAGCTGTCCCACCAGCTTAATGGAGGATGCTTAGAAATATTTTCCAATATTTAATTATTGAACTTAAGATTAACTAAGGCAAATTTGAGATAACCTAAAGCTAGTTGGTACCATTTTAGGATGGGCGTTGTGAGGGTGCTAATCCTTCCTCACACGTAACCGTACTCCCGAACCCTAAATTTGAGATGTAGACCAATCCTTATCCATAGTTTGAATAGGTGACCAATCACACCTAGTAGAATGGTTGGTGGCGACTCCATAGATTTTGTATCTAGCTATTAGGTTTTCTTCAAAACTTAATACGTTATGACATACTCCATAAGATGCAACTTTCTTTTAAATTGTTTATAACATGCAAGACATTTAAGCATGTAAAAGGAAATAACAAACAGAGAAACGGTCTTCCTTACTTTTCAGGCATAGTTTATGTATTATCATCAAGAATAACAAAGACAATATCAGCTTAAAGACCTCTACAAAGAGTTAAAATCAAATGGGTTAGGTGTTTCGATGAAAAAAGGCTATTGAAGAAGCAAATTGAAAACTTCCAAACAATATTTTTTCCTTATTTCACGGTATCATACTTGAAAAGTTAAATTCAAGTTGCCTACTCCTTATTTCTACTTAATCTTGGAGTACCTTAATGGAAGCAGCAACAAAAATAAGAAAATTAACAAAAAAGTAAAATTTTTTCAACTACCTGGCTGAAAATAAATAGCATTTATATCCTAAAATGTTGGTTAAGAAATTAGCTAAAACCTCAATACTCCAATTATAAGTGAACACCTAAAAAAACTTGAATGTTGGACACATACCTTGTTACGATCGAAATCGAAAAATTTTGGACAAACTTTTTCTTTTAATTTTCTTTTCTCCATACAATCATTTCAATTCATATTCATTGCCATTTGGTTTGCATTCGATGTCAATGTAAGTTTATTCTATTACTTTCATTTACTATCAATCTTTATGCCATAAAATCATTTATCAGTGAATATCAACCATATTAGTATAGTCTAAACCGAAATACTTCGACATATAATTTTATAATTATCAACTACTTAGAATACATCATCGTAGTTCCTTCAACATTCTTTTACACTATACTATATGATTTACATCCTACACTATGAATACATTAGCTGTGCACATACTGTCCGAATACAAAAGCATGACAATTATCGTATTCTAATAGTTCAATTCAATTAACCTTGAAGTAGTAGCAACCACATATACTGATAAGAATCTACGAAAATCGATAACATCAGGCATAGAATTGGAAGGAATAGATATTATAATCGGTTAGGGATATCGAGTTGAGTATAGAAGGATGCTTTAGAGCACCTCACTCGTCTTGGTCCCTACATCCGACTATAGGTGTCATAATGAGTCTTACAAGCGATGAATTCATGCTTTTCAATATCAGTGTAAATGCAATTCATTGCTTTCAAAACCATAACAATGCAATTCATTACTCTCTAAACCATAACAATTCATTTCAATACTTTTCAAACTATAATAATACAGTTCATTACTTCTAGAACCAGGAAAATGCATCTTACAAACATTTCATTTCAAAATCTGACTTTCAAACCTGTAACAGTCAAATGATAAGGAATCCGATAACAGTTTCTATTGCAATTGATAAAATTGTACGATACCATTCATTTGATAATAACCATTCAAATCGATTACGTTTCATTTAAAAACATAAAACATGGAGACAAGCAACCTCCCTATAAAAATCATGCGGTTTAAAGTTCTCGAGAGGGAAATAAGATTAGGACATATGACCATAGTCATAGTAGTGTCCATCCAGTGTCATGAGCCAGTGACATCCTGCAGACTATTGAAACTAGCTCAGGGTCAACAACAAACATTACACCTCACAGTACCACAGAGCAGATGATACAGAGGTGGCTGTAGACTTGCTTAAGGTCTAATAGCAAACATTACATTCATTCATTCATTACGGCATGATTACCAAGAGGTAATTAAACAAAGGTCCCACATCTCAAAACATTTACTTGATCCTCGTAAACATTAAATATTATATTATAAGAACATCGTATGAAATACATTTAGAACATTTAAACAATTTGGGAACCAAGTTTCATTTGCCATTCATAGATTCTAACGATGAGGAACCCTATGTAGCACTTAGCTCTCTTGGGATCTTAGAAGTGATTATCATGATCTCAGGGAACTTGTGTAGCCTGTAAGTCCCTTAGGAGTCTAGAGGTGGCTCCAACAGTATAATTCTCGAATTGTAGAATACTATATTCTAAAACATATCATTCGATATAAAACAATTTTCATTTCCAAAGTACTTCAGTTTCAACACGTAAATCATCGTTTCCAAACATTTTATTTCATTTTAACCAAAACATTTCATACTCATTCAAACTTCAAAATGTTCAAACTATGCATTTTTTCAAACAATTAAACATTAACAATGCACTTTAAATCATCATGCATAACATTTGAAAACTATCAAAACAATAACTATGCACATGCATAGTGCAAATATGCATGACTAAATGCATGCTTATGCATTAACTTTTTACTTTTGATTTTATACTGTTTCTTTTAGTTCAATTCTAACATTTTCAATGCGTTTTCAAAGTCAAAACATTTACTTTTTAAAAGCCAAGAAACAACTCCCAAAACATTTCATTTAATTCAAGAACAATTAAACATTCCAATTCTTCAAGTTCCAAATTCTACTCAATCATTTCAATACATTTTCGATCAAAAATTAAAATCAATACCTTCAAAAGTAGACCATTAAAACCACTGTAATTCTATTGCTCCAATCTTTCTTTTAAAGTCACAAACCTTTCCACAAAATTGTTTCATACTTAGAGTCATTTCAAAATTTCGACAACATAACAGTACTATAGTTAAAAGCCCTCTTGCAAGTCAAACACAGTTCATATAAACACAACCAGTTGATTTTAACGCAGTCACAATGACTCAATTTTAAATCTTCCTTTCATCAAAACAATAAATAATACAAACCAATCTTTTAAAACCTCAATCATATAGAAACACAATTCATTCATTCAAAACCTTAACAATCAGTTTCATTTACTTTCTCATAAAACCAAAATCATTCCAAATGCAATCATGATATCATCCTATGTCTTCTATATGTCCCTTACCTTGCTCCTTGCTATTTTAATTGAAACTCCCTCGGTTGTAGCTCACTTGCAACCATCCTTTCCTTTTGAAAATTCATGCCTACAGGTTCCTTAGCTGCAATCAATATTCAAACATAGTTACAACCTAGTACTCTGTTTACTAAATATTTAGAGTATTTAATAATGATTTTAATTTTCTTATACAACGACATTTCCAGTCTACCTCTACCGAGACTGAAATCTACCATAGGCCTTTAGACACTTCCTTTTCAATTTTTGTCTTCACAATTTCTTTAAGCATTATTTTCAAACTCATATTGAATCTTTTTAAACTAGATTTGAACCATTAAAACCCAATATTCCTTACATGGCCGAACCTGAATTTGGTTCTATAGGCGCTTCTTTCTTTTTCTAACAATTTCATCCTTGTTCATACATGTTTCCTTGTAATAATATCTCAAAATAAATCTTGTTAAAACCTTTTAACACTAAACACTAAGGTGGCCGAAACTCTCATTTTGGTTTTCCTTAGGATTTCTTCAAAACCAACCTTATACCTTAGTTTAGAATTAGCCATACGTCACTACATCTCATTTTCATGCAAAAATTCCATAACTTTTTACTTGGGAACCCACTTAACCAAACCTTAAGCACTGCCTTAGGGAGATTTTTCCAGCATTTTAACATTATACTTAAGCTTAGAAATGTCAGAAATTTAACATATATCAAAATTACACAAAGCCAAAATTTCTGCTCATAGATACCTTATATAGCAGAAAATTCCAGGTCAGACTTCACCTATCAAATGAGGTCCATTTGCTCTAAAGTTTTGCTATGTTTTAGGGGAGAAACCAAGCTACAATCGGTCCTTCATGAGCCAAGTGAACCGAGGTCATCTTCCTGGTCATTTTTTCCTCTCTTCTCTTCAAATCCGAACCTGCCCTGTTTTGTGCCCTGTTCATTTCTGCTCTTTTTGCTGCTGTTTCCTTCAGTTTTCAGCTGCTATTCAGGGCATTTGAGAGAGTAAAAATAAGGTTTAGAAGGGTTACTATATGAGGTATAAGTCTCTCTTTCCTTTTCTTTCTTTTCTCTCTTCTTTTCCCCTCTTTTTCTCCTTTACTCTTACGTTTTTTATTTCTTTCTTGCTTCTCTGCTGCACTTTCTGTTTCAGCCGAGAATTGCAACACTTAAAACAATTTTAAATTGTTTTCAGTAGCTAGTGGAAAGCTTGGTAGAGTTTAATATTTATCCCTAAATTTCTATTTATTTATTTTCAACCAATAGCATGCTAGAAGAGGGGAGAATTTCTTCCTAACTCATTCATAGTGGCCGGCAATTGTACAAAGTTAGGTGATGATATTTTGTTTCATTTGGCTTCTTTATGAAGTCTTTATAATTATCTCTATTTTCTAATTTCCAATGGGCCATGATCATGTTATTTATTTATATATAATTTAGAAGCCAATATAATTTTCATAACATTAATCTTATGTTTTTTCCTAATTGCTTTACTGCACTTATAACCAACTTTAAAAATTCACCAATATCAATCAAAAATGCATAAAAATATGGGCCATATATGGTTGGAAAGATTTTCGAGTTACCTTTCCAATGAAATTTGAGTCACTTCAATCGGAGTTTCCTATCAAAAATTATGCCTGACTCTTTATCGATTGCTCAGTTCCAAATTTCTTGCATGTGACGTGAATGTAGGAATTTATTGGTGTTGATCCGGAATGAATTAAACTATGAGCCTTATATGGATGAAAAAGTATTTAAGTTATCTTTCTAACAGATTCTAAATCACTTCAATTGGAGTTTGCTACACCTGCTATAGGAGAATCTTTACAGATAGATCGGTTGGTAGAATCTACTGCTCATAGGGTAACTTTACAAATCCCTAGTATTGATTCATAAGGAACTAAAATGCAAGCCCTATATGGTTGGAAAGATAATTAAGTTATCTTTCCAAAGAATTTTACGGTTTATCATTTGGATACTGCAATCAAGAATTATAATTGAAACACTATCAGTTGGTGATTTAATTCTCATGATGTCTCAATCTTCAAAATTTCCCAATCCTTACAAAGCATAATATTTACTATAGCTTTCTTCGATACTTCAAATTAAACTCCAATCGAGATGAGTTTCTTACCATAGGTAAATCAATCTATCAGTATCAATAATCTAATCTTTTAGGGTCATTACAGGTCTTAGCAACTCTCGTAGGCCCCGCAACCATTTTTCTCTAACATAATCACTATTTAAAAATCTTAGCAGTTAACTCTTACTTTTCGATTTCTACAATCTTTAACTTATGAAATTTATTAGGAAAATAGAGTTTGCATATTTTCCCCTCAAAAGAATTTGGTCCTCCAAATTCTATATAAGTATTTCTATAGTTCAACGCTCTAAAACTTGTCAATTTGATGTCTATCATTAACAATCAATCCTTTCACTCACTCATATCGATACTTCTATACAATATCTATGTCGTGCATTAACGATCCTCTTGCATCTTTCAATCCTTATCAATTTTCATATCAATCATATCTTATACGATCATTCTATTACCTTCAAAACAAAGCCTATCTCCATTAATCACTTTCAATTATTCAATACCTATCTCTATAACACTTCCATACAATGTCTATATCAGTCATTCAAAATCCACTCATGCAGTCCTATCGATCATCCATTTCCTATGCAAATCAAACATTTTAGTCTATTTTCTAGACATTATTCGCAATTTATATCCAGACAATACACAGTAGTATGGGATGTAAATCAACTCTAATCTACTTACACTGACACGTACTAGACAAACTTTATTCTGATGCCACTTCTGTTACGATCGAAATTGTGAAATTTCAGACTAACTTTTTCTTTTAACTTTTCATTTTTAATACAATCATTTCCATTCATATACATTGCCATTTTGTTTGCATTCAATGTTAGTGTAAGTTAATTCTATTACTTTCATTTAATATCAATATTTATGCCATAAAATCATTTAACATTGAATATCAACCATATCATTAGAGTGTAAACCGAAATACTTTAACATATAATTTTATAATTATCAACTTAATTAGAATACATCATCCTAGTTCCTTCGACATTCTTTTACACTATACTATACGATTTACATCCCAGACTATGAATACATTAGTTGTGCACATACCGTTCGAATACAAAAGCATGACAATTATCGTATTCTAATAGTTCACTTCAGTTAATCTTGAAGCAGCAGCAACCATATATACTGATAAGAATTTGTGAGGATGAGTAAGGGGTGAGCTTTAACCCTATGAGTCCTCGTATTTTTAAGCACTATTTAATTTTAGTTATATAACTAAGAATATTTAATATCTCATAATTAAAAATTTTGAATTATATTTTAGGTATTAAGACAAAGTAGTAAGTAGGCCCCACTGATCGTTTAAGGTCTCGATGGAGGAAGAACTTGGTGAATTTAATATTCAGGGCCAAAAAATATGATGGTAAGAATCTTAGCCTCAAACTCAATTATTTTTGTATGTTTTGGTAAATGTGTAATAATTTGAGGAATGACGATTTAGTCCATAAGCCGTCGAAATTTTCGGAAATAACAATCAGACTAAAAGGACTTTTGTCCCACTATCTATACTAAATAATTCCTTATGAAATATAGTTTTAGAACATGTAGACAGATGGAATAAACTAGGTGTAAAAATAGAAATTTAAGTGATTTTACGATTGGGGGTATTTTGGTAATTTCACCCAAATCGATAATCGAAACCTAACAAAATCTTCATCATTCATTAGAGCAAGTTAAATAGAGGTGATTTATGATTAAATAAAATATTTTGGAGATTACATAGACTGTTTTCAACTAAGTCAAACTTTAGGGGCAAAATTGGAAGAAATCTTTAAGTATAAGGGCAAAATGGTAAATTTGCCCATAATATATCATTTTAAAAGGGATTTCCAGCTTCTTCTTCCCGTAATTTTGACAGCAACTAGCAGCAAACATTCCCACCATTAACGTGAGCTTGAGAAGAGAGAGAAAGTGAGAAAACCTAGCCAAAAACACATTAAAATCAAAAAACTTTCTTCACCAACCTTGCTCCTTTCAACCTCCTCTACATTTTGGTACCAAATCAAGTGCCAAACCAACAAAAATCAGAGTGTAAGGGCCTCCATTGGTTTCGGTCAAGGTGAGATTAATGGGAACCTTAGACTTTTTCGTGTTTTTCTTGCTAATTTTCATGTGTTTATGTAGTCTTCATGCTTCTTTTAGCTTAAACCAAATTAAAAACATGAATTGTGATCTTCAAGGGTTTCGGCCATTATCCCATGTCCATGAATATGGTGTAATTTGATGAGAGTTTAATGTAGGCAACGTGTAGGAATTATGAAAAGCAAGAAATTAAGCTTAGTTAAGCTTAAATTGAAGAAAATCAAGATGTAGGAAGAAGAAGACCATTCGGCTAAGACTATAGGACTATGAATTTGATGCCATTCAATGTGAATTTCATATAAGAATGGTGTAGAAAATTAAATAAACAAGTTTAGATTAAGTAAGGGAGCTTAATTTGGAAGAATGCAATGTGTGGCACAAAAGTGAGGTATTCAGCCTTGAGAAGGGGAGGAAGAAATCTTGCCCATTTCAATGCAATGTAGGTCCTAAAATAATGTATAAATTATTCTGAGAATGTAGGCATGATCAGAATTGAAAACGGAGTTGTGTAGCAAAAGTTGTAATTTTAGCACGGTAGAATTTAGACTGTATTTAGAGCTACGATAGGCAATGCACTAGAAATAATTAGTTAAATATTCTTTTAATTAAAATATAGTGAATTTATCGAGTTTGGATAATGAATTTGCAGCCTCGAGATCGAGTGGTGCTACCGGTATTGATAAAGCTAACACCGAGAAATTTAGAGGTAAGGGATATTTATATAAAGCGTAAAGATACTTCATTTGCATGATTTTGACATAAATTGTCTTGTGATACAATTGGAACTAATGTTTTGGATTGAAATTGAATTCTAGAAATTGAGGCTTGAAGTTGGTTTTCGTGCAGAAGGGTTAGGTTATAATATACCGTTATGCTATCGAAATTTTTCTAAAAATAGCCTAAACCCCTTTTAAAATATTAGTTAGCATGATATTTGGATATTCAAAATAAAAGAAATAGATTGTAGAAACTTAATTATTTAAGTCCTAAATATGACTTTAAGTAAATTAAATCACAAATTCAATTTCTGGATATATTTTTTATGAAATTACCTGTTTTTCCAATAGTTATAATATGTTTATGCCTTTGGAATATTTGAAATAAATTATTTTGCATGCTATTGATGATTTTGAGATTTAGTAGTATATTTTCATATTTAAATATATGAAATTTGGAATTCAATTGTTATGAATTTATCTAGAGCATGATTTATTAAATTTATCTCCGTAAACCACTCTGAAAATATTTTTGAAATGTTTTGAGACTGTTGGCCCCGTAGCTACCTGTAGGTACATGCATTTTCGTTTCATTCCATTCCGATGCTACTGACTCTAGCCTAGTCTTTAGCTCCCACAAGTGACACCTGCCTAGTGTTCACATTGTGGCCCCTTGACTATGGCCATACATCTATTATAATGCATGTGTCTATTGGGTGTAGCCCAGTTTCCACTAAAATCGTACTTGGGTGGTAAATCCCTGCCTAACTTAGATCCAGACACTCTCAGATTTAATATGTTCCTTATTTTGATTTACCTATTTCCTATGCTTTATGATGTTTAATATGTTTTGGTGAAATAATTAATTTGAAATATTTGTTGCAAATGATATAAATACGATTGATAATGTTTACGGAGAAATTTCTAATTTTCGATGTATGTAAGTACTGTTTATCAAAAAAATGAGATTCATATTTGAATTTGTGATTTAATTAAATGGTATTAAATTCCTTACAGTGGACTTGGATACCGGAACATGTAAGGTACTTCAAAATACCTCCTATACTCATCTGGTTATCTAATCCACTATAGTATCTTTCCTGTTAGATCGTGCCTATCTAATTTTAATATATGGTTTTCGTATGAAAATCCATTTATTAAATTGCATATAGTATACACTGTATCAGCTTTTGTATATGTATTCCTTACTGAGCACGTTAGCTCACCCACTTATTTTTCACTCCCAGATTATTTGCAGTGAGTTCGGGTCTACTTTTTTGGAGGACCTGATTTACGGTATTCCTCAGGTGACTTTACCGATTTGTCAAGGTATACTAGATTTACTTTTATGTATTCAAACATTTTATACAGTGCTACTTTTTTGTATATTAAACTTGGGATGTAAATACTTTGTATTTTATTTATGTAATTGAATTTTGAATATTGGGCTGTGTAAAAAAAAATAAATTTCATTTATAAGATGACACTATAGATAGCCCAATCGTATGAAATTTGTATATGTGAAATTACTAAAATATATGACAGTTCGGACTGTGACAAGCCTAGTAAGAAACACATATAAAAGAACGGATATCACGTTAACTATATACAAGGATCCTATACGTATTTCTATGATGACTCATAACAATCAATAACATCAAGCGTAGACTCGAAAGGAATAGATACTATAATCAGTTAGAGATACTAAGTTAAGTACAAAAGGATGCTTTAGAGCACCTCACTTGTCCTAGTCCCTAGGTTCGACTATAGGTGTCGTAATGAGACTTACAGATGATGAATTCATGCTTTTCAATATCTGTGTATGTAGACACCTAATTTTGTCCAAACAATTTCTTTAAATTAAAAAAATCAAAAAATAAAAAAATGATAAAAAGAAACAAGTCAATTTTGGTCAAATCTTAAGTTGGAACCCCTTGCATCCCATGCAAACCCTAAAATTAAAAATTTCAAATTTGAAAATCTTGTGTGAAGCACATGCAAAATTTCCACCTTCAAGAGTTGACTAAAGTTGATATTGTTGCCAAAAAAAAGAAATTTGTTGCCTAAAAAGAAAAAGAGTAATCAGCCATTAAATCAATGAATAAATCAACAAAAGGAAGGAAATAAATTAGGTGAAATTAAATCTGAAAATTCATTGCCCAAAATAAAAAAAAATAAAAAGGAAATAAGTTAAAAGGGGTCAAACAAAAAATAAATGATAAAAATAAAGATCTCATAATTTTGGGATCAATACATTAAAATTAGGATTTTTTTTTCTAAAAAAATGAAAAAAGACAAAAAAATAAATACAGGAGGCTTACATGGTTTTGAAAGAGGATTTTCGATTTTAAAAAAGAGTAGAGCCTACTAGGTTGAAGGGGATTCTGACAGCAAAAAAAAAAAAGAAAAGAACAGAGTTTTTTCACAATTGATCGGAGAGCCTCTTTCACTATTCATCATCAAACCACCCCTTCCCTTGCTTTCATCATCATCAAAACCACTACCCACGTCTGCCACCGCCCCCTATTCTGCTGTGTGCACCAGCCCCTGCTATTCCTGGTCTGCTCGTGCCCCTCTCCACTGCACCGTTTTGTACCCCTGCACAGCACCATCCTCGCTTCGCTGCCCGTGTCCTTGTTGCCGCGTTGGTGTATTGTGGCTTTGATGACACATATTGCAAAACTTTGAAAGAGACGTTAACAAGGAAGATAAAAAGGAGGGGAGCACTCATTAGATCCTGCTATTTGCAATCATAAAGGAAAGTAGGAATAAAATACAAGAAAAGAAAGGAAAAAATAGCATCCCCGTGTAGGTATGTGTTATTTTCCTTTGTTTTTTTTTTATTCTTTTGTAATCATTGCTTTATATATCTTTGACTTGTTTTATTGAGTAGTTAGTGCAAAACCTATATTTGTTTAGCATGTGTTTTTAGTCCTCTTATGTTTTGACGTGGGTTTGGATCCTCCATTAATATTTTATTTATTTATTTTTTCTAATTATGATATGATGCTTTGGTATTGTTGAAAGCTAGATTAGTTGAAGTAAGAATTATGTTCTAGGGTAATTATAAAAGCCCTTATAATTAGTGTTACATAGATCTAAAAGTTTTGTTTAATGTATGGAATGATCATTGTAATTGGTTTATTTTATCAATTCATGTTTTATTCATTTTATTTTAGATTTAGAACCAAAAAATTAAATTAATGGTAAAAGATTAAATTATAAAATTTATAAGATGTCCTTTAAATTAAAATAAGAAATAAATTAATTATAAAAATAAATACAAATTATCCGATGATGGAATTTTGAAGGTACTGCGCTTGAGTAGTACTTTTAGATATTTGAGGTGATGAGGTTTTTTTTAAGTCTTACCAGCTTAATGGAAGATTTAAAAAGATATTTTCGATATTTAAAATTCAAATTTATTATTAAAAATTGCAATAAGAATCATTTAAAATTAATTGCAATTAAAAGAATAAATAATCAAATTAGAAATAAAGAATTATAAAAATTAATATATTTAGAAATAAAATAGAATAAAATAATGAAAATACAAATTATCCGACGACGGAATTCTAAAGGGACTACGCTTGAGTAGTACTTTTAGATGTCTTGAGGTTAGGAGAGTTCTTTTAAGTCTTGCCAGCTTGATGGAAGATTTAAAGGACATTTTCAAGATTTAATAAATTAAATTATAAAAATAAAAATTAAATTAGATTAAAAAATAGTAAATTAAAATTAAGTTTATTATAATAAAGAATAAAGATCAAATTAATAAATTAGAATTAAAATAAATAGAAATTAAATTAAATATAATATTTTAATAAATGTGAATTATTCCGAGGATAGAATTTAAAGGAAATTGTACTTGAGTAGTTTCTTTAAAAATTCCTAAGGTGAGAAAGTTTCTTTAAGGTCTTATTAGCTTGATGGAAGGTCTTTAAGAAAATCTTTAGTATCAAATAATTCATGTTTATTTAAAGATATAAAAATATATGAAATAATAATAATTTATATAAGAAAATAATAACAATAGAATAAAATAAGATAAAATAATAAATAGAAATTGGATAGGAGTCAAGATAAGGTTTACATAATGTACTTAAATTATCTGACGACGGGGCCTCTTCAAGAAAGGTGATTGGTCCTACTTGAATACTCTCGAGGTGAGAAAAACTTTTAAGTTGTCCAACTAGCTGGATGGAGGAGACTTAAAAGATTTTTCAATATTTAATCATATTGAAATTAAAGTAAAAGGCAAAATTATGATAACCTTAGATTATTTGGTACCATTTTAGGATGAGCGTTGTGAGGGTGCTAACCCTTCCTCACACGTAATCATACTTCCGAACCCTAGGATTCTTTGAATGCAGACCAAGCCTTATCCTTAGTTTGAATAGGTGACCAATCACACATAGGTTAGAATGGTTGGTGGCGACTCCATAGTTTTGTGTCTAGCTATTAGGTTTCCCCGAAAGTTAATACGTTATGACAGTTTGGCGACTCCACTGGGGACATTAGAGAGTCAGGCCATTAAGTAGTTTAAGGTTATCAAGATTTTGCCTAAAAACTTTAAATTTCATAAAATATTTAATAGACACACTTTGTATTCATGTGCATGCATTAGCCCTCGACCCGGACTTGTCCTTCATAAGAGGGAGTATAGTACCTTTGCCTTCGTGAGGTGATAACCTCCACATAAGCCAGTGAAATACTCCCACTCAAATTGAACCTTGCCATTTGTAGCCTATAATGGGTGAGGATTGGATGCCTTACTAGTTTGTGTAGACGATAGTGAGGAACAGTTTGAGAACCTTTAGACTTTTACAAATCCAAACCATGCATATAAAGTGAAATTAAGAAGACCAACTGTAAGATTGAGCCATATCAACCTATGCTCTAGAAAATACCCGTTACTTAGGACACATGTTTGATCAAGTTTGTTTGATTTTGGTTTACACATGAGACATTAAGAGGGTACCATGAGTCCTTTACCCAAACATTTCCATGCACTACTCATCCATTATGGTTATATGACAACTTTTTACCACACCATTCCATTCATACACATTATCTCGCTTTGATTTATCTTCATTCATTGTTTTTAAACAAAGTATTTTCAAATTTTTTCGAGCATTACCACACAAAAAATGATGAACTCTAATTGTGGTAATAAAGGTTCAAGATAGCTCGACCAAAAGTCCATTCATATCACACTCGTTATCAAGCTAGGATCATGGAAGAAAAGCGAAGCATTCGCATGGAGAATATGGAAAAAGCTCAAGAGGACATAAGGGAGGCAATTGACCCAAATTACTAAGTTGTTGAAAAACTTAAGGGAAAGGGAGTAATAGAATAAGTTATAGTTCAAGAAGAGATTTGTCTTATAGGGGTATGGAAGGTTCTAGCCATGCGATTTTGAGGATTTATAAATTCTAGTTTTTGTTTTCTTTTATTTTCTTTCAGTAATGCAAGACAATTTTTTTTAAAGTGCTTAAGCCCATAAGCATGAAATAAATTTTATGTATGAGCTAACTTTTATTTAGTTTCTTTTCAATAAAGCGACTAGTGTGATGCACTGTCATTTTCTCTATTCATTTGCCATTTCCCCCATACTACCAACCCTTTATTCACAAGTATCCAAATAATGAACATAGTGATAATGATGTCAATAAATCTGGGATTCAATTTCGAAAGATCTGCTATTGTTGATGAAGTACTAGTCTGCCAATATTGCGAAGCAAGAGAATGAAGGAAAGGTTGCTCACTATCTTCACTTGATAGACGGTACAAGAAAGGTGAATGTCTTACTGAAGCTTATAAAAAGTTTGTCATTGTTCAATAAATGATCTTTAATGAGAGTATTTACATTTGAAATGATATATGGACTTCTTTCACTATCCTTCAAGTGTGAGTAAAATTATCCTTTGACTACCCCTCTTGAGCCTATTATGTTTTTGTGATG
This sequence comes from Heritiera littoralis, assembly GCA_031772115.1. NCBI lineage: Eukaryota > Viridiplantae > Streptophyta > Magnoliopsida > Malvales > Malvaceae > Heritiera > Heritiera littoralis. The sequence continues at coordinate 377,816 of JAPDPK010000038.1, read as the reverse complement.
TAACTCGTTAAGGGTCACCCTCCACACTGGAGGCAAAGAAGATGAAAATCATTCATGAAGAAATTTTTGGGGGCAAAAATGAAAGTGTTCATGATGAATTGAGGGGCAAAAAAAAAGAAGAAGAAGTAATAGACCAGTTTTGAAAAAAAAAGAAAAGAAAAAGGGCTTGAGTTCAAAAAGAAAACCAAAAAAAAAAGGGAAGCAAAGAAAGAAATGAGTGAATTAGAAAGGGGCAAAATGCCTGAATGTTTTACTTGATAAAAAAGTGATCCCTTGGTTTATAAACCCTGAAACACATTTTGGGCCTATTTTATCCTTTTCTTGTCAACCCTTATCGAGCCTACATTACGTACCTTTAAAAGCCTATTTTGATCAAATGTAAATGCTCAATTTGAGGAATCGCGTATTGAATGAAGAGATAATGATCCTTTGAAGATTCATTAGTGGGGTGAAATAAAAAGAAGCAGATCAAGCTGAATGAAGAAATTCATGCCTAAATAAAAGAACAGGCTTTTAAAAATTTCTTTTAGATCAAAAGCAAGAATAACTCTTAGGGGCATGAATTTGGGTTGAAAACAAAGGGTTGAAATTTGTCAAAGCCAATGGAGTTGAAATGAAGAAAAAAAAAGAAATAGATAAAAAAGAAAAAAAAAGAGAAAAAAGAAGGAAAGAGAAAAAAGAAAAATTGAAAAATGAGGAAAAAAGAAAGGAGGATTCAAGTTGAAAACCCAAAAGGGCAGTTTGAATCACAAGAAGGATACCTAAGTTGAAAACCTGAAAGAGCGGCTTAGGAAGGAGATCATCACCAAAAGTTTTGATACAAGGGCAAGATTGGTAGACTCAAAATGAATGAACATACCAAAAGAAGTGGGATTTTCAGAAAAAGAATTCTTGATTGATGTGATTAAATTTGTCAGAATGTTTGTTAGATGGATACTATAAACCCTATCCCAAATAGTTGTCCCATTGATTTCCTTTTTAAAACTACATGTTCCCTTCAAGAATGAATACTTCTCCGCTTCAGATTATTCGACATATACTTCACCCTCATGATAAATTGAGAAAATGCATTAGTGTATCACTTTGGTCGTTGGATTGAAAGGATAACAAATCAATGTTAACAAAATTTTGATTTTTTTTCTTTTCTTTCTTTTCTTTTCTTCTAAAATTCTTGCATTGCTTAAGGAAAAGAAAAAAAACAAAAGAAATTGTGAATATGAAAGTGTGCTAGCATCTCTTCGGCATGATTGAATTAAGACTTAATAGAAGATGGGATGAGAAAGGAAGATAAAGGATTTAAACAATGAGAATTCAATAGACAGAATTGTGAGAACTCGTTAATTTATACTGTAGATATACATGTATGTGATTAAATTATCAATAAAGAAATTATTGATAATATTTTCAGGAATTAAATATATAAGAATAGTATCTCTCACATAGAAAATTTTAAATCCTAGATGAAAAATATAGATATGGAAAATACTACATACAAGATGGAATAAATAATTAAATGAATGTTGGAAAATTCTGAATTGGATAAATCAGAAAAATGGTGCGGCATGAAGAAACAAAGAATACACAAAAATAAAGTCTACCTCATGTGTTACATAAGTTGACAGAAATTAACACTGATTTTTGTTAGTTTCTTGCTGCACCGAAGATCAACATAATAACAAGATAAGAAACGTAAAAGCAAGGAAAAGATAGGAAATTATTAGCTGCAAAATGTTGGCATGGAAAGTCAAGGTGGGGACAACATGAAGAAATGAAAGAGTAGAAGAAATGAAATGAAATTTCGGTTGAGCAAATGACTAGTAGAAAAACAAGAGAACAAGAAAGAATAAAATAAATAATAAAGGAAGACAAAAGGAAGTCTTCCCCACGTTTTTATTTGGTTGACAAAAACACTGATTTGTGTTAGTTGCTTTGCTGTACCAAAGACCAATAAAAACAGACAAGAAAGGAAAAACAAAAGGAAAGAAATAGGAAATAAAGATAGCTTTTAATGAAGCTGGCAAAAAGTCCAACAAATATATATTTTTTGGGCTATATAATTCTCTTCCCATTGTGAATTCATCTCCAGCCATTATCACCATCGAAAATTGCTCTGTTTTCTTACAACCGTATAGCCTTCTATCCATAGCAAAACCATGCATAACCTTTAGTGAATAAACCGAGCTTTTGGAAGGAAAACAAACCTTGGATATTAAGCTTCCAAAACCTCAAAGAAGCTGGCACAAAAACCTTCAAAACAGGAAGAGATTTACATGCTCAGATTACTTCTTTATATAGGTAAAATTCCAGCATTAGTTTTAAAATGATTGTTCCTTAAATTATAGCTTTAGTGAGCAAGAATGTATTGGTTATAGTCCTTGTCTGGAGTAAATATATATAGAATGAAAACTCTAGTTCAATTAGGAGGATTTAGAATGAAAATAAGATGATATTGATGATGATTTACGTGAAGATGGAAAACTAGTGAAACATGAACCGAAACCAGTCAAGGAAAATATAAAAAAGAAATAAAACTATAAGTTATATACTAGGGTTGAATAGGTTAAGAAAGGATAAGTGATATGTAATGAGGACCACGTGAACCATGAAGAAAAAGGGGAGAAGCTGTCGGTTTGGACAGCAATGAAATAGAAAATAATTAAAGTCTAGTTGAAGAGGTTTGATGAGGATTAATTTTGAATAAGGTTACGTGAGCTAAGGGGGAGAATAAAAGAAAAGAAAAGAAGTGATTTAAGTCAACAAAAAGGGCTGGAAGAAAGAACATAAAATTATACTTGGATAACCGAAACTAGAGAGGGAGGATATGGATGATGGTGCAGCCGAGAGAGAAAAAAAATATGGATGATTGGGCTGATTTTATTGACTTTTAATAGCCTAAAATTATAACATATAGGGTAGTGCCATAATGATGAAGAAAAGCAAGAATAGATGAAGAAGAAATGCTGTACGTGGGAGAGAAGACAACCGGTTATGCAAAATAAAAGAGAGAAGAAAAAAAAAGCTAGCATGGCTGACTTTTGTGTGTGAATGGTAGAATATTTTGGCAGCCTAGGATGTACTAGGTATGGCCACAATATAGGACACAAAGAAAGAAAGAAAGCCAACGTAAATACAAAATAGAAAAGGATAATGTATGCTGTCGGTTTGGACAGTAATGTAGGAGGAAAAAAATAAATTTCTGGGTTGAATGAAGGTCATGTTAGTCAAAGGGAAGAAGAAGATAAACAAGTGACTGACTTGTGTGTAAATGCTAGGATTTTAACAACCTTAAACATAATAGATGTGACCATGATATAGAGACAAAAAGGAAGCTAACGTGAACTGCAGAAACAGAAAATGGAAATTGACGTGAATGGTAGAGAAAAGTGGGATAAATTGACAAACTTAAAAGGTTGAAAATATACAAGAATAAAATAAATGTAATACTATGGAAAATGGAAATTTTAAGCCAAATAGGCTTAGTAAATGAAGAGGAATATTCGGCTATGGCATTGGACCAAGGGAAAGGAGGAAAAAGAATTGGTCAATTAAAGTGGCATCATAGTTGAAAATATGTATATGTTATGGAGGAATAAGTCACCTAAGTCATTCAAGGTCATTTGGCTACAATGTGAAATTTTAAGAAAATTCTAATATTCTAAGTAATAAAAATTTAACTAAGAATTAGACAAGGAGGGAATTTTATACCAAAAATTAATCATACCAAATTTTGATTTGGCAGTTTATAATTCGGAGAGATAGGAAGCATATTGGTGCAACGTAAGGCATTGCTCTACAGTGTACTGAGGTAAGGGATGTAATTTAAAGTTGTGATGGTGTCCCTTACTTTCATCGCAAATTTTAAAGAAATGTTTGAAGCATGAATTTTATTCTGAAATTTATTTCCATAATCTTTTGATAATTAGCTAAACGAACCTTATAATTGCTATGCATATTTTTCCATAATGTTTTAAGTATGACATGAAATAAATATATTTTTTCGAAAAGGTATCGGAGTGGAAAACCCCATGCTAACTTAGATCCTGGCACGTCCGGTCCTTACTATTTTATATCAATTGTATGATTTAAGATGTTACATAAGTAAGTTTTGAGACTAAGGTCTTCCTATAGTTTATGTTATTGCCTGTCATGCTTGCCACATTGTGGCATAAGTTTAGCCACGTCGTGCATGTCCTCACCCACATTGTGTATGTTTCCATCCTTTGTGGGTATGTTGGTCCTTCGTGGTGTATGTTCGCTGTACGACTCTGATCAGGTCTACAGCCCATACCATGGCCATAGGTATTTCGTTCCCTCTTCGGAGGAAGAAGTAAGTGTCATGACCCGCATACTGGCTATATGATTCTGCCTAGTCTCCATGAACTGTATGATATGTTTATTAATTTTGATATTAAATTCCTAAAGTATGATGCGTGTTTGAACAAGTATGAAATTTTGATATATGTATTAAGGAATTCATGCAATGTTTTAAAGTATGAAACACCTTATTATGGTATTTGTTTTCTGCATATATAGATGCTATGACTATTTTAAATGCATTTCTTACGGGGCTTTCCAAAAAGCTCACCCTCTACTCTACCAGATTATTTGCAGTGATCATCCCTTTGCCTGTTGCGCATATGATGCAGACTGAGGGATACGTCTCTCCTCCGGCTACTTTTTGTACTTACGTAAGGTATACTCATATTTTGATACCAGACATCTTGTATGGCACAGATATTTGTATATAAGTAATACTTTTGGGATGTAGTCGATATCGTATGAATGTAAACGTTATTCTGAGGAATAGGTCCATATAATGTGAATGTAATATTTTATGAAAATACTATGATGATCTGTGTGATGTGATACTGGCAGGAATGCAACCCAAGTAAGAAATTAAGATTAAATGTATATATAAAAAAATTTAGCCCAAAACTTCCACGTTTCCGGGGTATGACAAGAATGGACTTGAGAAAGACAAGATGAGCTCGAGAATCTTGTTACCACAATTGAGATTGCATTTACATACATTCATCAAGAATTTCATAGAATATTTTAGGGGGCATAACATTGACATTGACATTGGCATTACATGCATTACAAATGATTAGAAATTTTTTTAGAACGAGCATCGGGCATTGTTTGGCACACAAGATAAGACAATAAGAGAATTCCTTAATCTTTATAATAAGAAAGGATTAGGAAAATTCATTCATTAGTCTTATGATAGAAAAGACTAAAAATCATTTTTTTGCATTCATTTCCTTAGTCCTATGATAGAAAGGATGAGGAAATTTTTTTTTGAATCATTCTTAGTCTTATGATAGAAGAGATTAAGAATTTTTGCTTTGTATTCCTTAATCTTATGATAGAAAAGGTTAGGAAATTTCACTCTTAGTCTTATGATAGAAAAGACTAAAAATCATTTTTTGCATTCATTTCCTTAGTCCTATGATAGAAAGGATGAGGAAATTCCATTTTGCATCATTCTTAGTCTTCTGATAGAAGAGATTAAGAATTTTTGCTTTATATTCCTTAATCTTATGATAGAAAAGGTTAGGAAATTTCACTCTTAGTCTTATGATAGGAAAGACTAAAAATCATTTTTTGCATTCATTTCCTTAGTCCTATGATAGAAAGGATAAGGAAATTCCATTTTGCATCATTCTTAGTCTTATGATAGAAGAGATTAAGAATTTTTGCTTTGTATTCCTTAGTCTTATGATAGGAGAGACTAGGAAAACTTCATCTCGCATTCCTTAGTCTTATGATAGGAGAGACTAGGAATTTCATTTTTGCATTCTTTAATCTTGTGATAGAAAAGATAAGGAAAATTCATGTTTGCATTCCATAGTCTTATGATAGGAGAGACAAGGAAGCTTCACTTCACATTTTTTAATCTTGTGATAGAAAAGATTAGAAAGTCTCATTCTACATTCATTTCCTTAGTCTCATGATAGGAAAGACTAGGAAAATTCATGTTTTTGCACTCCTTAATTTTATAATTAGGGAATTTCATTCTTTAGTCTTATGATAGAAAAGATTAGAAAATTCCATTTTGCATTCATTTCCTTAGTCTTATGATAGAAGAGGCTAGGAAACTTCATTTTGCGTTCATTTCCTTATTCTTATGATAGAAGAGGCTAGGAAACTTCATTTTGCATTCATTCCTCAATCTTTATAAGACAAGAAGATTAGGAAATTTCATTTGGCATTTATTCCTTAGCCTTATGTGAGAGAAGGCTAGGAAATATCATATTTTACAAAGAATTCATTGATAGGTCTTGTATTCGGACAAAATGGTTGTCTATGTCTTTGCACCATTACTGTTTCACAGCAAAGTGTGAAGAGGGGTAACTGTGACACCTAATTTTGTCCGAACAATTTCTTTAAATTAAAAAAAATAAAAAAATAAAAAAATGATAAAAAGAAACAAGTCAATTTTGGTCAAATCTTAAGTTGGAACCCCATGCATCCCATGCAAACTCTAAAATTAAAAATTTCAAATTTGAAAATCTCATGTGAAGCACATACAAAATTCACACCTTTAAGAGTTTACTAAAGATGATATTGTTGCCAAAAATAAAAGAAATTTGTTGCCTAAAAAGAAAAAGAATAATCAGCCATTAAATCAATGAATAACTCAACAAAAGGAAGGAAATAAATTGGGTGAAATTAAATCTGAAAATTCATTGCCCAAAATAAAAAAAATAAAAAGGAAATAAGTTAAAAGGGGTCAAATAAAAAATAAATGATAAAATAAAGATTCCATAATTTTGGGGTCAATACATTAAAATTAAGATTTTTCTTTCTAAAAAAATAGAAAAAGACAAAAAAAATAAATACAGGAGGCTTACACGGTCTTGAAAGAAGATTTTCGATTTTAAAAAGGATAAACCCTGCTAGGTTGAGGGGGACTCTGACAGCAAAAAAAAAAAAGAAAAGAACAAAGTTTTTTCACAATTGATCGGAGAGCCTCTTTCACTATTCATCATCAAACCACCCCTCCCTTGCTTTATCATCATCAAAACCACTACCCACATCTGCCACCGCCCCCTATTCTGCTGCGTGCACCAGCCCCTGCTATTCTTGGTCTGCTCGTGCCCCTCTCCACTGCACCGTTTTGTACCCCTGCACAACACCATTCTCGCTTCGCTGCCCGTGTCCTTGTTGCTACGTTGGTGTATTGTGGCTTTGATGACACATATTGCAAAACTTTGAAAGAGATGTTAACAAGGAAGATAAAAAGGAAGGGAGCACTCATTAGATCCTGCTATTTGCAATCATAAAGGAAAGTAGGAATAAAATACAAGAAAAGAAAGGAAAAAATAACATTTCCGTGTAGGTATGTGTTCTTTTCCTCTTTTTTTTTTCTTTTGTAATCATTGCTCTATATATCTTTGACTTGTTTTATTGACTAGTTAGTGCAAAAGTTATATTTGTTTAGCATGTGTTTTTAGTCCTCTTGTGTTTTGACGTGGGTTTGGATCCTCCATTAATATTTTATTTATTTATTTTTTCTAATCATGATATGATGCTTTGGTATTGTTAAAAGCTAGATTAGTTGAAGAATTATGTTCTAGGGTAATTATAAAAGCCCTTATAATTAGTGTTACATAGATCTAAAAGTTTTGTTTAATGTATGGAATGATCATTGTAATTGGTTTATTTTATCAATTCATGTTTTATTCATTTTATTTTAGATTTAGAATCAAAAAATTAAATTAATCGTAAAAGATTAAATTATAAAATTTATAAGATGTCCTTTAAATTAAAATAAAAAATAAATTAATTATAAAAATAAATACAATTATCCGACGATGGAATTTTGAAAGTACTGCGCTTGAGTAATACTTTTAGATATCTTGAGGTGAGGAGGTTCTTTTTAAGTCTTACCAGCTTGATGAAAGATTTAAAAAAAATATTTCCAATATTTAAAATTCAAATTTATTATTAAAAATTGCAATAAGAATCATTTAAAATTAATTGCAATTAAAAGAATAAATAATCAAATTAGAAATAAAGAATTATAAAAATTAATATATTTAGAAATAAAATAAATAAAATAACGAAAATACAAATTATCCGACGACAAAATTCTAAAGGGACTGTGCTTGAGTAGTACTTTTAGATGTCTTGAGGTGAGGAGAGTTCTTTTAAGTCTTTTTAGCTTGATGGAAGATTTAAAGGACATTTCCAAGATTTAATAAATTAAATTATAAAACTAAAAATTAAATTAGATTAAAAAATAGTAAATTAAAATTAAGTTTATTAGAATAAAGAATAAAGATCAAATTAATAAATTAGTATTAAAATTAGAAAAGAATTAAAATAAATAGAAATTAAATTAAATTAAATATTTTAATAAATGTAAATTATTCCGAGGATAGAATTTAAAGGGAATTGCGCTTGAGTAGTTTCTTTAAAAATTCCTAAGGTGAGAAAGTTTTTTTAAGGTGTTACCAACTTAATGGAAGGTCTTTACGAAAATCTTCAATATCAAATAATACATGTTTATTTAAAGATATAAAAATATCAGAAATAATAATAATTTATATATGAAAATAATAACAATAGAATAAAATAAGATAGAATAATAAATAGAAATTGGATAGGAGTCAAGATAAGGTTTACATAATGTACTTAAATTATCCGACGACGGAGCCTCTTCAAGAAAGGCGATTGGTCCTACTTGAATACTCTCAAGGTGAGAAAAACTTTTAAGTTGTCCAACCAGCTTGATGGAGGAGACTTAAAAGATTTTTCAATATTTAATCATATCGAAATTAAAGTAAAAGGTAAAATTAGGATAACCTTAGATTATTTGGTACCATTTTAGGATGGGCGTTGTGAGGGTGCTAACCCTTCCTCACACGTAATCGTACTCCCGAACCCTGGGATTCTTTGAACGTAGACCAAGCCTTATCCTTAGTTTGAATAGGTGACCAATCATACCTAGGTTAGAATGGTTGGTGGTGACTCCATAGTTTTGTGTCTAGCTATTAGGTTTCCCGAAACTTAATACGTTATGATAGTGTAAATGCAATTCATTGCTTTCAAAACCATAACAATGCAATTCATTACTCTTAAAACCATAACAATACATTTCATTACTTTTCAAACTATAATAATACAGTTTATTACTTTCAAAACCATGACAATGCATCTTACAAACATTTCATTTCAAAATCTGACTTTCAAATCAGTAACAATCAAACGATAAAGAATCCAATAATAGTTTCCATTGCAATTGATAAAATTGTACGATACCATTCAGTAGACAATAACCATTCAAATTGATAACATTTCATTTAAAAACATAAAACATGGAGACTAGTAACCTCCCTATAGAAATCATGCAGTTTAAGGTTCCCGTGTGGGAAATAACATTAAAGGTCTGTTTGGTTGAAGTATTTCATTTTTCCGAAATTATTTTCTTCATTTTCTCGTATTTGGTAAGTGTAAAATAGCTTCAGTCAATGCAACTCATTTTCGGTCAACCAAAAATCCCTTTACGATTTTCGGATTTTGTCTTCCCCTTCTGAAAAGGGGAAGACATTTTCCAAGGCAGATCATAACTTGCCAGCACCACCATGATTCTCACCATTTCAATACCGTTGAAGCTCCTCACTGGCATCTTTAATATCTGTCTTGCGAATCCCTTCCAGATCTAAAGACAAATGGTGCCTTTTTCTCTTCCAATACCCTGCAAAATTCTTTATTTTCTCTGGTTTTGATTTCTTTGATCGTGGTCGCTGCCGCTTCTTTTCAGTTCAAGGTTGGTGGAAAGAGAGGAATGACCAAACCAATTGGGAATGAGACTAAAACATACAATGAATGGGCTTCCAAGAACAAGTTTCATGTTCTAAGAACATATAATGAATCAGTTGTCCTCAACCTGTACCTTCGCTTAAGTAGGATGGATCTGATGATGGCGATGGTTGGCTCCCATTTTGGGGCCACCACTACAAAATTCTACCATCTACAATCGGTTGCATCTTATTTCATGGTTGCTTTTTGTGAGACCTGTTTCTATTGTACTGTATGTGTGAAATGTAATTATTTATTTAGTGAAATATAATGTATTATGTAATTATAAGTGAAAGTGTAATGTGGGCCCTAGTTTAATTTTTATTGTTTTGATGGACTTCAGACTGAAAATACAGTGTGTAATGGGTGAAATAAATATAATATGATGATTTTGAGGTTTAAAAATAATTTTTATATTATTTTATAAAAGCTGGAAACAAATTGGAAAATGACGGTTACGTCTCGAGGTAATTTTCGTAAATTGCGCTCAAACTAAAATGAGTTAGGATGAAGTAAAAATATCATGATATTCTACATTAAAAGGAGAATAAGATAGTGTCAATAGATTTATCAAATCGGTGGTTAAATTGAAAATTTTTGTTGGCGATTCGTGAGGGTAAAATCATAATTTCATGCAATCGGTGCATCGCGCGTTTACGAAACCACTTCTAATCATTAAAATACATTTAATAGGATTATTTGGTGATGGAATCCAAAATTTTGGAGCACGATTACATAGTTTTTATGATTACGAAAGCAAAATTGTCCAAAATTTACAGTACTAGGGTCATTTTGGTCATTTTGCCCCCTTCTAGAAACATCTTCATAATTCAGCCAAGTTGTGGCTGGAACTATTCACTTTCTTCTTCCATAGCTTGCACGACATCAAGAAAGAAAAGAAGAGAAAGAAAATAAAAGAAAACAATAAGAAATTTGCATTTTCTCAACAAGATTATAACTAGAAAAATATTCCTCACACTCTTCTCTCTTCATCCATACCATTAGATCATCAAATAAGGGAGAAAACAAGAAGAAAAGTGAAGGCTTAATGATCATGGATTTAAAGCTTGGTAACCTTAGATTGTTGAAAATCATTCATGTTGGCATAAAGGGGGTTTCAGCCATGGCTTCTTGGAGGTGTCATTGTGCTGCATTTTATGATTTTGATATGCTAAAATAAAGTAGAAATTAAGAGAAGAAGAATGGTGCAATCTGATCTGAAATCGGAGTCAAAACGAGAAAGTTATGTTTTACTACCGGTGTAAATTACACTGGTTAAGCATAAGCAATGTACAATGTGGCTGCATTTAGTGATGAATAATAGTTCAAAAATTAGAGGAAAATTAATGAAAAATTTTGGTGGAATTGTTTTGCAGCCAGGATAATTGGATTGCATGTGGTGTTATCGAAAGGTTCGATAACACAAAACAGGTAAGGGATGAGTGTGGAAGCCGTAAGGATATAGTGAATGCATGATTTTTATGAATATGATTTTATGAAATTATTTGGTGTTTAATTTTCTTTGAAATCATACAAATTTGTGGTATTACGACTGTTATGTAAAACTGTGTTTAAGTGCAAGAGGTTAGGAAAATAGCAACTGTTATGCTACCGAAAATTTCTCAAAAATTTTCTAAAATATCATGAAATATTTTATGTGCATAAATTGAGTGAAATTGTGTATTTTGGAATTTATTCCAATATTTTCCATAAATTGGTATTTTACTGAAAAATAATATTTAAATATTCATGTAATTAAATTTTATTAAAGTGAGATTATCGATACGTTCTTTATAATATTTTACAGTAAATTAGAACGTTTATAAATTTTCTCGTTGAAGCATGAATATTTTATTGACTATTTTCACTGTATATTAAATATGAATTTAAATACTTTTTTGGAATTTTATTAATTTTAATGATATTTATTAATTTCCTTTAAGGTATTTTCCACTATAAATAAAATGATTTGAGACTGTTAAGCCCCATTGATCATGCTCACTGTTTACTGTATTGTTACTGTGTTGTTGATATTGATCGTATCTTCAACGTCCTAATGTCACCTGATCAATGTTCACTAAGGACACCTTATAGACTATGGCCATAGATCTTAGTATACTATTACTGTTTCCCTTTGGGGATAATTATAGCATGATTTATTTATGGTGTTGCCTAGTCTTAACCTACTGTAAATTATTTACTGAACTATGATTTACTATTAACTATTTACTGAATTGTACTAAATTATTACTATTTACTGAAGTGAAAATGTTTATGAAATTAATATTGATTTAGAAATATTTATTGAACCGTTACTATAATGTGAAAATTTAAGTGTTTATTGTACTGAACTGTTTACACACTATACACTGAAATGTTTTATCGTACTGTCACTGAACTGATTTATATACTGTTACTACTGTTTAATTAAAGTGTTTACTGTACGGTATCTATTACTGTTATTGTTAAGTGTTTTCAAGTGTTTACTGAAGTGTTTAATTAAATGGTTTTATTACCATTTATTTATTTAAAATGTTATTAAATTATTTTATATCAACAATTTATAAACTACTCCCTATAGTCGCTTTGAGTTTCCAGGACAAGACAGGTATTTCAAAATACCTTTCATGTTCCATCTGGATTTCCTAGCCGACTATAGTATCCTTCCGATTACTGTGCCTAGTGAATTGATAGGAACAAGTGTTTTCGAGCATGTAGATTTCGTTATATCAGTCTTGCATACGATTCCTTCACTGAGCACGTTTTGCTTACCCTTTTATTTTCCACTCCATAGGATACTATATTTGGTTAAGAGATATACCATCCCGAGGTTATTAGCTGCATTTTCGATTACCCGAGACTGCATAGTGTTGATCTTGGAGGTATTTGTATTTTCTTTTATATCTTCATATTTATTGTACGATACTACTTAATTTGTAAAGTAGGAGCAGGGGATGTAGAATGTTATGGAATATTGTTAAAGTTCATATTTCAGTTTTGTAAATTAAATAAAGTTTACTGTTTATCACTGTTACTGTTTAAGTGTGAAGGCATTACAGATGGCTCAACCGTAATTTATGTGAAAAATGTGTGATTTACTGTACATTTGGACTGTTACACTATCCATGGTGTTTCTTTGAATTTTAATGGTGTAGGAAGATAGATTCAAGTGTGTTGATCATGTTTCTAGCATTAGAATTTATCAAATTGAACAAAATAAAATTATGCCATTAGAAAGGGTATTCGGCCATGATGTGTACCTAAGGAAACCATGGGTTTTCATGAATGAAATGGATGCTAAAATGAAGAATAAACATGGTAGAATAAGAATATGCCTTTAGATTGTTGAAATTCCATAAGGTGATCATGATGAAGATTTCGATCAACATAAGGGCACCTATATTCATAGCTAATTTTGATGATTTAAGGGTGCCATTAGACTGTAGAAATTACAAGGAGTCTACCGGTATGGTCGGATTTAAAATCTGATTTAAAACGAAGAAGTTGTGTTTTAGTACCGGTAGAAAATATACTACATAAATATTTGCAATGTTTAATGTGGCTGCAATTAGACATGAATAATAGCTTAAAAATATGTATTAAGTGAGTTAATATTTTTGGTGAATTTATCTGCAGCCTAAGAATATTAGATTATGAGTGGTGTTATCGAGAAGTTCGATATCACAAGACAGGTAAGGGATACGTATGTAGTATGTAAGAATGTCTCGAATGCATGATTTCAATGCAATTAATTTTATAAAAATATTTCAGAAATGAAATGCCTTGGAAATTGTTAAATTGTGGCAGTTGGCTGTTTTTGGAACTGTGTTGAATTTGCAAGAAGGCTAGGATATTCGCAGCTGTTATGCTGCTGAAGTTTCCTTAGAAATTTTCTACAAATGGCATGAAATATTTTAATGCATATTTGAATGATTTCCTAGCCTTGAAAATGAGATATTTGATAATTTTTATAAAACATGAGTATACCGAAAAAATTATTTAAATATTCATGTTATCGAATTTACTTAAAGTAAAGCTACTGAAAATTCCTCCTAAATGTTTTATAGTGTAAGAAATGGTTTAAAAAGGGAAAAGGTTGAGAAGTGAATATTTTATAAATTATTTTCAGTAAATATGCACTATATGATAAATAAAACCTTTATGGACTGACTAAAGATTTTACCTATTTTATTGATTTCCATAAAGGTAATACTACTGAGTGAATATTATTTTGAGACTGAAAGGTTCCTAAATGTGTTTCATAGTGAAACAATGTGTTTATGGACTACTATTAGCTTTGGAAAATAAATATTACTATTTTCCATAAAGTGTGAAATTATCGGAAAATGATATTTCAGTAATTTTAAAATAGAATTCCCCCAAAATGAAAGTATGGAAATGTGAGTATATGTGTTTTACGGTGAAATGGAATATTTAAGAAATTTATTACTATAGTGCAAATGTTTTATAACATTGTTTTCACTGTACTATATACTGTGGGATTTTGTACCTTCATGGATTTTGATGATATTGTACATTTTACTAAATTCCATAAAAGTGATATGATTTCTCATAAATTGTTTTGAGACTGATAGGCCCCTTATCATGCTGATATGTGATAGGTGATATGTGAAGTTGTTGATACTGATCCTATCTTTAGCGTCCCAGTCGACACCTGATCAGTGTATGACTAAGGACAATTATAGACTATGGCCATAGGTCTCGTATGATACTGATACTGTTTCCTACGGGAATTATAGTATGATATATTTTGGTTGATGCCTTAGTCTCCACCATTTTTATGATATGAAATGATGTTTTAAAAAGGGATGATGACATTGAATGATAAATGATTATTTATAAGTTTTCAATGAGATGGATGATGATTTCTAAACGGTTTATAGTACTAAACTAAGTACAATACTATTTATGAAATTTCAGTAATATACGTGAAATGTGTTTAAAGAGAAATTGTGATTTATTAATCTAATATTCTTTTATGTTTTATTACGAATATTAGATTATTTGATTTAATGTTTTACTTTATAAAAGTATTGATTTGAGATTTATTACCAAAGGTGATGGAAAAGTGTTTATCTCAACAATCAATACTTACTCCCTATAGTCGCTCTAGGTTTCGGGACAAGAAAAGTATTTCAAAATACCTTCCATACTCCATCCGGATCCCTAGTTGACTATAGTATCCTTTCTTTATGGTCCCTAGTGCACCTATAGGAAATTAATGATTTTATTACATATAGATTTCGTGATATCAAGTTCTACATACAATTCATTTACTGAGCGGTGGTTTGCTTACTCATTTATTTTGACCATCCACAGATTATATTAATTGGGTAAATGGATGTATCAATCTAAGGATTAACTGCACATTGGCTTTTCTGAAGCAAGTTATAGTGGATCCTGGAAGTACAGTGTTTATATTTGTATGTTCAGACATTTTTATACAGTACTACTTGTTGTATATTTAATCTCAGGAGATGTAAATTGATTTATACAATTCTAAATATTAATTATTATTAAATAAATATTATCTAAAGTGTTTTACTGTTGTAATTGAACAGTGTTAAAGGCATCACAGAAAACCCAAACAACTACGGTATGTGTGATATGCGATAAATGTGGATGATTACAGTATATAATAGACTGTGACAGAGAAAGAGGGAGATTTAAGGTTGAACTAAAGTGGAAAGAAAGAGTGGAGCGGTAAATTTTTCTCGGTTGTAGTTGGTAAGGATGATGGGAGTGACGAGAAAGAGTGAAGAACTGAAAAGAAAGAAGAAAACTTTCCAAGTCTATACCAGGCAATCATTGATCTGTGTGGTCATTAATCGGGATGCTCATTCAGCTAAAACAGGGGATTTATGTTGGTCTGGGACTACCATGGAGGGTTGAAGGTGAAGACACAGATCGGTTTGGGAAAAGGAGTTGAAAAACCAAGTGATCAAGGCAGGTGAGAGGTGAAAGAAGGGTGATCGAGAGAGGAAGAAGAGGTAGTAGCCTTTGCCATATGAAGAAACTGAAAACGAAGAAGAAAAGCATTGTAACAAGAAAGGCATGGTGAGGGATTGATGGTTGGTCCTTTGGTGCAAGTAAAGGTTAGATGAAATGCAACTATTAAGGGTTGATGAAGGTGATCAAATGGAGCTCTTTGCAAGTCTGTTGAGGTAGGGGTTTTTAACTACTAAGTAAGGCCATTTCAACGTTACTTAGGCCACTGTGGGATGGTGTTTGATGGTTGGAACTAGCCATGAATCTTGACATTGTAAGTGCCTGAAGCAGTGCCTATTTTAAGGGGACTGATCTTGGCTATTGTGGGCTGCAAATGGTATGAATAGAGGACCATAGGGGCTGTTCCAGAGTTTGAGACCAAAAGCACTTCAAGGCTTGTAACAAGGGTTTAGTTAGGTGAAAAGGTAGCAAATTTAGGTTAAAAAAGATTGATTAACTAGAATGGTGAAGAAACAGGGCTCGACAAGTAGCTATTGGAGCAACCCTTGAAAACCTTACCTTAAGGTTGTGTTTGGTACATTGCAGGTAAAGTGATTGCAACGCAAAGTGATTACTGGAAAAGTGATTGCCAGAAAAGTAACATTGCAGCGTTTGGTATTCAGTGTAAAGTTTTGTTTAAATTGCAAGGAAAGTAACATTGCAGTGTTTGGTATGCAATCACTTTGTTGGTAATGTAATTACAAATTTCAAAAATACCCTTATGTATAAAAAAATTTGTACATTGGAATTAATACCAAATGTAATTATCATATTAAAATGTAAAGAATATAATGTAAAGAATATAAAGTTGTAATTGTTGACATTGATCATCATTTGTAATAACAAATTTATATACATTATTATTAATTAGTATAAGTAATTTGTATAATTATTTGTATAAATTTATATTTATTATTATTAGAGAAATGAGGCGATGCCAAATAATTTTATTC
This sequence comes from Heritiera littoralis, assembly GCA_031772115.1. NCBI lineage: Eukaryota > Viridiplantae > Streptophyta > Magnoliopsida > Malvales > Malvaceae > Heritiera > Heritiera littoralis. Next base: position 361,044 of record JAPDPK010000038.1, on the reverse strand, counting down.
ACTTTGGATTGCAAATAAACGAATTGCCTTCTAGCTCAAAGAATCAAAGAACAAAACTACCAAATCATAGGTGATAATAAAATCATATTATAAATCTAAAATAAGTTAATACATTCCAAACAAACAATTATTACAAATGTCACAACACTACATAGTTTATAACAATACATAGATTGAAAGCAAACACATACTAACCAATATGCCAGCTACTTAACTAAATAATATTAACTAATTAAGACCTTACTTAACTAAATGCATATTATTATTCTCTTCTATTATTATTATTATTGTTGTTGTTTAGAAACCATATTAAGACCTTACTTAAATACCTTAATAAATTACGCTTTTAATTAAGATTAACTAAAACTAACAAGAAAACTAAAACTAATACAAGTAATAATAATCTATCAAAAATAAATAAAATGTCAAATGTCAAACATAATTCGAGACAAAAATAATAATTTGCTAAGTACTATATCTACGGTCTATGTAATGCCTTTAGAAAATATGTCCTGAAACATATGATATAGATATATCTATGGTAGTTCTGGTTCTTAATAACAAACAAAAGGAGTCCAAGAACTAATAATTGGTTATAATTTACTAAATTATTTCACATGCCTAGTTATCCTATTTATAACCCAGCAAATAAATTTCCATTGACAAACACATGATTGATTATTTCACATGCATACTAGTACTACCATAACAATAATTTGTTGAACTCATTAGTTGAGAGATATTAGTATAACAGTACCTTGTGCCAACTAGAATTAAAATTAGGATTCCAACTTTAATTATTTTTCTTAAAGAGTTATAATGAGTAAAAGGCAAGTCTTCTTCAAATTTGAAAAATGGGGGAGGGCAATGTTCAACTTGATTGAATCACAAACAAAAAAGGAGTAATTACCGTGAAAATTCACTTTCAACACAACTTTATGTAAAAAACAAAACCACTTACTATTAATAGTTGGATCAAAGGAAGGCACCAAAGTCTAGCTAAAAACAATAGGTTAAGAAAAGTAAAAAATTGAGGAACTCGAGGCTGCAGTGGTTGCCTTGAAAGCTCACATGGTCACTAACGACAGATTGGGGGAAATTGAGACAGCCCAGCGAGAGCTATCTGAGTCGCTAGCTAACTTGGGTGAAGTGACTAGAGATGCATTGCGAGTTATTTAGAAAGAGTTCGAGGAACTCAAGGCTCAAGTTAGTGTGCTCTAACTAGCTGTGGGCAGGACTAGTGCTAGCACGATGGATAGAGGGAAAAGAGCTAAAGTGCCGGAATCGCGCCGTTATGAGGGAGCAAGGGATGCAAAAGAACTTGAGAATTTCTTGTTTGACATTGAGCAATACTTTCGAGCGGTGCGCACAGAGTCGAAGGAAGAAAAGGTTGCAATGGCCTCGATGTATCTTGCGGGAGATGCCAAGTTATGGTGGCATTCAAAGTTTGTAGGTGACGAGTGCCCCATCAAAACATGGAATGATCTAAAGCAAGAACTGAAGAACCAATTCTTCCTCGAAAATGTTGAATACTTGGCTCGGAGAAAGTTACGAGAATTGGTGCAAACAGGAACGGTGCGAGAGTTTGTTAGGAGCTTTTCTACCCTGATGCTGGATATTAGGGACATGTTCGAAAAGGACAAGATGTTCTATTTCCTTGAGGGACTTAAGCCTTGGGCTAGAATAGAACTCCAAAGGCAGAAGGTACAAGATGTAGCCACAGCAATGGCTGCCACCGAATGTCTCAACGATTACTATGACAGCTCAAGCAAGTGCAAGAACCCTCCATCAGTAGGCAGTAACTCCAATTATGTAAACGGAGGAAAGGCGGCGAGGGTGGACAGACCCTCAAGTGGGGGAGTGGACAGGAGACCACCGGGTAGAGACACCCCTCCATCTAAGATAAACAACGCCCTGACGCTCAAGCCCAGACAACCATTAGCTTGCTTCCTATGCCAGGGACCGCATCGAGTGGCCAAGTGTCCCCATAGAGGTGCCCTAAATGCATTAAGAACTTCTACCCAAGAAGCTCCCCAATTGCCGCCAGTGGCCGAAGGAACTATGGATGAACCAGAGAGAATGGGTTCCATCCGATTCCTCAACGCCCTTCACTCACAGTTAAGTCAAATGAAGAAAGAGCCCGAGAGGGGCTTGATGTATGTAGAGGTAACGCTTAAAGGGAAACTTACAAGGGCAATGGTCGACACAAGGGCAATTGATATCTTTATCACACCCGAGGAGGCCAAGAGGGGTGGTCTAAAGGTTAGTAAAGATTGTGGGCAGATGAAAGCGGTCAATTCACCAGCCTTTGCCATTTGTGGAAGTTCGAAGAGCGTGATGACCAAACTTGGGCCATGGGAAGGAGGAATCAACTTCACCGTTTCCCCCATGGACGATTTTGATGTTGTCTTGGGATTAGATTTCATAATGCTAGCTCAGGCGATCCCTATTCCAGCTACCAGTTGCCTATTGTTCTTGGGGGAACGCCCATGTGTAGTGCCAGCCACAATCCTCCCTAGGAGCGGAAAGATAATTTCAGCTTTGCAGTTTAAGAAAAAAGTAAAGAGAGGGTAGCCCTCCTACGTGGCTATGCCGATTTGCAAAAAGGGGGTCCAGTCAGAATTTGTGCCAGAAGGGATAAGACAGGTGTTAGAAGAGTTCAAGGAGGTAATGCTCGACCAACTACGAAAGGTCCTGCTACCAAGAAGATCGATAGATCATGAAATTGAACTCCTTCCCAGAGTAAAGCCTCTTGCAAAAGGACCTTACCACATGGCCCCTCTAGAGCTGGCCGAGTTGAGAAAACAGTTAAACGAGCTGTTGCAAGCTGATTTTATTAGACCTTCCAAAGCACCATTTGGGGCACCAGTGTTGTTTTAGAAGAAGCACGATGGGAGCTTGTGATTATGTGTGGATTATAGAGCCTTGAACAAGGTGACGGTGAGGAACAAATATCCAATATCCCTAATAGCGGACCTCTTTGATCAGTTAAGTCAGGCCAAGTATTTCTCCAAACTTGAGCTAAGGTTCGGATATCATCAAGTCAGAATCGCCGAAGGAGACGAGCCAAAGACTACTTATGTGACTCGGTATGGTGCATTTGAATTTTTAGTCATGCCTTTTGGACTAACCAATGCTCCTGCCACTTTTTCTACCTTGATGAACCAGGTATTTCATGACTACCTCGACAAATTCGTGGTCATCTATTTGGACGATATCTTGGTATTTAGCTCTACTTTAGAAGAACATCAAGATCATCTTAGACTGGTCTCAAAAGGCTTCGAGACCACCAGCTGTATGTAAAAAGGGAGAAGTGCTGCTTCGCTCAGACCCGAGTACACTTCCTAGGCCATGTTGTGGAACAAGGGCAGATTCAGATGGATATGGAGAAAGTCAAGGCGATTAAGGAGTGGCATGCCCCGAAAAATGTTAAGGAGCTTCGCTCCTTTCTTGGATTGGCCAACTATTATCGAAGATTTGTAGAAAGGTATTCCCGTAGAATAACAGCCCTCATGGAACTATTTAAGAAAGAGAAAAAGTGGGACTGGTCGGGTTAATGCCATAAAGCATTTGAGGAGTTGAAGCAAACCTTAACCGAAGACCCTATATTGGTCCTCCCAGACCTGGGTAAGCCCTTTGAAGTGCAAACAGATGCTTCAGATTTTGCTATTGGAGGAGTGCTTTTGCAAGAAAGACATCCGGTTGCTTTCGAAAGCCACAAGTTAAATGAGGCCGAAAGAAAATACACTACACAAGAAAAGGAACTCCTAGCCATAATCCATTGTTTGAGGGCCTGGTGGCATTATTTACTTGGGTCAAAGTTTGTCATCAAGACGGACAACACGGCAGTTAGCCATTTTCTCACTCAACCAAAGCTCACAGCTAAACAGGCAAGGTGGCAAGAATTTCTTACGGAGTTTGATTTTCACTTTGAATATAAAGCGGGTAGTGCCAATCTGGTAGCCGATGCATTGAGTCGACGAGCGAAATTAGCAGCGCTTAGAAGAATTGCCCCGATGTCAGCTACCAAAGTGACCACAGAAATTCGAAAACTAATCGAAGAAAATCTGAATAAAGATCCCCAAGCCAAGTGCTTAATGAAGATGGTAGAAGAAGGGAAGTCAAAGTATTTTTGGATGGAGAACGGGGCTTTGTTAACAAGAGGTCCAAGACTATTTGTCCCAAGAGTAGGAAACCTGAGACGAATGCTAATGCAGGAGTGTCATGATACCCCTTAGGCAAGCCATCCGGGTTGGCAACGCACTCTTGCTCTGCTAAAGCAAGGCTACTATTGGCCGCATATGAGACAGGATGTGATGGATTACACCAAGACATGCCTCATCTGCCAGCAAGACAAAGTTGAAAGAAAGAAGCAAGTGGGCTTACTCGAACCATTGCCAGTGCCAACAAAACCTTGGGAAAGCATCTCCCTAGATTTCATAGCTACGCTTCTTAAAGTTGGAAATCTTGGGTCCATCCTGGTAGTTGTTTATCGATTCTCCAAATATGCCATATTCATCCCAGCCCAGAAGTACTGTACAGCAGAAGACACAGCTCGTCTAATCTTCAAGCATGTGGTCAAGTATTGGGTTATTCCAGAGAACATCGTTAGTGATAGAGATCCCAAATTCAAAGGGTCATTTTGGCGAGAACTCTTCACTATCTTGGGATCCCAACTTAACATCTCCTCAAGCTATCATCCTCAAACAGATGGATAAACCGAATGGTCCAATGGGTTGTTGGAAGAGTACTTGAGACATTTCGTGCAAGCTAATCAGAAGAACTGGCCTATACTACTAGATGTGGCTCAACTGTGTTTTAATTCTAGAAAGAGCTCTACCACGAACAAAAGTCCTTTTGAGATAGTTACAAGACAACAGCCAAGATTGGCCCACACTCCTCTTGAGCCGTATAAAGGGAAAAACCCTCGAGCTTTCAACTTCACCAAAGAGTGGAGACAGAACACCGAAATTGCCCGAGCTTACTTGGAAAAAGCATCAAAGCGCATGAAGAAATGGGTGGACAAAGGTCGGAGAGCGCAACAGTTTAATGTGGGTGATTTGGTATTGGTCAGACTAGTTTTCGAGCAGCTTAGATTCCTACGGAAGAGAGACCATAGATTAGTGCGCAAGTATGAGGGTCCAGTGAAAATTCTTGGTAAGGTGGGATAGGCTTCCTATAAAATTGATCCCCCAAATTGGATGAAAGTGTACCTAGTTTTCTATGTGAGCAACTTGAAGCCATATCATGCAGACCCAACAGATGCAAGCCAAAGCAAAATAACCAAGGCCGCCATCAGCATGAAGCCACCTTCAGAATGTCGAGTAGAGGAGATCTTGGCTGATAGACAATCCGTAGTGTCAAGGAGATAGATCCAAGAATACCTTGTAAAGTAGGAAGGACTAGGACTAGAAGAAGTTAGCTGGGAGAGAGAGCACGACCTTAGAGCTTTCAAGCAGAAGATCGAGGAGTTCCAAGCAACCAAGTCAACGAGGACATCGATAGATTAGGTGGGGGAGGATGTCATGAGCCACCCATGTATAGGGCCATGACTGGGTAGAAGGGCCTCGAGGAAAACAGAATCCTTGTATCAGGAAAATAAAATCCAGGGGAATTAGGAAAAGTGTCCCCATTTCAAACACTTTAATGGTTATTGGTAGAATAGCTGTAAAATCTCTTTAGCTCTTTAGGAGGGGTGAGCAATTGGCGGAATGTTGGACTGCCTCACTGGTTAAGGTATGTGCAAGCACACTCATCCTAGGGCTGCCCTCCTTGGCCCGACGATGGTGTGGAAGAACCTATGTCTTTTTTAATCTCTTGTAAACTCTCTTTCATTAATAAAACAAAATTTTCTTATGAGAACACCTATGGTTATGTTGTGTGAATGCGTTATGCCCCGCTATATCGTGGTGTGCCCCTTATTAACTTGTTGCTTGATTGTGAATGGTTCAGATTGTTGCGATATCTTGGCTGACTTGTGTGGATGAGACCATTTAAGTGCCGCACGGCCAATTGCTTTAGTGGGAAAAAGCCTTGTCCGTGACACCTTGCCTTCAGTGCACGCACTATCTCTGCCCACAAGCCACGCACACACACTGACCAGCCACCTTGCCACCAGCGAAACAACAGCTTCTGCCCATGCGTGACACGCTTCAGCTCGCGCCTAAGCAGTAAAGAAACGACAGAAATAGATAAGGAGAAGACACTAAAAGGAACACAAGATGAACTTTGAAATAGAACCTTAAACTACAGTAAAAGAAATCAAATTTTTCGAATGAAAACTTGGAAAATAAAACTCTGTAAACTGATCTAAACAATCTCTGAACTAATTTAATATATGAAATAACAGTGCTTGAATTAAATCTGAAAACCGAAGCTAAAGAACTTGTTTTAAAAAATAAAGTAAAATAAAAAGAAAGAAAGTGGTGCAAAGCTTTTAAACCATAAAAAGAGAATCGTAGCAGAAATAAAAAGAAAATAAAGCATAAAGCAATGAATAGAGTTTCAAAACAAAAACAGAGCATGGGAAAGAAACAAAAGCAAAACTGTAATATCATTAAATTAAAATGCACGAAAAGCCAAAGGTTTAATATAACATGAATATACTGTCTACAACTACTGATAATCCAATAAACTTTTAAAACACCGAGCTAAAGACTAAAAAGTTGCAGTAACAAAACAGGGAAAACTCTCGGCCGCTGTCACCAGCCGTTTGTCTCCACCCTTCAAAATCTACTTTAAGAAGGGCAATACAAGCTTAGATTAATTCCTAAACCAGAGAAAAGCAACAGTAAATAAAAGCTTGAAAAATGGTGAAGAATGAGTTGCTGTCACCAAGCTCCTCCTCCACTTGCTGCTGCTTCCCCCTTTTTAATTAGGGCTGCTTTCTTCACTCTTTGGCAGCACACTCTCTTGGGCTGGTCTTTTCTATTGGGCCAAAACTCAAGTAAAATGGTTAATTTTGAGTTGTTAGGTTTTGGTATTTAAAATGGGTTTAAATTATGCTTGGGTTTTACGTGAAAATAGGATAGGTCTAAGTAGATTACGGTATGGTAAGGGTTAAAGGTTGTTTTAAAAAGGGTTTAGAAAATTGGTTTAGGTAAGGTTTATGGTGGAAAAATAGTTTAGGGGGAAGGTGGTAGGAATAGGATTTAAGGTTTGGAGAAGGCTAAGTCTATGGATTTTAGGGGTTAAACACCAAATCCAACCATTTTTCCTTGATTTTCTTGCCATTTTCTTGACTTCTTCATTATTCTTGAATTTTCTACACATGAAGACAATTTAATTAAATTGGGAAGAAATTACATTAGAAATTTCAAAATTTATTCAAAATTCGTGTAATAAAATACTCTAAAAACTATATATTTTAGAGACTTATTATTGCTATTACCCTAGCCTTCTTACAATTTCAAACATAGTTCAAAACTAGCCAATGCCACAATTTCACAGTTTCCAAGGTGTTTCGTTTCTAAAATATTCTCATAAAATTATTTGTAGCAAAATCATGCATTCGAAATATCCTTACAGTTCACATACACATCCCTTACCTATCTATCTTATTTGATCTCTTCGAGTGCACCACTCATAAAGCGATACTCTCGGGCTGCAGATAATTCCACCAAAAATATTAGCTCATTTAATACTTATTTTTAAGCTATTATTCATGTCTAATTGTAGCCACATTGTGCACTGCAAATATTTTTGTAGTATTTTTTCTACCAATAGTAAAGCTTAACTTCTTCGTTTTAAGTCGGATTTTAAATCAGAGCATACCTGTAGACTCCTTATAATTTCTACAGTCCAATGGCTATCTAAAATCATCCATGGACATGGGTCCCCTTACCATGGCCGAAATCATCATCATGCATACTTTAGTGAATTTCAACAACTCAATGCCATAATCTTATTCTACCATGCTTAATCATCAATTTGGCATCCATTTCATGCATGAAACATCATGACTCCCTTAGGTTCTAAGCTTGGCCAAAACCCCCTTGCATGGCAAAATTTTATTTTGCAAGATTTAATTGAAACTGATGCTAGAAATATGCTTAACATGCTTAAAGGAATCATTCTACACCATTAGAATTCAAAGAAGCATAATGTGATAACCGGGAATTTTTCTATTTTGGTACTAATTACCCGGAAGTAAATAAATAAAATTATTTACGAGGATTGGAATATGTCAAATTTCGGAAAGTGATGAAGTGATAAATTTGGGGAATTTAATTTGGATATTAAAAGATCCAAATTATAAGGAATAAAATGGGTATATTTATATATCCATATATATAAATATATTTTTAAATAAATACATATGTATATTATTATAAATTTATATATAAATATATATATGAAATATATATTATTATTATTTTAAATTAAAGCGTATAGATATATATAAATTATAAATACAAAATATATATCTATATATATGGAAATATAGTGTGTATATATATAAATAAAATTATATTTTGTATTTATATATTTATAAATATAAATATATATAAATAAATTTTAAAAAAAAAGAAACAGAAAACGGGATCGGGATATAACCCGATCCCCATTTCCTTCTCTGTTACAAAACAGAGAAAGGAGCTTACCCTGTCGGCGGTACCGGAGAAAGGAAGAGAGAGATGAGGGAAGAGACGCCGTCATCGGCCGAAGAGGAAGAGAAGGAAGCTATCGGCGACGGAAAAGAAAAGAGAAAGAAAACGAGAAGAAAACCAAGAGGAAAAAAAGAGAAAAGAGAAAAAGGAAAACAGCGATGTCAGCCGATCCAGGCACTGCCACTTCATCCTTTGCATCGGCGGAGGTAAGGGAAAGGAAAAGAGACGGTCGGCAGTGGAGGAAGAAGAGAAAAGAGAGGGAAAAGCTGACGAGAAGGGACCGAAACCACCACCTCTAGATCCACCACTGCCATCACCTCCAATCGGGAAAAGAAGGCAAGATCCAGCCTCGCGGCCACCCCAGCAAGCTTCAGAGTGGCTGAACCGTAGAAAATGGTGGCCGCCGATGGTTGAATCGGCCAAGAATGCTAAACCGGTCTGACCCGGCCAAACCGGTCTGAACCGGTAGAAAGAAAAGAAAAGAAGAATAGGGAAAAATAAAAAGGAAAGGAAAAAGAAAAAGAAAAAGAAGAAAGAAGAAAGGGAAAGCAAGAAAGAAAGAAATGAGAAGAGCTTGGGAAGCACTTTACCAAAATTTCAATGTTGAATATGGGTACGTAAATTAAAAGATTTCGCTATATTTCTATGAAATTTAATAGAAATTGTTGGATTATTTTCTAAATGAAAATATGTGTCAATTATTAAATTGTAGCAAAACGAAAATGAGACGAATGGTGGAGTTCGGCTAGGGTCGAAAGTCAGAAACGCGCTAAGCTTTGGTGAATAAGTAAGATACTCTTATAAGATTACATTAGTATTATATTGTATAGTTTAAAGTTATAATTGTTGATATTAGATAATTGTTAAAGCATTGTGAAAATGATATTGTTAGAATATTGATGAGTTGATATTAGAGTATAGATAAGCGAAATGACTTGTGAGGACATGATAGCCTTATGGTGTTTGTGGTACAAGCGGATGTATAAATACTTTTGAAGAGTGATAGACTATATGTAAATGCATAATGATTAATAAGTTATAATAGTATGAAGGTTACGCATGAATGAGGAATCGTGGTTACTGTAGATATAACCAACCTATTTACTTAAATATGTACAACAATATATTGAATAAAGGTTGAAACTATATCTTGATGTACTCAGGTTCATTCATGCATAGCATAAGATTTTCGAAAAACATGATTGTTTTAAAAGAGAAAGTATTGTTTTAAAAGTGAAATGTATCAAAATGCTTTAAGCGAAAGTAAATGTTTGAAATGAATAGACAGCCACAGACCTTGATGTTTAACACTCGTTTTAAATCACTTATAACATGAATAGATTGAGCATAAGATTTAATTATGCTTTGATTTGAGAAATGATTCAGTTTTAAATGTTTTATTATGTGGACTGTCTTAAAGGATTTGAAAAGAAATTTGAAGCAAAGATTTCGATTTAGAAACGACTGGTACCCTATAGAATGCCTGTGTGGCATATGCCTTTGTGGCACAAAGTATGTATATATTGTGTGGTTCTGCCTGTGTGGCATGGAACCCCGTTTATACATATATGATATGTACATGTAAATGTTGCTTGATGAGATCATTCCAGGCTGTCCGACAATAGTCGTGGATACATTCCTCAGTTTCCAGCTGATCAGTGGGACTAGGACGATCTATGATCATAGATAAAGAACTCTTCGTGGGAAACTATCCCATTGATAGCTATAATGGGTTAGAGATGATATGATAACAGAATAAGGATTCATGCCTAATCTCTCACTAAATGTTAAACGATGTCTAGAGTATGATTTATTATATATGAAACTCTAGACATCGTATGTTTTTACAGTATACGTGAAATGATTGCAACTGAATGATTTAAACATGGTTTATATTACACATTATATGATTTGAGACTTTATATGTTTTAAACCATGTTTATTTGACATGACTGAGATGAAATGATGTACACATGGTTCTATACCACAAATGATATGAATTGAGATTACATATGTTTTGAAATGTGTTTTAAAGCATATGTCAAATGATTCCAAACTACATGACTTTCGTACATGATTATGTACTACATGAAACATGATTTGAAATGAATGTTTTATATAGAAAACAAATTTTATACGTTACATATTGAATCATGTGATGACAGTACACGTGTTGATGTATGAATTGCAGTGATCTAAGAATACTTAGTATCATTAGGACATGATCTAATAAGTATTCAAAGAATATTCACTTCTAAATGATACTGGAGATACACTTGCAGGATTTCATGCATTGCATTAGGGACAATATAATCCTAATTCAGTTATTATATTAGTATCTTACTGAGCCGTGGATTTGCTCACTTCCTTAATTTCATATCTTTTCAGACTATTGTAGTTAAACTCCGCCATGAGAGGTTCTGAGTGGGCCTTCGGAGATGGTATCTAAGTTTGGTACTGGCCCTTGTCCTCCGAACCTACTTTGTCGTATTTGAGGTATACGCTTTTTATAAATCGCTTGTTTACATGTAAGACTTTAAATTGATGCACAGTACGTATTTGGTTCAATGAGTCGGGATGTAACTTAGGATCATGGTAAATGATTATATAGGTTCATATAATCATCGAATGCTATTTGATATGTGATTAGGATGGTTGACTGCATGTTTAAGTTATCAAAACTATAGTAAAAAGAAAGGATCAATGAAATTAGTATAGTGACTACACTGACACCGAATACAAACCTTAGAATGAAAAGGAAAAATTTAGTACATAAATTTGTAAGAAGAAAAAGTATGAGTATCAAGTGAACGTCACGGCCTTCGGGTCATGACAAATTTAATGGTATCAGAGCAAGGTTTATCCAGTACGCGTCGGTGTAGTTGAGACTGTGATAGTGTTACATCGCATGTACTGTGTAATGTCTACATGTAAACTTGTTGGTTATCGATATATACCAAGATTAGTCTACTATTGGTATGGATTTTTATTTGATTTAATAAAAAAAATGAGGACAATATAGTTGAGTCAAGGTAAACCTGGGGTCGGAGTGCTTATGGAATGCCAGTCGACAGCCTGTTGAAACGAGCTAGGCCTTGACATAAAGGATGCCAATCGACGGCCTATTGAAACGAGCTGGGAATAGTTAATGAATGGTATCGATACTGTATAGAAGAATTAAGTATCACTTAAAGGAATAAGATATTGACTGATCAAGAATGATTGATTGAGGCATTTTATATTTTGAAGACAATAGAATGATCGCATAGGAGATGATCAATATGTAAATTGAGAAGGATTGAAAGAGGTAGAGGAATTGACAATGGAATGACCTAACATAGTTGGCCTAGGATAGGTCATGTGATGACTTAGAACTTGAGCTATATAATGAACTTAATCTAAGGGTTTTGTCTTATAATGTCACCCAAACTTGTGGCATTACACCAATGAAACTAATGGACCAAAAATTATATAGCTTGATTGAAAGTATAATCCCACCTTAATTATGAGGACTATTGGAGATTGAAATTATGATTTCGAATTATAAGAGGATGCATGTTGCAAAGAGTGAAATGACAAAGCACATTAGAATTGATGAGAGGCTGATTTGGATTGTGAACAGAAAGGAGAAAGCTTTGAGGTCAAAGTCCCTTCCCTTAGTGAAGGTTCTCTGGCAGCACCATCCATGTGAAGAGGCTACATGTAAACTTGAGAGCTTAATGAAAGAGAAAAATCCTCGCCTTTTTCTAATTGAACAAAAGAAATATGATGTTATGGAAGTGATTATAGACTAATTGATCAAATTAAATCACTTTTCCATTATCAGGCTCCTAGATTTCTCTAATGCCATAGTCAAAATATATTATGAAACGGTGAGAATGTATGTGAAGTTCCAGTGAGTGTTACATGTGATGGAATCTCTAATTGCCATATGCTTATGGGAAATAGCAAAAGGCTTTGGGATTCCAAATTTACTGACAGCAGCGCTTCGTACTGATATGTATATTCGAGCGTAATATGGGAACACTTAAAGATATATTGAGAGCAGGTGCACTGAATTTAAAAGCTATTGGGATAATTACATACTACTAATTAAATTGTTTAAATGATAGCTACCAAGCTATATCGACTTAGCACCAAATGAGAAAAACGGATGATAAATAGTGTAAATCATATATGGTGCGAAAGGAATGGAAAGTGAGAACTCTCGAATTGATAAAGTAATTCTTTGAGAGTATAAATGTATTGTGAAAGACGATATGTTGTGGTCTAAAAGTAATTCTGAATTTGAAAGTATACTGGCAATATTATCTAAAAGACTATCTGGAAGTCCGAAAACGATAAGCATATAGAACGGTACCACCTTTTTACATAAGTGCAATTCGAAGGATCGAATTTCTTAAGGTGAGAAGGATGTGATAACCGGGAATTTTTCTATTTTGGTACTAATTACCCGAAAATAAATAAATAAAGTTATTTACGAGGATTGAAATATGTCGAATTTCGGAAAGTGATGAAGTGATGAATTTGGGGAATTTAATTTGGATATTAAGAAATCCAAATTATAAGGAATAAAATGGGTATATATATATATATATATTTCTATATCCATATATATATATATATTTAAATAAATACATATGTATATTATTATACATTTATATATAAATATATATATATGAAATATATATTATTATTATTTTAAATTAAAGCGTATAGATATATATAAAAATTATAAATACAAAAAAATATATACATATATATATGGAAATATAGTGTGTGTATATATATAAATATAATTATATTTTGTATTTATATATATTTATAAATATAAATATATATATATATATAAATAAATTAAAAAAAAGAAACAGAAAACGGGATTGGGATATAACCCGATCCCTGTTTCCTTCTTTGTTACAAAACAAAGAAGGGCGCCATCCCCGTCGGTGGTACCGTAGAAAGGAAGAGAGAGATGAGGGAAGAGATGCCGTCGTCGGTCGAAAAGGAAGAGAAGGAAGCTGCCATTGACCGAAAAAGAAAGAGAAAGGAAGAAAACAAGAAGAAAACCGATAGGAAAAAGAGAGGAAAAGAGAAAAAGGAAAATGGCGGTGCTGGCCGATCTAGGCACCGCCACTCCGTCCTCGGCGTCGGCGGAGGTAAGGGAAAGGAAAAGAGACGGCTGACGGTGGAGGAGGAAGAGAAAAGAGAGGGAAAAGCTGACGAGAAGGGATCGAAACCACCACCTCCAGATTCGCCACTGCCACCGCCACCGCCGCCGATCGGGAAAAGGAGGTTAGATCCAGCCTCGCCGCCACCCAAGCAAGCTTCGAAGTGGCTGAACCGTCGGAAATGATGGCCACCAGTGGCTGAACCGGCCAAGAATGCTGAACCGGTCTGACCCGACCAAATCGGTCTGAACCAGTTTAGACCAGAATAAAAAAAAAGAGAAAAAGAAAAGAAAGGGAAAAAGAAAAAGAAAAGAAAAGAAAAAGAAAAAGAAAAAGAAGAAGAAAGGGAAAGAAAGAAAGAAATGAAAAGAGCTTGGGAAGCACTTTACCAAAATTTCAATGTTGAATATGGGTACGTAAATTAAAAGATTTCACTATATTTCTATGAAATTTATTAGAAATTGTTGGATTATTTTCTAAATGAAAATATGTGTCAATTATTAAAATTGTAGCAAAACGGAAATGAGACGAATGGTGGAGTTCGGCTAGGCTCGAAAGTCGAAAACGCGCTAAGCTTTGGTGAATAGGTAAGATACTCTTATAAGATTGCGTTAGTATTATGTTATATAGTTTAAAGTTATAATTGTTGATATTGGATAATTGTTAAAGCTTTGTGAAAATGATATTATTAGAATATTGATGAGTTGATATTAGAGTATAGATAAGCGATTATTGGAACTTTGGTGAAATGAGTGCTGACATTATTGATAATTGTCAAACTGGTTGTGGTTTAAGAGTTGAACTACAAGTGGATTTTGTGGATTTAAATGCTTCGGATTGTTATGGGTTATTAGAATTTTTTGCAGGAGGTTTCAATTCCTTAAACGCTATGCTATCGAATTTTAGATAAAAATTGTCCTATGTAGAAGTTATTGACTTTCTCGTAAATGGAGATTTAGAAAGAAAGATTTAAAATGATTTATTGAGAAAGATTCTAAAGTACATGAATTGAATTTGAATCTATGCTATAGAGACAAGTGAGGTAAATATGAAACACTAGTATTAGCATAAATTTGGGATAATGTACATGTGAATTGGGATAATTGCCTTACGATGGAAATGGATATTATCCTAGGAGTCATAATTTCAATTTTTGGTCTAATAGGACGATTATGAAATATAACTTACGATATCTTGTGGAAATGAAATAGATAATAAAGGTTGTATAATTAGTGACATGGAATATGAATTGTATTCTATTAAGTAAATTACTACTTATATATGAAATGGTGATTGAGACTGAAGAGAATTGTTTTATGGTAATGTGTGACTGTGGATGATATTAAAATATAGAAGTTACTGACTTCCTCGTAAATGGAGATTTAAAAAGAACTATTAAATGATTTATCGAGAAAGATTTTAAAGTACATGGTTGAATTTGAATCTATACCATAGAGGCAATTGAGGCAGTTATGAGACAATAATATTAGCATAACGTTGGGAATATATATGTGAATTGGGATAATTGTCTCACGATGAAAATGGATATTATTGTTGAAGTCATAGTTTTAATTTTTGGTCTGCTAAGACGATTATGAAATATGACTTACGGTATCTTATGAATGATATTAAAATATAGATACTATGGATTGATACGACATCACGATCTTGACAAGAAATGTATTTTTAACGTTCGGTGACTTTATTGAAATTATATAGACATGTATACATGAGTATGGATAGATATGCATCTTTGTCTCAATGGACTATGAATTGATGATAGAAAAGGAAAGTGAATTGATATTTTGGGTGGATGATATTTGGATAGGAAAAAATGTATTTACACAACATTGTAAGCAAGATGAGAGATCTATGATCTAGTAACATGTTGATGTTATTGGAATATATCTAAATAAATATATACATAAACGCATTGTGAACTCTCAATGACTTGTGAGGACATGATAGCCTTGTGGTGTTTGTGGTACAAGTAGATGTATAAATACTTTTGAAGAGTGATAGACTATATGTAAATGCATAATGATTAATAAGTTATAATAATATGAAGGTTATGCATGAATGAGGAATCGTGGTTACTGTAGATATAACCAACCTATTTAGTGAAATATGTACAACAATATATTGAATAAAGGTTGAAACTATATCTTGGTGTACTCAGGTTCATTCATGCATAGCATATGACTTTCGAAAAAACATGTATTGTTTTAAAAGAGAAAGTATTGTTTTAAAAGTGAAATGTATCAAAATCCTTTAAGCGAAAGTAAATGTTTGAAATGAATAGATAGCCGCAGACCTTGATGTTTAACACTTGTTTTACATCACTTATAACATGAATAGATTGAGCATAAGATTTAATTATGCTTTGATTTGAGAAATGATTCAGTTTTAAATGTTTTATTATGTGGACTGTCTTAAAGGATTTGAAAAGAAATTTGAAGCAAAGATTTCGATTTAGAGATGACAGGTACCCTATAGAATGCCTGTGTGGCATATGCCTTTGTGGCACAGAGTATGTATATATTGTGTGGTTCTGCCTATGTGGCATGGAACCCTGTTTATACATATATGATATGTACATGTAAATGTTGCCTGATGAGATCATTTCAGGCTATCCGACAATACTCGTGGACTTCCTCAGTTTCCAGCTGATTAATGGGACTGGGACGATCTATGATCATAGATAGAGAACCCTTCGAGGGAAACTATCTCATTGATAGCTACAATGGGTTAGAGATGATATGATAATAGAATAGGGATTCATGCCTAGTCTCTCACTAAATGTTAAATGATGTCTAGAGTATGATTTATTATATATGAAACTCTAGACATGATATGTTTTTATAGTATACGTTAAATGATTGAAACTGAATGATTTAAACATGGTTTATATTACACATTATATGATTTGAGACTTTATATGTTTTAAATCATGTTTATTTGACATGACTAAGATGAAATGATGTACACATGATTCTATACCACACATGATATGAATTGAGATTGCATATGTTTTGAAATGTGTTTTAAAGCATATGTCAAATGATTCCGAACTACATGACTTTTGTACATGATTATGTACTACATGAAACATGATTTGAAATGAATGTTTTATACAAAAAACAAATTTTATACGTTACATATTGAATCATGTGATGACAGTACACGTGTTGATGTATGAATTGTAGTGATCCAAGAATACTTAGTATCATTAGGACATGATCTAATAAGTATTCAAAGAATATTCACTTCTAAATGATACTGGGAGATACACTTGTAGGATTTCATGCATTGCATTAGGGATAGTATAATCCTAATTCAGTTATTATATTAGTATCTTACTGAGCCGCGAATTTGCTCAGTCCCTTAATTTCACATCTTTTCAGACTATGGGAGTTAAACACCGCCATGAGAGCTTTTGAGTGGGCCTTCGGAGACGGTATCTAAGTTTGGTACTGGCCCTTGTCCTCCGAACCTACTTTGTCGCATTTGAGGTATACGCCTTTTATAAATCGCTTGTTTACATGTAAGACTTTAAATTGATGCACAGTATATATTTGGTTCAATGAGTCGGGATGTAACTTAGGATCGTGGTAAATGATTATATAGGTTTATATAATCATCGAATGCTATTTGATATGTGATTATGATAGTTGACTACATGTTTAAGTTATCAAAGCTAGAGTAACAATAAAGGATCAGTGAAATTAGTATAGTGACTACATTGACACCTAATACAAACCTTAGAATGAAAAGGAAAAATTTAATGCATAAATTTGTAAGAAGGAAAAGTATGAGTATCAAGTGAACGTCGCGGCTTTCGGGTTGTGACATAATGTATGGTGGGATACATACCTTGACTGAAACTTGAAGCTTTCCTATCTCAAAATTTTATCACTTATTCGAGAAAATATTGATATAGGAAGAAAGGGCTTGAAGAGTAGAGTAATTTTGGTATAGAAAGTTTAATGAAATTTGTTCGTTTTGGTAGTGTTTTCAAAAGCTTTTCATTTTCTCCCTTTTTCTCTCCTGTGGTGGCATGCAACCAAGCTTGAAGAAGGATGAATAGTGCCGGCCATTAGCTGATGGAATTATAAAGAGGCTTTTAGAAGTAGACAAAATGACCAAAATAACCCTAGTTATAAAAATTTCGGACAATTTTGCCCTTAAGCTTCCGTAGTCGTAAAAACTATGTAATCGTACTCCAAAATTTCAGATTCCATCACCAAATACTCTTATTAAATGTATTTTGATGAATAAAAGTGGTTTCATTGACGCGCGGTACATTGATTTCGTGAAATTACGATTTTACTCCTTACGACCGGCCAGCGAAATTCTCCTATTTGACCACCAATTTGATAAAATCTCTTGACACTGTCTTAACCTCCTTTTCATGTAGAATATCATGGTATTTTTACTTCATTCCAATTTATTTTAGTTTGGGTACAATTTATGAAAATACCCTCAGGACGTAACCATCTTTTTTCAATTTGTTTGCCATACTTCTCAAAATAATTCATATAGGGTATTTTGGGTCTCAATTTCCATAACATCATTATTACACTTTTTGTACATTGTTGCTTCAGTCATATGTACATCTGGGCTCAGAATTTCAAGTGAGGCCCACATTACTATTTTCTTATAATTTACAAAATATATTCAAAAATAAATTAATAATTACATATATACACATGTACAGTACAAAATAATCAGTTCTCGCATATGTACAAAAATGATGTGATGAGGATGGATGGATGTGTTTTATATATGTTTAAGTACATATTTTGCAGAGTATATGTGATAACTGCAAAATTTTCACTGTTTAATATTAGAAATTTATATTAAAGAAAATAGATAAGTTGAAATAAATAAATATAATTACGAGATCGGAATATTAATGAAAATTTCGTTAATTGAGGAAGTGACAAATTAGGAAATTTGTGTGAAGGAAATTTAAATTGTAAATAAGAATAAGGTTGGAATTATAGAAAATAATGAAGGGAGGAAATTTAATTTGGATAAATTGAAATCCAAATTAAATAAAAAAATGAGAAATGAATATGATATATATTTATATAATTATATATTATATAAATGTATTTTTATACAAATGCATATGTATTTAAATGCTATATAGTATATATTATTATACATTGGTATATATATGTATCTATACTATTTTATAAATTTAAATAATACATATGTATACAAATATAACATCTTATGTATATATAAATATATACATATATAAGAAATGTAAATATTATTTTACATTAAAGTTTGTATATATATAGTAAATACAATATATATTGTATTATTACATTTATATAAATATATATAAATGTTATCTGAGTTAAAAGTACGTAGATATAAATATATATTAGATATTTATGTTGTTAGTATATAATGTATATCTATATAATATTATATATTAAAGTACTATATAATATAATATTAATATTATATTTATACATTACGTTATAAATGTAATATAAGTAATAAAAAATAAAAATATAATTATATGTATATTGGGAAAAAAAAGAGAGAAATAGGAAGGAATCGAGATAGCCCCGACCCCTTCTCAGCCTGAGGCCGACGGCAACCTCAGCTGCCATCGTCAGCGAGGGAGAGAGGAGAAGAGAGAAACGCCACAGGCCAGAGGAAGAAAAGAGGTCGCCGGCGTCGAAAAAAAAAAGAGAAAGAAACGAATGAAAGGAGATCAGCGAAGCTGAAGAGAAAGGAGAGAGGAAATCAGTGGTGCTGGTCGGTCCAGGCACCGCCACTCCAACGCCAACCTCGACGAAGGTGAGGGGAAGGTGAATAGGCCACTAGCGGTGAAAGAAAACGGTGGAGGAAGGAAGAACGAAGGAGGAGAAAGGTTGAACCTTCCACCGCCAGATCTGTCACCATGCCGTCGAGCTGGGCTGAACGGAGACCACCAGCAACTTCACCATGACGTCAGCCAGCTGTGGAGATGCCAAACCGCCAAAGAACCGGCCACCGGAGGAGAACCAGTGATAAGGGAGGCTGGACTAGTTTGAATCGGTTCATACCAAGAAAAAGAAAAGAAAAGAAAAGAAAAAGAAAAAGGAAGAAAGAAAAAAGAAAAAGAAAAGAGAAAAGAGAGAAAAGGAAATTTTCGGAAATTCGAAAATTTCGAAAATTCGAAAATTTACGAAAATTCGGTAAGAAATTTTCGAAAATTATTTTCGAGTAATTTTTAATAAATTGTGGAAAAAATTCTAAAATATAGAATTTTATTTCCAGAAAATCACCCTCGATGACCGAGACGATGGAATCGGGAGAGGTGAACATGGGCGCGACGGTGGTGAGGAAGTCGCCTACCCGAGACAGGTAAGGGAGACATGTGCAGCTTGTAAGGATATTCGGCACACATGTTTTAAATATGCATTTAATTTTATCGATGCTGTTGATAATGATTGGTTGGAAAATTGTGGTGATTTACTGGTTGAAATTATAAACTGTATTTTCTATGCAGGAGGCTAGCCAATCGGCAGCCGTTATACTGCCGAAAAATATTAGAAAATTATCAAAAATCATAATAAATGATTTTATGTCACGAGAAACGATTTTCAATCACGAAAATCGAGAAATCGATTATTTTTCATAAAACATGAATACACTAATGTTTAATTGTAAAATATTCATGTTTTCGAGAAGTATGAAAATAAAATTGCCGAAAATTCTCTCGAAGTGTAAGATTACACGTAATACGAGATGAAAAAGGAAAAGACATAAAGTGAATATGTTATTAATATTTCTTCAAATATTCACTTGATTTCAAAAATAACCTTTATGGTTTTAATTATGAAAATAATTATTTATAGAAATCTCATAAAGGTTAATTAAAGATGAAAAATAGTATTTTGAGACTAGAAGGTCTCTACATGTGTTTATAGAGGAAAACATGGTGACGGGATTATTGAATTTGGAAAATAAATATTTTATTTTTTCATAAATTATGAAAATATTTGAATTGAATTTCGATAATTTTGAAAGCCATGTTTTGGAAAGAAAGCACGGAAAAACATTCGTATACATTTTACGGTGAAAAAGAAACAGTCATGAGATTTATTTTATAATGTGATTATTTTATAAACTATTTTCACCGTATGAAAAATGTGATTTATGCTTTTGTGAAATAATTTGAAAGATGTTATTTATTTTATAAATTTCATAAAGGTGATGATATATACATGTAAGCCTTATGGATAAATGTGAAATATTTCAAATTACTGTGTTTAAAATTCATAAAGGCTATGGTACAGTTTTATACTATTTTTTAGACTTAGGCCCCGAGTTTCATGCATCGTACTATTACTATTACTGTCACGTGGGTGATTGACTAGCTAGTTATCAGCGTCTCGGATTATCACCTAGTAAGTGTATACCAAGGACATATTATAGATCATGTCCATAGATCTCAGTACTGATACTGTGTCCCTTAGTGGACGAAGATAGCATGATTTAATTGTAGGGTGATGCCTAGTCTCACTTACTGATTACTGTTTACTGTACTAAACTACTGTACTGTTTACTGAGCAAAACCGTACCAAAACACTGTTTTACTGAACTGTACTGTTACTGATTACTGTTTACTGAAATGGTAGGCGCAGATTACTGTTTTACTAAACTGAAAGCTACCATTTACTGTTTACCGAACTAAAAGCTACCTTATACTGTTTACTGAATTGGTAGCTACTGTTTACTGACTGAACCATATCAAGATACTGTTTTACTGATCTGCAATATACTGTTTTACCGAATGGTACTGTACAAAATATTACTGTTTTATTGAACTGCAAGATACGGTTACTGAATTAAAGAGAAATTAATGTTTATTCAAAAAGAATAGCATGAAAATTATTTCTAAGATAGAAATAATTACAGAATTGTTTATCCAATGATTTGGATATTTACAAACCACTGTACTGAAGAGAAGAGAAGTAAACTACGGTTTTACTACTATACTGTCATGTGTTTTAAACTGTACGGAAGGGATATAATAAAATGGTTTATACCATTTTTATAATTATGAGAAAAGAGAAGGAAATTGTGTTAAAATAGAACAAATTATAAAGTACTCTCTACAATTGCTTCTAGGTTTCGAGAGAAGACAGGTATTTCAAAATACCTGCCTTACTCCATTGGATCCCTAGTCGACTGTAGTATCCTTCCTACATGTGAGCCTAGAACACTTCTAGGAAAATTTAAAGAAAGTGAAGAAGTTTTTCAGCATATAAATAGCTAAATATCAAGAGTTACATATAACTCTCTTATTAAGCCGTGGTTTACTCACCCATCAATTTTAACATTTTAGATTTTCGAGGACTGAGAATCTAACATTTAAGGATCTCGGCTGCGCATTTAGAGACATTGCAACAACTCGAATTAATCACGAAAGGTACAATCATTTATTTTTCATATTTAGACTTATCTACGGTACTACTTTCTTGTGAATTAAGATAGGGGATGTAAATGTTATTGTAATGTCATATGAAATTGTTTAACTGTAAAAGAAAAGTAAAATATCACAGACAGCCCAACCGCCAAAGTTGTGTAAAAACATGTGTATTACTATGTAACTGGACTATTACAGTATAATCTTATGATCAAGCATTAATATGTGATGTAGGGTTTTGTTAGAGAAGTCATTGAGAAAAAGTGTAACAGTCTAGATATACAGTATATTACACAATTTACACATAAAAATAACGGTTGGGCCGTCTACAATGCTTTTAGCACTTAAACAGTAACAGTGATAAATAGTAAACTTTAAATTAATTTACAAAACCGGAATATGAAATTTAACAATATTCCTTAACACTTTACATTCCTTGTTCCTACTTTACAAATTAAATAGTATTGTACAATAAATCTGAATATATAAAAGAAAATATAAATACCTCCAAGATTGACACTATGCAGTCTCTAGTAACCGAAATCGCAGCCGATAATCTCGGAATGGTATTTCTCTTAACAAAATATAATATCCTGTGGAGTGGAAAATAAAGAGGTGAGCGAAACGTGCTTAGTAAAGGAATCGTATGCAAGACTGATATAACAAAAACTACATGCTTGAAAATATTTATTTTCCTAATAGTTCACAAGGCACAATAATCGGAAAGATACTATAATTGGCCAGGTAATTCGAATAGAGTATGGAAGTTATTTTGAAATACCTGTCTTGCCTCGAAAATCCAGAGCGACTGTGAGGAGTAATTGATAAGTTATTGATATAAAATAATTTAATTAATTTATCATTGAATAAATTGTAATAAATCCATTTAAGAAGAACACTCCAGTAAACACTTTAAACATGTGACAGCAATAGTAATAGAGCCAATACAGTAAACAATTTACTTAAACGATAGTAACAATATAGAAATTAGTTCAGTAACAATACGATAAAATAGTTCAATAACACTGTGTAAAACAGTTCAGTACAGTAAACATTTAAATTTCATATCACAGTACAGTTCAGTAAACATTTTAAATTCAATTATAATTCCACAAACGTTTTCAATTCAGTAAACAGTAAAATTTCAGTACAATTCAGTAAACAGTTGGTAGTAAATCACAGTTTAGTAAATAGTTAATAGTAGTTTGAGACTAGGCAGCACCGTAAATAAATCATGCTATAATTATCCCTAAAGGAAACAGTAACAGTATACAGTAGGATCTACGGCCATAGTCTATAAAGTGTCCTCAGTGAACACTGATCATGTGACATTGGAGCGTTAAAGATACGATCAATATCAACAGCACAATAACAGTACAATAAACAGTGAGCATGATCAATGTGGTCTAACAGTGTAACACTCTGAGCACCCAATATTTACTCATATTTATTAGTATTTTAGACATTTTTACCGGTTGAGCTGTCTGTGATGCCTTTAACACTTGATCCTTAACAGTGATAAATGGTGAACATTTATTCAATAAATTCAGAGTATAAAATTTTTTTCAATATTCCATACACTTTACATCCCCTGTTTCTATTTTACAATAATGTAGTACTGTATACAAGTGTCCAAATATATAAGAGGAGTGATTGTTCCTTTAAAATTCCATACTCTTCGTCCCGGTGGGCTACTCGTAGATATATTTAACTGAGGAAGCCATTAAATAATCCTTGTGATTAACCTGGAAGATTTGAAAGTAAGGGGTGAGCGAACCACATGCTCAGTAAAGAAGTCGTATGCTGCTTGATATAATGAAAACTATATGCCGTAAAACATTTATTTCTTAACGGTGTACTAAGCACAGTAGGGAAAGATACTATAGTCGGCCGGAAATCCAGATGGAGCATGGAAGGTATTTTGAAATACCTGTCTTGTCCCGGAAACCCAGAGCAACTATAGAGAGTAATAAATAAATTGTTTTATTTCAAAACAATTTACTTCTCTTTTCTCATAATTATGAAAATGGTATAAACTGTTTTATTATGTCACTTCAGTACACCAATTTCCAAAACATGTGACAGTACAGCGATAAACCAGTAGTTACAGTAAACAGTTTTTTCAGTACAGTAGTTTATAAATATCCATATCACTGGATAACAATTCAGTAATTATTTCTATTTAAGAAATAATTTTCAAAGTAATCTTTCTCGATAACAGTAATTTCCTTTCAGTTCAGTAAACAGTATTTTGTACAATTCAGTTCAGTAAACAGAAATCAGTAGGTTTCATTTCAGTAAACAGTAATCAGTAGCTTTCCATTCAGTAAATAGTAATAAGTAACTACTAGTTCAGAAATCAGTAATTAGTAGCTTTTAGTTCAGTAAACAATAATTAGTAGCTACCAGTTTAATAAACAGTATCTCTCAGGACAGTTCAGTAAAACAGTGTTTTGATACGGTTCAGTCCAGTAAACAGTAATTCACAGTGCAATACAATAAACAAGATTCAGTAAATCCCTCCAGTAACAGTATTAAGTAAGTTGAGACTAGGCATCACCCTATAATTAAATCATGCTATTATCGTCCACTAAGGGACACAGTATACAGTGAGATCTATGGCCATGATCTATAAGGTGTACTCGGTGTACACTTGCCAGGTGACATCCGGGATGCTGATGACTGGCGGGTCAATCAGCCACGTGACAGTAACAATCATACTATGATGCATGAAACTCGGGGCCTAAGTTTCAAAACAGTATAAAAACCGTACCACAGCCTTTATGGATCTTATTCAAAATAATTTGAAATATTTCATGTTTATCCATAAGACTCGCATTTTCATATATCATCACCTTTATGGAATTTATAAAATAAATAAAATCAGTATCTAGTTCCATAAAGATATAAAATCATTTCTTTTCCCATAAAAATACCTTTAAGAAAAGCTAATGAATTAAATCATTTATTTAAATAATTATTTCCAAAAAGGTATTTATTTCTCGTTTCCAAATACAGTAGAACGGTCAGTAAATATTCATGAATTAAGTGAGAATCTCATAAATATTCTTTCTGAATATTTAATAGTATATAGAATATATTTTATTCTCAGTTTAAATAGAATTCTTTAACATGGATATTTAATTTAACGTTTTTCAATAAATTCCAATTCATGGAACATTTATGGAAATAATTTCCAAAATTCACAAATTATCCTTTTCATGCATCTAAAATATTTCATGATATTTTAGAAGAATTTCGATAATTTTTCGACAGTATAATGATTGTCAGTTTCTAACCTCCTGCACTAAAATTCACAGTATATAAACCAGCTTTTAACCACAATTTGCATGTTTTCAAACCAACTCATGCTTCCAATATTTCCATAAATTTAAGCTTGGTAAAACATGCAATTCATTATATCTCTACAACTCACACACTCCTCCCTTACCTGTCTCGTGCTGTCGAACTTCTCGATGTCACCACTTGAATTCCGATTATTCATGCTGCAAAATAATTTTATCAACAATTGTCATTAATTATTTTTTTAAATTTCTACAGTCATTTCCATGTTCAAGCCATGAAATTGCAACATGATAATAGTCCAAAATACTCATGGCCAAGTGCTTTCATGAATCCCTTCTCATGGTTATTCATCTATTCTTGCCTTAATCCCATTTATGCGTGTCTATTATTTCCTTATTTCCCTGCTCAATGCATTTAGGGAATATTTTCTACTCATCCTTAACTATTTTTCTTTGATCATTAATCATAAAACTGACATGAGAATTTCCCATGAACAATACCTTGTCCAATTATTCATAGCTTGCACTATGAGGATTACATATATATGTTTTTCCAAGATATATATTATTATATATATCACTACCTCTTCCTTGTCATTATAACTAAGTGTCTTAATTAAATGATTTATCATTTTAATTATTTTTCTTTCCTTTCTTTTTTGTTTCACGCCTACTACAGCTTTATATTTTTCTTCTTCATGTTTTCCTCTCCATACCGTGAGCTTCTCGTTACTTTTGCTTGTAGTTCTTCATACTTCATTTAATCCTAGATCTATGATCTTTTCCTACCCTCATGAAGTTATCATCAACCACCTTTAAATCATTAAAACATCATCACATCGTTCAACTCTATTTCTTCTAAGAATTTCTCACATTCACGTCGGCCTTGTTGTTTTAACAACTATCACAAAAATCAATTTAACTTCACCATCTAATATAAATCTTTTATTACTTCCCTACATAATTATACATTAAAATCACAAATTCCCTTTTTATTTTTCTCTTCAGCCGAACTCTCTGTTTCTTCTTCTTTTCTTTTCTTTTTTCATTTAATTCCTTAACTCCTCATCTCAGCCATGAGCACACTAAGGCCATCATAGAAATCAAGTAACACATACAAAATCATCTTACCTTCACCATTGCTGAACCGAAACAAGCTTCCCAACTGATTCTGTTCTTCACGTTCAGCCTTCCACGTTACTTCCTATCCTCTACACTGGTAGCTTTCATGATGAAAAGCAAAGTTAAGGAAGAAAGCTTAGTAGAATAAAGCTTGAAGATAAGGTTGTGGCGTAATGGAGATGACGAGAAGGTGAGAAAATGGGAGAAGAAATGAGCTGCAGCAGAGCAATTCAGTCTTTTGCTCGTGTAAACAAACCAAAAGTTCTGGTTTAAACCAGTATTTTCAGCCCATTGTTATCTTCTTTTATAATTATTCATCCAATAGTTAATTGCCACATAACTAACTAACACTTTTCTTCATCATTTCTTTTCTTTAATTGATTTTACATGTGCATGAAGTAGCAGCAAAGAGGGGGAGGCGGTGGAGCTAAGTTTCTGTTCAAATTTTGACTCTTTTCCTCTCTTAATAATGAATCCAACCGAGCAGTAGTGGAGCAGAAATTAAAATGGCGTGTAGTCTAACTTGTTACCCGGTTTTTGACTCATATTTTTTCCCTTTTTTTTGTGTGCTCCATCCAATACCAATTTACCATGTGTCACAATATATAATTCCCTTCCATTTACATATCATTTTCTTGTATTTTATGCTATTAAAATTACATTTGAAATTTTCAAATTTGTTTTCTTTATTTATTCTATACCTTCAATTCATCCTTTAATATTTATTTCAAATCATATACACCATACTATAATTTATAATTCCAATAATTCCAAATTGAGAGTGGAAATTCACATTAAATCTTTATTTAATTCCACTAAATAATTTAATTCCACTATCAATAATTTACAACGTATAGTGTACAATGTAATAGAATCGGGTCTCACATTTCTCCCCACCTTAAAAAATTTGGTCCTCCAAATTTCTCCGGGATCTATAACCGAAACTTTCTGGATACTTCTCACATAATCTAAGATTTCTAAAAGTCCAATGTTTCGAGAACTCAGCTTTCCTTTCTTACCGAATTTCATTATGCCTTTAGGGGGTGAGACTTTTAAAATTTATTATCACCCGTACATCTTGGGAACTTGCTCAACCAAGTTGGGAGCTAATAACTTAAGGTTTCCCATTTCTTCCCGGCTATCATGAATTTACATCGTCTGCCATATAAAGCTCGTAAGGTGCCATGCCGGTACTCACCTGTTAGTTGTTATTATAAGCAAAGTCTGTCACAGCCCGTGACCCTATTTTTCACCTTATTCTATACATCTTATTTGGTTGAGCTGTCTGCAATACTTTACTTTTCTTATACATATACACAATTTCATATTAAATTATAATATGAATTACAACCCCGGTTTCTACTTCATAAGAAAGTAGTACTGTCGATAAGTCTAAATACAGAAAATAAATGATCATACCTTATTAAATAAATCGACCTGTCGCATCGTCCCCAAATGGGCAGTCGAAAATCCTTTAAGTGCTAGACTCTCAGTCTTCGAAAACCTGAAATGTTAAAATTAAGGGGTGAGCAAACCACGGCTCAGTAAGGGAATTATATGCATACTTGATATTCAGCTTCCTATATGCTGAAAATCTTTTTCGATTTTTTTTCTATGGGCTCTAGGCTCGCATGTAGGAAAGATACTACAGTCGGCTAGGGATCCGAATAGAGTAAGGTAGGTATTTTGAAATACCTATCTTGTTCCGGAACTTAGAAGCAACTGTAGAGAGTAATATTCTTTCTTTTTTTGAAATTCAAATCCTTTCCTTTTTATTTCGTAACCTTTTCATATTCTTTTCAAAATAATACTTTTATAAAATAATGCATTTAAATAAAATAACTAATATTCATATTTTCTTTGAAAAGAATATTAGTTAAATCATCTTCCTTTTCATTTAAAACTCGTTTCATGTTTTTCTGTACTCTCATAATTAGTACAGTACTTTAAATAGCAAAATAAGCTATTTAAATTTTTTTTCGTAATCACATGTTACGTATCACATATTACGTATTACATATCACATGTCGGCATGATAGAGGGCCAACTAGTCTCAAAACGATGTTTTCATCATAAAATAACCTTTACGAAATTTATAAAATATATAATTTCATAATTTAAAATCATAAAGGTTATAAAACCATTTAGTGAATATTTAAGAAATAATTATGAAAATATTCATAAAAATATTCACTTTACTTCTTTTCATTTTTCGTCTCGTATTACATGTATTTTACATGTTAAGAGAATTTTCGGTGATTTCATTATCACCATTCTCGAAGAGGATTTTCGGTGATTTCCTTATCACCATTCTCGAAAACATGAATAATTTAAAATCATTTTCATTTTATTCATGTTTTTATGAAAATATTCATTTTCTCGATTTTCGTGGATGAAAATCATTTCTCGTGACATAAAATCATTTATTATGATTTTCAGGAATTTTTTCGATAATTTTTCGGCAGCATAACGGCTGCCGATTGGCTAGCCTCCTGCACGAAAAATACAGTTTATAATTTCCAGCCTGTACTTCATTCCAAATTCCAACCAATCATTCATCAAAATATTTCATAAAATATTTTTCATAAAATAATTCGAAATTAAAAAATGCAGACTGAATATCCCTACAGTGCTGCACATGCATCTCTTACCTTTTTCGGGTCGGCGACTTCCTCTTACCGGTCGCGCCCATACTCCATCTCCCGATTCTTCATCTCGATCGCCGAGAATAATTTATGGAATTTAAATTCTAAATTTTAGAATTTTCTCAAATTATTTAAATAAATAAATTATTTAAATAATTATCATTAATAATTTCCCAGATTTCTTACCGATTCCCGAGTTCCCGAGAATTTTTTTCGAATTCCAAAAATTTTCTTTTTCTCTCTTTCTTCTTTTTCTCTCTTTCTTTCTTCCTTTTTCTTTTTCTTTGTTTTTCTTTTCTTTTCTTTTCTTTTCTTTTTCTTTTCTTTTTCTCCTGCTTTTTCTCTTTTCTGGTCTGAACCGGTTCGGATCGGGTCAGACCGGTTCAACTCATCCAGCTGGTTCGACCACCGGCGGCCACCATCGCCGATGGTTCAGCCACTCCACAGCATCCTCGGGTTGCCACGAAGTCGGATCTGGCCTCCGTTCGTCCCCATCGCCGGTGACGGCACCGAATCTAGAGGCTTGGGTTTCGGCCTCTTCCTCCCCTCTTTTCTTCCTTCATCCGCCGTTTCCTTCACCGCCGGTGGCTTCTCCACCTTTCTCTCACCTCTGCCAAGGTCGACGTTGGGGTGGCGGTGCCTGGACTGGCCGGCACCGCCGTTTCCTTCCTCTTTCCTCTTCACTTTTTCCGTCGGTTTCTGTTTCGTTTTCTTTCCGTTTTTTCTTCTTCTTTCCATCGCCAGCCACTGTCGTTTGCTTCTTCTCTCGCCGACGACATAGCTCTTTCTCCCTTCTCTTCTTCTCTTCCCGGCTGGCCGACGGGGTCAGCTCTTCCTAGCTTAGTTCTGCTTTTCTGTTTTGTTTCGACAAAAACGGAATCCAATTTCCCGTTTCTTTTTCCATTTCATTTCTGTTTTTTTTTACTATTATTGTTATAATTATATTTATAATCATATATAAATATAATTATATAACATTATTTACCATATATAATATATAATATATATATATAATTATATTTATAATTATATATATTACTTTTATTATCAACAATATACATATATATATACTTTGTTTTAACAATATATATACTTTAATTAAAATTAATATATATTTCATATATATATATTAATTTATATACATAATTGTATATAAAAATATACACATGTATTTATTTAATATAAAATAGTATATATATCATTTTATAATATATACTATATTTCATATATATATATGTATTTATATAAAACATGTGTAAATATATTTATATAATCTAATTATATAAATATATTTTTATACGCATTCTTATTTTATTTAATTTTGGATTTTCTTAATATCCAATTATTTTCTCCTTTTCTTTTCTTATTTAATTTGGATTTCCATTTATCCAAATTAAATTCCTCCTTTCCTTATTTTCCATAACTCCGACTTATTTTTATTTTCATTTAATTTCCTTCACCCGAATTTCCTTATTCATCACTTCCTCACTTTTCGGAATTTTCACCAATATTCTGTTATCAAAATTTTATTTATTTATTTCAACTTATCTATTTTCTTAAATATTAATTTCCAAAAATCGAAAATTTGCGGTTATCACATTCTCCCCACCTTAAGAAATTCGATCCTCCGAATTTATCTTAAGTCCAAAAGGTAGTGGCATCCTGTATGCTTATCGTCTTGTATACTTATCATTCTTGACCTTTTGATCATCTTCCATATTATACTGCCAGTATACCTTTAACATCATAATCAGCTCACATATCATTACATATCATTTTTCATCATATACTCATACTCCCTTAAATTTCTTATCAATTGGGAGTTTTCCATTTTCCACTCATTTTCATATCACATATGATTCATATGGTTCATCATCCATCTTCCTTATTTGGTGCCAAGTCGATACGTTTCGATAACTATCATTTACCAATTTTAATCAATAGTATGTAATTGTCCAGTAGCTTTCACACCTCATGCGTCCGCTCACTCAACATATCATCGAGCGTTTCTATACTACGCTCAGATATTTACATCATGTACAGAGCGATGCTGTCAATAGATTTGGAATCTCAGAGCCTTTTGCTATTTCCCATAACATATAGCTACTCAGAGATTCCCATCACATATAGAGCTCACTGGAACTTCACATACATTCTCATCGGAACTTCACATACATTCTCATCATCTTTTAACCATATTTCGACTATGGCACTAAAGAATCTAAGAGTTTGATAATGGAGAAGTGATTTCATTATACTATCAGTCTATAATCACTTCTATATTATCATATCTCTTTTAGATTCTTCATTATTATCCCCAATACTCTTTCATATTTGTTTCATCACATGCTGCAGCTCATTTGCAGACTTTACTATTTACCATCTTTTATCATAATTATATCAGGAGACAATCATTTCCTCCCCATATCTACTTCCATATAATCTCATCATTACATCTCTTATTCTTATGGTATACTCTATATCACTTAGGTTTTAGAATATACCGGAGAATGTACTCTTTTGATAATTTAGATTCCATCATGACATAATCAAATTATAATTAAATCATCTCATTGTTTAAATTCATCATGGAATCTATAGTTATCAATTTAATCACCTTATTATCCATACAAATCCACTATTTCCATCATTTCGAGGTGGTGGTATATATATATATATATCATTTTCCATTTACATTATTGGCAGTAAAATGTAGATCATTTCTTTACTCCTTGGAGTATAATTACCTTTCCTTTATCGAGTTTGGCTCGATCTTATATCCAACCATAATCATGTGATAACCACAAAATCACTGTTAGCTTTTAACTTCGGGAACTACTTTATATTCGTGTTCCCTCTTCATCATGTACTTTCCTCTTATGACATATTCATCTTTTCCTTCATCATCATTTCATTCACTTTTCTTTAGTGATAACATATTCCACTATTACCTCTTCTAATCGTTTATATACCGTCTTTACATTTATTTATCCCCTGGCTTTAACCTTTTACTTATTAATCACGTCAGTAGAGCAGCTAACCCAATAACTCTTCCATAAACTGGCAATAGTATTTAGCTAGACCCAATTCATTATGTATCTCAATCATTATCTCTTCATCATTGACAGATCCACATCGCTCTGTCATTCGAGATCGTATATCTTAGAAAGAGATATTGTCTAGCTAAATCTTCTATTTGCCCTTCTTACATATAGTCTATTGTCTTTGAGAGTCTGTGGGGTTATACCACTATGCTGCTCATTTTCTATTTGTGCCTTAGGCTGTATGGTATACTATCACTTTATCCTTATATAATTGTCTTATTCATTAGTCTTATGTACCTCAGTAAGGTATTTCATTTACCTTGTAAACCTCTATAGTACTCGTAAACATTATCTCGAGTTCTAATCATTATCGTCTTACGACCATCAATTTCCAACTTTCCATCTAGTGATGCCTTGTACAGAGATTGATCTTATAAGGTCCTTGTACATCTCCAATTAAATCAAATAAGGCATCATTTTACATAGCCGATTATTTGTTCTTCATAAGAACTTTATTATAAAATAGGAATTTAATTCCCCATTTATATTTCATCCTCAATTTACCTCATCCATATTTCCATCCTTTACATCATTTAATTCATCCTCAATCACATCATTTGTATTTCCATCAATTCCTTTTTATACAAGCGAATTTCATTATCCACAAATTTTTCAAAGTTATTTCTTAAGCTTTTCGGATTCTTCTATATTCTCCAATATAAGCTTAAGAATAAATTTCATATTTAAAATCGAGTCAACGTTAGTTCGATTTTTCCAATCTATATAACTCTGAAAATTCATCAAGAATCTCATCCGATGCTTTCTTTAATCATTCATCTCTCTTATCATTTTGGACATTCATCTTTGTGTCCTATCATTTCCACTATTTATCCTCAAGGCAGAGACATTCAATATTCAAATCATTTTAACATCTACTCTGCCTTGATTCACTTATTTCCTCATACTTCACAGCATATCAATCATCTTAATTTATATGTTGGATTAAGTATAATCATTTCATTAACACATTTCACAGCTAACCGATTTATTATTACTGTAATTCATTTTAAAATCTTTATCATTTAAGAACCTCAGGTTAGCTGTCATCTTCCTCGTCTCTTATCTTCACTTACTGTCCTTATGCATATTCTCCAATTCCATATACTCCATATAGTTCATCATTCCGTAAAACATATTTCAAAATATTCCGGTTCTATAAATATCCATTTGATACTTCAGAAAATAGAATAAAAGCATAGAACCGGAATTAACCGTACTGCTATGGATTTCATCATCTATACTGATCTCTTCCTCAGTCATCTTCAGTAATCATTTCTTTTTTTTTTCATCGTATTCAACGATTCCGTAATAATATCTCATCAATACACTTTTAATTTAGACCCATAAAATCAATACTAAGTCGCTCATCCTGCGTCTTCCCTATAACCATTTGGGTCACATCAGAACTCTAAATGTACATGAAACTTATAATCGGGGTCGTTATGCTCATATTGTGTCCTTATACGATCAATAACTCCATTACTATCAATATATTCAAAATCGACTTGATTTTATCACTATTCAAACCATAATCCCACATAGGGCATTTTCGTCATGTTCACATTTATTTCTTTCTCCTCAGTATACCTTTAAATCAATAATCTTGTTATCTATTTGCTGATAGTACCCCTTTCTCATACCAATATCAGCAGTTTAAAATCTTTTTCGATTTTACAGAAAAATCTAATAGGATCCATAATTGGATTTATTTGCATGAAATGCAGCTTTACACCATCATTTACTCTGTCAAATCAGTCAATTCCAACTTTTGTTTGTCTATTTTGACTCCTGGTAAAATTTTGGAAGCAGGGGTATTTTGGTCATTTTTTGCCAAAAATTTTTTCTCTCCTCAAAATACCTTCAGTCGGTGATCTTAAGGTCTATTTAATGATGATATCTCATTCCCCTCCTTTATATCATCACTTTTAGGTCTCAGTTCGATCCAGACAGAAAAGTACTAGTGGGGCCCTCACCGAGTCCATTTTTGTTCCTTACCGAACCGACCTTCATTTAGATCATAAGATCACCCTTTCATGTAACATTCCTGAGCCGTTTTCCCTTTTTAGCATTCCTTATTTCATAATTGCTCACTCCCTTCTAAACACTTAATTAAATTTGTAATCATTTATTTTCTCTATGTATTCAGACTACACAGTACTACAGGGGATGCTAACCTTTTCAACATATTTTCTTTCAAAAAGTATCGACAGACATCAGGCCAACCCTGCTCTGATACCATTAAATCTGTCACAGCCCATGACCTTATTTTTCAGCTTATTCTATACATCTTATTTGGTTGGGCTATCTGCGATACTTTACTTTTCTTATACATATACACAATTTCATATTAAATTATAATATGAATTACATCCCCGGTTTCTACTTCATAAGAAAGTAGTACTGTCGATAAGTCTAAATACAGAAAATAAATGATCATACCTTATTAAATAAATCGACCTGTCACATCGTCCCCAAATGCGCAGTCGAAAATCCTTTAAGTGCTAGACTCTCAGTCTTCGAAAACCTGAAATGTTAAAATTAAGGGGTGAGCAAACTACGGCTCAGTAAGGGAATTATATGCATACTTGATATTCAGCTTCCTATATGCTGAAAATCTTTTTCGATTTTTTTCCTATGTGCTCTAGGCTCGCATGTAGGAAAGATACTACAGTCGGCTAGGAATCCGAATGGAGTAAGGTAGGTATTTTGAAATACCTATCTTGTTCCGGAACCTAGAAGCAACTGTAGAGAGTAATATTCTTTCTTGTTTTGAAATTCAAATCCTTTCCTTTTTATTTCGTAACCTTTTCATATTCTTTTCAAAATAATACTTTTATAAAATAATGCATTTAAATAAAATAACTAATATTCATATTTTCTTTGAAAAGAATATTAGTTAAATCATCTTCCTTTTCATTTAAAACTCGTTTCATGTTTTTCTGTACTCTCATAATTAGTACAGTACTTTAAATAGCAAAATAAGCTATTTAAATCTTTTTTCGTATAACATAGAAATCATTTAAATCTAATATTCAATTTAAAATTAAAATAGGAATATTAGATTTACTTTCCTCCTTTTCCCTTTTGAAAACATATAACATATTCATGTCACATATAGTCTAATATTCAATTTGAAATCATAGTAAGAATATTAGACTTATAAACTCTTTTTCCTTTTGAAAACATATCACATGTTCATATTACATATCATATGAAAATCATCTCATAGTACTAAAATCAGTACTGAAATAAGCATTTTATAAAAATGCTATAAATCATTTCATTTCACGTATCACATATTATGTAAAACATTTTCACATATGGAGACTTAGGCACACACGCCCAGCCCGTCCACTGGGTCGTTACTCATATCATGCTATAGACCCCGAAGGGTATAAATAATCATGTCAGATCTATGGCCATAGTCTATAATTGTCATCGGCGGATCACTGATCAGGTGTCGGCCGGGACTACATATCACATATCACATGTTACGTATCACATATTACGTATTACATATCACATGTCGGCATGATAGAGGGCCAACTACTCTCAAAACAATGTTTTCATCATAAAATAACCTTTACGAAATTTATAAAATATATAATTTCATAATTTAAAATCATAAAGGTTATAAAACCATTTAGTGAATATTTAAGAAATAATTATGAAAATATTCATAAAAATATTCACTTTACTTCTTTTCATTTTTCGTCTCGTATTACATGTATTTTACATATTAAGAGAATTTTCGGTGATTTCATTATCACCATTCTCGAAGAGGATTTTCGGTGATTTCCTTATCACCATTCTCGAAAACATGAATAATTTAAAATCATTTTCATTTTATTCATGTTTTTATGAAAATATTCATTTTCTCGATTTTCGTGGATGAAAATCATTTCTCGTAACATAAAATCATTTATTATGATTTTCAGGAATTTTTTCGATAATTTTTCGGCAGCATAACGGCTGCCAATTGGCTAGCCTCCTGTACGAAAAATACAGTTTATAATTTCCAGCCAGTACTTCATTCCAAATTCCAACCAATCATTCATCAAAATATTTCATAAAATATTTTTCATAAAATAATTCGAAATTAAAACATGCAGACTGAATATCCCTACAGTTCTACACATGCATCCCTTACCTTTTTCGGGTCGGCGACTTCCTCTTACCGGTCGCGCCCGTACTCCATCTCCCGATTCTTCATCTCGATCGCCGAGAATAATTTCTGGAATTTAAATTCTAAATTTTCGAATTTTCTCAAATTATTTAAATAAATAATTATTTAAATAATTATCATTAATAATTTCCCGGATTTCTTACCGATTCCCGAGTTCCCGAGAATTTTTTTCAAATTCCGAAAATTTTCTTTTTCTCTCTTTCTTCTTTTTCCCCTTTCTTTCTTCCTTTTTCTTTTTCTTTCTTTTTCTTTTCTTTTCTTTTTCTTTTCTTTTTCTCCTCCTTTTTCTCTTTTCTGCGATTCAACTCATCCCGCCGGTTCGACCACCGGTGGCCACCATCGCCGGCGGTTCAGCCACTCCACAGCATCCTCGGGTTACCACGAAGCCGGATCTGGCCTCCGTTCGTCCCCATCGCCGGCGACGGCACCGGATCTAGAGACTTGGGTTTCGGCCTTTCCTCCTTTCTTTTCTTCCTTCCTCCGCCGTTTCCTTCACCGCTGGTGGCTTCTCCACCTTTCTCTCGCCTCCGCCAAGGTCGACATTGGGGTGGCGGTGCCTGGACTGGCCGGCACCGCCGTTTCCTTCCTCTTTCCTCTTCACTTTTTTCGTCGGTTTCTGTTTCGTTTTCTTTCCGTTTTTTCTTCTTCTTTCCATCGCCGGCCACTGTCGTTTGCTTCTTCTCTCGCTGACGACGTAGCTCTTTATCCCTTCTCTTCTTCTCTTCCCGGCCGGCCGACGGGGTCAGCTCTTCCTAGCTTAGTTCTCCTTTTCTGTTTTGTTTCGACAGAAACGGAATCCAATTTCCCGTTTCTTTTTCCATTTCATTTCCGTTTTTTTTTACTATTATTATAATTATATTTATAATAATATAAATATAATTATATAACATTATTTACCATATATAATATATAATATATATAATTATATTTATAATTATATATATTACTTTTATTATCAACAATATATATATACTTTGTTTTAACAATATATATACTTTAATTAAAATTAATATATATATTTCATATATATTAATTTATTTACATAATTGAATATAAACATATACACATGTATTTATTTAATATAAAATAGTATATATATCATTTTATAATATATACTATATTTCATATATATATATATGTATTTATATAAAACATGTGTAAATATATTTATATAATCTAATTATATAAATATATTATTTTATACGCATTCTTATTTTATTTAATTTTGGATTTTCTTAATATCCAATTATTTTCTCCTTTTCTTTTCTTATTTAATTTGGATTTCCATTTATCCAAATTAAATTCTTCCTTTCCTTATTTTCCATAACTCCGACTTATTTTTATTTTCATTTAATTTCCTTCACCCGAATTTCCTTATTCATCACTTCCTCACTTTTCGGAATTTTCACCAATATTCTGTTATCAAAATTTTATTTATTTATTTCAACTTATCTATTTTCTTAAATATTAATTTTCAAAAATCGAAAATTTGCGGTTATCACAAAGTCTATCAGGGTAGACGATCATTTCCAGGAGCCTCTAAAATGTGGTGCACATGCTCACAATACATCCTCGAGCGTCTGTATTGTACGCTCGGATTGTCCGTCAGTCTGCAGATGAAACGCGGTGCAAACTCAGTTAGGATCCCATGGCCTCTTGAAATCTCTCCCAACAATGAGATGTAAGGTGGGACTCCCTGTCAGATGTAATGGTTGCTGGAACACCATGTACTCTCACTATCTCCCAAACATATAATTCGGCTAAGGCAATAATTGGATCAGTAGATTTCATAACCACGAAATTTGGGCAGACTTAATTAATTTATCCACAATTATCCAGATAGCATCAGATCATTTACGAGTTCTCCGAATTTCATTTAATTTAGGAAGTACAACCAAAGTAGGTATTTTTTTCTTCCTTATATAATTTTTAACTTTCAGTTAGTCCTGTATTTAAGATGAGACTGTCAGTATACTTTTACAATTCGAATTTCCTTTAAATTCCACATTTCCTCTTTCACAATTAGTTTATACTCCCTGTAATTATTTATCATCTTTGGGAGTTAAAAATTTTCACTTTCTCTTCATATAGTAATTAATTCACACTATTTATCACTTATTATTTCATTTAGTGCTAAGTCGATAATAATTTGGTGATTATCATTTAAACGATTTTAATCTATCATATGTGACTGTCCCGGTAGCTTTTTTTTTTAAAAATTCAGTGCACTCGCTTTCATATATCATTGAGCGTCTACACAATCGCTCGGATATTTACATCTATAAGAAGCGGTGCTAGCAATAAATTTCAATCCCAAAACCTTTTGTTATTTTCTATAAGCATAAGCCAATCAGGGATTCACATCACATGTACTCGCTCACTGGAACTTCACATACATTCTCACCATTTTCACAAATATACATATCGACTAGTGCACTCAAGAGATCAAGAAACTGGATGATGTAGAAGTGAATCAATTTGGTCAATCAATCTATAGTCACTTCTATAACATCATGGTTCTTTTGAGTTCTTTACTATACCACAATAATCATCTTCACAGTTTAGCTAAGGTTGCACTGCATTGGCAGACTTTAATATTAACCATCCATCTTAGTAAATGAGACATTAGGTAACAATTTTCCCAGACATCTCTTTTCATATAATATTAATATTACATCCCTTATTCTCATGGTACATGTAATATCACTTAATTGTAGGATGTGCCTGAGGATGTAATCTTTTCACAATCCAATTCTGTAATCAGAATTATTCAATTACAATTTCCATCTCCCCATTAATTATGCCATTTCACAATTCCAATGTATATATACATCCATTTATATGACTGGCAGTACTTCATTTATTTACTCCTCTGAGTATAACAAAATTCCATTTGTCAATCTGGCTCGATCTTAAATCTAGCCGTAACACTATGATAGTTAGAGGAATCACAATCAATCTTAGATTTGGAAACTACCTCATAACTCTTGTTCTCTTATCATCCTATGATTTATCTTCTTAATGCTTTTCATCTTTTCTCACTTATCACTCCAATTGATTTTCCAAATGGTATAGTACTCTTCCATTAAATCTTTTAACATTTTTGAATATTATACTCATACACATTCATCCACTCCTATTTATTTTTCTCACATCATGTACCATATCAGTAAAGCAGCTGATTCCACAAACTCTTTTACAAATTATTGTTCACTTTATCATTCGAGACCGCACGTCTCTAATAGTGTTATGATTCAGTTAGAACTCATATCTACTGAGCTTAACAATCAAATTCTTAGTTTCCAAAAGTTTGTGGAATTATTCAAGGAGGCTGCTTATATTCTTCAATTAAGTTGAAATATATTCATAAGTCTTTTAAGTACCACAAAGGACTAGTAAGAGTTATACCGAATTATGAATATCATCATACGAATACTTGTCTGTAATCCTTTTATCTAATAACATCTTGTTTAGAGATTGGTCTTTAAACTCCATATATATCATTAAGTGGATCAATTAGAACATCAATCCTGAACAAATGAATATCCATTTCCTATAATAACATTATTAAACATTCAGAATTTAATTCATAATCATAACTATTCTTATTCTTTCGAATCAGATCACTAGTGTTTTCACCAATTACTTTAATACAGGTGGGTTCTTTATTTATTAATCTCTAGACTAATTTCTTAAGTTCTTTAAACTCTTTTATGTTTTCTGGTAAGAGCTTATAAATAGATTCCATGTTGTGAATCGAGTCAATAATCTCTCGAATTCACATTATTCCAAAAATTGTTTTAGAAATTCATTCAGTAACTTCAAAATCATAATCTCTTATCATCTTGGATGTTTCATTATTTACATCCTGCTAATCCGCTATGTATACTCCAAAACACATACGTAAAACTTTCAAATCATTTAGCATATATTTCAAAATATTCCAGTTCTATAAATATCTGATTTATTTCCATAAGAAACAGAAGGACTATTTATTTCTATATATTTAACACTGATATTAAATCATCAATGCATAATTCACCTTTTCAATTACTCTCAGTAAGTGTGTCACTTTTCATAATATCAAATAATCCCTAGTCAATATACCTCGTCTTTTCAATTGTAATTCAGGCCCTACAGAATTCATAACAGGGCCGACTATCTCGCGACCTCCCATAGTATAATCTCCGGGTCGTTTTACTTATCAAAATATAAGTGGGACTAATAGTAGGGACCATTATACCTGTAATACATTCTTTACACTATCTATTTCCCCATCACCATCAGTCAGTTTCAATTCAATTTAATCCGCTATGATTCAAAGGAACTATTTCAATATGAGGGGCATATTCGTCATTTTTTAGTTTATTTCTCCCTCTTCAATATACTTTTAAATAGGTAATCTTAAGATCTATGCACTGATGATATCCCATTTCACTCCAATATCATCATTTCAGGGTCTTAGTTCGATATGTACAGAGAAGTCTGGGTGGGACCCTCACTGAGTTCCTCTTTATACCTTACCGAAAAGACCTCCAATAAGACCATAAGATCACCTATTTCATGTAAAATTATCGGGTTATAATCCCTTTTCGTAACCCTTAATTCGTAACTGTCCCACACCATTTAAACACTTAATCAAATTTACAATCACCTGATTCTTCTATCCATTTAGACTATACAGTACTACAGGGGATGTTAACCTCTTTCAACACTTTCTGCTCTAAGGCATC
The DNA here is from genome assembly GCA_031772115.1 of Heritiera littoralis. NCBI lineage: Eukaryota > Viridiplantae > Streptophyta > Magnoliopsida > Malvales > Malvaceae > Heritiera > Heritiera littoralis. Next base: position 319,729 of record JAPDPK010000038.1, on the reverse strand, counting down.
GATAGACATCAGGCCAACCTTGCTCTGATACCATTAAAACTGTAACAGTCTGAGCACCCAATATTTACTCATATTTATTAGTATTTTACACATTTTTACCGGTTGGGCTGTCTATGATGCCTTTAACACTTGATCCTTAACAGTAATAAATGGTGACCATTTATTCAATAAATTCGGAATATAAATTTTTTTTCAATATTCCATACACTTTACATCCCTTGTTTCTATTTCACAATAATGTAGTACTGTATACAAGTGTCCGAATATATAAGAGGAATGACTGTACCTTTAAATTTCAATACTCTTCGTCCCAATGGGCTACTCGTAGCTATATTTAACTGAGGAAGCCATTAAATAACCCTTGTGATTAACCTGAAAGATTTGAAAGTAAGGGGTGAGCGAACCACATGCTCAGTAAAGAAGTCGTATGCTGCTTGATATAATGAAAACTATATGCCGTAAAACATTTATTTCTTAACGGTGCACTAAGCACAGTAGGGAAAGATACTATAGTCAGCCAGGAAATCCAGATGGAGCATGGAAGGTATTTTGAAATACCTGTCTTGTCCCGGTAACCTAGATCAACTATAGAGAGTAATAAATAAATTGTTTTATTTCAAAACAATTTCCTTCTCTTTTCTCATAATTATGAAAATGGTATAAACTATTTTATTATGTCACTTTAGTACACCAATTTCCAAAACATGTGACAGTACAGTGATAAAACAGTAGTTACAGTAAACAGTCTTTTCAGTACAGTAGTTTATAAATATCCACATCACTGGATAACAATTCAGTAATTATTTCTATTTAAGAAATAATTTTCAAAGTAATCTTTCTCGATAATAGTAATTTCCTTTCAGTTCAGTAAACAATATTTTGTACAATTCAGTTCAGTAAACAATATTTTGTACAATTCAGTAGTTTCATTTCAGTAAACAGTAATCAGTAGCTTTCCATTCAGTAAATAGTAATAAGTAGCTACTAGTTTAGAAATCAGTAATCAGTAGCTTTTATTTCAGTAAACAATAATCAGTAGCTACCAGTTTAATAAACAGTATCTCTCAGTACAGTTCAGTAAAACAGTGTTTTGGTACGGTTCAGTCTAGTAAACAGTAATTCACAGTGCAATACAGTAAACAAGATTCAATAAATCCCTCCAATAACAGTATTAAGTAAGTTGAGACTAAGCATCACCCTACAATTAAATCATGCTATTATCGTCCACTAAGGGACACAGTAATAATCCCCTAAGGGACACAGTATATAGTGAGATCTATGGCCATGATCTATAGGGTGTCCTCGTTGTACACTTGCCAGGTGACATCCGGGACGCTGATGACCGGTGGGTCAATCAGCCACGTGACAGTAACAGTAATACTATGATGCATGAAACTCGGGGCCTAAGTCTCAAAATAGTATAAAAACCGTACCACATGCTTTATGGATCTTATTCAAAATAATTTGAAATATTTCATGTTTATCCATAAGACTCGCATTTTCATATATCATCACCTTTATGGAATTTATAAAATAAATAAAATCAATATCTAGTTTCATAAAGGTATAAAATCATTTCTTTTCTCATAAAAATACCTTTAAGGAAAGCTAATGAATTAAATCATTTATTTAAATAATTATTTCCAAAAAGGTATTTATTTCTCGTTTCCAAATACAGTAGAACAGTCAGTAAATATTCATGTATTAAGTGAGAATCTCATAAATATTCTTTTTGAATATTTAATAGTATAAAGAATATATTTTATTCTCACTATAAATAGAATTCTTTAACATGAATATTTAATTTAACATTTTGCAATAAATTCCAATTCATGGAACATTTATGGAAATAATTTCCAAAATTCACAAATTATCCTTTTCATGCATCTAAAATATTTCATGATATTTTAGAAGAATTTCGATAATTTTTCGACAGTATAATGATTGTCAATTTCTAACCTCTTGCATTGAAATTCACAGTATATAAACCAGCTTTTAACCACAATTTGCATGTTTTCAAACCAATTCATGATTCCAATATTTCCATAAATTTAAGCTTGGTAAAACATGCAATTCATTATATCTCTACAACTCACACACTCCCCCCTTACCTGTCTCATGGTGTCGAACTTCTCGATGTCACCACTTGAATTTCGATTATTCATGCTGCAAAATAATTTTATCAACAATTGTCATTAATTATTTTTTTAAATTTCTGCAGTCATTTCCATGTTCAAACCATGAAATTGCAACATGATAAAAGTCCAAAATACTCATGGCCAAGTGCTTTCATGAATCCCTTCTCATGGTTATTCATCTATTCTTGCCTTAATCCCATTTATGAGTGTCTATTATTTCCTTATTTTCCTGCTCAATGCATTTAGGGAATATTTTCTACTCATCATTAACTATTTTTCTTTGATCATTAATCATAAAATTGACATGAGAATTTCTCATGAACAATACCTTGTCAAATTATTCATAGCTTGCACTATGAGGATTACATATATTTGTTTTTCCAACATATATATTATTATATATCACTACCTCTTCCTTGTCATTATAACTAAGTGTCTTAATTAAATGATTTATCATTTTAATTATTTTTCTTTCCTTTCTTTTCTGTTTCACGCCTACTACAGCTTTATATTTTTCTTCTTCACGTTTTCCTCTCCATACCGTGAGCTTCTCGTTACTTTTGCTTGTAGTTCTTCATACTTCAGTTAATCCTAGCTCTATGATCTTTTCCTACTCTCATGAAATTATCATCAACCACCTTTAAATCATTAAAACATCATCACATCGTTCAGCTCTATTTCTGCTGAGAATTTCTCACATTCACGTCAATCTTGTTGTTTTAACAACTATCACAAAAATCAATTTAACTTCATCATCTAATATAAATCTTTTATTACTTCCCTACATAATTATACATTAAAATCACAAACTCCCTTTTTATTTTTCTCTTCAGCCGAACTCTCTGTTTCTTCTTCTTTTCTTTTCTTTTTTTTCATTTAATTCCTAGACTCCTCATCTCAGCCATGAGCACACCAAGGCCATCACAGAAATCAAGTAACACATGCAAAATCATCTTACCTTCACCATTGCTGAACCGAAACAAGCTTCACAACTGATTCTGTTCTTCACGTTCAGCCTTCCACGTTACTTTCTATCCTTTATACTTGTAGCTTTCATGATGAAAAGCAAGGTTAAGGAAGAAAGCTTAGTAGAATAAAGCTTGAAGATGAGGTTGTGGCGTAGTGGAGATGACGAGAACGTGAGAAAATGGGAGAAGAAATGAGCTGCAGTAGAGCAATTCAGTCTTTTGCTCGTGTAAACAAACCAAAAGTTCTGGTTTAAACCAGTATTTTCAGCCCATTGTTATGTTCTTTTATAATTATTCATCCAATAGTTAATTGCCACATAACTAACTAACATCTTTTCTTCATCATTTCTTTTCTTTAATTGATTTTACATGTGCATGAAGTAGCAGCAAAGAGGGGGAGGCGGTGGAGCTAAGTTTCTGTTCAAATTTTGACTCTTTTCCTCTCTTAATAATGAATCCAACCGAGCAGTAGTGGAGCAGAAATTAAAATGGCGTGTAGTCCAACTTGTTACCCGATTTTTGACTCATATTTTTTCTTTTTTTTTTGTGTGCTCCATCCAATAACAATTTATCATGTGTAACAATATAAAATTCTCTTCCATTTACATATCATTTTCTTGTATTTTATGTTATAAAAATTACATTTGAAATTTTCAAATTTTCAGATTTGTTTTCTTTATTTATTTTATACCTTCAATTCATCCTTTAATATTTATTTTAAATCATATACACCATACTATAATTTATAATTCTAATAATTCCAAATTGAGAGTGGAAATTCACATTAAATCTTTATTTAATTCCCTTAAATAATTTAATTCCACTATCAATAATTTACAACGTATAGTGTACAATGTAATAGAATCGGGTCTCACAAATAGTCTCAAATCATTTTATTTACAATGAAAAATACCTTTAAGGAAATTAAATAAATATCATTAAAATTAAGAAAATTCCAAAAAGGTATTAAATTCACATTTAACAGTACAGTGAAAACAGTAAATAAAATATTCACGCTTCAGGGAGAAAATTTATAAACATTCTAATTTACTGTTAAATATTATATAAAACGTATCGGTAATCTCACTTTAATAAAATTTAATTACATGAATATTTAAATAACATTTTTCAGTAAAATACCAATTTATAGAAAATATTGGAAATAAATTCCAAAATACACAATTTCACTCAATTTATGCACTGAAAATATTTCATGGTATTTTAGAAAATATTTGAGGAATTTTCGATAGCATAACGGCTACGATTTCCCTAACCTCCTACACTCAAAACACAGTTTACATAATAGTCGTAATACCACAATTTGCATGATTTCAAGGCAATTCAACACCAAAATAATTTCATAAAATTAAATCCATATAAATCATGCTTTGGCTATATCCTTACGGCTTCCACACTCATCCCTTACCTGTCCCGTGTTACCGAACCTTTCGATAGCACCACACGTAATTCGATTATCTCGGCTACAAAAAAATTTCACCAATAATTGTCATTAATTATCCTCTAATTTTTGAACCATTATTCATTACTAAATGCAGCCACATTGTATATTGCTTTTGCCCACCAGTGTAATTTTCACCGGTAGTAAAACATAGCTTTCCCGTTTTAGCTCTTATTTCAGATAAGATGTCACCATTCTTCTTCTCTTAATTCCTACATTATTTTGGCACATCAAATTCATAAAATGCAGCATAATATCACCTCCAAGAAGCCATGGCTGAAACCCCCTTTATGCCAAACTTAGTGATTTTCAACAATCTAACCTTACCAAGCTTTAAATCCATGTTCATTTTCTTATTTTACACCATTGTCATGCAAAGAACAACTTGGAATCCTCATATTCCTAGCTTGGCTGAAACTTTCATTCATTGTTTTTATTTAGCCAACATTAATCAAATCCAATGCTAGAAACATGTTCTACACACTTGAATTAGTCTAAATACACCTTTAAAAATCAATGAAACATTAAGGAATGTAAAATCTTACCTTTGGCCGAATGCTTCCCCGTTACTTTTCTCCTTGTTTTCTTCCTTATTTGATGATCTATGGGTATGGGTGAGAAGAGGAGAGTGAGTAGGACAATTTTCTAGTTATAAACTTGCTGAGAAAATCAAGTTTTGGTTATGTTTTATTGAATTTTCTTTTTCTTTTCTTTTCTTTCTTCTCTTTTCTTTCTTGTTTGTCATGGGAGCTATGGAAGAAGAAAATGAATAGTGGCCGACACATGTTGGCTGAATTATGAAGATGTTTCTAGAATGGGGCAAAATGACCAAAATGCCCGTAGTTATTTAAATTTTGGACAATTTTACCCTTAAGCTTCCGTAATCGTAAAAACTATGTAATTGTGCTCCAAATTTTGTATTCCATCACCAAATAATCCTATTAAATGTATTTAATGATTAGAAGTAGTTTCATTGATGCACGGTACACTGATTGTGCGAAATTATGAAATTACCCCTAGCAGACCGCCAGCGAAATTTTCCAATTAACCACCGATTTGATAATTCTAGTGACATTATATTATTCTCCTTTTCATGTAAAATATCATGGTATTTTTGCTTCGTGCCAATTCATTTTAGTGTGGGTGCAATTTACGAAATTGCGCTCGGGATGTGACCGTCATTTTTCAATTTGTTTTCCACACTTCTCTAAATGATACAAAATAATATAATAAATGATTTTAAACCTCAAAATCATCATTTTATATTTATGACACCCACTGTACACTATATTATCAATCTCGAACCCATCAAAACCATAAAAATTAAAGTGGGGTCCACATTACACTTTCACTTACAATCACAAAATACATTATATTTCCCTTAATAAATAATTATATTTCACATATACAGTACAGTAGAAACAGGTCTCACAAAAAGTATGGTGGTCCGTTCTCGATTGACAAGGATATATAAAGGGTAAGGAAATCATACCCTAAATTTAAAGTTAATGTTTATATATTACGTGTTTATGTATATATATATTTGGGTACAAACATATATGCATACATACATATAAAAATATATGTATATATATAATTGTTATTTGATCGATGAGAATTTATGAATATTGGGGATGAGATTATATAGGAGTATTTATATATGAATATATATAAGTGTGAAGTAAAATGTAGATCTAAGGGTTGTGAAAATGCTATGGTGGTTTAGAATATATATATATATATATATATTTTCTGATAGTTAAGAACTAATTCTTAGCATAAGAGTGAAATTAAATAATTTTGGTTGTAAGATGTATGCTTTAGCAAGTGATTAAGCATAATGAGGACAATTTACAGAGGTGTTAATGAATTGATTTGTAGTTAATCAGAGCAGTGTAGAAGCTTGATTTGGTTCGGAAGATCGAGGAAGTAAACCGCTAAGCATTAAGGTAAGTGGATTAAGTAAAACTTGCTAGAATCATCCTGTAGGAGATGCTTAATTTCGTTATTAAATTATCTAACTTTGAGTTAAGCAACACAGTGCTATTGATTAAGTTGTTGAGGTAAGTGAAGGTAAGATACAAAATATAATTGAATCATGATTGTGGATAATACTTGGGCTGGATTGAAACCTTGTTTCCTATCTTGTGTGTTGTGGCCAGCCAAGCTTGTATGTTGAATGAAGTGTATTGTGCATGTTTTTTGTGTGTGTGTGTGTGTGTGTGTCTTATTTGTTGTGTGTGCAAAAGCTAAGTGTACATGTGCATAGCTTGCATTAATTAGACTAGGTAACCATGCAAAGTGTGTAAAGGAATATCATTGATACATACATGATTTTTATGCAAGCATGTTTTGATTCAAGCCACTTTTATGCATAAGTTTTATAATGACTTGGATTGTGTTTTACCTTGAAAGATTCTGATTTTGAGTTGACCTTAATAAATCAAAAATCATGCGTATTTGAAATTCAAAACTATTTTAATCAGTGTTTTTATATGTGACGTCCCCGTCACTTCATCTTATCACTTATCTTTTTCCTTCTTTATTTAGATTTAGTTCATCCAGTGTCATTCTTTCCTTATTCTTAAGCTAATTATCTAATAGCTTATGAAATGCTGTTCAATTTCTATAAACATAAAAATGATATATATAAATATCATTCATTTCCGCAGGATCTCATACATCATCTTAACTTATATCCCCGAATCTTATATACATTATTTCTACTTGTACTGTACTGTAGCTGAATTACAATTTACTATATACATGAACATATGAGTATACCTTCTATGCTAACCGGGAAGCGTATCAAGAAGGTACACCTTGATTCTTCAAAACAAGCTCCTCTAGTCGGAGCGGGTTTCACTTCAGATAATCTGTAGGAAAAATGGTCGTAAAAGGGTGAGTTTACGCTCAGTAAGAAAAGTATGTAAAAGAGCGTGCTATGCCTCTATATGCATTTTTCCTACTTGGCTCTATAATGTCATGTAAAGCATTATAAAGCATGCATCATAAACATCTTTCATGCATTGTTTGCAACCATGCATATTTATTTCAAATGACATGGCAATCATACTTTGTATGCTTCTTTAAAACATAGCATACATATAAAACATGCATCATACTTCTTTCTTTAAAACATCATACTTCATAACATACTTTAAAAACATACATCATACATTCTTCATACATACATCTTGTACTTTGAAATAGATGGAGACTATGTACAATGTTTAAGCGATTGAGTCGTCATATGAACCGTTCATTCCCATTCATATGACTCATATGACTCTAATCATGCATTAGTACATTGGTATACCATGTAGAGGTCAGGGATTCTCTCCTGCCTTAATAATACCATAGTGAGCACTAGTCAGGTGTCACTTATGGTCTTGAGGACCGGACTAGGGTTCCTCACTTAACATACATATTACTGAGGACTTGATCAGAGTCTCTCAGCCATCAGAAATGCATAATCATTACGCAGTCCATAGCCTCAAAACATTTATAATATACTTTTCAGAAAACACCTTTGTGTTTACATTGAATAAGCTTTGAAACATCTTTTCATACATGGCAGTCGACTGGTCTTATATGGCAGTCGACTGCTGCTTCATAATTCCTTTTATCGAAATTAATTTCATTTAAAATTTCGATAATTTCATCTTTGAAAATACATGGGGGCAGTCGACTGGTCCATATAGCAGTCGACTGGTTTTCAAACAGAATGCTTCTTAAGAAATAGCAGTCGACTGGTCCATATAGCAGTCGACTGTTTTTGAAACAGAATGCAATTTGGTAAATAGCAGTCGACTGGTCCATATAGCAGTCGACTTTTGAAACAGAATGCTTCTGGGAAAATAGCAGTCGACTGGCTTACATAGCAGTCGACTGGTTTGCTTCGGGTTTCGGAAAACGACGTTTTGGTTGTCTCTAGGCAGTCGACTTCCCTTTCAAGGCAGTCGGCTGCCCCTAGCCTAATTGGTACTAGGAACCAAGTTCGAAAATGCATCTTTTCCTGCACAAAATCAACTGGTGCTTCTCTCCAAAATATATAAAAACATCATAAAACATGCGGACATAGCCGCCTTACGTCCGTTACATAAATTCCTTACCTCGATTCCTTCGAAAACGCGAAATCACTTAGCGCGTAACCCTAGCTTTTCACTTCTTCAACCTGAAATCATCATACCATTTCAAACCTCAAATTAAACAATATACACATGTCCTACTAACTCAGTACAACTCCTTATCATGAACCAAATTGTAAGAATCATCCTCTTCTCTTACCTTCACTAGAGACCAAAATTTTGATGTTAAGATCTCCTTCAATACTTGGATTCACTCTATCAAACTTTGGATATCTCCTAGTCTAACGACAAGGATTATTTTTCGTTAAATGAACTTAGTGAATTGGTGAGGGAGTAAGGTGGTTTAGCAAGGAGCTTGGAATGGAAACTTGGAAGATTTGAAGATGGTACGAGAGGGAGAGCTGGGAGAAGAGTGGCTGACGTTGGTGATAGCTGATGGAGATGGTGAGTCATGCAAGATGCATTTAATGCATGCTCATCTCATTAATCATCTCAGCCCTTTCTTTCCTCTTTGACTCATCCATTTGACCATTTAATTCCTCTTTTTCTCCTTCTCATCTCAGCCATTCATTAAATCACCAAATTAAAATTCTGATTTTAATTCTTTTCTCATGTTCCATTTATTTTCCTGATATTAACATTCAACTTCATTATTCCTCCTATATTCCATTCATCAATCATACATTATTCATACATCAATTACACATCAACTTCATATTCGTTTAATCATATTAGATTGAAATACTTTACAAACATGGAGGAATTACATGAAAATTAGGGATCTCACATCCTCCCCACCTTAGAAAATTTGGTCCTCCAAATTTGCCTTAGCTTGTCATGTAAATAATTCTGGATACCTTTCTTTCATTAAGCTCTCTAGCTCCCATGTAGCTTCTTCCATCGTATGGTATTGCCAGAGAACTTTCACTAACGAGATCGTCTTAGACCTCAAAACTTTCTCTTTTCTGTCCAAAATCCGAATCGGCTTCTCTACATAGCTCATATCTTCCCTTATCTCCAAGGGTTCATATTCAATGACATGTGACGGATCCGGGTTATACTTCCGAAGCATCGATACATGAAACACATTATGCACTCCCGATAGCTCCGGAGGCAATGCCAATCTATAGGCAACATCGCCTACTCGATCTAAGACCTCAAATGGACCGATGTAACGAGGACTCAACTTACCTTGCCGACCAAATCTCATAATCCCTTTGGATGGAGAAACTTTCAGAAATACATAATCTCCAACCATGAACTCAAGTGGCCTCCGTCGAGCATCTGCATAGCTCTTTTGTCTACTCTGAGCTGTTTTAAGCTTCTGACAAATCAACTTAACATCTTCTGATGCTTGCTCGACTAGATCTGGAGCCAATAACTTACGTTCGCCCACTTCTTCCCACCCAATCGGAGATCGACACCTTCTTCCATACAAAGCTTCATATGGTGCCATCCCGATGCTTGCATGATAACTATTATTGTATGCAAACTCAGCCAATGGCAGATGGTCATCCCAGGAGCCTTTAAAGTCCATAGCACAAGCTCTCAACATATCCTCGAGCGTCTGAATCGTGCGCTCGGACTGTCCATCAGTCTGCGGATGAAAAGCTGTGCTAAAACTCAACTTAGATCCCATGGCTTCTTGAAAATGCTCCCAGAAATGGGAAGTAAACCTGGAATCTCTATCAGAAGTGATGCTCACTGGAACACCGTGTAGTCTTACAACATCTTTTACATACATATCTGCCAAAGTATTGAGTGTATCTGTTGACTTCATAGGCAGGAAGTGAGCTGACTTTGTCAATCTATCGACGACTACCCAAATACCATCATGATTCCTCTTGGTTCTGGGCAATCCCATAATAAAGTCCATCGTAATGTGTTCCCACTTCCACATAGGTATAGGTAGAGGATGCAGTAATCCTGCTGGCTTTTGGTGCTCTACCTTGACCTGTTGACATGTGAGACATTTTGCTACAAAATCCGCTATGTCTCTCTTCATGCCATTCCACCAATACACCTTGCGAAGATTATGATACATCTTCGTATTTCCTGGGTGCAACGTGTACTTAGTGGCATGTGCTTCAGTCAAAATCAGCTTCTTCAATCATCATCATTAGGAACACATATACGACTCTTAAACCTCAAAATTCCATCATTACAAATCAAATTCTGAGGTCATACCTGACTGCATCTGATTCATAGCCTCAATGCATCTATCATCTTCCTTTTGAGCACTTCGGATTCTATTCATCAATTCTGGCTCAATCCTCAAACTAGCCATCATTCCAATTTGCTCATAAGTCATGACATTAAGGTTGAGGCTTGCAAATTGCTCAATTAGTTCATGCTCTTTTATCATCATATAAGACACCATACTTACATGCTTCCGGCTCAGAGCATCCGCCACCACATTGGCTTTCCCCGGGTGGTACAAGATCTCACAATCGTAATCCTTTAGAAGCTCGAGCCATCTTCTTTGCCTCATGTTCAATTCTCTTTGAGAGAACAAGTATTTCAGACTTTTATGATCCGTAAAAATCTGAAATCTCTCACCATATAAATAATGCCTCCATATTTTCAGGGCAAACACTACTGCAGCTAACTCCAAATCATGAGTCGGGTAGTTCTTCTCATGGTCCTTCAATTGTCTGGAACCATATGCCACTACTTTACCGTGCTGCATCAACACACATCCCAAACCTTGCCCTGAGGCATCACTATACACCGCAAATCCACCTGAACCACTAGGGATGGTAAGGATCGGTGCAGTCGTTAGCCTGCGCTTCAACTCTTGAAAGCTACTTTCACAGGCTTCATTCCACTCATACTTCACTTCCTTGCGCGTCAAGCGCGTCAGTGGAGCAGCTAGCTTCGAGAAACCCTCTACAAACCTTCTATAGTAGCCAGCTAAACCCAAGAAACTCCTAATCTCCGTCACAGTCTTCGGTCTTTCCCATTGAACCACCGCTTCAATCTTCGATGGATCAACCGAGACTCCATCTTTACTGATCACATGACCTAAAAAGGAGATATAATTGAGCCAAAACTCACATTTACTTAGCTTGGCATACAATCCTCTATCCTTGAGGGTTTGCAGAACTATCTTCAAATGCTGCTCATGCTCTTCTCGAGACCTCGAGTAGACCAAGATGTCATCGATAAAGACAATGACAAACTGGTCCAAGTACTGCTTAAATACATCATTCATCAAATTCATGAAAGCTGCAGGTGCATTGGTCAGACCAAACGGCATCACCAAAAATTCATAGTGACCATACCATGTCCTGAATGCGGTCTTAGGGATATCTTCGTCTCGGATCTTCAATTGATGATATCCCGATCTCAAGTCTATCTTGGAAAAGACTTGTGCACCCTTTAACTGATCAAAGAGGTCGTCAATTCTGGGAAGAGGGTACTTATTCTTGATTGTCACTTTATTCAACCACCGGTAGTCAATGCATAACCTCATACTACCGTCCTTCTTCTTGACAAAAAGCACAGGAGCACCCCAAGGGGATACGCTGGGTCGTATAAATCCCTTGTCTAGCAACTCCTGAAGCTGTTTCTTAAGTTCTTCCAATTCTACCAAAGCCATCCGGTAAGGAGCTCTTGATATAGGCTCAGTCCCCGGCACCAAATCAATAGTGAACTCCACTTCCCTATCCGGAGGAAGTCCTGGAAGATCATCGGAAATACTTCTGGAAAATTTTGGACTACAGGAATATCCTTGAGTCCGGGATGTTTCTGATCTACGTCCTCCACATAAGCAATAAATCCTTCACATCATCATACATATTATTCATTATTTTCATTTGCAAACAATTAAGATCAAACATGCTTTCATATTAATTACTTGCAAAATTTACAACATAGCTAACGGGTGAAGAAAATGTTACGCTCTTAGCATAACAGTCCACTATGACATGATTGTTAGCTAACCAATCCATACCCAAAATAACATCAAACCCATACATATTCAGTAGGATTAGGTCAGCCTTAGATTCTCTTTCTCCTACCCGTAGCTTACAATTTCTATACACTAACTCTGTCATTTGTGATTCCTTAAGAGGTGTACTTATCCTTAATAATTGTTCTAAAGTCTCAGGCTCAAGGTATTTTCTTGGCAATCTTAAGAGACACAAATGAATGCGTAGAGCCTGGATCAAACAATGCCATGACATTCATATCAAATAGGTAAATTGTACCTTTAATCACTTTGGACGAGGCATCGGCAGACTCTTCGTCGATGGCAAACACTCGTCCTTGGGTCACAGCTTTCTTTCCCTTCTCGGCAGTAGTGGCCTTAGGTAGTGGTTTAGGGGTCTTATCAGATTCGTCAGGCATCTTCGGATCTCTCTGAGGGCAATCCCTGATCATGTGCCCTTTCTCCCCACATCTAAAGCAAGCGCCACTCGCCAAGCGACATGGCTGTGATCCGTGAAATTTCCCACACTGCTCACATCTTTGCATCGTACTCTTTGGTGAGCTAGCGGTACTTCCAACTGGATTTCGGGATCGCTCATCACTTATCTTGATCCCGGTAGCTCTAGGAGTACCTATATCATTATCATTATTATCATAACTCCAATTTCGATATGATTCCATATAACCATTAAATTAATTTAAAGATCATCTTTCTAGACTTTACTTACCTATCGAAACTCCTTCGGATCGTCTACTTCTCCGAAATGGATACCTATCACTCGAAGCTTTCTCATCCGACTTCCGCTTCATCGGTTCCTTGCCCTTACCCTTGGCTCGGAAGTCAGTATGATGCAGATCATAGTCCTGCTCACACAACTGAGCTTTGCGGACAGCTTCTCCATAGGTGGTGATATCCATCGGATACAGTTTGGATCTAATCGGGGACTTCAATCCCTCGATGAACCTATATATCTTATGCCCTTCATCTCTGAGGACCTCTGGATCAAATCTACTCAAGGTAATAAACTTCGATTCATACTGATTCACCGTCATCGTACCTTGAGTCAAGCTGAGAAACTCAATCTTCAATCTATTCCGATCAGTGCGTGGGATGTACTGCTCATGGAAAGCTTCTACAAATCTATCCCACGTAACCTCATCATATCGGGCCTCTAACACGGTCCGAGTGGCTTGCCACCAATATTCAGCATCATCCACTAACAGGTAGGCAGCCAATCCTACTTTTTCCCTTTCAGAACAGGGCATGTACTCAAAAGATTTTAGGACAGCTTTCATCCAGTTCTCAGCTGTCAACAAATCTCTTTCCCCCTTGAACTTGGGCGGATCCAACTTCTTGAATTCCTTAATCAATGCTACACTGCAATAAGCTCTAGGATCCCGCATTCCAGTAACTGGAACTGGTGGGGTTACTTCAGTAGGAGGAATAACAGTTGCAGTTGCTTGAGTGCTTGTGGCCACACTTGGGAAATTAGACATAAACTGAGTGAACATCGTGGCCATGTTCTCCATATGCTTTTCCATCTTCGCTAGCCTTGTATTCGGGCTACGTGGTGGAGATGGATGAGGAGACGGAACTGGGGGCTCTTCAGTGCGACCCCGTCCTCTTCCTCTACTTGTACCTCTTGTTCGTGAGCTCATACTGTAAATATAATCATCATTGAGCTCTTTAGTATAACTAGAAATAGCTATACTATACATTTGTATTCAGACAAATACAGTACAATTAGGGAATATATTCTATTTCTAGCTTCTTGACACTGACAAACCTCAATCTAAACTGCTCTGATACCACTCTGTGACGTCCCCGTCACTTCATCTTATCACTTATCTTTTTCCTTCTTTATTTAGATTTAGTTCATCCAGTGTCATTCTTTCCTTATTCTTAAGCTAATTATCTAATAGCTTATGAAATGCTGTTCAATTTCTATAAACATAAAAATGATATATATAAATATCATTTCATTTCCGCAGGATCTCATACATCATCTTAACTTATATCCCTGAAATCTTATATACATTATTTCTACTTGTACTGTACTGTAGCTGAATTACAATTTACTATATACATGAACGTATGAGTATACCTTCTATGCTAACCGGGAAGCGTATTAAGAAGGTACACCTTGATTCTTCAAAAACAAGCTCCTCTAGTCGGAGCGGGGTTCACTTCAGATAGTCTGTAGGAAAAATGGTCGTAAAAGGGTGAGTTTACGCTCAGTAAGAAAAGTATATAAAAGAGCGTGCTATGCCTCTATATGCATTTTTCCTACTTGGCTCTATAATGTCATGTAAAGCATTATAAAGCATGCATTATAAACATCTATCATGCATCGTTTGCAACCATGCATATTTATTTCAAATGACATGGCAATCATACTTTGTATGCTTCCTTTAAAACATAGCATACATGTACAACATGCATCATACTTCTTTCTTTAAAACATCATACTTCATAACATACTTTAAAAACATACATCATACAGTTCTTCATACATACATCTTGTACTTTGAAATAGATGGAGACTATGTACAATGTTTAAGCGATTGAGTCGTCATATGAACCGTTCATTCCCATTCATATGACTCATATGACTCTAATCATGCATTAGTACATTGGTATACCATGTAGAGGTCAGGGATTCTCTCCTGCCTTAATAATACCATAGTGAGCACTAGTCAGGTGTCACTTATGGTCTTGAGGACCGGACTAGGGTTCCTCACTTAACATACATATTACTGAGGACTTGATCAGAGTCTCTCAGCCATCAGAAATGCATAATCATTACGCAGTCCATAGCCTCAAAACATTTATAATATACTTTTCAGAAAACACCTTTGTGTTTACGTTGAATAAGCTTTGAAATATCTTTTCATACATGGCAGTCGACTGGTCTTATATGGCAGTCGACTGCTGCTTCATAATTCCTTTTATCGAAATTAATTTCATTTAAAATTTCGATAATTTCATCTTTGAAAATACATGGGGGCAGTCGACTGGTCCATATAGCAGTCGACTGGTTTTCAAACAGAATGCTTCTTAAGACATAGCAGTCGACTGGTCCATATAGCAGTCGACTGTTTTTGAAACAGAATGCAATTTGGTAAATAGCAGTCGACTGGTCCATATAGCAGTCGACTGGTTTGAAACAGAATGCTTCTGGGAAAATAGCAGTCGACTGGCTTACATAGCAGTCGACTGGTTTGCTTCGGGTTTCGGAAAACGACGTTTTGGTTGTCTCTAGGCAGTCGACTTCCCTTTCAAGGCAGTCGGCTGCCCCTAGCCTAATTGGTACTAGGAACCAAGTTCGAAAATGCATCTTTTCCTGCACAAAATCAACTGGTGCTTCTCTCCAAAATATATAAAAACATCATAAAACATGCGGACATAGCCGCCTTACGTCCGTTACATAAATTCCTTACCTCGATTCCTTCGAAAACGTGAAATCACTTAGTGCGTAACCCTAGCTTTTCACTTCTTCAACCTGAAATCATCATACCATTTCAAACCTCAAATTAAACAATATACACATGTCCTACTAACTCAGTACAACTCCTTATCATGAACCAAATTGTAAGAATCATCCTCTTCTCTTACCTTCACTAAAGACCAAAATTTCTGATGTTAAGATCTCCTTCAATACTTGGATTCACTCTATCAAACTTTGGATATCTCCTAGTCTAACGACAAGGATTATTTTTCGTTAAATGAACTTAGTGAATTGGTGAGGGAGTAAGGTGGTTTAGCAAGGAGCTTGGAATGGAAACTTGGAAGATTTGAAGATGGTACGAGAGGGAGAGCTGGGAGAAGAGTGGCTGACGTTGGTGATAGCTGATGGAGATGGTGAGTCATGCAAGATGCATTTAATGCATGCTCATCTCATTAATCATCTCAGCCCTTTCTTTCCTCTTTGACTCATCCATTTGACCATTTAATTCCTCTTTTTCTCCTTCTCATCTCAGCCATTCATTAAATCACCAAATTAAAATTCTGATTTTAATTCTTTTCTCATGTTCCATTTATTTTCCTGATATTAACATTCAACTTCATTATTCCTCCTATATTCCATTCATCAATCATACATTATTCATACATCAATTACACATCAACTTCATATTCGTTTAATCATATTAGATTGAAATACTTTACAAACATGGAGGAATTACATGAAAATTAGGGATCTCACATTATATTCGTCTGAGCTACCTCTAGAGTCTTATAGGACCTATGTGCCACATGAGTTCCTTTGAGATTGTGAAAGTCACCTCTAAATTCCCAAGGGAAATAAGTGCTACATGAAAAATCTATTTTCAAACCATTTTTGAATACAGGCATACCCATCAACCCTATCGAGCTTCACTCTAGGTTCTATTAACTATCTATAAAGCTCTATGCTCTAAACTCAATGGAGTGTTACACTTTGACCTTTGGGTCACTTCCAGCCTATCAATCTTCACTTTTGCTTTTATTGCTGTTTATCAAGCTCTATGCTCTAGACTACCATTAAAGTGTACACTTTCAGCCTTGGGTCACTTCGAGCCTGTCAAGCTTCGTTCTAGGTTCTATTACTCATCATCAAGCTTTATGCTCTAAACCAGTGCAGTGTATTGTACCTATTGAGCCTAGTGCTTTATGTAATTCATACTTATATGGAAAACTAGCAGACAAATTCCATCTCTTAACAACACAGCGAGACTGGAAATAAATCCATGGCCATACTGTTGTGTCGCTTGCGACACTTCTTTATCGTGAGTGTTTAATTGATCGAGGTTATGCCTAAGCTCTCTCAATCATCGTTTTAAGTGATTTAAGGCTTATGCCTAAAGTGATAAGTGATCGTTTTTTAAATCGTTTTCAATGAATTGAGGTTTATGCCTAAAGTGATAAGTGATCGTTTTTTAAATCGTTTTTAGTGAATTATGGCTTATGCCTAAGGTGATAAGTGATCGATTTTGAAATCATCTTCAATGATTTGAGACCTTTGCCTAAAGTGATAATTGATTAGTTTTGAAATCCTTTTTCAGTACTTTGAGATATTGAGCCTAACTATATCGATTTTCAGTTTTCGTAAGTTCATCCATTTTAAAACAAAGTGCATAAGAATCTATTTTGAACTAAATGCTTAGTAATCTCGTTTTGAACCAGCTGCATAGTGCATGTCTTTGAACAGAGTGCATAGTGAACATGTTTGAACCAAGTGTGTAGTGAATATGTTCTGAACTAAGTGCATTGTGATTGTATTTTGAACGAAGTGCATTGTGATTGTGTAATGAACTTAGTGCACTATGATTGTGTTTTGAACTAAGTGTATTATGATTGTGTATCAAACTAAGTGCATTGTAACTGTGTATCGAACTAAGTGCATTGTGATTGTGTATCGAACTAAGTGTATTGTGATTACAGATCGAATTAAGTGAATAGCGTTTGTGTTCTGGACTAAGTGCAAATTGAATCTGTTTGAAATACAGTGTATAGTAATCTGTTTGAGCTAAGCATATTGACCATTGTAATACTGTGTATATTGTTAACAGTGTAGTATTGTGTCAAGTGTCGAGATCTTTTAGTGTGAGAACCGTTTCTATTATTATTGTACATGTTTTAAATGCAAAATTATTAATTAAATTCTATGTGTTTAGTAAATTATAAGTAAAACAGCGTTGTGGGCCCTACCTGCTCAATAATGCCCTAATAGACTTGAGACTGTGTAAACAATGTATGAAAGATGTAATAAGCTTGAGGTGAGAATTTCAAGCCCAAAATCCCTTAATTATATTATTTTGGGAAATGTGTCAACAATTGGAAAAATGACAATTAAGGACATAGCCTAGTGGTATTTTCGTAAATTGTGCCCAAACTAAAATGAATTTAGACCAAGTAAAAATAACATGATATTCTACATGAAAATGAGTCCTAGGCTATGTCAATAGATAAATTGAATCAGCGGTTAAATGAGAAATTTACGTGATTGACCTGATAGGGGTAATTTCATAATTTCATGATCTCGGTGAGTCGCGCGTCGATGAAACCACCATGATCATAGATTCATCAAAATACATCTAATAAGAATTTTTGGTGATGAAATCTGAATTTTTAGAGTGTATTTACACGGTTATAAAAATTACAGAAGCTTAAGAGCAAAATTATCTGAAAAATTCATAACCAAGAGCATTTTGGTAATTTTGCCCATTCTAGAAGGCTCTAAATAATTCCTCCAGCAACATTGGCCGACACTGTTCCCCTTTCTTCTTCCTCCTTTCATGCCATTGAAGAGAAAAATAAGAAAAGAAAAGAAAGCTTACAAAAACTACCTTAAAAATACATTATCTCATCAAATTGTCTTCTACAAATCTCTTTTACTCATCAAGCCCTATCTACCCATACCAATATTTCATTAAATAAGTGACAAAATAAGGAGAAAAGAGGGAAGGAAGCATTCGGTCAAGGTACCTTCCTCACCATGCATTATGTTTTGTTTAATTCTAAAGGTAGATTTTGGTGTTTCTAACTGTGTTAAGCATGTTTATGGCATTTTTTTTATTTAAATCAAGCTAAATAAAAAATGTGCCATTAAAGGGAGTTTCGGCCAAGCATGGGATCTCATGAATCCATGTGGTTTCTTGCAAGATAATGGTGCTAAATGATGTAATGAACATAGTTAAGCATGAATGTAATGTTAAATTGTTGTAATTCCATGGATTATGCAAAATGGTAGATTCGGCCATGGCAAGGGGAGGTTTTCATGGCTGCATTTGATGAGTTTAATATGCCATTAGACTGTAGAAATTATCAGGAGTCCACCGGTGCAATCAGATTTAAATTTCGACTTAAAACGGAGAAGTTAGGTTTTACTACCGGTAGAAATTCTGCTGGTTTAATATTATGAGTGTTTATTGTGACTGCAATTATTGAAAGAAATTAGTTTAAAAATTTTTTTGAGGTTAATAAATAATGTTGGTGAAATTATTTATAGCCCAGGAGAAATGAATTGCGTGTTGTGTTTTTAAGAAAGTCGATAACGTCAGATAGGTAAAAGATACGTGTGAAGACTGTAGGGATATTATGGATGCATGTTTTCGATGCAAATAATTTTATGAGAATATTTTGGAAGTGAAATGCCATGAAAACTGTGCAAAATGTGGCTTTTGGCTGAAATTGAATTGTGTTTAAAGTGTAGGGAGGCTAGGGTATTAGCAACCGTTATGATGCTGAAATTTCTTAGAAAATTTTCTAAAAATACCACAAAATATTTTAGTGCATTGTTAAGTGAATTCCTAGCCTTTGAAACTAAATATTTAATATTTTTCACAAAATGTGAATTTATAGAAAACTAATATTCAAATATTCATGGAAAAGTATTTATTGAAATAAAGTTATCGATGTTGGATTATGCCCTTAGAACCATTCATTAGATGATTGACTTTGGCATTATTTATGTATCATGACATTTTATTTATTATAGTTCATTATTATATTTGTTTTATAACTGTGTAATGTAATCTTATATGATAATGTCCTTAGAATAGTAATAACACACTATTCTTAAAATATCCCTAGTCAAGTATTATTGTGAACAAGGATAACAATAATACGATAAGACTAGTATGTGGTTGACTGATGACCATTGTCATGGATATAGGATATCAAGTCATCACATAGGTACATGTTAGAGAACTATGTACTAGATCAACCCTCCATGAGAACGCTACATGGATTGTTATATGAGTGTCATAAGCGATTCTCATAGTGATGATGGTGTATGTGATCCTTTGACTTGAGATCATCAGAGATCCCAACATAGAGAATTGCATACTTTAATGCTGCTAGATGTCATTCGTAACAGGATGGACTATAAAGGTAGTAATTGGGTATGCCTTGATCTATGTAGAGGGATGTTGAGTGATCAAGATAGAATTTATCCCTCTTATATAACAGGAGTGATGTCTTGGGCCCTTTGATAGAGTGAGGCTAAGAAATGCATGGCCGTGCTCGAATAAGTCAATATGAGATATTGATTTTATTTGTTTAATTAGTCTACTCAGGAATCAAGAAACGCTGATTAGATTATACAAGTGTGACACATTCCATGACTTGTGTCTAATCAAGACATCAAAGGATAAAGGGATTAGACTACACAGAAACATCTATCACGAGTAAGGTTACGTCGAGTCATTGACATTCTCGTTACATGGGTAGCAATGATGTGTTGCTAGATACCGCTCATTGCCTGTGACAATTTTGTCATTGCCATTGTTTTGAGAACCTATTGGGTCGCACACTTAGAACGGATCAATGAGGAGCTTAATTAATCCTATTCTGAATTGGATTAAGGATATAACTAATCCTATTCTGAATTGGATTAGGGATATAACTAATCCTATTCTAAGTAGGATTAGAGTTCTGTTTGGCAGTAAATTTTAGGGTAAAATTTACTGCCTATAAAAAGGATGTTTTCTTAAACATAGCTGCACGACAATTAAAAAAAAAACAGAAAAGTATTCTTTTAATCGAAGCTAGCAGTTCGGTTAAAAGAATCAAAAACGCTCCTTAAGGCTTCTGATCGTGAGACGTTCAAGAGTCGTGAAATCCGTTCGTGTGGATACCATAGAGGCAGGAACGAAAAGTTGCTGCTTGTGATTCGACCAAAGACAGAAAAATCAGAGAAAACGTTAGGTAAAATCTCGAAACCCTAATCAGGCAACCCTCCGAATCGATCCTGGTGGAGGCCGAATGATTTAAATTCCGTTGCGTGCTTGTTTCGGTTTCCTTCACTGGTATCCGAGCCAGATTCGGAGTCCCTGATTTGTTTTGATTATAGCTTGATCTCTGGTTACTTTCTGTTTATGATTACATGCAATCGTTTCATGAGATTAATACGGATTAGAATGTATATGATATATTCAAAGGCTAGAAATCGAATTGTTGAAATTATATATATGATATATATCAATTTCGATTCAACTTATATGTGAGATATAATCTGTGATGCGAATTATTAATGGCGGTTTCTGTTCTGCATAAATGTTATGGAAGAAACAGAATAATGTCGAAAGTGTTCTAATGCGACTAAAATTATAGTCAGTATGAGATACTGGCTGGAACATCCTGATAAGATTAAGACACTTCCGGATAAGGGGCGTTGGCAATGTCAATACTGTTGACTTTTTTTAGGGCTTTGAGAAAACGGGTTTAATTTTTTCTAAGGTTTGAAGAGGTTTAGGGTAAAAAACATATATTTACCCACAGGGCGAGGTCGAGGTCGACCTGCGAGTGGGAAATGGAGCAAGGGTTGCTGCATTAGCTGTAGGAACTTAAATTTTGACATTGCCCACAGGGCTTGTTTTAGAATTAGATGATTGTTATTATGTGCCTTCCATCACTAAAAACATTATTTCTATTTCTTGTTTGGACAAGAAGGGTTTTTCATTTATAATAAAGGACAACTGTTGCTCCATTTATTTAAATGATATCTTTTATGGTAGTGCACAACTAATTAATGGTCTTTACATTCTAAATCTTGATATGCCTATTTATAACATAAATGCTAAAAGGATTAAATCTAATGATCAAAATCCAACATATCTCTGGCATTGTCATTTGGGACACATAAATGAGAATCGCATTTCCAAACTCCATAAAGATGGAATTTTGGACTCATTTGATTTTGAATCATATGAGACATGTGAATCTTGTTTGATGGGTAAGATGACTAAAGCCCCTTTCAAAGGACATAGTGAAAGGGCAAGTGATTTATTGGGCTTAGTACATACAGATGTATGTGGACCTTTAAACACACAGGCCAAAAGTGGGTTTATGTACTTTATTACATTTACTGATGATTTCAGTAGATATGGCTATGTGTATCTTATGAGACACAAGTCCGAATCTTTTGAAAAGTTCAAAGAATTCAAGAATGAAGTACAAAACCAACTTGGCAAGAGCATTAAGGCACTTCGATCAGATCGAGGTGGTGAATACTTAAGCCAAGAATTTTATGACTATCTTAAAGAGTGAGGGATTGTCTCACAACTCACTCCTCCAGGTACACCACAATGGAATGGTGTATCTGAAAGGAGAAACCGAACTTTATTAGATATGGTTCGATCAATGATGAGTCATACAGATCTTCCAGAATCCTTTAGGGGACATGCATTAGAAACAGCTGCTTTTACACTGAACCGTGTTCCATCTAAATCGGTTCCAAAGACACCATATGGGATATTATGGACTGGTAAACGTCCCAGTATGTCTTTTATGAAGATTTGGGGTTGTGAGGCTTATGTAAGACGTCAAGTCTCTAACAAACTTGCACCTAAATCTGATAAGTGTTATTTTGTGGGATATCCTAAACTAACTAAAGGATATTAATTTTACAATCCCACTGAGCGCAAAGTGTTTGTAGCTCGAACAGGTGTCTTTCTAGAAAGAGAATTCATTTCTAGAAGAACTAGTGGGAGAAAAGTAGAACTTGAAGAAATTCAAGAGCTACAAGATAGCGCACCCGATGTTGAGATGGAGCCTGAGCAAGCACCACAAGTTGTTGTGGAACCAGAACCACAAGCTGTTGTGGAGCAACCGCCTACTCAAGAGACACAAGCCTTGCGTAGATAAGTTAGAACACATCGTGAGCCATAGAGATATGGATTTCTAATGACTCAGAACGATGATGTATTGCTCATGGACCAAGATGAGCCAACTACCTATCAAGAGGCTATTACAGGGCCAGACTCTAAGAAATGGCTTGAAGCCATGAGATCTGAGATGGAATCCATGTATGCCAACCAAGTTTGGACCTTGGTTGACTTACCCGAAAGGGTAAAACCTATAGTGTGTAAATGGGTTTTTAAGAAGAAAACCGACATGGAAGGAAATGTTCATACCTATAAAGGGCGATTGGTTGCTAAAGGTTTTAAACAAATTCATGGTATTGACTATGATGAAACTTTTTCACCAGTCGCGATGATCAAATCCATTAGGATCTTGCTTGCGATAGCTGCATACCATGATTATGAAATCTGGCAAATGGACGTCAAGACCGCTTTTCTTAATGGAAAGCTACTCGAGGATGTGTACATGACACAACCTGAGGGTTTTGTTGATCCAAAAAATGCTGGAAAGGTTTGTAAGCTGCAACGTTCTATTTATGGACTAAAGCAAGCTTCTCGAAGTTGGAATCTTCGTTTTGATGATGCAATCAAAGAGTTTGGTTTCATCAAGAACGAAGATGAACCTTGTGTCTACAAGAAGGTCAGTGGGAGCACTATTGTCTTCCTGGTGTTGTATGTAGATGACATACTACTCATTGGGAATGATATCCCTACCCTTCAGTCTGTAAAGACTTGGTTAGGGAATTGCTTTTCAATGAAGGACTTGGGCGAAGCTACCTATGTACTGGGTATAAGGATCTATAGAGATAGATCAAGGAAATTAATTGGCCTAAGTCAAAGTGCATACATAGATAAAGTGCTAAAGAGGTTTAGCATGCAGGATTCCAAGAAAGGATTCTTGCCTGTGACACATGGCATTACTCTCTCAAAAGAACAGTGTCCTACAACACAAGAAGAGAGAGAACGTATGAGTAAAGTTCCATATGCATCTGCTATTGGATCCATTATGTATGCCATGTTATGCACACGTCCCGATGTCTCGTATGCCTTGAGCATGACGAGTAGATATCAAGTTGATCCTGGTGAACGTCACTGGATCACTGTCAAGAATATTCTTAAGTACTTGAGAAAGACTAAGGATACATTCTTGATATATGGAGGTGAGGAAGAGCTCATTGTAACAGGTTACACTGATGCTAGCTTCCAAACTGATAAAGATGACTATAGATCGCAGTCTGGTTATGTGTTTTGCCTTAATGGTGGTGCTGTGAGCTGGAAGAGTTCAAAGCAGGCGACAGTGGCCGATTCTACAACAGAGGCTGAGTATATAGCTGCCTCTGAAGCTGCTAAGGAGGCTGTTTGGATCAGGAAGTTCATTACTGAGCTTGAAGTTGTTCCTAGCATTATAGATCCGATTGAGCTCTATTGTGACAACAATGGAGCCATCGCACAAGCTAAGGAGCCTAGATCTCACCAACGATCCAAACATATACTACGGCGCTTCCATCTCATTCGAGATATCATCGAGAGAGGAGATGTGAGGATATGCAAAGTACCAACTGACGATAACATCGTCGACCCACTGACGAAGCCTTTGACGCAGCAGAGACATAATCGTCACACTAGGTCACTAGGTATTAGATACATGAGTGAATGGTCTTAGTGCAAGTGGGAGATTGTTGGATTATGCCCTTAGAACCATTCATTAGATGATTGACTTCGGTATTATTTATGTATCATGACATTTTATTTATTATAGTTCATTATTATATTTGTTTTATAACTGCGTAATGTAATCTTATATGATAATGTCCTTAGAATAGTAATAACACACTATTCTTAAAATATCTCTAGTCAAGTATTATTGTGAACAAGGATAACAATGATACGATAAGACTAGTATGTGGTTGACTGATGACCATTGTCATGGATATAGGATATCAAGTCATCACATAGGTACATGTTAGAGAACTATGTACTGGATCAACCCTCCATGAGAACACTACATGGATTGTTATATGAGTGTCATAAGCGATTCTCATAGTGATGATGGTGTATGTGATCCTTTGACTTGAGATCATCAGAGATCCCAACATAGAGAATTGCATACTTTAATGCTGCTAGATGTCATTCGTAACAGGATGGACTATAAAGGTAGTAATTGGGTATGCCTTGATCTATGTAGAGGGATGTTGAGTGATCAAGATAGAATTTATCCCTCTTATATAACAGGAGTGATGTCTTGGGCCCTTTGATAGAGTGAGGCTAAGAAATGCATGGCCGTGCTCGAATAAGTCAATATGAGATATTGATTTTATTTGTTTAATTAGTCTACTCAGGAATCAAGAAACGCTGATTAGATTATACAAGTGTGACACATTCCATGACTTGTGTCTAATCAAGACATCAAAGGATAAAGGGATTAGACTACACGGAAACATCTATCACGAGTAAGGTTATGTCGAGTCATTGACATTCTCGTTACATGGGTAGCAATGATGTGTTGCTAGATACCGCTCATTGCCTGTGACAATTTTGTCATTGCCATTGTTTTGAGAACCTATTGGGTCGCACACTTAGAACGGATCAATGAAGAGCTTAATTAATCCTATTCTGAATTGGATTAAGGATATAACTAATCCTATTCTGAATTGGATTAGGAATATAACTAATCATATTCTAAGTAGGATTAGAGTTCTGTTTGGCAGTAAATTTTAGGGTAAAATTTACTGCCTATAAAAAGGATGTTTTCTGAAACATAGCTGCACGACAATTAAAAAAAATAGAAAAGTATTCTTTTAATCGAAGCTAGCAGTTCGGTTAAAAGAATCAAAAACACTTCTTAAGGCTTCTGATCGTGAGACGTTCAAGAGTCGTGAAATCCGTTCGTGTGGATACCATAGAGGCAGGAACGAAAAGTTGCTGCTTGTGATTCGACCAAAGACAGAAAAATCAGAGAAAACATTAGGTAAAATCTCGAAACCCTAATCAGGCAACCCTCCGAATCGATCCTGGTGGAGGCCGAATGATTTAAATTCCGTTGCGTGCTTGTTTCGGTTTCCTTCAATCGATGTGTTCTTAAATGTGTTTCATAGTGAAATAGTGTGTTTACGAAAACTAATATTAGCCTTGGAAGTTAAATATTCAATATTTTCCAAAAAGTGGAAAATTATCAAAAAACAATATTTAAATATTCATGAAATTGATTTTCACCGAAATGAAAGTATTGAATGTGTGTATATGTGTTTTACGATGGAATAGAATATTTATGGAAATTATTACTACAATGTGAATATTTTGTAAAACTATTTTCATCGTACTGTATATCGTGTGATTTTATACCTTTATAAATTTTGAAGATAATATTTACTTTTACTAAATTCAATAAGGGTGATGTGATTACCTATAAACTGCTTTGAGACTGATAAGCTCATATCATGCTCATGTGTTAATGTGTATTATTTGTGTGAAGCTGTTGATACCGATCCTATCTTCAGTATCCTGGTCAACACCTGATCAGTATATGATTGAGGACATTTTATAGACTATAGCCATATTTCTCATGTGATATCGTTATTGCTTCCTACGAAGATTTATAGCATGATATATCTTGGGGGATGCCTGGTCTCCACCACTATCACTGTGTTATTGAACTGTTTTACCGAACTGTGCTATTAAATAGTTACTGTGATCAAGGTGTTTTAAGTGAAATGAACTAGAAATCATATTGATTTTTGAACGGTGATATCCTAAACTGTTTACCATTCTGAATTGTTTATTGTGTTATTTAATGAAATTTAAAACATATGTGAAAGGTGTTTAAATGTGATTTTTTTTTAACATCTGAAAGTGATTAAATGTGATTTTTGAATTATCTACTAAGTTATTTTACTTTGTGAATTATCAAATATTTAAATTATAAATCTCTGTTGTTGAAGATTGTTAAAAGAGATTTTAAATTCATTTAATTAGTAAATTGCTTATCTTACTGGTTTATGAACCATTTATATAAAAATGTCTATAGCTATGGCAGGAAACTGTTTACTATGACTGAACTTCCACTACTACCAAAGTGATCATTGTTATTAAACTGTTTACAGTCTTATTACTAAACAATCTACAGTTGTGTGATCATTGTTTTACAGTGAAAAAGAAATTATATTAAAGTGCTTTTTACTTATCGATTTATAATTCATCTTTTATTGGAATATAAATAAATATGATTTCATATTAAAACTTCAACGTTATTATTTTCCATATTTACTGCCTAATTTTGTGATGGCTACTAAAGTACTCATTTTGTACTGAGTTATTTATTGTATCATTTTTAACGTATAGCTTACGGTATTGTTTCTGATATGAAACAATTTACTATACTCAACCGATTACTAAACTATTTTCTGGATTTTATCGAGATGGGTGAAATGTGCTTAGAGAAATTTGATAAAATATTAATGAAGTGTTTTATTTAAAGGATTTTTATAAATCATTTATTCTATTAACTATTTATTTATTAAACTATTATTAAAAGTTATTCATCTAAAAAATTCATGACTACTCCTTATAGTCGCTTCTAGGTTTCAAGACAAGACAGGTATTTCAAAATACTTTCCATACTCCATTCGGATCCCTAGCTGACTATAGTATCCTTTCTTTATTGTGCTTATGTACTATTAGGAGAAATAAATGTTTTGTGCACGTAGAATTTCATAATATCAGTTCTGCATATGATTTTCTTACTGAGCACGTGTAGCTCACTCCTTATTTTTCCACTCTCCAGATTTAACTATAAGAATTATTTGAGATACTTCCGGATGAGTTTAGTTGCATTTATTCATGCCGAGGCAGTGATAAATACATCCTAGAGGTACATTCACTTTCTTTTATATATTCAGATATACTTGTACAATATTACTTTATTGTAAATGTTATTCAGGGGATGTAAACATTAAAGAATTATAGTTTTCTAAACATTACTATTTTGTAAATCGATTAAATGGTACTTTTATAAACGATTTACTGTTCAAATAAATGTATAAATAAAGGCATCGCAGACAGCCCAACCATTAGTGTGCGTGAAAATGTGGTGGAAACTGTATGTATAGACTATTACATTTAGGCATCGTGTTGAGGCTCGAAAAAATGAGGTACTTAAGACATCCTTTAGACTAACCAATTTATTATAGTGGTTAGGTTTGTTTGTCAGTGTCAATATCTTTCTATTCGATAGCTTAACTCATTTTCGATCATTTATGTTTCATATTAATACAAATATTACTCACATAAATAGAAACTATTAACCATATAAAATATATTTATTTAATTGATAAAATTCCATACATAAAAGTTCAGGTTTCCAACTACATGTGCAGAACCATTTTCTATTTAATTTACATCCCCTTAGCTTCTACAATATAGTAAGTACTATACCACACAAATCTGAAATATATATATATATATATATATATAGCAAATACAATATACCTTCATTGGATTAGCAACCAGCCTTGAAGGAATACTGTAGAATCCCAAAAATTGTGCTCTCAAAAGAGCGGGAAGTCACTGCAAATAGTTTGGGAAAGAGAAAGAGGGGGTATGTTTATGCTCAGTAAGAAATAATTATGAAAGAGTGGTATTATGCCATTATATGCAATAAAACATTTATTTAAAATATTTGCAATAAAATAATTTCATTTATAACATATAAAACTTACAAAAAACACTGTTGTTTCAAATCATAACATTTTCATATTTAGTTAAACACTTGTTGAAACTGACTTTTCAATATGAAATCACACCATTCAATAATCAATTCAGTTTAAACACTTAGTAGAGAAAGTTAGCATCCAAGAGTCACATGCCGATAATCAATATAGGAATTGGCGTACCCGAGTACGGGCTAGTTATCCATCCCTAAGCCATTCCTATTTAACAATATAATAAATAATGGCCATTATGTAATAAACCACAGTTCTCACTAGTCAGGTGCCTTACTATGGGTGCTATAGATTTAACTAGGATCTCGTAGCCAATACAATACAATACGATAAGTGCATGATTCTCAGGAAGTAACAGTCTCAAAACAATTTTCATTTATAATTAGTAAATCATTTCAATAAGTAATTATCTTCAATCAATCCATAATTGTACAAATCAATAAAAAACTATAATTGAATGTAAATAAATCAATTTAAACATTTTCAATAAAAATCCATCACATTTTCAAATATTCTTTATGCAAGTAAAATATTTAGTTTAGTAAAATTAGCAATTAAAATAGTCAAGAAAAATAATTAAAATCGTGGGTGAATAAATCATAATTTAAATTCATTTAAATATATAAATATACTAATATTGTTTTGGAATCTCAAATTTAGGAAAAATTTGGACTATTGGTTAAATTGAGTTTTTGGGAAATTTCGGCAATATTTCGATACTGTCTCTAGCGTAACCCTACATAAAATCGCATATTTAATATTTTCAAACCAGCCGATATCCCACATGCAAACATAATACTTTCCTAACTACTTCCATAATTGCTCCTTACCTTAATCGTAGTGTGGGATAGCAATTCCAACTTACACCACTAAGCCACTTATGTCCCGAAATTAATGGCTGCAAGATAACATTAAAACAATCAAAATTCATTACTCTATTTTCTAAAATTCTCTTTTATTTTCCTAAACTTCCATTTAATCATTTTCATTTAAGAACCAAAATAAAATTCCCATAAATCCTCTTTTTGGCCGAATGTGGCCATTGTCACCTTATTCATTTTATTTCTTATTTAGCTTCATGAATAATCTTTATATCTCACCATCATCCAATATACCTCCACTATTAAATCAAACTCACTCTCCCCCCATAAAGTCTTACCATGGCTGAAAGCTTTATGAAGTTTTATACAATATCATTTTTTTTTCAAGTTTAATTCCATAAATATCCCCTTATGTATCCTTATATTAATTTCACCATTATCCAACACCAAAATCATGCCACCATCATCACCCTTCCACTATGGCCGAATGGCCTTTACATGTTTGGGCAAATTCTTTTTTTAATTTATGAATCTAACCATACTTAATGCATTACACACTGGCATTTTGCACTATCCACACATCAAAGTCAGCCTTGTTTCCCTATCTTCCATTCATGGCCGAACCCATACCATTACACCATGTTTATGTTTTGGTTAATTTAAATTCACGGCTGTATTTATTTCATTACCAACATTCATTTTCCAACTTTCATACCATCAAACACCATGATCACTCCTTCAAAACCACCATGACCGAAACCCTCACATGTTCTTACACATATTTTTACTTCAAACTATAATTATAAACATGATCTAGTCCAATACAACCATAAACCATAGATAACGCTACTTGAAATTGGATTTTTCTACATACCTGTCTAATGCAAAATCTATCCAGGAGTATTACAGCCCACTTTAGGTGGTTTTTGGCAGAGCTATGGGGATGGTTAGGGAGCTCTTTAGGTGAGGAACAATGCTTATGAAGGAACCTAAGTGAGATGGTGAAAGGAAGAGAGGGTTTCATTAGGCCAACATGAAGTGTACTTGGAGAAAATGAGGGAGATGTTTGCTGCAACAGAAACAGGGTAAAGAAGATGATAGAAAATGGTAGAATGGGTTGTGTTGTCTTCATTTTATTGGTGTTTAATTATATTTTTAATTTATAAAATTTGATGTAGCCCCAAAAGGTCCAAATTACCCACCTAAAAATCCTTTAATTACACACTTTGCCACTGCACAGTGTACTACTGTTCCAGGTCAGAATTTTTCTTTTTTATTTTTTTATTTTTTTGAGTCAAATTAGTCAAAGTTGACCAATTTTGACTAACCTTTGAGAATTGACCAATTTACCCTTAAATTATCCTATCATTTCCATTTCTATCTTATTAATATTTTATTATTTTTATTTTCTAACTTTGTATTTTATTTTTATTATTTTTCATATATTTAGGTCAAACATAGCCAAATGTTGACCCTCAAGGTGGTTTGACCTAATATGGGTAGTGAAATTACTAAACTACCCGTAAACGAATGATTTTCGTTTTGTTCTCGTTGTTTTTAACATTTTTGCGTAATTCAATTCACGGGCTAGGTCCACATGAAACTTCTTTACGCGAGGATTCTTGTATAACAGTCTGCATGTCCAAAGTCAATTTGGTTTGATCGTTGTTCAGAAAATTTCTTCTAGCCTATGGACACAATCGTCACTTTTAAATTTGTTGCACGTAAACTGAGGTATGCTAAAGAAAAAGAATTAGGAAAAATGGTCTTCTTACCAGTTATGTATCTCGATCCCATGATTCACAATTTGCCACTTCAGAACCTATCAATGTTACGGTTTGCATTGTGGGACCCACTTGGCAAATTATCGACTCTTGTAAAATCCATAAGAATTAATCTTTATAATTTGACTTGATATATTAACTTAACATATTAAATAATTATAGGGAAAAATTAGAGAAATTAGGGATCTCACAAGTGTCCTCCGAGCCCTACCTTTGTGTTTTACATGTATATTCTTTTATATTACATAGTACGGTTTATGAACATGTTATAGGGCGTAACTTAAGATCGTTCTAGATTATTGTATGTGCCAATATGATTATCAAGTGTGATCTTGGATTTGATATGTATGTGAAGATTAGTTGTGGATAGTAGGATTGTTGATATGATAACTAATTGATGATTAGCGTTGTGATGTGAATCCGTGGAATTTATTGTATTGTGGGTTATATATGTAGATTCCTTACAAGTGATTAATTTGGGAAAGTGACAAAATACAAATAAAAAGTTTTCGATCCATTTCTCTTTCTAGGATAGATAATTAAGTAAAATGACCCTAGAGAGTTTTGCAAATGTACTTATGAATTAAAGTTGGAGTTATTAAGGTTAGATATATTTAAAAAGTAAAAATGAAAATCTTTTAATGACTATATTGACACTGAATACAAACCTTAAAGTGAAAAAAAAATTCAGTTTGTAAATTTTTAAGTGTAATAAGTGTAATTTCTAAGTGTATATCATGGCCTTCAGGTCGTGATACCTCAATATGGACATTTCCATGTCGTTTAAGTGCCCACATTAACCATGGACACCTCATTGATATGATGTTAAATTGATAATTATAACTATCTTATTATTATTATTATTGATTTAATTATGTTTTATGTCTAAAAGAGCTTACTTATGCTTATTTTTTGTTTTAGATAATAAATATCAAATTTGGAATAAAAAGGAGCTAAAAATAAAAAGTTGTAGAATTTTCTATCTAGCAGGGATAAATCAGTAATTTGACCACGTTAACTACCAGAATCGAGATGAGGGTTTCATGAAAGTTGTAAAGGACTTCTCAAGCTTTTCAGAATATCTATGAATGCTCAAATTAGAGTTTGTTAAATTAGTCAAACATTTGAAGAAAGTCAGCACATAAATTCTACCAACAAATCCTACTTGGAGTAGGAATTCCAACAAAGCAAGGATTAGTACAAGATACTGTTAAGACAAGGCCAAGTGGATAATGTCTAAAAATAAAAATGTCTTAAGATATTTTAAAAAATTTATTTGTTATAGACTCTAAACATTGTAAGAAGTGTAATAAGATGAGGATTTGGATAATAGTTGAGTAGTCAAACTAAATCCCTTAAAACAAGGAGATAACTAACTCCTCATCCAATTAGGAATACTAGGCCTATATAAAAGGTCCTGGGCTACTCATAAATCCCATCCCTTTTCTTCCTTTCTCTCTTAGTGTAATGTTTTCTTCCAATTTAATAAAATTATTTTATTTTCTTTCATAATACCTTTTGTCAATTTCTCTTTTCTTTTCCTAAAAATTGTTTTTCTTTTTTCCCTTTAATATTTGTTCTTGTCGATTTCTTATTATTGCTTTATAAATATTATTTGATTTTTCTTTTATTACTTTTAACAATTTCTTCCTCTTTAAAAGTGCTAAAACTAATTCCTCTTTAAGTTTTCTTTTGTTTTTGTGTTTTCTTTTAAAAATCTACTAGGTTTGTTTTCTTTGAGCTTTTAATTCTCGAAACCGATTGTTCCTTGTTCTTTTCAATATTTTTCATATAATATTAGGAGTAATTGTTTTCTTGGTACTATTTTAATATAATTGTCGATTTCTTCAATAGTTCTTATAGTGATTGTGTTTTCTTGGTGTCTTTTTAATATTGAGTGTGTGATCTTGCTAGATTATAATCTTAAATTGTTAGTTCATGTTTTATATTATTAAAGATTAATTGTTTGAGTGTTCTTTTACATGATAGTTGCTTTCTTTATAATATTAAACATGAATTGCTTGTTCTTAGGCATTTCTAGTGAGTAGGTTTTTAATTAAGTTATGAGGTAGACTAATTATTCTTGGAACCATGCTGGGAGATTATGAACTTATGATATAATTGTTGTTAAATATTTGAAATTCCCTGAGTATGATCCTATGATTATTTGTTTGATAAGATAAGGTGTACACTATTTTGCTAGATTAAATAATCTACTCCTAGATCAAAAAAAATTAAGTCCCTAATTGCTTAAAGGGTTTAATCACAAGAGGGTTAAGGGAATTAAGGCTTTAGTTCAATAAATTTACATTGTATGAGTTTATTGCTTAAGTCAATGCATATTCTAGTTTTTAATGCTGCTATGAATTTTATCTAGAGATCATATCCAAGGTAATTTAAATAGTTAAAGATTAATTGAGAATCGTATTTTCAGTTAACAACACAGTAAAGATTGATGGTATAACGAATCGTATTTCTTATGCTACAGTTAACTATTTAATTAACAACAATAAATTGAAATCAATGATCAATATGGAATTCCAAGAATGTTAGATACCTGTTAACTGAAGCTTTGATAAATTCTTTTATTCATAATCATGTCTATGTTGTGTTTATTTAGTTTACTTAGTTAAAACCACATTTCCCTAAAAGTTTGATTTTAATTTAATAGGTAATTTATTTAGAATTAGTCTCTATGGAAATGACTCTTACTTCTACTATCTACATAGAAATGGATTAAAGACTTTTATTTTTTTTGGTAACCACAATACTAGCACTCACCCCTTCTACCACCTTCTTTTCTGTCTTTTAGTCCACATAAGCAAGCAAGGCAGCAATGACATGTGTTTTCCATGTACTGGCCATGTTTCTTTTGTTCTTATCCACTAAGAGTAAGTACGACGATGACATGTGGCATGCTTGGTGTCAAGGAGAAAGAAAAATGAGGAGTCATGCTCCCTTTGTCTTTTAGTGGTCAGTCTTCTTTCTTGTCTCTTTTTAGTCTAATTTCCACAGAAATGACTAAAATTCTTTTGTAATTTATTTATCTGCAAATCATGAGTAAATTAACAAAATTAGAGGAATAACTAACAAATTAAATGAGGAAATTAAATAATAATTAAACAATTAAGCACAAAATAACTCTATTTTCATAGAGTTATCACACCCTCAAACTTGAGCTTTTGCTTGTCTTCAAGCAAAACAAAACAAAACATATGTAGGAGATGTTAAGTACAAAACAAATTTATTTTCCCAACTATCCTCAAAGATTATGTAGAAATCCCAATCTCAAAGACACAATCATAAATCAAACACTAAGCATCATTCAATCATAAGTCTTAACCCAAATTGGACTCCTTGTGTGTGTGTAATGTCAATTCACTTCAAAGTACATAATTTAGACAAGATTATGCAAACAAAGAGATGCAAAGTCAATGACATGTGATCACTTCCATATGTTTGTTTTTCACTTCGCTCTCCACTAGTGTAGTCACACTTAACCAAAAATCAGTAGGTCTTAATTAAGCTTGTAATGTAAGCCTAAGGTTAAGGTATGATAAAGGAAGTTTAGGCTTAAATCCCTAATAATGCATTACTTACTAGGATTTATTATGTTTAGAGCTCTAACTATCCCTCTAAACTTATTTTCTTTGTTATTCACTTGATTTTTTTTCTTTTTTCTCTTTTTATTTTTTTTAATTTTCTTTCTTTTATTTTTTCTTGCTTTTCTTTTTCTTTTTCTATTTATGTTTATTTATTTTTCCATTTTTCATTCTTTTCCTTTTCCTTATTCCCATATATACATAGCTCTAATAAAAACCTAGTTAATCACATGCTTTCAGGGTAAAGGATAGGAGAATTTATTTATTTGGCTGAGGGAAAATAATGATGTGGGTGTATATATAGAGAAATGCTAATTTGGCTCAGAGAGGTGACTAAGGATAGAATATGTACAAGGTTAACTAAAAAGGCTCAAACGATCCAAGGATAGCTTAAATCATTTTCCTAATCAAGTGTGATCTAATAATTTTGCCTCAAGAGAGGATCAAGTAAATTCTAGAATATAATGTTCAAAATCAAATGAACAAATGCAATTATATGTCACATAAGCTTTCTCTAAATGTGCATATAAATCAATAATCAAGACATGTGCATAAAGATGAGGATATCACAATCAAATCAAGACAAATTCAAGAATTCAACGTCATGCTTTCACCATAATTATGATTCTCATTCAATCAAAATCAAAACAAATCAAGGGGTAATATCATAGGATTATGGGCAAACAACATGCTACATACCAAATCATCTCAAAACAAATCATTTTAAGCCTAAATTTTTAAAATTCTTTGAAAATGCTCAAGTTAGTCCCTCCCTCACACTTAAAGTGTGTAGTTTCCTCAATGTGCAGATAAATGAAGAAATGAAGCTCAAAATAGGAAACTTCCTTAATATCCTAAGGAAGAACACCGTAAAGCTAAAAGAATGGTGCTACTACAAAAGTTACCTACAAGAACAAAACAAAGAGAAACAAGCATCAAGTAAAAAAAAGAACTATACCAAAATGAAAAGAAAAAGAAATTAAAGAAAATGATAATAAAAGAATGAAGCTGGGTTGAGTTTATAGTCTTTTGCAGGAGTGTCATAAAGTTGTATAGCAGAAACATCAATAAGGCTTAGGCTTGATGGGATTAGCACAATCTTTCTTCGTAAGATACTTTTCTTAGCAAATGGTGCTCTCACGATCAATGCCTTATAGGGTGAAATGGATATCAAAGGATAGCCTCTATAAAATCTCCTATTAACGTCCTTCACATCTTCTACATCCTTGATAAATCCACCTATATCACCATAACATCTATAAGCCCCCTAATCCCATCATCTGATATAACAAAATCAATAAAGGTCGCCTTATAGGACTTCGCATGATCATCTTTTTAAGACAGCTCATTCACATCCTTTTATGCCACTAATTCCTTTTCAAAACCAATAGGGTGATGCTCCACATCAACTTTCCTAGCCATCCTAAACTTAATCTCCTTACCTTGATGTAAGGCCCCAATCGACATAGTAGGGTCACCTTACAATCGTGAGGTTGGCGGTCACCCAACACTCACTCAACGTATTGTCTGCTTTGGGCGATCGCCACCCTCACGGTTTTATTCCCTATCGGGACGCGTCATTCCACGTTCGAACCCAAGGCCTCCTCAAGTATCTGGGTTCTACAACACTCTTACCATTTGGACAAGTGTCTAAATTCACCAACATATCATTGATATAGACTTCAACATTTTTCCCTATCTCAAAGATTTTGTTCACCAACCTTTGATAAGTTGCCCACACGTTTTTCAGCTAAAATGGCATCATTTTATAACAGTAAGTCCCCCTTTTAGTAAGGAACGAAGTTTCTCCTCATCTTTAGTTGCCATCTTGATTTGGTTATATCCTGAATAGGCATCAATGAAACTTAGTAGTCTATGGCTTGAACTTCTATCCACAAGATATTTGGCAAAAGGTAGCTATTTTTTGGGCAAGCTTTGTTGAGGTTGGTGAAATCCACACACATTTTCCACTTTTCATTGTCCTTTTTGACAATGATAACGTTACCCAACCAATCCAGGTAATGTACTTCTTTGATGAAATTAGCCTTCAAAAGCTTTCCTATTTGCTCATCTATCACCTCGAGCTTATCTATGTTGAAGAGTCTTTTCTTTTGCTAAACAAGTTTGAAAGTGGGATCAACATTTAAGCGATGCAAAATGACTTTGGGATCAATTCCCAGCATGTCTTCTGCTATCTATATGAAGATATCCTCATTTCTTTGTAGGAATTCTATGAGTTTTTCTCTCGTAACGGGAGGGATTGATGATCTAATTTGAACAACTTTGTCGTTTTCTTCGTTCCTTAGCATTATAACTATTAAATCTTCTCCAAGTTCAGCTATATCCTCTTTGAGAAGTTTCTTAGTGTTAAGCTCATTCGCAGGACAAGCTTCTTCTCTTTCTTTTTGTTGTTCATCAGGGGCATAGCAATCATTTATTAGCACATCATTTCTTCGAACTATTCCAACATTGTTTAGAGTTGGGAACTTAACCATTCCATGGAATATCGATCTAATAGCCTTTAACTTATACCAACCAAGACGCTTAAAGATTGCATTGTAAGGGAGAGGATGCTTAGCTATTACATATTCTAACATAGTGGTTGTCTCACGCGATCTATCCTTCAAAGTAAGTCAAAGATTTACTACTCCCAATACTTGACAAAAGTGGTTAACGAGTTGGGATGTTTCTAAAACAATTTGAGAGACTTCTTTGTCAGGCCCATCTTGTTTATGGCCTTGCAACAAAGTATATTCAAAGCACTGTTGCTGTGAAAAAGGACCTTTTTTATAACAAATTTGTTGATCATGCCTATGATTATCTAAGGATCATTGCTATGCATCACATGATTTCCCTGTTGTTTAGAGTTGAAGATCACCATTTCTTCGTTCCAGCCTCATGGCTTCTTAGCAGACATAAAGCTATATTCTTTTCTTTTGACTCTTCTTTAGACGGTATCATGGATCCAATCAGGGTGTGTCAAGCTAACTTGCCTTATCTTTTCCTTGAGACAAAATTGATCAAGAACACTGCAAAGAGGAACTGTCTTGAGTTCCACTTTTAATAAAAGTACCAATTGTTTTGGAGTGGTAAACAGATTAAGTGATGGACACCAAGATTTACGTGGTTAAGCAATGTGCCTACATCCATGGTGGTAGCTGTGAGTTCACCACTAAGTATATGGTGGAAACTGGATTGTTCACCATGTACAACACTCTTCACAAAATTGGTCGAGTGTTTGGGCACAACTAGGGTAGAAATAAGTACGAAAGAAAGGCGTAAAGTAAATACAACGGAGCCTGAGTGTAAAAACTACAAACTTTGTATCATATTAAAAAAATAAATAAATAAAAATAACAGACATAGAATAAGCTTCGTACTATGATTGCACTTTGTAATTAGCATTTATTCAAGTAATGAGAATGAAGTTGCAAGTCTAGCAAATTTAGCAATAGATAATCTTTGAAATAAATTTAGAAATCTTATAATGAGTTCAAGAATTTTATAAGAACAAATAGATGCATGTATTCCACAAAATACATATGTATAATTGTTTTGATAAAAACGAAGACACAAGTATACTAAAAGAAATGTAGTATACTTGGATATTAAAGTAGTTAAAATAAAATAAAAAAAGGAATACATATATATATATATATGTATACGCATACTGAGTATTAAATATGTATATATATAGATATAGATATATATAAATTTTAAAAATGAAGGAGGAATATACATACACACACACACACACGCACGCACGCACGCACGCACGCACGCACGCACGCACACACACTTACTATATTAAAAATGCATTAGACATGAACATGTGAAAATATGTATATGTATATATATGTGTGTGTGTGTGTGTGTGTGTGTGTGTGTGTGTAGATATATATATATATATATATTAATGGTTAAAATATAAGTACAAATATATATTACATGTAAGTAATAAATAAATAAATATATATGAATACATATATTAGATATATATATATGTATAAATATATATTATTATTATATAAAGATAATTATAATTATTATGAATATAGATAAATGAAATAATAATTAAAAATATAAAAATAAAACAAAGTTGAAAATTATAAAAACAAAAAGAAAGATTAAAATATGTGTTAGTGGAGTTTGATGAGACTTTCTCCCATCAAATTCCACTAACACCATCTGCTATCTCACTCCAAGCTTCTCAAAGAAGCTTTGTAATTAAACAAAAGAAAAGAGAAGGTAAACAGAGGAGAGAGGCTCAGGTAGAACCAAAAAAAAAAAAGAAGAAAGAAAAACTGAAACCGAGAAGGGAAGGAAGAAAAGAGAGGTGAAGCCGAGAAGAAAAGAAAGAAGAACAAAAACCACTCAGCCTCTTTTGTTTTCTTTTTCCTCCACCTGTATCCTCTATTCACTCTTTAAGATTTTCTTGCTTTCCATCGTATTCCTTTCTCTTCTCCCTCGTGTCGCACACTTTTGGACAGTAATGAGGGCTATGCTGAGTGGTGTTGTGAACTGAAAATAGAAGGGGTAGGCTGCGGTTTTTGAAAGATAGGTTAGGGTTTAAGGAGGCTGAACGGAGAAGGGCTTGTGGTGGCTGAGCTGGGCGTTTCCAGCCCCAAACGAAGGGCTTTCAAAGGCTAGCATTGGTGGTGGTTGCAGCAGGTATACAAGGGCTGCCGTAGTCTCCATGCAAGGCTGCCGAAAAAGAAAAACCACAAGCCAGGTGAGAAAAGAAATAAAATAAAAGGAAGAGCTGCTGGAAAATTTGGGTAAATGAGATATTCTTCTAACCTTACAATGTTTATTTATTAAGTATGAAAATGAAATTATGATAAATTGAACCAAATGGGCACTCTATGGATGAAGGATTGATTTAATTCCAACTTGATGTTCAAATCTGGAATCTATGTTTTGTTTTGGGTTGGAATTAAAACATTCAGTTTAATTGTTATACAGGATAAAATTCTGGAAATATTATGGTGGATAGCCTTTTAAGTTAGGAGAAAGTCAGTTTTGGAATTTCTTGATTTGGATTTCTATAACTTGAGATATGTACAAATGAGTACATGGTACTCTGTCAGAAAAACGTGAATTCCAGTCTTCACTTTGAAAAATTGTAGAAAATAGCCTAAATTGATTTAGGTTTCAAGTATTACATTTCCAGAAAGGTAATAGAGTTAGGATTATTATGGTTTTAAGTTTGCACCAATTGGATATGCTGATAATTAAATACGGAGTATTTTGTGCAAGTAGGTCAGTGAAACACTGTGCCTGAATACTGCTGGAAGATAATGCAACTTTGGAAAATTGCTAGTATTGATCTAGGAAGAATTAAATCATGAACCTTACATTTCTAGATAGGGAAATGAATTAGCTTTCATCTAGTTTTGGAATTTGTGGATTTGGAATTATGTAGGTTAAGCTATGTACATATGAATGCAGGATACTCACTGCAAGGTACAAATAGCCTAGTGTCAACTTCAAAAAATTCCTAGAAAATAATTCAGATGGAGTTTGATTTCAAACTCTACATTTTCAGAAAGGTAAATGAGTCAGGATTGATATAGTTTTGGGTTTGTACAAATTACATATCCCTATAATTAGTAACATAAATTTTAATGAACAGAGGCCAGGAAACTATCCTACCTAATGTGTCAGATTTG
Source organism: Heritiera littoralis (assembly GCA_031772115.1). NCBI lineage: Eukaryota > Viridiplantae > Streptophyta > Magnoliopsida > Malvales > Malvaceae > Heritiera > Heritiera littoralis. The sequence goes on along the minus strand of JAPDPK010000038.1, from coordinate 278,924 downwards.
GACCAAAGTTTGAAAAATTATTGGAAATGGCATAAGATGAATTAAGAAGTAAGCCTTATACTTCCGAATAGGGAACTGAGTTAGAAGTAATGTAAAAATTTATGGCTTGACGGTTAGATTCTAAAATTTTTATAAAAAGCTAACAAGGATGCTTTAAAGGGTTTTCAAGGTAAAGTAAGGCTTTGTAATATTTTGTTTAAAGTCATAGTACATATATATGTGCATATATATATAATGTATATTTTCACGAAAAAAGAAAAAATGGGATGAGCATAGATAAACAAATATATATCTATAATATATATATATATTGGAATATACAAATAGATATAAACACAAAGATGCTTAAAACATATATATATATATGTATATAAGGACTTGTACCATGGATACGTCGTAATTGACGATAAAGAGGTAGCTTTAGATTAATAGTTACTCGAAATTAATAGCGTTTAAGGTCCTTATTTTAAGTACGTGATTAAGCACGATGATGTAAACTTATCGAAATGTTAATGGATTATGTGTAGCGAAGCGGAACGGTGTAGAGGTTTGAGTACAGACTCGGAAGCGCGAGGAGGATAATTACTAAGCCTCGAGGTAAGTGGGTTAAGTAAGCCTTACTAGTGTCATCTCGTAAGAGATGAAAGAAATCTTATTAAATATTTGTTTAAATTCATATCAAGCTTGGTGGGACATTACGGATAAGACTAATAGAGTAAGTATGGTAAGATATAAATTGGACATGATGTGATCGTGAATAATAATTGCTTGCAGAGAAATCTTAGTTGTGACTTGTGTGCTATGTGTTATAGTTTATTTATGTTTATTGACCATGCTAATGTATTATGATACCTTGAGAATGAATACTTGAAATAATGTGTAGTATATATGCTACTTACAATGTTGAATTCATGGACCTCAATTAGTACCTAGTCGTGTTTGTCGAAAACTAGGAAAGAGGCCAACCCGAGTAAAGACTCGACCTTTTGTACCGTATGAGCCACCTCTAGAGAACTCAAAGGAACTACATGAAGGAAACCGAAACAACACGCAGCGGAATTTAAATCATTCGGCCTCCACCAAGATCGATTCGGAGAGTTGCCTGATTAGGGTTTCGAGATTTTACCTGACGTTTTCTCTGAATTTTCTGTCGTTGGTCGAGTCACAAGCAGCAACTTTTCGTTCCTGCCTCTACGGTATCCACACGAACGGATCTCACGACTCTTGAACGTCTCACGATCAGATGCCTTAAGGAGCGTTTTTATTCTTTTAACCGAACTGCTAGCTTCGATTAAAAAGAATGTTTTGTTTTCTGTTTTTAAAAAAAGTGCAGCTATGTTTTAGAAAAACATCCCTTTTATAGGCAGTAAATTTTACCCTAAAATTTACTGCCAAACAGAACTCTGATAAGAGGCTAGAATAGGATTAGTTATATCCCTAATCCAATTCAGAATAGGATTAGTTATATCCTTAATCCAATTCAGAATAGGATTAATTAAGCTCCTCATTGATCCGTTCTAAGTGTGCGACCCAATAGGTTCTCAAAACAATGGCAATGACAAAATTGTCACAGGCAATGAGCGGTATCTAGCAACACATCATTGCTACCCATGTAACGAGAATGTCAATGACTCGACATAACCTTACTCGTGATAGATGTTACCGTGTAGTTTAATCCCTTTATCCTATGATGTCTTGATTAGACACAAGTCATGGAATGTGTCACACTTGTATAGTCTAATCAGCGTTTCTTGATTCCTGAGTAGACTAATTAAACAAATAAAATCAATATCTCATATTGACTTATTCGAGCACGGCCATGCATTTCTTAGTCTCACTCTATCAAAGGGCCCAAGACATCACTCTTGTTATATAAGAGGGATAAATCCTATCTTGATCACTCAACATCCCTCTACATAGATCAAGGCATACCCAATTACTACCTTTATAGTCCATCCTGTTACGAATGACATCTAGCAGCATTAAAGTATGCAATTCTCTATGTTGGGATCTCTGATGATCTCAAGTCAAAGGATCACATACACCATCATCACTATGAGAATCGCTTATGACATTCATATAACAATCCATGTAGCGTTCTCATGGAGGGTCGATCCAGTACATAGTTCTCTAACATGTACCTATGTGATGACTTGATATCCTATATCCATGACAATGGTCATCAGTCAACCACATACTAGTCTTATCGTATCATTGTTATCCTTGTTCACAATAATACTTGACTAGGGATATTTTAAGAATAGTGTGTTATTACTATTCTAAGGACATTATTATATAAGATTATATTACGCAGTTATAAGACAAATATAATAATGAACTATGATAAATAAAATGTCATGATACATAAAAAAATGCCAAAGTCAATCATCTAATGAATGGTTCTAAGGGCATAATCCAACACTACATGCTACGCAGATTCTATGGAACTGTGGGAGCCACCTCTAAAGTCCTTTGAGAGCCAAGTGCTACACGAGTTCCGATGAACCATTAGAAAGAATGTGTTATAGAGGCCAATCCGAGTAAAACTCATTCCTTTGTACCGTGTGAGCCACCTCTAGAGAACTCAAAGGAACTACGTGCTACGCAGCTTTCTTCGTGAACTGTAAGAGCCACCTTCAGAGTCCTTTGAGAGCTAAGTGCTACACGTGTACTGATGAAACATCAGAAAGCATGCGCCATAGAGGCAAATCCGAGTAAAACTCATTCCTTTGTACTGTGTGAGCCACCTCTAGAGAACTCAAAGGAACTACGTGCTACGCAGCTTTCTTCGTGAACTGTAGGAGCCACCTCTAGAGTCATTTGAGAGCTAAATGCTACACGAGTTCCGATGAACCATTAGAAAGAATGTGCTATAGAGGCTAATATGAGTAAAACTAAATCTTTTGTACCGTGTGAGCCACCTCTAGAGAACTCAAGGGAACTACGTGCTACACAGATTCTTCGTGAACTGTGGGAGCCACCTCTAGAGTCCTTTGAGAACTAAGTGCTACACATGTATCGATGAACCATTTGAAAACATAAGCCATAGAGGCAAACCCAAGTAAAACTCAATCTTTTGTACAGTGTGAGCCACCTCTAGAGAACTCAAAGGAACTACGTGCTATGCAGCCTTCTTCATGAACTGTGGGAGATACCTCTAGAGTCCTTTGAGAGCTAAGTGCTACACGTGCACTGATGAATTGTGGGAAATCATATGCCATTGAGACAATGAATAAATGATTGTGATCTCTGAATGTGATGACTATCATTAGATAAAATAGATATTACACATATGACGGAGAATGGGAATAATTGTTGAATTACACTTATATTATGCTATAGAATCATGTGCTATGTGAATTGGTTGTTTCCTTCACACTTAAACATATCGATAAAGAGGGACAAAAGAATGTTAATGTATGAGATAAAGAAATGAAGAAAAGCATGAACAAGCTTATGCAATCTGTTGTATATAAAAGTTAGTAACTAATCTTAATATAATGCATACATGCTTGTAGAATTCATGCATGTATGATCGTGTTTTACGATATGAGCCTAGTATGTACTTATTTAAGCTACTTACTGAGTCGTGGATTTGCTTACCCCTTAAATTTAACATCTACAGATCATACGAGTTGATATTCCGCTCAGGCTTCATATAGGCTCTCTTGGGAATTGTACCTAGTTGTGGTACTCGTCTACGTTCTCCGGGCCTAGCTTTCGTGCTTTTGAGGTATACTAATCATATATCATTTTGATAGTTATATGAACTTTAATTTCACAGTACTAGGAAGGAATATGGGATGTAGCTTTGGATCGCACTAGATTATTATGTGAGTCTAGGTGATTATCGAGTACGATTCGGGTTAAGATGTATATTTTGAATTATGTATAAACTGCAAAAATGTGGATTAATTACTGGTTAAATCCTTGAGATATATGAGCTGCATGATTGTGTGAATTGTGGGAAACAAAAGCTGGCTATATTGTGAAGTATAGAATGTGTTTTAATGTAGGTGATTTTACTGGGGAAATTGATAAAATACAGGGGGGAGGTTTTCGACCCGTTTCTTTTGAAATAGTGAAAATAAGGCTAAAATGATTTAAAATCACTTTGAGAAGTATGATATAGCTAGAGAAATAATATTATTAAGGAAAGATTGGAATTAGTTACTACACTAACACCGAATACAAACCGTAAATAGGAAAGAAATAGAAAAAGAAAAATTTGGTTCGTAATTTTTCAAAAGCAATAAGTATATGTTAAGTGGACGTCATTGGCCTTTGGGTCGTGACACTGAGAGCTAAGAGCCCCTTTACTATGGAAAGGATGCCCTATTTATAGGCTAGTGGGGGGTACAGGATTGTGCCTTATGTCATCATCTGGTGGAATATGGCTATTTTACTGGAATCAGTCTGTCTTTAGGCCATGAGATTTGAGAGACCAAGAGACTAAACATGATTTGCATTGAGCCTATTGGGCCAAGCTAGGCGTATGGTCTTTTGGGGTGAGTCCATCCCTAAAAGAATACTTACTTCATAAGAAAGGGGGTTAGCATGTACCACTCTTTGAGTGCTATCAATGCCCCATGTCTATAGTACAATGACCAAGAACAATTTTTAGGAAGTAAGTTTTGATGCATAAGGATTCTCATACTTATAAACATATTACAAATCCCTTGCAAAGCTTTAGTTGTTACATGGGCTTCATCTTATCTTGAAGACATTATTTGTCAATATAATTGACTAAAATGGTGAAGGGAAACCTTCTATGTCACTTCCTTAAGTGAACATATTTTGTTATAGTACCATATTTCTCGCTAAGTGAGTTGGTTATAGGGCATACACTAAGAAAAAAGGCCTTGTCTGAGGAAAGATGTTACACAAAATAAGTGGTACACCTTGTACAAGCTAACATATATTGTGCTAAAGAAGAAAAGTCAGTTGTGACTAAGCAAGCAAACAACAAAGCTCACTTAGATAAGAAGCATGAAGGACTTAATGTGCAAAACTAAGCGATGCATCAAACCAAGTTGATGGCTTTAAAGGTGGGTAGACAAAAGAATAGCACCCTATGGTTAGCTGAAAGAACATGCAAAAATCAACTAGAGATGGCTCATCCAAGGCAAAGAACTTAAGCTCAGATGATATCTTGCCAATTAAAGAGATTGCAAGGAAAAAAGTTGAGTAATAAGTATGGAACATCCAAACACAAGTGACATTAACTCTTCAAAAAAGGAATAGAGCACTCAAACAAACTAAGCAAAAATAGGCAAAGTGCATGGCTATGCATCAATGAGTTCATTGAGGCAAGATACACAAGGACATATTACGCAAGGCACAATTAAGCAAAAGATGTGCAAGCATGCTTATTCTCACGTATAAAAGGGAAAAATGCAAGTATAAATAGAATACGACAAACTCAATCAAAAGGTGTTTTAAGATGTGCTAAATGCTATCTGAACAACACAAAATAAAAAGCATAAACAAGCAATTAAAAACTCAACTAAGAAAAGCAAAGAAGCGTGCACAAAAACCATTCCGACAAAATGTGCAATGAAATTATCAAACTTAGAAAAAAAAAACTTAAAGATGAGACATGATGCTCATTCAAAAAAAGCACCAAGCATGATTCGAAGTAAGTAAGAAAGCACAAGGTAGTACGTGAGCATCTTGCTAAAGCTAAGTGTTTGTGTAATTCCTCAATTGTGAGATAGACAAAAGGCACTAAGGCTACAAATGCGAAAAATGCCAAGTTAAGGATTGCTCTAATACAGACGTCAAAGCTATCATGAGACAAACAAGTCATCCGTTGTTTTCATTACTCAAAGATTGTGCAAGAAAGAAGTAAATAAAGCCTCAGTTATGAGAACAAGAGGCAACAAACATAATAAGTACAACCTTTGGGCTAAAGTTCACAAATGGACAAAGAAGAGCATTCTCTTGGTCAATAATGGATAACAAAATTTCTAGGTTGTTTAAGATAGAAATGGGCATCCTCCTATGTCAAATCGAGCTTATTAAGCTCAAGGTCATTATTAAGGATGGACTCAGCCTAAGAGATCACACGCCTAGCCTGCCCTAATAAGCCCATTCCAAATTCTACTTAGTCTCTTAGTCTTCCAAGTCTTATGGCTCGTAGATAGATCAGACAGCCAAATTCCAACAAATGAAGACACATGGCACTTTTCAATGCACCATACTTGCCTACAAATAGGCCCTCATTTCTGAGGGAAGGTAAACTTTGGGCTCTCATTCCTGCCTAGGCTCTTGTATATCTACTTTATGCATTATCACCTTACTTACATACTTGTATCCTGGTTGCACCCTAAAACCTGACCAGCCCTGTCAAGAGCGTTGTACTTGATGAATAATCACTTCACACTAGATACTTAGTGGCAAATTCATAGCTATCCCTGTGGACTTAGGCACATTGCCAAACCACATAAATCTTGGTTTCTATCTCTTTGCATATGCAATTCATCACTTTGTAACAATTAGTTCTATTATTGAGAGTTTAACTCAAGGTAGTTCTTCCTTGCAGCACTCTTGACCATCACTAGTTCAAGGAAAGGTTAAGGCATCAAAGTTTCTAGAATTTGTTATCTTATTATGCCTCTCAAAAGGAAAGCTACTGGAGAGATGGTTCTAGATACGTGCTCAAGAGCCATGCTCATAACATAAGAGGAAGAGTAGATGCAACCTAGAACCTCTAGAACTGTGATGCCATAATCAACTAATGAAAAAAGCTAGAGGCTTTATCCGTAGAGAGGCTAAGAAAGGTTGTTAACCTCAGCTCGCTTGCTGCTTATTATGATCAAGTAGCATAAGATGAGATTAGCTAGCTTTGACAAGAGATCCACAACCTAACTCAAATTGTAAGGGATTATATAATTGCTCAACTTATGATAGTGAACCCAAGGAAGCAATGTTGCATTAGAGGGCTATATCATCTTGACCACCTACTTTAAAGTTTGATCTAATTGAGGATGATAACAAGGGAAACCCATCTTGGGGTTAAAAAAATCTTTCTAAGATGTCCAGCTCCCTTAATATATCATTGGTCCTTGCAGACCTCTTAATAAATGATGAGATAAGTTTAAGGAGTGGGAATGACACCGATGGTTTTGGAAAAGGTTTAATGACTGAAGTATTTGAGAGAAAGAATTGAAAAAAGGAAAGACTTAAAAAAATTGAATGACAGATCAGACAGAGATGAGGAGAAAGAATAAGTGAATTTAAGAGAGAAACTTCAAAAGCAAAGAGAAATTTTGAACTCCGACAGGAAATGGGAAGAAATGTAGGTGAAAGTGGCAAACATGGAGCAAAAGGTGGCAAAAAAGGCAACATACTTGGACTTAGAAACTATTTGTTGCACGCCCTTTACCAAGGAGATCGGTATAGCTAGCCTTCAAGAGAATTCAAACTCCACACCATGGATACTTATGATGGGTCGGCTGATCCTATTGACCACTTGGAGATGTTTGAGACAAGCATGTGGATCTAAAGAGTAAGCAAAGTAATCATAAGCAAAGCCCTCCTAGCAACTTTGGAAAAGGCAATGAGATCTTAGTATTCTTTACTGAAGCTAAATTCGATCAACTCTTTCAAGGAACTTGGTGTCAAGTTTGTTAGCCATTACACTAGTAGCATTGTCCACAAGAAAATTTCTATCCAATTGATATCTATAAAACAAAAAGAAGGAGAGTCCCTTAAAGAGTATGTTTCTAGGTTTAACCAAAAGACAGTTAGTGTTAGAGACCTAGATCATATTGTCGCCATCGTTGCTTGTACTAATGGTCTTAATGACAAGTATTTCACTAAGTCCTTAACCAAAAAGTTGCCATAAGTATTGTCGATGTACAACTAAGGACCAAAACGTATGTCATTGTTGAAAAGGTAACATGGATTAATGGATAAGAGAATGAATAGTTGAAGAGGAAGTCAAGAGAGGAAAGAACAAGAGGTTTAAGGCAAGACAGAATCGTACGATAAAAGAGTCCTCTAAGAAAGATACCAATTCTATTCCTTGCTCAAAAATACAAAGCAAGACATTCTTGCAATCATGGAAAAGAAGAATCTTTTAAGGTTGCCTAAAGGGAAAAAAAAACTTAGAAGAGATGACACTAGGTATTGCGCATTCAATAGAGGCTATGGACATGCCATAGATGTGTATGTGGAAATTAAGAATTAGATTGAAGAGTTGATCAAGCTAGGAATGTTTATGTCATAGAGAGGCAAGTCTAAAAGAAAGGAACTTTGACAAAAGGAATGATGGGAGAAGTGGTTGGCAATTTCAAGGGAAGAATCAAATTGAAGATTTGATTAGGCAAGGCATGTTAAAAAGGTATGTCATGGAGAGGCAAGTTCCAAAGAAAGGAACTTTGAGAGAAGGAATGTTGGGAGACATGGTATGCAATTTCAAAGGAGAGACCCACATAATCAATAACAAGAGATCAAGGTGGAAGAAAGAATGAGGAAGAAGCACCAACTAACTATAGGCCAATTGCTAGTGTGATCAATGGGATCATCGATAGATTTTCTTTTGGAGGACCAAGCTCCTTTGTTCGTAAGAGACACACAAAATTAAGTGTGATGATCGCTCATAAGAAAAAGATAAGATATGGAAGGATGAGGATATCTCCTTTGGGTAGATGGACTTTAGCTCTATTTAACACACTCCCGACAACACAATTGTGATCAAAACTACAATCTCTAATCAGGTTGACAAGAAATTCCTTTCCGGTGACAAAAATGCAAACGATGTTCTCTACTACAAGCAATGAAAAAGTTATCTATGATCGGATTTTTGGTAGTCAAAGTTCCCTCTGCATACAATGTCATTAAAGCGTAAACATTTTGAGAATGGTGGATCTTGTCCACATTTGAAGATTGAGTTTCCAATCCAAACGACATTAGAGAAGTCAACGGAGATCAGGCAATGGCAAGGTAGTGTTCCATAAAGTTGGGTTCAATAAGCAAAGTTACTAGGATCAGATGACAAGTGGACTCTTAGTGGAGAAAGAGATATTGTTCAAGTATAGTAGGGATGGATATTGCTTCATGCCTTGAGGAGTTGGTTTAAGATATATCACTTATGCTATGAAACATCATCATATCACCCAATAGAGTCTATTGGAATTTACATCCATGAAAGTCTACAAAAAGGAGTTAGTGATGTGTTCACCCTTTATCTTTTCGATCATTTTTATTCTTAGAAAAACTTAGTGGTGGGTAGTTGCCTAAGAGAAGAAAACTTCAGTTTGTTAACCTTTATTTTGAACCTTATGTATTGTTAGCTCTAATTAAGAGGAAGTGAATCAATTTTTGACTAAAATTTACAACTTAAAGGTTTTCTAATTAATTTGCACAACCACACACAATTTATATATCAAATTGAAGAGCTAAATGTAAAGAGTGTAAGGATAAGAGAAAGCAAACACAATAATTATAGAGGTTTGACCAATCTCGTGCCTACATCCTCTCTCCTTAAGTCTCCTGCCAAGGATGCAAATTTCAATATATTGTGAATCCATTACACACCACTTCTTAGGTAGGTGAAACCTCTTACACTTCCACTTGATGTTTAGGAAGAAACTAGTTAATCTGACTTACTAGTTGCTACCCACACTCTCACAAGTTTGCCTCACAAGGGTTCCACTTCTCTTGATTACAAGAATGGAAATTTAGTGTTTAAGCTTGTGTAAACAAATAAACCTCACAGGGTAGGTGTTTACAAATATGAATATTGCTTTCAAGCTTGAAGGTGATCCTCAGATGTTTCTCATGGCTCTAAAGTCTTTTAATATAGGTATTTATATGCCCATGGAGGTTGGTGAAGCATTTAATGCTTTTTCTCGCTTTGAAACCCTTAAAATATAGCCGTTGGGGCATTTTGAGCACAAGGGGATTGATACCTTTATCAAAGGGATCGATCCTTGCCTTTGAAAGTCTACCCAAAATCGTATTATATGAACTAGAGTGATCGATGCCTTGGTAGGGGTAATTGATCCTTTTGTTTTGGAAAGGCTACTGACTTGCTGGGATTGATGCCAAGGAAGGGGGATCAATCCATTGTTCTTTAAAAGCATTTTTTGGGTAGTGAATTTAGAAAAATGAATTTTTTGAATATATTTCAATTTCATTTAATTGTAACTTAACTATAAGTGCGTGAAATTGGGCCCAAAAATGACCAAGTAATTTTCTAAAAATGTATTCAATTATTCTTTGGGAAAATTACTAAGTATTATATTCAAAAACAATTTTACAAAGAGATTAAGACCAATCAAATTTTATCTTTTAAATATAGTCTTATATTAAGTGAAAACGCCAAATATGGTTTGCGAATCATAAAAGTAGTTTTAGCAAATTTACCATCATATTCTTGAAAATGCTTAAGTGTTTGTCATTTCAAAATAGATGTATCAATGTAAAGCTTACAATATTCACTTTTTTTATAGGACAAGACTTAATGTAAATTTGTTATGAAAATTACTCCCCCCTTAATGTGAGCATGATTTTCAAGAAGATTTATAAACCATATTCTCTTCATTTTTGTCATGGCAAAAATATCTATGCAATTTTTGAAAATTAACGTACTCCCCCTTAATAAGTGCATGGTATACAAATGCTTGAGTCTTAAAGTGTAACAGTCCAGTTACACAGTAATACACATATTATTACACAATTTAAACGGTTGGACTGTCTACGATACTTTACTTTTCATTTACACTTAAATAATTTCATATGAAATTTTAATATGAATTACATCCCCTATCTTAATTCCCAAGAAAGTAGTACTGTAGATAAGTCTAAATACGAAAAATAAATGATCGTACCTCATGTAGTAAATCAAGCTGTTGCATCGTTCCCAAATGCACAGCCAAAATCCTTGGATATCAGACTCTCAGTCCTCGAAAATCTGAAATGTTAAAATTAAGGGGTGAGCAAACCACGGCTCAGTAAGAGAGTTATATGCAACACTTGATATTCAGCTACCTATATGCTGAAAATAATTTTTTTTCACTTTCTTTAAATCTTCCTAGAGGGCTTTAGGCTCACATGTAAGAAGGATACTATAGTCGGCTAGGGATCCGGATGGAGTAAGGCAGTTATTTTGAAATACCTGTCTTGTCCCAGAACCTAGAAGCAACTGTAGAGAGTACTATATAAATTGTTCTCAAAACGATTTAATATTCGTTTTCCATAGAGTAAACCATTTATTTCTCTTCACTTCAGTATAGTTTAGAACACGTGACAGTTCAGTAGTAAAACAGTGGTTTACTTCTGTTTCCTTCAGTACAGTTAAAAACATGCGACAGTACAGTGGTTTGTAAATATCCAAATTATTGGATAAAAAATTTTGTAATTATTTCTATCTTAGAAATAATTTTCATGTTATTCTTTTTGAATAACCATTAATTTCTCTTTAGTTCAGAAACCGTATCTTACAGTTCAGTAAAACAGTAATATTCAATACAATACTATTCGATAAAACAGTATCTTGCAGAACAGTAAAACAGTATCTTGATACGGTTCAGTCAATAAATAGTAAACAATAGCTACCAATTCAGTAAATAGTATACGGTAGCTTTCAGTTTAGTAAATAGTAAATGGTAGCTTTCAGTTCAGTAAAATAGTAATTAGTGGCTACCATTTTAGTAAACAGTCAACAGTAGCAGTATAGTTCAGTAAAACAGTGTTTTGGTACGGTTTTGCTCAGTAAACAGTAAACAGTAGACAGTACAGTGATTTAGTAAACCGTAAACAGTACAGTACAGTAAACAGAATTCAGTAAATCCTTTCAGTAAACAGTAATCAGTAAGTGAGACTAGGCATCACCCTACAATTAAATCATGCTATCATCGTCCACTAGGGACACAATATCAGTAACTGAGATCGATGGCCATGATCTATAATATGTCCTCGGTATACACTTGCTAGGTGACAATCCGGGACGCTGATGACTAGCTGTTCAATCAGCCACGTGACAATAACAGTAATAGTACGATGCATGAAACTCGGGGCCTAAGTCTCAAAACAGTATAAAACCGTACCATAGCCTTTATGGATTTTAAATACAATAAATCGAAATATTTCACAATTATCCATAAGGCTCACATGTAACTATACTCACCTTTATGAAATAATTAAAATAAATAACATTTTTCAAAATATTTCATAAAGACATAAATCGTATTTTCCATACGGTGAAAACAGTTAATTAATAAATCACTCTGTAAAATAAAATCTCATGACTGTTTCTTTTTCACCGTAAAACATATACGCACGCTTTTCCGTGCTTTTTATCGAAAACATGGTTTTCAAAGATATCGAAATTCAAATAAATTATTTTTATGATTTATAGAAAATTAAAATGTTTATTTTCCAAATCAACACTCCCGTCGCCATGTTTTCCTCCGTAAACACATATAGAGACCTTCTCGTCTCAAAAAGCCATTTTTCATCTTTAGTTAACCTTTGTGGAATTTCCATAAATAGTTAATTTCATAATTAGAACCATAAAGGTTATTTATGAAATCAGTGGATATTTGAAGAATTATTAATAAAATATCCACTTTGTGTCTTTTTATCTTCCATCTCATTTTACGTGAAATGTACACCTCGAGAGGAATTTTTAGTGATTTCATTTTCCAAATTCTTGAAAACATGAATCTTTTACAATTAATCATCCATATATTCATGTTTTATGAAAACTAATTGATTTCTCGATTTTCGTGGTTGGAAATCGTTTCTCGTGAAATCAAATCATTTATTATGATTATCAGTAATTTTTGGTAATTTTCGGCAGTATAACGGCAGCCGATTGGCTAGCCTCCTACATGAAAAATATAGTTTATAATTCAACCAGTACATTATCACAGATTTCCAACCAATCAGTATCAACAGCATTTATAAAAATTAAATGCATAATTTAAAACATGTGTGCCAAATATCCTTACAAGCTGCACATATCTCCCTTACCTATCTCGGGTCGACGATCGCCTCATTATGTTACACCCGTGTTCACCTCTCCCGATTCTAACATCTCGATCATCGAGGAAATTTTTCTGGAAATAAAATTCTAAAATTTAGAATTTTTCCAAATAATTTATTAAAATTACTCGAAATCAATTTCTGGAATTCTTACCGAATTTTCGTAATTCCCGAGCTTCCGAATTCCAAAGATTTTCGTAATTTTTGAAATTTTTGAATTCTCAAAAATTTCCTTTTCTCTCTCTTTTTCCTCTTTTCTTTTCTTTCTCTCTCTTTTCTTTTTCTTTTTCTTTTTCCTTTTTTTCTTTTCTTTTTTTCTTCCTTCTTTCTTCTCTTTTCTGGTCAGACTGGTTAGCCTCCCTTACTGTCGGTTCTGCTCCGGTGGTTGGTTCTCCGTCGGTTCGATGGCTCCTCAGTTGGCCGACGTCACGGCGAAGCTGGATTTGGCCTCCGTTCATCCCGGATCGGCGGCATAACGACGGATCTACTCGGCTTAGGTTCGGCCTCTTCTCCCTCTTCGCCTTTCCTCCTCCACCATCTTCGCCTCACCGGTGGCCTCCTACCCTTTCCTCTTCCTCTGCCGAAGGTTCGGTTGCAGTGGCAGTGACCGAATCAGCCAGCGCCGCCTTTCTCTCTTTTCTTTTTCCCTTCGATTTTCCCCGATTTCTCCTTCGATTTTTTTCCTTTTCCCTTTTCGGGCCGTCGTCGGTCACTTCTCCTCTTCCCCCTCATCTCACTGGCGACGCCCTTCTCTCCTCTTCCTTCTCCGGTGCAGCCGACAATGGTCGGCTGGCTTCCTCTGTTTTTAGACAGAAATGGGGTCCCGATCCCGTTTCTGTTCTACACTTTTTTTTTTTACAATATACATATAATTATATTTATATAATTATATCTATAATTATTATATTAGATATATATATATATATATATATATATCTACACTTTAACTTTAAAATAATATATATTTCATATATATTTATTTGTATACATAAATACATGTATTTATTTTATGATATAAAATAGTACATACCCATATATAATATATATACTATATTTCATATATATATATATATATATATACATATACATATGTAATTATATAAAACATATATAATATATTTAAAAATATATTTATATAATAAAATTATATAAATATATAATTACTCACATTTGGATTTCTTATAATTTGGATTTCTTAATATCCAAATTATATTTCTCCATTTTCATTTCTTATTTAATTTGGATTTCAATTTATCCAAATTAAATTTCCTCTATTCATTATTTTCCATAATTCCAACCTTATTCTTATTTCCAATTTAAATTTCCTTCACTCGAATTTCCTAATTCGTTCACTTCCTCAATTCACGGAATTTTCCACTAATATTCCGATCTCATAATTATATTTATTTATTTCCACTTATCTATTTTCTTTAATATTAATTTCCACTATTAAACAATAGAAATTTTGCGATTATCACATTCTCCCCACCTTAAGAAATTTGGTCCTTCGTATTTAACTTAAGTCAAAAGATGGTACATTCCGTATACTTACGACTTTTGTCCATTAGATCAACTTTCAGATAATACTGCCACCATGTTTTTTTTTTAAATCAGAATTCTTTTGACCACTACATATCGTCTTTCATCATACATCTATACTTCCATAAGATTTCTTACCAATTGGGAGTTATCAATTTCATTTCTCTTTTCACTCAACAAGTGGTTTATACCGTTCATCGTTCATTTTCTCATTTGGTGCCAAGTCAATATAGTTTAAAAACTATCAGTTACACATGTCAATCGGTTGTATGTAATTGTCCCAACAACTTTCACATCTCGTGCACACGCTCTCTCAATATATCTTCAAGCGTCTCAATATCACCCTAAGATATTTACATCAGTATGGAGTGATGCTATTAGTAATTTGGAATCTTTAGGCCTTTTGCTACATCTCATTAAGCATATGGCAACTCAGAGATTCTCATCACACGTAATGCTCATTGGAACTGTACATATACATTTACACCGTTTCACACTCATACTTCGACTATAGCACTAGAGAATCTGGAAGTTTGATAATGGAAAGTGATTCTATTTAGATCATTAGTCTTTAATCACTTCCATATCATCATATCTCTTTCGGACTCTTTATTGTCCACAATATTCATTTTCACATTGATTCCATCACCACATTATCTATACACTCCCACCATTTTTTTTCATTTCCAAGTGGTTATATGTATAACCATTTTCCATTTATATTACTGGTATTAAAATAATACATGTCACTCATCTTACTCCTTTGAGTATCATTAATTTCACTTGTCAAGTTTGGCTTGATTTTACATCTAGCCCCTGTCATGTGATAACCAACATGAAATCACTTTTAGTCTTAATTTCGGGAACTATTTCATATTTGTGTTCTCTTCTTATCATTTCAATCGGTTTTCTCAAATTGTATGGTACATTACTATTAAAATCTTTTAACATTTTTCATACCATCTTTTCTTTACACTTATCCATTTACTGACTTTGATTTCTTTTAATTATATCTCATTAGTAGAGCAGCTATTCCCATAACTCTTTTATAAACTGGCAGTAGTATCTAGCTAGACTCATTACTTTCGTATCTCAATCATTATCTCTCTCTCATGAACAGATTCACTATCATTCTGTCATTTCGAGATCATATATCTCTCAGAAGGAGACACTGTCTAGCCAAATATCCCATTTGCCAATCTTAACATATAGATTACAGTTTTTGAGACTTTGAAGGGTTATACCATAATGCTGCTCATATTCCATTTGTATCTTTAACTATTGCGATACCTCATAACTATTTCGATACATGTGCAACACTTAGCTCTAAAAGGACTCTAGAGGTGGCTCCCACAGTTCACGAAGAAAGCTGTGTAGCACGTAGTTCCTTTGAGTTCTCTAAAGGTGGCTCACATAGGATAAAGGAGTGAACTTTACTGGGATTGGCCTTTATGGCGTACATTTCCTAATGGTTCATCGATACACGTGTAGCACTTTGCTCTCAAAGGACTCTAGAGGTGGCTCCCACAGTTCACGAAGAAAGGTGCGTAGCACGTAGTTCCTTTGAGTTCTCTGGAGGTGGCTCATACAGTACAAAGGAGTGAGTTTTACTCAGATTGGCCTTTATGGTGTACGTTTCCTAATGGTTCATCGATACATGTGCAGCACTTAGCTCTCAAAGGACTCTAGAGGTGGCTCCCACAGTTCACGAAGAAAGCTACGTAGCACATAGTTCCTTTGAGTTATCTAAAGGTGGCTCACACGGTACAAAGGAATGAGTTTTACTTGGATTTGCCTCTATGGCGCATGCTTTCTGATGGTTCATCGATACACGTGCAGCACTTAGCTCTCAAAGGATTCTAGAGGTGGCTCTCACAGTTTTCGAAGAATCTATGTAGCACGTAGGTCCTTTGAGTTCTCTAAAAGTGGCTCACACGATACAAAAGATTGAGTCTTTACTCGGGTTGGCCTCTATGGCACATACATTCTAATAGTCCATCGGAACTCGTGTAGCACTTAGCTCTCAAAGGACTCTAGAGGTGGCTCCCACAATTTCGAAGAATCTATGTAGCACGTAGTTCCCTTGAGCTCTCTAGAGGTGGCTCACACGGTAATAAGGAATGAGTTTTACTCAGTTGCCATTTCAGTGCATGATTTCTAGAGATAATGTTCTAAAATCATTCAAGTCCTAGAATCGCATGTACACCTCAGTTATCATATAGTTCCATTATCCTAGTTTTCGACAAATACAACTAGGTACTAAACGAGGTCCATGAATTCAACATCGTGAGCTGTATATATTGTACATAATTCACATATATATTCTCAAAATATCGCAATATATTCACATGCTCACTTGGTGCGGCTTAAATAATTCACATGCATTTCTTATAATGCAAACATCGACACTATATACGATTTTATATGCTCATTTAGCATAAACAAGTCATAAACATAATACACAAGTCACAAATAAGGTTTTATTCCAGAAGAATACTACTCGCAAACACATCAAGTCTAGCTTACATCTTACCAGGACTTACCCTCATGGTCTTTTCCGTGATATTTCACCAACTTGATATGAAATTAAATAATTATTGAGTAGAGATTTCTTTCATCTCTTACGAGATAATACTAGTAAGTTTTTTTTTAACTCACTTACCTCGAGGCTTGGTAATTATCCTCCTTGTGCTTCTGAGTCTGTACTCAAACCTCTATACCGTTTCGCTTCACTTGAAAACCCTTTGAAGCATCCTTGTTAGCCTTTTGATCTCACAAGTTGTTGCCGCTCACACTAACAGCACCCTTTCGGTCAGCCTCTCAAATGGCTACCTCTTTTTTTGGTTGTTGCTTCAGCCCCTGACATTCTCAACCTAGTCATGTCACGCATGGTCCCATTTTCCTTGCTTGAACCAGCTCAAACGAAACCTTAAATCAGCCCTTACTTACACTTGCATTTAACAGAAATTGCTACCCAAAACTAGCTTCTGTTTTGGAATCAAAACTGTACCACGTGGTTTTTTGCTGCAGCTTTAATCTCTCTTTGTTCTCCCCTTGTCCGATGCCTAAGAAGCCCAATCTCCAGCTCTTTAGTTCCACCTTCTGGCCAGCATTGACCTTGCCTAGCTTTCCGTCGGTGTTTTCCTCCCTTGCTGCCGTCCCCTACTGCTCACAGTGGTGAGACAGTAGCTGAACCTTCCCTTCTTTCTCTTCTCTTCTTTCCTTTTCCTTTCGGCCTTCACCTTTCTTTTCTTTTCAGCTTCAGCTCTCAACCCTCATTTCCTCTATTTTCCTATTCCTTTGAGCTTCGGTTTTCAGCCTTGAACAGCCTTTGAAGGCTCAGCATTCATCATTCGTCACTGTCCCTGGACGTCACCCTCTTTTAGCTCCAAAAATTTCTCATGTACAACACCATTTTCTGCCTACAACATAACTCAAACAGTTCTCAATCTTTAACCTAGCAACCCCTGTTTTAAACCTTATTTTAGCATCTTTATCAGCCCCCATAAAGCACCTAACCAAAATAAAAATTCAGTTTAAACTCTGTGTTTTAAACCTATTCATAGCCTTAACGGAACCTCAGTGATCAGTACCTTTTCTGCCTTGGTTTGGTGCTGTCTTCAGCAGCCAAAAATCCCACATCAAAGCCTCGTCTTGGACACCTATACTGCCCTCATTTTCAGCCTGTAAACTCTACTGTTTCTTAGCTTATTGCGACTTGATAATTCTATAATTTATAGAATTATCATGAATTTAATGATATAATTTATCTCTAAATCATTAATATTAGATTCAAATCCCTCATTTATCTGTTAAATTTCTCTCAATGATGTAGGAACTCCAACTGATAAAGAAGTCAAAGATGTGAAGGATTTCAGTTCCAAATTTCATTCAAACACAAGACTTTGTTGATAAAGCTTCATGCATGGATATCTCTACTTGCTGCCAAGAAAGATAAATTGTTGCATTTATCTTTTATGAAGATAAATTATCAAGATGGACTTTTTGCTAAGGATAGAGATAAATAAGGGAGCTGATAAAAGATAAATTTTCTTTGAAGATAAAGATCGAGCCCTATCAGCCAAGATTTTGAGCTAATCATCATCCCCACTGCCTCTATAAATAGCCAGCTTCAGCACCATGAAGAGAATTCAATCCTACTAAGGGATATAGAGTAGTTTAGTTTTATTCTCTTTGTTTTAGTCTTCAAGTTTTCATCTAAATTTCTTTTGGTTTTTATTTTGGAATATTTTAGAAGTTTTATTTAAATAAATATTTTTTTATTTTCAATTTCCTGCTATTGATTAAAAAAATTCTTTTTCGATCGTTTGAATAAAATTAGGGTGTGAAATTTTAGTACTTAGTAAGCAATTCACAAATTCAATCCTCGTGGGAACGATACTCTACTCATCACTTTATTACTTGCTACGGTCTGTATACTTGCGGTACACTCATCGAAAATTCGGTAACAAGTTTTTGGCGCCGTTGCCGGGGATTGAAGGATTTGTTTTGCTAATATTAATACCAAGCATACCTAGTTTTAATTCAAATATTTTTTTATTTTTCTCCTTCCCTGATACTAATATCTTCTCTTGTTATTTTTTGCGAGGTACCATGGCTTATCGTGCTGAGCCAAGAACCATGGGAGACTATGCAAATCCTTCGTTTTTCGAAATCCATTCAAGCATTAAGTTACCGAAAATCGAAGTTGATTTTCAGATAGATCCGAACATCATCATGATGATCCAGAAGTCGATTCAATTTGGAGGGTTGCCCAATGAAGATCCATGCAATCATATAGTCAAGTTCTTGGAGATGAGTGACCTGTGCAGATGTGATGGCGTTACTGATGATGCCATTCGACTCAGATTGTTCAATTTCTCTCTTCGAGATCGGGCAGAAAGGTGGTTAAACGTACTTCCGCATCACTCAATCACTACATGGGATGATTTGGCTCGTAAGTTCCTTGCTAGATTCCTTTCACCAGCACTCATAGCAAAGAAGAGGAATGACATCTTGTCTTTCATGCAATATGATCTTGAGCCTTTTTGTGAAGCATGGGAAAGATTTAAAGACTTACTTCAAAGATGTCCTTCTCATGGATTACCCTTGTGGTTACAAGTCCAAGTATTCTACATTGGTTTAGGTGATCCTTCGAAGGCATGGATCAATGCAGCGGTAGGTGGAGCTCTTATGCAAAAGACTATTGAGGAAGCATATGATTTGGTCGAGGTAATGGCTTCCAATGACTACCAATGGTACTATGGAAGAGTTATGCCTGAGAAGGTCATCAACACTCAAAGTATAGATCCAGTTATGACTTCGACTTCTCAAGTAGTCACCTTGCCCGAAGAAGTCTATCAGAGTCCCTTTGTTGCTTGTAAGATAGGTGAAGGGAACCATGTTAGAGAGAGTTGTCCCGTGAGCTTGGATTTTGTCACCCCAGTTAACATTGAGAATCCAAGTATGGAGAGTCATCCGATCCATTCTTCGAGTTATCACAAAAGTCAACCATCAATTTCCTTGGAGCCACCGAACATAGTTGACTTTGAGTATCAAGTTCCATTGCAACCACCAGTTGAAGAAGTGGTAACTGAAGAGGTTGAGAAGCCTTTACCACCTGAGCTCATTATTGAAGAAAAAGTCAAGGTTGAAGAGCTTTTACCGTTAGTGCTTATTGAAGAAAAATGTGTGGTGGAAATAATTGAAATGGAGAATAGTGAGAGTGAGAAAGAAGATGAGCTTAAAATAGAAGTCCTAACTCCAAAAGTTGATGAGCAGTTATATGAGGTAGCCTTCATTGCTATCCAGGGCTATCTACAGGCTAATGACTTGGGCTATATATTAGAAGAAAGTGAAGACTATAGAGCTAAGTCCTGTGAATCGAAGAATCTGCTCGAGTCTCCTACTAGGAGGGTGCATTATGTGCATCCATCCATATTTAGAATTTTTGAACCACCTTGAAGAATGACAGACATAGTCAGGCTGATGACTATAAATCAAGCGCTTCTGGGGAGGCAACCCCAGCATTTTATTGCTTTCTTAGTTATTTCTCTTATTTCTTAGTTTAGATATTTCATTCGTTGATTTCTTTTCTTTATTTTATAGGTGTCAGAGTCTAAGTTTGGGGGAGCGACAAAGGAATTTGGCAAGTTTTGCAATTTGAGCTTCATTAAAAAAAAAAATTAGGGGAGTTTCCTTTATCCTTTTCTTGAATTCTTGAATTTCTTACACATTGAGGACAATGTATGTTTCAAGTTGGGGGGAAGAGCAAAATTTTTATTTTTAAAGATTGAGCAAAATTTTTTCAATTTTCTTTTGAAATCTTTGCAAAAATTCTGTGCTTTAAAATGGTTTTTACCTTGAAGTGATTATATGCTTGCTTGATAATTCCTCGATATTTAACCATTGATTGAGAATGTTATAGCAATTTGAAATTCATGAGTATGTGCAAAGTATGTGAATGAATTCTTTAGTGAATTATCTTTTTGATTGAGATTTTTCCAAAAATTGAATGCACAATGTTTCTATCATTGAAGTCATGCATATTTAGAGAAGATTTATGTGAATAGGAATAAACACTAGTCCTTAAAGTTTGTTATTTGTCTAGAATTTGTTCTATCATCTCTCAAGGCGAAATCCTAGAACACACTTAGCTAAAGAGGTGATTTAGGCCATTTTTGGACCGTTTGTGCTTTTCAAGACTACCATGATGTATTTTATCCTTAGTCACCCAATTTGAGCTTAAATAGACCTTCTTTCTTGTTTTACCTACATTAATAATTAGCCTAGCCTGTAAAAAAAAAATTCCTATACCCCATTATATGCATGAGGACTATGTCAAGATATATTTAGAGCTACGCATATATGGAAGAACGGGTGAAATTCAAAAAAAAATTCAAAAAAAAAATTCAAAAAAATAAAAAGAAAAAAAATCAAGTTGGGGAAATTATTTGAAGGCTTTTAAAAAAAAAGTCCAAGAAAAAAAAAATGCATGATTAGGGGTTAAGCCTAAAAATCCTTTTTCTCCTACCTTTACCCTAGCCATACATTACAAGCTTATAAAGTCCTATTGATCTTTGGCTATGTGTGTCTACATTAGTGGAGAGAAGATGAGAAAAACAAACTTATGGAAGATAACTATTCTTTGAGATCTTTTGTTATGTTCATATTTGTATAAATTCATCCGGATTGCATGAACTAAAATGAAGAAACATTTACACACACACACGGAAGAATTCAATTGAATTGATACTCTCTTTGGAATGAGTTTATATATATTTAGCTAATGTTTATGAATTTTCATGGAGTTGTAATGTTTTCAAAATCTTTGGGGAAATTAAAGGGAAATCATTCTTGCAAGTGTATTTGACCTCTAGGTACATTTCTTTGTGAATTTTATTTTGCTCGAGGACAAGCAAAAATTCAAGTTTGGGGGTGTGATAATTCTATAATTTATAGAATTATCATGAATTTAATGATATAATTTATCTCTAAATCATTAATATTAGATTCAAATCCCTCATTTATCTGTTAAATTTCTCTCAATGATGTAGGAACTCCAACTGATAAAGAAGTCAAAGATGTGAAGGATTTCAGTTCCAAATTTCATTCAAACACAAGACTTTGTTGATAAAGCTTCATGCATGGATATCTCTACTTGCTGCCAAGAAAGATAAATTGTTGCATTTATCTTTTATGAAGATAAATTATCAAGATGGACTTTTTGCTAAGGATAGAGATAAATAAGGGAGCTGATAAAAGATAAATTTTCTTTGAAGATAAAGATCGAGCCCTATCAGCCAAGATTTTGAGCTAATCATCATCCCCACTGCCTCTATAAATAGCCAGCTTCAGCACCATGAAGAGAATTCAATCCTACTAAGGGATATAGAGTAGTTTAGTTTTATTCTCTTTGTTTTAGTCTTCAAGTTTTCATCTAAATTTCTTTTGGTTTTTATTTTGGAATATTTTAGAAGTTTTATTTAAATAAATATTTTTTTATTTTCAATTTCCTGCTATTGATTAAAAAAATTCTTTTTCGATCGTTTGAATAAAATTAGGGTGTGAAATTTTAGTACTTAGTAAGCAATTCACAAATTCAATCCTCGTGGGAACGATACTCTACTCATCACTTTATTACTTGCTACGGTCTGTATACTTGCGGTACACTCATCGAAAATTCGGTAACACGACTGCAAACTCATCTCTCTTTCTTAGCTCCGAGGTAGCTCAAATCAACAGCCTAAAAGCCCTCTCTGATCAGTCTGATTATTGAGCCCCTTTTCACTCTGAGTATTCCATTATGCATCATCTAAACTCCCCCGAATCGGACCTCTACTTCAAGCATTCTTTGTGTGTTGTCCACCTTACGGAGCACTTCCATTTCCTCTTCTAATTCATGCTACACTGATCGCACATAGTCAGACAGTAAGAATAGAAACGAGAGGAAGATCAAATGAAATGTTGTAAGGAAAAGAGAATGCCAAGGAAAGAACAGAATGATAGACGAGAGAGAGACTCAAGAGGGAGTATAGTAGAGAGTGATTAAAAAAAATTGAAATAGAAAGGGAAGACGTGATGGGGAGGCAGTACTCTGCCTCCTTGTTTTGATTTGTGACAGGTCGGTGGGAATTTTCCCACTAACTAGTGAATATATTAAAATATTTATATTTTATATTTTTTATATTTATATTTATATTTATATATAATCCTTAGTTTTAAAGATATTACGCACTTATATATTTAGCCTCTTTTAAGCTACGCATAATAATTTACATATTCATCTTTAAGATATAATATATATATCTATTTTATATCTTTATTTTAAATTCCTAGGATATATATATATATATATATCTTATTTTTATTTATAAACATATGCCTGCATATATCTACACACCATATACTTGTGTGTATATTTGTTTATCTATTGTCTACACATTTAAAATTTCTCTTTCTTTCAAATATATTTATATTTGTTTATATATCTATTTCCAATTATACACATATATGCTTTCACATATAATTTATATAATTTCACATATATATCGTATATTATTTTATATATATATATAAATATATTTTCTTCGTTTGATTTTATCTACATATATATTTTACATTTAATTACATGAATGTATGTATTGGTGTGCGGACGTATGTACGCATTTACTTGATGTGTATGTACATACATATATATATATATATATTTATATATAATTGTACTCTTCCTCAATTTAAGCCAATACACCATTGTATGTATATATCTTGTGCGTATTTTAAATTCATTCCTAATATCTATTATCAAATCGAGTAATATTAATTTATTAAAATTTGAAAGCTACATCTTGACCGTTAATACATTTACAATCATACGTCTCTTTACAAATCTGAGATTGAGAATTCGTGGTCTTCACAGCCTCCCTATCTTAGGAAATTTGGTCCTCCAAATTGCTATAAGTTATCCTAAAATAGATGAGGATACTTTTCTTTCATTAAGCTCTTTAATTCCCATGCAGCTTCTTTCAAAGAGTGGTGTTGTCAGAGCACTTTACCAAAGGAATTGCCTTGGACCGTAGTACCTTATTCTTTCGATCCAAAATTTGAACCAATCTCTTAATATAACTCAAGTTCTCCTTCATTTCCAAAGGCTCAGACTCAGTCACGTGGGAGGAATCCGGATGTTATTTCCTAGTATAAATATGTGGAAGACGTTGTGCATACCCAATATGTAATCTCTAAATATTTTTGTATTACTTCTATATCGATTTAAGTACATTGTATGTATAACATACGTATATGTTTCACTTCATTCTCAACTTCTCTTCATTTTTGAATTTCATTATGCCTTTATATGGAGTGACCTTCAAGAATACTCTATCTCTAACCTGACATTCAAGTATTTCCACCGATTATCGGCATAACTTGTCTGTTTGCTCTGAGTTGTCCTTAACGGATCCTATATCAACTTCACACTTTGAGGAATTTTCTTTACTAGTTCCAAAGCACATATCTTGTCCTTATATCTTAAACTTGTCATCTATCCTCTTCACTGACAATACTAGAGCTTATAGGGTGACACACTTAGGAGTGTAAACCCCTTGTCTAGCAACTATCGTAGTTGCTTTTAAGTTCTTCCAATACCGATAAATATCCTCCCAATATATGAGGGTGATTTTCTTTATTATTTCCTTTATCTCATGTCATCTCAAGTCCGATAAATTTCAAAATCATATTTGTATATTATCACTTATTCTAAGGATCAATCGTTCTTATATGAACTTTAGAGTTCAATACTCAATAGGTCCACCAAATTGGACATATTTTATTAGTTCACATTTTGTGACTATTAATTCTTATAATTCAGAAACTATCAAACTGAGTCAAGATCAATGCCAAGACATGATGATCTCAAGTTTCTTATTTCATACAATGTTAATTTCCACATCAATCTGTTAACTTGCACGACATGCCTTAATAACCTCTAATATTTATTAACAATTCAAGGTTTACAACATGTCGTGTTGAATCTTAACTCTACCAATGAGAGGTATGGAGTTCTTTTGCTTTCAAATTCTCATAGTTAAGAACCATAAGGCTCAATTTACTGGACTTTCAAAATTCACATAATTCAAACGGTATATTTCAAAAGTTGTATACTTGCTGAAGTCCATACACTTTTCAAAATATACAGGATCCTATATGTCTTTCAAATCCATAAGAAGCTTAGATAATTTTTCTTCTTAATGTATCTCAATAAAGTCCACTTCCTGCCACACATGGTGGATAGTTCCTAAGAAATTTCTTGCCACCTTTGTAGATAGGTCTAAAATATTACTGGCTCACTCCAATGGACCCAATCGAATCTTATTTATTTAGGCTTATTAAGGATACCCACTCAATTCAAATCCAAAACTTCATATTTTGAAATCACTTTCCAATCCCAATAGCTTTCAAAACAAGCCAGGATCTTATTTTTGATCAAATCTTATACCTTTCAGGTATAACCAGTTCATTGACATAAGGCCATTTAATCCTTTCTTTTTGTTTCACTTTTGAGGTTTTATAAAGCACTTGCCTAAAGCTAAATGTATAGCTCAAGCTCTATGTCATCGCATAACCTATTCTGTAGGCTAATTAGTGCCAGGTCACTCTACTATCATTTCTATAAAACACCATTCCATACCACTTTCATGAGCCCTAGCAAGTATATCATATCAGCCTCTATCTCACAATATTTCATATAGGCTATTGTGCCTTTTCTAATCTCATTACAAATCACAATACCTTATAGGTCATTGTGTCACTCATCGAGGTTCCAAACCATCCATACCTTAGCAGTCATCTTTAGATTAATATCATTTAATTTCCATGCAAAATACACATGCATTTAGAACAGTTTTCTGCACTTATTGAGCAATTAACATTCAGGCAATTGCAGTACTATAGGTAACTATCTAGTCTATACCCAAAATAAAACCAATGTCGTAAGAGTGCGACAATATCAAATCTACTATTAGGTTTTTATCTCTCACCTTCACTTTACACTGATGATAAGCACTCTCTTTCATCTAAGACTTCCTTGAATGGAGTGCTAGTATGCAACAGATGACTTAAAGGTTCTAACTTTATATGTAGCCTATTACATGTTCAGCTTATGAGGGTGATGGAGTCGATGGTTGCATCGTCAGCCTCCGAGGTAGCCTTTCGGGCTCACCTTTACGTCCAATCCTCCTCATTCTAATTCGAATTAAAATAAACTATACCAAGAGTAGACCAATCTCAGTATAAGTCAATTAATAGATAATTTTTCAAACATATATTTCACAGTATATGGGATGTAACACCACAAATGATCTTAACTACACTAACACGTACTAGACAAACCAAGCTCTGATACCATTAAGTCTATTACGATCCGAAGGCCAATGACGTCCACTTAACACTTACCTTATTGCTTCTGAAAAACTATGAACCAAATTTTTTCTTTTTCTATTTACGGTTTATATTCGATGTTAGTGTAGTAACTAAACTAAATCTTGCCTTAATAATATTATTTCTGTGGCTATATTATAAATCTCAAGGTGAATATAACTATTTTAGCCTCATATTCACTTATCTCAAAAGAAATGGGTCGAAAACCCCCTTGTATTTTATCAATTTTCCTAGGAAAATCACCTTTATTAAAATACATTCATAATATTCATAATGCAACCAGCTCAAATTCCCACAATTCACATCATACACCACATGTTTCTTAAGAATCTAGCACAGTAATTATTCCACATTTTGCAATTTATACATACTTCAAAATATATATCTGATCCCAGATCGTACTCAATAATCACATGACTAACATAATAATCTAGTGCGATCCAAAGTTACTTCCCATATTTCCTCCTAGTACTGTGAAATTAAAGCTTGCATAATTATCAAAATGATATACCATTTGTATACCTCAAAAACACAAAAGCATAGCTCGGAGAACGTAGACGAGTACCACAGCTAGGTGTAGTTCCCGAGAGAGCTTATACGAAGCCTGAAGTTGGATTTCAACTCATATGATCTGAAATGTTAAATTAAGGGGTGAGCAATCCACGGCTCAATAAGTAGCTTAAATAAATACAGACTAGGCTCATATCGTAAAATATGATCATACATGCATGAACTCCATAAAATATCATGTATGCGCTATGACAAGATTAGCTACTAACTCACAATCTACAACAGATCATATAGGCTCATTCATACTTTTCTTTATATCTTTAACTCTCACAATATCATTCTTTTCATTTCTTTCATCGATATGGTTGAACGTGAAATAAACAAACATTTCGAATAGTAAATGATACTATAGCATAATATATGTAAGGTTCGACAATTATTCCAAATCATTGTCGTATGTATAATATCCATCTTATCAAACGATATTTACCACATCACAAGACCACCATCGTTTATCCATTGTCTTATTGGCATATGATTTCCCATTATTCATCGGTACACGTACAGCACTTAGCTCTCCGAGGACTCTAGAGGTGGCTCCTACAGTTCGCGAAGAATCTGTGTAGCACGTAGTTCCTTTGAGTTCTCCAAAGGTGGCTCACACAGTACAAAGGAGTGAGTTTTACTCGGATTGGTCTTCATGGCGTACGTTTTCTAATGGTTCATCGATACACGTGCAAGACTTAGCTCTCAAAGGACTCTAGAGGTGGCTCCTATAGTTCACGAAGAAAGCTGCGTAGCACATAATTCCTTTGAGTTCTCTAGAGGTGGCTCATATAGTACAAAGGAGTAAGTTTTACTCAGATTGGCCTTTATGGTGTATGTTTCCTAATGGTTCATCGATACACGTGTAGCACTTAGCTCTCAAAGGATTCTAGAGGTGGCTCACATAGTTCACGAAGAAAGCGACGTAGCACGTAGTTCCTTTGAGTTCTCTAGAGGTGGCTCACACGGTACAAAGGAGTGAGTTTTACTCGGATTGGCTTTTATGGCTACGTTTCCTAATGGTTCATCGATACACGTGCAGCACTTAGTTATCAAAGGACTCTAGAGGTGGCTCCCATAGTTCACGAAGAAAGCTGCATAGCACGTAGTTCCTTTAAGTTCTCTAGAGGTGGCTCACACGGTACAAAGGAATGAGTTTTACTCGGATTTGCCTCTATGGCGCATGCTTTCTGATGATTCATCAGTACATGTGCAGCACTTAGCTCTCAAAGGATTCTAGAGGTGGCTCCCACAGTTTTCGAAGAATCTATGTAGCACGTAGGTCTTTTGAGTTCTCTAGAGGTGGCTCGTCTTTACTCGGGTTGGCCTCTATGGCACATACTTTCTAATGGTCCATCGAAACTCGTGTAGCACTTAGCTCTCAAAGGACTCTAGAGGTGGCTCCCACAGTTCCGAAGAATCTGTGTAGCACGTAGTTCCCTTGAGCTCTCTAGAGGTGGCTCACACGGTAATAAGGAATGAGTTTTACTCAGTTGCCATTTCGGCGTATGATTTCTAGAGATAATGTTCTAAAATCATTCAAGTCCTAGAATCGCATGTACACCTCAGTTATCATATAGTTCCATTATCCTAGTTTTCGACAAATACAACTAGGTACTAATCGAGGCCCATGAATTCAACATCGTGAGCTGTATATATTGTACATAATTCACATATATATTCTCAAAATATCGCAATATATTCACATGCTCACTTGGTGCGGCTTAAATGATTCACATGCATTTCTTATAATGCAAACACTGACACTATATACGATTTTATATGCTCATTTAGCATAAACAAGTCATACGCATAATACACAAGTCACAAATAAGGTTTTATTCTGAAAGAATACTACTCGCGAACACATCAAGTCTAGCTTACATCTTACCAGGACTTACCCTCATGGTCTTTTCCGTGATATTTCACCAACTTAATACGAAATTAAATAATTATTGAGTAGAAATTTCTTTCATCTCTTACGACATGATACTAATAAGTTTTATTTAACCTACTTACCTCGAGGCTTGGTAATTATCCTCCTTACGCTTTCGAGTCTGTACTTAAACCTCTACACCGTTCCGCTTCGCTTGAAAACCCTTTGAAGTATCCTTGTTAGCTTTTTGATCTCACAAGTTGTTGCTGCTCACACTAACAGCACCCTCTTGGTCAGCCTCTCAAATGGCTACCTCTTTTTTTTTTTTGTTGCTTCAGCCCCTGACATTCTCAACTTGGTCATGTCACGCATGGTCCCATTTTCCTTGCTTGAACCAGCTCAAACGAAACCTTAAATTAGCCCTTACTTACACTTGCATTTAACAGAAATTGCTACCTAAAACTAGCTTCTGTTTTGGCATCAAAACTGTACCACGTGGTTCCTTGTTGCAGCTTTAATCTCTCCTTGTTCTCCCCTTGTCCGACGCCTAAGAAGTCCAATCTCCAGCTTTTTAGTTCCACCTTCCGGCCAGCATTGACCTTGCCAAGCTTTCTGCCGGTGTTTTCCTCCCTTGCTGTCGTCCGCTGCTGCTCACGGTGGTGAGACAACAGCTGAACCTTCCCTTCTTTCTCTTCTCTTCTTTCCTTTTCCTTTCGGCCTTCACCTTTCTTTTCTTTTCGGCTTCAGCTCTCAACCCTCATTTCCTCTATTTTCCTTTTCCTATGAGCTTCAGTTTTCAGCCTTGAACAGCCTTTGAAGGCTCAGTATTCATCATTCGTCACAGTCCCCGGACGTCACCCTCTTTTAGCTCCAAAAATTTCTCATGTACAACACCATTTTCTGCCTACAACATAACTCAAACAGTTCTCAATCTTTAACCTAGCAACCCCTGTTTTAAACCTTATTTTAGCATCTTTATCAGCCCCGATAAAGCACCTAACCAAAATAAAAATTCAGTTTAAACTCTGTGTTTTAAACCTATTCATAGCCTTAACAGAACCTCAGCGATCAGTACCTTTTCTACCTTGGTTTGGTGCTGTCTTCAGCAGCCAAAAATCCCACATCAAAGCCTCGTCTTGGACACCTATACTGCCCTCATTTTCAGCCTGTAAACTCTACTGTTTCTTAGCTTATTGCGACTGCAAACTCATTTCTCTTTCTCA
Organism: Heritiera littoralis; assembly: GCA_031772115.1. Taxonomy (NCBI): domain Eukaryota; kingdom Viridiplantae; phylum Streptophyta; class Magnoliopsida; order Malvales; family Malvaceae; genus Heritiera; species Heritiera littoralis. The sequence goes on along the minus strand of JAPDPK010000038.1, from coordinate 248,801 downwards.
GCTCCGATCAGTCTGATTATTGAGCCCCTTTCCAGCTCTGAGTATTCCATTATGCATCATCTAAACTCCCTCGAGTCGGACCTCTACTTCAAGCATTCTTTGTGTGTTGTCCACCTTACGGAGCACTTCCATTTCCTCTTCTAATTCATGCTACACTGATCGCACATAGTCAGGCAGTAAGGATGGAAACAAGAGGAAGATCAAATGAAATGTTGTAAGGAAAAGAGAACGCCAAGGAAAGAACAGAATGAGAGACGAGAGAGAGACTTAAGAGGGAGTAAAGTAGAGGGTGATTAAAAAATTGAAATAGAAAGGGAAGACGTGATAGGGAGGTAGTACTCTGCCTCCCTGTTTGATTTGTGACAGGTTGATGGGAATTTTCCAACTAACTAGTGAATATATTAAAATTTTTATATTTTATATTTTTTTATATTTGTATTTTATAATTTTTTGTATTTATATTTATATATAATCATTAGTTTTAAAGATATTACACACTTATATATTTAGCCTCTTTTAAAGTATGCATAATAATTTACATATTCATCTTTAAGATAATATATATATATATATATATATATATATCTTTTTTTAATTTATAAACATATGCATGCACATATCTACACACCATATACTTGTGTGTATATTTGTTTATCTATTGTCTACACATTTAAAATTTCTCTTTCTTTCAAATATATTTATATTTGTTTATATATCTATTTCCAATTATACACATATATATGCTTTCACATGTAATTTATATAATTTCACATATATATCGTATATTATTTTATATATATATATAAATATATTTTCTTCGTTTGATTTTATCTACATATATATTTTACATTTAATTACATGAATGTATGTATTGGTGTGCGTACGTATGTACGCATTTACTTGATGTGTATGTACATACATATATATGTATATTTATATATAATTGTACTCTTCCTCAATTTCAGCCAATACACCCTTGAATCTATATATCTTGTGTGTATTTTAAATTCATTCCTAATATCTATTATCAAATCGAGTAATATTAATTTATTAAAATTTGAAAGCGACATCTTGACCATTAATACGTTTACAATCATACGTCTCTTTACAAATCTGAGATTAAGAATTCGTGGTCTTTACATTTCGGCTGCACTTTTGGTTACCCCGAGGCAGCTAGTGTGGATCTTGGGGGTATAATCATTATCTTTATATGTTCAAACTTATTTTATAGTACTAATGTGTTGTAAATATAAACAGGGGATATAAACAATGAATGAATTATGACATGCAAATATTTTTACTTATGTAAATTAAAATGAGTTACTGTTTAATAGTGTTTACTGTTTAATGAAATGGTAAATAAAGGCATCGCAGACAGCCTAACCATTACTGTTTGTTTGGAAATACGTGAAATACTGTATATATGGACTGTGACAACATAGCATAACCAAGTTCAATACCAATACAAATGAGAAAAAAGAATGAAACTCAAAACAACATCCATGATACAACTATAGTTTTCAAATACGCATCACTAAACACCTAGGATAGCGAAAGAAAGAACCGATAAAACTTGTCATTAAACTTATCATTACAAATACGCATGCCTTAAAGCTCGTTAAACATTGCATTTTGACATTCCTTAAACTTGGGAAAACAAGAATTAACATAAGCCTAAAATGCACACTGACTCTCTTCAAAGGTAGTGAATTGAGTGTTAAACTAAGTAAGCATATGCATGATCAACTCACGTGAAGCCTTGGAAGGCTGAGATGAAGAGAAAGGAGCAACCGAGGAAGAAGGTGCAACAACTGGTGTAACCTCTACAGCTTGTGCCGGAGATGGGACATTCTTCTTTGCCCAACCACCTTGGCCATCCTCGTACCACCCCATGTTATGTAGCATGGTGAGAGTAATGTTGTTCTTGGAATTTGGAAGCTAGTCAGTTTCGCATGAGTTGTCAATATCAATCGATGCTAAGAAGTAGGCAAGAGGCTGCAAGAACGTGATCGTCTTGATGCTACCACAAAAAATCCATACCCAATCCTCAAAATTGAAATAGACAAGGTTAAGCTTCCCACTCTAATGCTCATGAATATAGTGAAGCCAAAATCGATCGAGGCATCAAAGTTGAAAGTACTTTGTTCGAAACGGCTACAGGTTCTAAGATATGATAATGTGCAACAAATGTGAAAACATCGGAAGATAACTGGCCTTGTCATCAGTGATAGGAAACACCAAGGGAACCTCTTCCTTCTCATTGATGAGGCCCTCGTTTCTAATCCCGAAGAAAGTAGCAAGCGTCAGGAATTGCTTCAACTTTCTTGCTCATGATGTAGTAAGAAATACCTATGATCTTGTATTGATCGTTTCATGTAATTATGAGTTTGGCATTGGCAAAGAAGGCATGAACTATGTTGAAAAGGACGAGTCTATTGATTTTGAGAAAGGAGGTCCAACTAAAGGCTTCAAATTTTGCAAGGTACGTTCTAAATTAAGCTCTAACTGAAATTAGTTCCCAAATTCATTTTAAGTTGTAGTCAAACATGAACTCAAGTTTATGCCGCTTTCTGTGTTTACGGATATAAAGTAAAGGCAAAAGCCCTTAACCTGTAGTAAAGAAAACTTAACAAGAAAACTATCAACGACAATTCTATTTGTTATTATGTTGACTAGAGAGATTCTAGATTTTGGTTTTCTATCATATGGTATTAGAATCATTGAGTCTAGTAGTGCAACAAATTTAAAGGATGAATTAGAGATTAAGAGTTGTAAACTCCATAAAGTCATCAAAGAAATACATATCCCATACATGTGTTACCATTTGGACATCCAAATGGTAAGATGCTTGTAGAACCCAGATACTTGAAAAGATCCTGGGTTCGAACGTGGAATGACGCGTCCCAGTGGGGAATAAAACCGTGAGGGTGGTGATCACCCAAAGTGGACAATACGTTGATTGAGTGTTAGGCGACCGCTAACCTCACGATTATAAGGTGACCCTGCTGTGTGGACCGGGGCCTTACAATAAAAACTCGTGTTTTTATTGTAAGGCCCCAGTCCACAAAGCAAGGTCACTATCAATAGTTGATCGCAATACTTTATTTTTAACCTATATCTGAACTTACAAAAGAACTTGAATGTAAGACTCATGTGTCTTCTGATTTTGATGCTTGTCAAGAGGTTTTATTGATCTAAATTCTTTGAGTTGGATATTTGCCATGGAGGATGAATTGACATATATATTGTATAAAGATGCATGGGATCTATTTGAGTTGCCATATCATTGTAGACTAAAAGAGACTCTAAAGACTATGTAAAAAGCTTAAAGTCGAATTTTTACAAAAAGGTTATAATTAAAGATAAGGAATTGTATATATAAAAACCTTTTTATCAAAGATTATTTTATAATCATGATGGCATTTGGTACCTCATTCTTATTAAAAGCTACATCTTTTGGACATTAAAATATCTAAATATAGCAACCAAAAAGTTTGTAGTTTCTAAAATGAAACATAAAATTTATAAACTCAAAGAGTTCATTTATGAACATTAAAAGGCAACTAGACCTTAATATGTAAAGTTTAATGAGATTGTCACTTTTAAGAGAACATTATTGATTGATAAATGGATCTATTACAAGGTCACTGTGAGTAGTTATGTGCTTGTTGTGCTCTAAATTGATGATATCAAATAGCAGCCAATAGCATTGACCTGTTGTATGAGAATAATTTCATGTTGTCATATTACTTCAAGAAGAAGAATTTAAGTGAGGCCCCATTCTATTTTAGGGATTGAGATTCTTTATGACATATTTATAGGCACACTTTGTTGGTCTTAGAAAACCTACATTGGTGTGTTAAGTGGATTTACTGTATATTGTTCTCTTATTGAGATGCCTTTTTGTGAAAAATGACATGCTATTAAATCTCAAAGTCCTCAAAGTAATAATAAAAGAGCTCATGTCGAGTGTTATGTATGTCTTCTTGTGGATAATTATTGTATGCTCAAGTCTGTACACATTCTGATGTAGTGTATGTTATATGTATACTTTGGAGATGCTTGAGCGATCATATGACAGAGAGCTAGAAGCTGCAAAGAAAGTATTTCGATATTAGCAAATTTGACATTCTGGGTCCGATCATATATTCTGATGTTAAATTTGCATGCTATGCAAATGATGGAAATAAATTTTTGGTTACACACTTGTGTTAAATAAAAGTGCTATTTCTTAGAAAGTGTGAAATAAACGCTGTAAAATCCGATTTTACCGTACTGTATATGTATGAACATGTAAATTTTAATTAATGAATAAATTATTTTGTACATTTTTACAAATATTAAATAAAAAGCTATGTGGACCCCACTTAGATTTCGGTGTTCAAACAATGATATGAGTGAGAAGGTATAGTTTTGGAGGTTGAATTAAAGATTGGAAATTGTGAGGATAAAAATATCATGAGACTTAAATGACTCATTGGTAGTATTTCGATTATAAAATTTTATCGAAGTATCCAAATGATAAACCGTAAAATTCTTTGGAAAGTTAACTTAATTATCTTTCCAAACATATAAGCCTCATATTCTAGTTTCTCATGGATCAGTACCAGAAATTTTGTAAACTTACTCTATGAGCAGTAGATTTTACCAACCGACTCAACCAACCTATCTGTAAAGATTTGCCCATAGCGGTTGGTAGGAAATTCCGATTAAGGTGAATCAAAATCCATTAGAAATCTAACTTAAATACCTTTTTATCCATGTAAGGTTTGTATTTTAATTCATTATATATTAACAACAAGAAATTCCTACATTCACATCACATGTATGGAATTCAGTATTGAGTAATCAGTAAAGAGTCAGACATAACTTTTGATAGGGAACTCCAATTGAGGTGATTCAAATTGCGTTAGAAAGTTAACTCGAAGGTCTTTTCGGCGATGTATGGCTCATATTTTTATACATTGTGGATTGATCTCGGCGTATTTTTAAAGTTGGTTACAAGTATAGTAAAGCAATCAGAAAAAAAATGAAACTAATGTTTTAAAGATGATATATATATATATATATATATATATATATATAAAAAATATATGAAGGAAACCGAAACAAACATGCAACGGAATTTAAATCATTCAGCCTCCACCAGGATCGATTAGGAGGGTTGCCTGATTAGGGTTTTGAGATTTTACCTAACGTTTTCTCTGCTTTTTCTGTCTTTGGTCGAATCACAAGCAGCAATTTTTCGTTCCTGCCTCTATGGTATCCACACGAACGGATCTCACGACTCTTGAACGTCTCACGATCAGATGCCTTAAGGAGCGTTTTTGATTCTTTTAACCGAACTGCTAGCTTCGATTAAAAGAATACTTTTCTGTTTTCTAATTGTTGTGCAGCTATGTTTCAGAAAACATCCTTTTTATAGGCAGTAAATTTTACCCTAAAATTTACTGCCAAACAGAACTCTAATCCTACTTAGAATAGGATTAGTTATATCCCTAATCCAATTCAGAATAGGATTAGTTATATCCTTAATCCAATTCAGAATAGGATTAATTAAGCTCCTCATTGATCCGTTCTAAGTGTGCGACCCAATAGGTTCTCAAAACAATGGCAATGACAAAATTGTCACAGGCAATGAGCAGTATCTAGCAACACATCATTGCTACCCATGTAACGAGAATGTCAATGACTCGACATAACCTTACTCGTGATAGATGTTACTGTGTAGTCTAATCCCTTTATCCTTTTATGTCTTGATTAGACACAAGTCATGGATTTGTGTCACACTTGTATAGTCTAATCAGCGTTTCTTGATTCCTGAGTAGACTAATTAAACAAATAAAATCAATATCTCATATTGACTTATTTGAGCACGGCCATGCATTTTAGTCTCACTCTATCAAAGGGCCCAAGACATCACTCTTGTTATATAAGAGGGATAAATCTTATCTTGATCACTCAACATCCCTCTACATAGATCGAGGCATACCCAATTACTACCTTTATAGTCCATCCTGCTACGAATGACATCTAGCAGCATTAAAGTGTGCAATTCTCTATGTTGGGATCTCTGATGATCTCAAGTCAAAGGATCACATACACCATCATCACTATGAGAATCGCTTATGACACTCATATAACAATCCATGTAGCGTTCTCATAGAGGGTCGATCCAGTACATAGTTCTCTAACATGTACCTATGTGATGACTTGATATCCTATATCCATGACAATGGTCATCAGTCAACCACATACTAGTCTTATCGTATCATTGTTATCCTTGTTCACAATAATACTTGACTAGGGATATTTTAAGAATAGTGTGTTATTACTATTCTAAAGACATTATCATATAAGATTATATTACGCAGTTATAAGACAAATATAATAATGAACTATAAATAAAATGTCATGATACATAAAAATGCCAAAGTCAATCATCTAATGAATGGTTCTAAGGGCATAATCCAACAATATATGCCAATGATATATTTATAATATAAAATTATAAATATATATATATTTATATAAAAAAAACAATCAGAAATTGCAGCAAATTCGTGGAAGTGTGCTGCACAATGTGAGCTGTCCGATTTAAGTAGCAGTAAAGAAAAGAAAAGAGAGGAGAATTAATTAGCTAAATAGGTGGTAGAATTTTGTTGGATAAATATAAATAAAAGAGGACAAAGCAAAGTCTTCTTTAAACGTGTTTCCAGTCGGCAAGAAAGTGCAGCACCGCCTCAACTCTGTTATTTTCCTGCTGACAATTTTCCTATGGTTTGCTAGAATACTTCATGTTTTGGCTTGCAAACATCATCAGCCCTTCTCTAATCTACCTAAGTCTCTTCACAAGAAATATTCCCCACCTTAAGGGCTCTTAAACTATCTAAATAACTCAGCGTAAATCAAACAAACCAAGGTGTCCTGCAGCTTGACAGAATCGGTATTTTACAGGTAAATGGCAGCCATGGTTTTACGCATTTGTGTTTTGTGTTTATGTTGGTATTTGATGAGTAAATGATATATATATATATATATATATATATATATATATATATATATATGAAATAAAAGCATGTATAACTAGGTTAGGATGTTTAGTCTTAGTGGCTTTGAGAGATTGACCTTGATGATGATGACGTGATTGGTGAAATACAAGGGCTGTCTATGTGTTAAATGCAGTCTTAAGTTTAAATTTAACAAAATCTTGGTGCGACATAATACATCAGGTTATGTTAGGAAATAAAGGGGCTGTCGATCATGGCTGGTAGGGAGGAGAAATGGAGGTTGTCGAACTTGAAGGAAAAACAGAAAAGAAAACAGAACAGGAAAGGAAAGAACGGAAAATAGAAAGGTTAAAAAGAGGAAAGAAAAGAAAGGGAAAGAAAAAGAAAAAGAAGAGGAAAAAGAAGAAGAAGAAAAAAAATTGTAGGAAAATAATAATAATAATAATTTTTTATTATTATTATTATTATTATTTATTGAATAATTACGTAAAATTTTAAAATATAGAAATTTGAAATTTGTAGAAATTTATGGGAATCGAGATGATGGGAATCGGGAAAGATGGAATACAAGGGCGACGGTAACGAAGAAGTCGCCGACCCGGAACAGGTAAAGGAGGCATGTACAGCCTGTAAGGATATTCAGTCTGCATTGCTTTTAATCACGAATTATTTTATAAGAATGTTATGGTGATTCATCGGTTGGAAAATGTGGTGATTGACTTGCTATGGATATTTAAACTGTCTTTTCCGTGCAGGGAGGCTAGTCAATCGGCAGTCATTATACTACCGAAAAATTTTAGAAAATTACATAAAATCATAATAAATGATTTTATTAAACAAGAAATGATTTTCAACTACGAAAATCGAGAAAATGAATACTTTTCATAAAAACATGAATAAAATGAAAGTGATTTTAAAATATTCATGTTTTCGAGAACGGTGATAATGAAATTATCGAAAATTTTTTTGATATGTAAATTACACGTAATACGAGATGAAAAATGAAAAGAAAAAAAAGTGAATATTTTTTTATATATTTCTTAAATATTCACTAAATGGTTTTATAACCTTTATGGTTTTAAATTATCAAATTATATATTTTTATAAATTCCATAAAGGTTTATTGATGATGAAAAATACTGTTTTGAGACTAGTTGGCAACCTTATCATGCTGATGATATGTGATATGTGATATGTAGTCCCGGCCGACACCTGATCAATGATCCGCTGAGGACAATTATAGATCTGACATGATTATTTTATACCCTTCGAGGTCTATAGCATGATATGAGTAATGACCCAGTGGACGGGCTGGGCGTGCCGCAGTCTCCATATATGAAAAATGTTTTATATGATAAGTTATACGTTAAATGTAAACGTTTTACATGATATGTGATAAGTTAAATGAAAGTGATTTATAGCATTATACATAATGCTTGTTTTGGTACTGATTTTAGTACTACAAGATGATTTTTTTATGACATGTGATATGAATATGTAATATGTTTTCAAAAGAAAAAAGAGTTTATAAGTCTAATATTCTTACTATGATTTTAAATTGAATATTAGACTATATGTGACATGAATATGTGATATGTTTTCCAAAAAGGAAAGAGGAGGAAAATAAATCTAATATTCTTATTATAATTTCTTAAATTGAATATTAGATTTAAATGATGTATATTTTATATGAAAAGGATTTAATATCTTATTTTGCTATTTAAAGTACTTTACCAATTATGCTTTGTACAGTAAAACATGAAAAGATTTCAAATGAAAATGACATGAAATGAAAGGAAAAAGGATTTAAATTTCAAAAGAAATTTATTATTCTCTACAGTTGCTTCTAGGTTCCGAGACAAGAAAGGTATTTCAAAATACCTGCCTTACTCCATCCGGATCCCTAGCCGACTATTGTATCCTTCCTACATGCGAGCCTAGAGCCCTTATAGGAAAATGAGAAAGTTTTCAGCATATAGATAGCTGAATATCAAGTGTTGCATATAACTCTCTTACTGAGCCGTAATTTGCTCACCCCTTAATTTTAACATTTCAGATTTTCAAGGACTGAGAGTCTAACGTGTAAAGGATTTCGGCTGTGCATTTGGGGACGATGCGACAGCTTGAGGTATTACATAAGGTACGATCATTTATTTTCTGTATTTAGACATATCTACAGTACTACTTCCTTATGAATTAAGATAGGGGATGTAATTCATATTATAATTTTATATGAGATTGTTTATATGTAAAAGAAAAGTACAGTATCGCAGACAGCCTAACCAAAAAAGATGTAAAGAAAAAGGTGAAAAATACGGTCACGGGCTGTGACAAACGCTTATAGCATCTAAGTGTGCAGCATGCTGTAACTACATGATGGGCAATTTTGGTTGTAAAATTTCATCTCAGGGTTGGTTTCTATGGTTACCATTCCAATGTCCTAGAGATGTACTATGGTAATGTCGTAGCACTTGCTTTCTCTCTCAAAATATTGAGAGTTCCATACGCTCCAAATATATAGATATAATCTTTTGGTTTGTTAGAGAGAAATTTATGGAATCCATTATTTGATTAGATTGTAGAGCACATAATTAATAAGCTCATTTTGGTTGATCCATAGACTAAGAGTTTGGTTGCTTAAGTGTTTTGACGACATAACACTTGTACAAGGCATAAGGAGCCTTTGTTGTATTGATTTAGTGGAAAATCTGTGTAATGAAATCAATTGCAATTGTGTTGATGGATTCCTACTTGCCATATATGCAAATTCTGTTCGCAAGCATTTTGATTAATATGGCATTTTTTTGGGTGAGACATTCTGTATTAGTCTCATGTGCTTCTGTTGAAGCAATGCATCATTCAATTTAGAATCATGGAAGTCATGGAAATGGATATTGATTTTGTTTTCATATCATTTCCACGTCATACTTTCACATTACTATTTAGTAAAGTGTTTATGAGCATACACATTTGTACTCTGTCAATACAATGCATTTTGATACTCATAATTGCTTATTAATAATGAAATGTTTATGAGTTTACGCATTTGTACTCATCAATACAATGCATTTTGAGGCACATAAAATGTTTGTTGTTGATGAGGTATTAATCATAAGTCTACACATTATTACCTTGTCAGCATTATGTATTTTAGGGCTTATAAATGTTTGTGTTATATGGTGACTTGGGAATATGTTCGTATTTGACATATTTTGGTCATGATCTTTCTGTTGGTCCTGATTCTATTACGATTGATGACTTAGCTGTCCAAGTCAGAGATTGTTGGATTTATCTCATTAAGTAAATTAACAAAGTCAATTTTGACTTGAACTTAATTTCAATTAATGTCAAATTAATGAACACTTTAGTAATACTGATAATAATATTACCCGAATTAAGTAGTGTGATTTCAGTTAAAGTGTGATATTATATTATGTATTATATATGTATTAAACTTATAATGAGATGAGTTTATACATGAATAACATAAAGGGAGGTCTCTACTCTTAGACTATATATATATATATATATATATATATGAAGTTAGCCCATTGAGTTTCGTAACTTCATAAAGGAATAAAAATAGCACACTCTTTCTGACCATCCCCTTCTCACTCTCTCTCTCGCGTCTCTCTCTTATGCAGGATCGAGAACAATCAACAGAGAGCATTCAGAGCATACTTCAACAACACGATGGTTTGATATAGCAGGATGGAGCTCTCAACTGCATCCAGGTCAGTTTTACTACATTTCATTATCGTGTTAGTGAGTTTGTTAAGTTTCGATTAGTTTCAACAAAGAATGCTACACCTAGAAAAACTTATGGCGAATCTTATAGACAAGATCTCCTTAAGTCATTGGACAATCAACTTTTGAATGACTTTCTTAATTTTGCTCATGACAACTATTTACATTGATAAATTATGAAATGAAATAAGAATGATCTTTCTTTGGTTACATGAATAAGTATGATCACTTTGCATTCAAGACATTTATGTTTAGTATAAAGTGTTTCTAGTGATTACATTGCCGGTGTTCATCTTTTTTGATCCATGTGACCAACATTCTTCTTTTACAATTAATACTTTATTAATTATCATTTGTTAGCCACTTTACTTTACTATATGCTTCTTCAATTTTACTAACATAAATAAAAAAAAAAAAATCACAGCACTGCAAGAACAAAAAATCTAGTAATAATAATAATAATAATTAACAAAGCAATAACGTGACATGAAATCCTTTGTTTATCCACCTATCTTCTTTGTCAACTTAAAATCGATTAAACCTTTTAATTTATTCTTTAACTAGATCTCCTTAACATTACCAAATTAATTAAATAATCAAAGTATATAATTATCAAGGAAATTGATAAATGTTAAAAAAATTATTATCCAAAAAAAACAAAGATGAGACTAAGTCCGCGACCGCGAATACGAAATTTTTGGTGGGGTCCAAAAGAAGCGAGAAACACACAATTGTGAACTTGGAAGGCTGAGTCTAGGTGGGGCCAATCCCCACTAGCTAACCACTTTAATTAATTAGGAAAAAATGTGGGATCACCTGGCATTGTTTGATATTAAAAATGTGGGACCACCTGCATTGTTTGATGGCAAGGTACATGAGTTGACGCGACCACTTGCTTTGCTTACCTCAGCTAAGTGCACGACACGTGGAATTCCATGATCCGGTGCTCCGCTACCGTAACATCCTTAAACTGGACTGACCAATCACGTCCTTATATGTGGATTTTAATGCTGTTTTTGTCATCGCCTCTATTTACATTTTTTTTGTTGGGAGAATTGGACAAGAGATTTTTATTTTTGGGCCAATAAGATTAAGAAGAGAAAATAATGACACGAATCCGTTTTCTCCTTTCATTTTTTGCTTTTTTTTAAAATTTTTTTTATTTGTGGTCATTTTGTCCTCAGCACATATTTAATGGTTGCTGATATTCAAATTTCAATAGTAAAATAATTGAATAACTTAAAATATTAGTAGTTTTTGAATTTTTTTTCATTTTGCATAGAAATTTTTATATTTTTCTGAGTTCACAATTATTTGTAATTTATTATAATAAAATCATGCTTAATTTGGGAAACTGACAACGTTTTTTTTTTTCAGGTGAATAATGTCAAGCTATGTTAAAAAATAGCCTCATTATACAAGAAATCAGCCTATGAAACGAATCAACTTCAAATCAGATCATTAAAAGATATATCAAATTTATAAAGGTATTATCTTTATATTTCTAAAATAATTTCTTTTCTTGTTTAGAAAACAATTTAAGTTCCATTTAATTGTTGGTTTTAACTCATTAAAAAAAGATGAAAGAAAAAGTGCATGCAATATTTTGGAATATTCAAAATTTAAGAATATAATTTTTAATAATAAAATGTATAAATTTAGTTTCATTAAATGGATTGATTTTTCTAGTGATTTATCCATTTTACTTTTTAGCAACTTTTTAAGAATTAAAAGTTACAAAACAAAAAAATAATTAAATGATCAACAAGTGATTAGAAAAATTATAAATAAATTAATTTTTAAAATATTTAAATATTATTCGAATTATGAAGTTATTATTACTGAAACAGTTTATCACTTCTAATTTAAATAGTATTAATTTTAAAACGTAAAATGAATGAAAATAATTATAATTACAAAAAAGTGAATCTTTTGGAAAATAAAAAAAAAAAGGTCAGTGATTTCTGCTCCATTTCATGACCCAAGCGTAGAATGAAGCACCAAATTTCCAATGTCCCTCTCCCTACGAAAATAAAATACCGTCAACGAAATTTCCACCGGCTATAACCGGTGGCCAGAACCTCAGTCCTGACCTCTATATACATCCACAAGCCACTCTCTAACCCCGCCAAAAATTTTTTCTTGAAAAAAAAATAGACCATGGATTCATTGGAGGCCGAACACGGCTCTACCTCACCAAAGCAGCAGTTAACTCTCGGCTTCCTTATTTCATTTATGGCTCTATGTGCCAAGCACGCCAGCCGAGTTTCTAAAAAGCTCAAGCCCAAGCCTAAAGAAAACGGCTTAGCTTCCGACTCTCCGAGATTCTACGGGCCGAAATCACCTCTAAAATCGCCTAGGCCGACGCAGCTTCTGGCAACGATTAGCAACAAGGCGATCACACTGGTGCTCCGGAAAAAGCTCGGGGAGGAAAACGGGGAAGATGTCGAGGATGAGTCCGGGGATGGCGGGATATGGCAAAGGGCGATTCTGATGGGAGACAAATGTCAGCCGTTGGATTTTTCGGGTGTGATTTATTACGATAGCAAAGGGAATCAGCTGGAACAGTTGCCTATTCGCTCTCCGCGTGCCAGTCCCTTGCCTGGATACCTGCTCAAAAAGGGCTCTGAGTAGGTCACTGGCCAAGGTTGTTTAATACTAGATATGTTTTTTTGTATAGAATTTACGAATCCTTTCTTTCCATTCGGTGCAAGTCTATGAGGTGTGACGTGTTGCGTTTCTATTGGTGGTTATGGATTGAGGTTGAGCGTTATGGGTGACGGTATCTTTTTCCTGAGGAAATAACCAGACCCGGTAGCCAAAAAATATTTATGTACTCTGTGAATTAGTAAGTTAATTTTGCGCGTCAGTTTCCGTTTTTTCTTCTTACAAGTACATTGACGAAGTTTTAGGAAAAAAAATTGCGTTGTAGAACTTTTACTAATATATTTCGTTGAGTTTGTTGGAAAAATTGTCTTCTTCTTGATAAATTTTTTTGTTTTTGGATTATGAATTAATTAGGGTTTTATTTTTTTAGTAAACAGTGGGCAACCTGCATTTGGGAGCTTCATATGTCTATTCTCAATCATCCCACGAAAATATATATATTCGTAAACTATTCGAATTTAATTTGATGATTGTTCGAATTTGATTTTGAATTACGTTCAAGATATTCGAGTAACAAGTTAAATCAAGTTCAAACTTCGAAATATTCGGATCTAACGACTCATGAGTCTTATCAAGTTTTATTTAATATATGTTTTTAATATTTTATTATTAATTTACTATTTTATCTTCAAATATATAATTAAAAATTGACAGATCGAACTTATTAAGTCGATTTCAATCTTATAGAGTCGAGCTTAAACAGCTCAAGTATTCTATTGAGTTAAGCTTGAGCATTAAAAACCAAGCTCGATCGAGCTCAAGTCGAGTTTTGAGTTTCAAGTCTAGCCAAGCTTTAACTTAGTACTAAATCGTGTCGACTTGACTTGATTACATCCTACTAACATAGAGATTGACATTTGTTTTTGATCAAATTTACTTATTTTTTATTTTATTTTTTTCTAAAAAGAATTTAATCTTAATTCTTTGAATATGAGACTTATAAACATATCACTAAATTCGATTTTCAGAATTTTGAACAAAATAATTTTTAAAAGGATAAATGTTTAGGTGTTTGTACAAATGAAATTGAAAGTTTGAACTTCAACGATTTTATCATTTCTTATTAAAGGGATAGCTAAACAATAATATTATTGTCTATCTAGGTTTGGTACAGTTATCGTTTACTTAGGTGGGAATTGGGGATAATTAAGTGAGAAAGAAGATTTGGTGATTCAATTCTAGGCATGATTTAGTTTAGTTCTAAGATTATGAAATTATTTAATTGTTGAAAGTTTCAGCATGAGAAAATCTTTAAATATTCAAAACCAATCAATTTTTATTTTTATTTTATACGATTTTAAAAGATTTATCAAGGAAGACCCAATTTTAGCGCATTAGCAGTCGACTATGCAAAGTTGAAATTTGAAAAGGTCTTGACAAATGAAGTTTCAAATAAATTACAAGGTGAATCTTTTTGTACATTTTGAGCAAATTCATACGACAGACTTCTCGTACGTCAGGGCAAAGAAAACAATATCATCACTTTCTTTTTTTTTTAGTACGAGTATCATCACTTTTTGCTTGTTGAGAAATTCTATTTAGACCCTTCTTTTTTTTTCTCATACCCTATTTTACTTTATGAATTACTGTTTAAGTAAAAAATTGAGTGTGAGGCTAAAAAAAAAGGACGTATTTAGAATTTCCCCTGCTTGTTTATCATATCAACTATCAACAGAGAAAATAAATAAAAAATAAACTTGAGAAATTCATTCACCAAATAATTAAAATATGGTATATTCATTAAGCACTGAATTCTTTTGAATCTCTACCGTATACATTCGCCATTTGCAATGAAATAATTAAGGTCCAAATTTGATCAATTTTATACAAGTTAATTAACACATGCAATATATCAAATTGATTGGCATTACTACTAGGAAAAGATCATAGATTAAAATCAAATAAAAATAAACTATAATTTTTGTAAAAAAACATCATATATTATAAAAACTATAGTCTAAAATATTATTTGATGGTATATTCTCGATGAACAAATCAACGAACAATCACGAAAAATCATTAATAATTATGAACAAAAAATATCAATCATAAAAAATAATAGTAATAACTTCAAGGTGTTTCATACTTGTTTCACTCCCACCAATTATGGCATGCAACAAGAACTATTGAAATAGTCTTAGAAAGTTAGGATATAATGAGGTCAACTTATTTGAAATTACCTTGCATTTGTAAAGTTAAACCACTAAATACCCTTGACAACTACGAAGGTGTCTTGTTTTAGCCACTATCTTCTGTAGTAAAACAATGTCACGTATCGAAATATTGAATATTTTACTAATTTTCACATAATCAAATCACTTATGGTTAGATCGTCTACAGTGTCAACTTATATTCAAAATAAAATTTATTATTTTTATACAAATCCCAGGTTTCAAATTTTCAATAGTTATACATAACTACTATTAACCTCAAAACCCATATACAAATAATTTACATCCCAAGTATCAAACACATAAGATAACATTGTACAAATAAGTCTAAATACATAAAAGTAACACTAGTATACTTTGACGAAACAAGATAATCACCTGAGGAATACCAAAATCAGGTCTTCCAAAAGCAGACCCAACTACTATAGATAATCTGGGAGTGGGAAAAAAAAAAAAAGGTGAGCTAATTGCTCAGTAAGAAATATATATACGAATGCTGATACAACGTATCCTATATGCGGTTTGGAATAAATAGAATTTTATACGAGAAACCATGAATTTATAATTTAAAATCACTTAGACACGATCTATCGGAAAGGACATTATAGTGGATTAGATAACCAAGTGAGTATGGAAGGATGCATTGAAGCACCTCTTGTGTCTCGTCATCCTAGTCCACTATAAGGAATTTATAGCTTTTAATTAAATCACAAATCCAATAAATGTCCAACAGTATATTTCAATATAAACATTCTTAAATCAATCAGAAAACATACGTACTCCGTAAACAATATAAATAATATTTATATAATTTTTCTAACAGATAATTCAAATAATTATAATTCACAAAATATATTATTCCAATCACAAAATACAGAAACATGTAAATCAAAAATCGGAAGCGAATCAAATTTGGGAGTGCATGGTTTTATGTTAACCAAGGATTTACCACCCCAATTTAAGTTTAGTAGAGACAAGGCTGACCCAATAGATACATGCATTATAGTAGACGTATGGCCATAGTCAGGGGGCCATAGTGGGTACATTAGCCAAGTGACACTTGTGGGAGCTAAAGATTGGGCTAGAGTTAGTAGTATTGGAACTGAACAGAAATGCATGTACCTGCAGGTAGCTAGGGGCCAGTAGTCTCAAAACATTTCATAAATATTTTCAGAAATGTTTATGGAGTTAAAGTTAATAAATCATGTCTTAAATAAATTCATAAGAATTTAATTCATAAATTCAGTATAGTAAAACATGAAATTATACCACATCATCTCAAAACAAGATTCAACATGCAAAATATTTTATTCAAATAACACTGAGATATAAAAATATTCAAACAATTGGAAAAACATGTAATTTCTCATAAAAATCTAATCGAGACTAAATTTGTGATTTAATTTACTTAAATTCACATTTAGGAATTTAAATATTTAAATACCTAAAATTTATTTCTTTTGTTTAAGTATCATGCTAAAGAATATTTTGAAGGGGTTTAGGCTAAGTTAGAAAAATTTCGGCAGCATAACGGTTTGTTCTAGCCTAACCCTTCTACATGAAAATATAGCTTCAAACCACAATTTTCAGTTTCCAAATTCAATCCAAAATATCAATTTCAATTCCATAGAAGCCAAAATTTATCAAATCATGCAACGAGGTATCCCTACGCTTCATACATATATCCCTTATCTCTTAATTTCTCGGTATCTGACTCGTCAGCACTGGTAGTACCTCCTGACTTTGGGGCTGCAGATTTACCATGCAAGCCTATTAAATTCACCATACTTTACTAAAAAGGGTATTTAACAATTTAAATGCTAGTGCATTGTTTGTTGTAGCTCTAAAATATAGTTTAATTTCTACCAGTGCTAAAACTACAACTTGTGCTAAACACCTCCGTTTTCGATTTTGATTGCTCCTACAGTCTCAAAATAATTTGTACATTATTTTAGAACTTAAAACACATTGAATAAGCAAGAATTCATCCCCCCTTATGTTGGCCGAATATGCTCTTTCTCACTACACTTGTGATTTCTTCCATCTAAGATTCCTTTCTAGTTTCAAACTAATTCTCCTAATTTTCTACACCATTTCTACATGAGTTTTGCATGAAATGGCATCATGCTCAAGCTTCTCTAGCCATGGCTAAAACCCTTGGAGATCCGATTTCATGATTCTAATTTAATTTAAGCTAAAATAAGCATGAAAACCCCTTTAACACATGGTAAATAACTAAGAAACCATGACAAAAGTCTAAGGTTCTTAGCATCCTCCCCTTGACCAAATCCTTTAGAGAAGCCTTCACTATGCAAATGGCCACTTTAGGCTATGATTTAGCTACCAAGAGAAAGAGCACTGAAAAATAGACAAGGTTTGTTAAGAGATTTTTCGATTTCAGTTTGATTTTCACTATGTTTTGGAAGCTTTTATTCTCTCTCAAGGTTGGCTATGGTGGACGGAAAGAGGAGGTAGATGATGACCGGCCAAATGATAGAGAAAAATGTAGAGAATTCTAAATTTAAACATCTTCCTTGCAAAATTACCAAAATGCCCTTATACTTAAAGAAACTATCTAATTTTGCCCTTAAAGTTTGACTTAGTTGAAAACAGTCTATCCAATCTCCAAAGTATTTCATTTAACCATAAAACACCTCTATTTAACTTGCTCTAACCATTTCTAGGGCTTTTGTTGAGTTTTTGGTACTTATTTGGGTGAAATTACCGAAATAGGTTTAACTGTAAAATCGCGTAAATTTTTGCTTGTTCACCCAATTTAATTCATCAGTCAACATGTTTTAAAACCTTATTTCATGAGTAATTATTTATTATAGACAGTGGGTCAAAAGTTCATTTAGTTTGGTCGTTATTTACAGAAATTTCAACTGCCTATAGATTAAACCATCATTTCTCAAATTGTTACACGCTTTTCGAAACATGCATAAATAATTGCGTTTGAGGTTAGGATTCTTACCATCATAATTTTCAGCCCTGAATATCAAATCCATCAAGTTTCACCTCCATCAGAACCCTAAAGGATCAGTAGGGCCCACCTACTATTTCGCTATTTTATACCTAAAATATAATTAACATTTTATTAATTATAAAGTATTCAATATCCTTAATTAAATATAAAAGTAAATAGTAATTAAATATACGGGGTCTCACATCCTCCCAACTTTCAGAAATTTGGTCCTCCAAATTTGATCAGACCTGTCTGACGAATAACTTTGGGTATTTCTCTTTTATTAGGCTCTTTAGCTCCTAGGTAGCTTCCTCTTCTGAGTGATATTGTCAAAGAACCTTAACCAAAGGATCATCTTAGATCGTAGCACTTTATCCTTTCAATCTAAGATCTGAATCGGTTTCTCCACATAACTCATATCTTCTTAAATCTTCAGTGGTTCATACTGAATTACGTGAGATGGATCTAGATGGTACTTCCGGAGCATGGACACATGGAAGATATTATGTACATCGAAAAGCTTTGGTGGTAATGCCAACCGATATGCTATGTCTCCTACTCGGTCTAAGATCTCGAAGGGCCCGATATATCGAGGACTCAATTTACCTTTCTTACCAAATCTCACAATCCCCTTAGAAAGGTGAAACTTTTATGAACACAGAATCTCCCATAGAAAATTCTAGAGGTTGACGTTTGACATCTACATAACTTTTCTGCTGACTCTGAGCAGTCTTCAATCTGTCACATATTAGCTAAACATCTCTAGAAGCCTGCTCAACCAAATCGGAAGCCAAAATTTTCTTGTCGCCCACTTCTTCCCAAGCAATAGGAGAACGACACTTCTGACCATACAAAGCTTCATAAGGTGCCATGCTGATACTGGAATGATAGCTGTTATTTTAGGCAAATTTTGCCAATGGAAGATGATCGTCCTAAGAGCCTTTAAAATCTAATACACAAGCACTCAACGTATCCTTGAGCATCTTGATGGTGCGCTTAGACTGTCCATCAGTCTGTGGATGGAAAGCTGTGCTAAAGTTCAAACGAGATCCCATATCCTCGAGAAATCTCTCCCAGAAATGAGAAGTAAATCAGGAATCTCTGTTAGAAGTAATGCTCTCTGGAACCCCATGTAGTCTCATAATCTCTCGATATAAAAATCGGCTAGGGCACTCAGAGAATATGTGGATTTAATAGCCAGAAAGTGGGTAGACTTCGTCAATTTGTCAATAATCACCCAGATCGCATCATGATTCTATCGGGTTCTTGGTAGACCCATGATGAAATCCATGGTGATGTGCTCCTATTTCCACATCGGAATCTGCAGATGCTGAAGTAACCCTGCAAGTTTCTGATGCTCCACTTTTACATGCTAACAAGTGAGACATCTTGGAAAAAATTTGGCGATGTCTCTTTTCATATTAGGCCACCAATACACCTTATGCAGATTCTGATACATCCCAGATGTAAGGTATATTTAGATGTATGAGCCTCTGCTAAGATCAACTTTTACAATTGTTTGTTCTCGGGAATACAAATCCGATTTTGGAACCACAGAATGCCATCTGTGCCAATCATGAACTTTGATTGAATTCCCAACTACAACTGACTGGCAATGTCAATACAACTCGGATCCTCTCTCTGAGCATTTCTGATCTAATTCATCAAATTTGATTCAATCTGAAAACTAGCCACTAACCCATATCTCTTAGAAGGAGTAACATCCTAATTGAGGCTCGTAAACTGCTCCAATAACTTGTATTCTCGAACCATCATGTTGGAAACCATACCCAGATGTTTTATGCTCAAGACATCTACCACTACATTTGCTTTCCCTAGGTGGTACAATATTCCGCAGTCATAATCTTTTATCAGTTTCATCCATCCATACTACCTCATGTTTAATTTATGTTGCAAGAATAGATATTTAAGGCTTTTGTGGTCTATAAATACCTGAAATTTCTCATCATACAGATAATGTCGCTATATCTTCAAAGCAAAGACCAATGCAGCAAGCTCCAGGTCATGAGTAGGATAATTCCTCTTGTGGTCCTTTAACTGATGGGAATCATAAGCGACCACTTTTCCATGCTGCATTAGCACACAACCCAAACCTAGTGAAGAGGCGTCACTGTATATTGAAAATCCTCTCGAACCACTCGAAATGGTAAGGATCGATGCTGAAGTCAACCTTTACTTCAACTCCCAGAAGCTATGCTCACAAGTATTAGTCCACTCAAACTTTACACCCTTATGTGTGAGAAGCATAAAAGGAGCAACCCGCCTAAAGAAACCATCGACAGATCTTCTATAATATCTAGCCAGACCAAAAAACTCCAAATCTTAGTACCATCCATGGTCTTTCCCACTGCACTATAGCCTTGACTTTATACAGATCAACTGACACCTTGTCTTTAGATACTACATGTCCCAGAAAAAAGTGATATGATCTAGACAGAACTCACACTTACTGAACTTAGCATATAGCTTTCTATCTCTAAGGGTCTATAGAATAGTATACAGGTGCTACTCATGCTCTTCCCGAGATTTAGAGTATACCAAAATGTCGTCGATAAATACGATGACGAACTTATCCAGATAAGGCTTGAAAGCCTCATTCATCAGATTCATAAATGCTGCAGGGGCATTTGTAAGCCCAAATGGCATAACCAGAAACTCATAGTGGCCGTACTAAGTTCTAAAAGTAGTCTTAGGGACATTACTCTCCTGAATCTTCAACTTATGATATCCTGATATGAGATCAATCTTAGAAAATACCTAGGCATCCTTGAGCTGATCAATATAAATCATCAATCTAGGAAAGAGGATATTTATTCTTGATAGTAGACTTATTAAGCAACTGGTAATTGATACAAAGTCCTAGGCTACCATCCTTCTTCCAGATGAATAAGACTGGTGCACCCTAAAGAGCGATGTTGGGATGGATGAAACCTTTGTCTAATAACTCTTGGAGCTACTTCTTGAGTTCGTCTAGCTCGAACAGTGACATCCGGTAAGGGGGCTTTGAAATAGGTTCGGTACCGGGTACTAAATTAATAGTGAACTCAATCTCCTGATCATACGGAACTCTCGGTAGTTCATTCAAAAACACATCTAGAAAATCCTTGACCGTAAGAATCTTATGTAACTCTGCATGCTTCTTCTCAATATCCTCCACATATGCAATAAACCCTTCACAATCAAACATATTCTTAAGTTCTTAAATTCAAATTGAACTGATGTTAACAAAATACTTTAATTTCATTCCTATGTAGAAAGCTTTACAATATATATTTTAGGTTGGGAGAAAACTATATACTTAGTATAGCAATCTACACTAACATAATTTGTAGCAAACTAATCCATCCCTAATTTTACATCAAAGTCATACATATTTAACAAAACTAGGTTAGCTGCAGTTTCTTTTTCTCCTATCTTTAGTTTACAATTTCGATACATAACATTAGTCATTTGTGATTCCTTAAAAGGAGTAGTAATCATTAATGAATATCCTAAAGGTTCGAGTTCTACAAGTATCTTAGCAACACATGCAGGTGAAATAAATGAATGCATAGAACCTGGGTCTATCAATGCAATTGTAGTAATATCAAAAATAGAAATCTTACCCCGAATAATGTCAGAGGAAGTATCAACAGACTCCTTTTCAAGTGCGTACACCCTGCCTTGAGTCACCATCCGCTTCCCTTTCTTAACTGCTTTAACTCTCGCAGTGCAGGCGATGTCGCTTTGTCCGACTCCTTAGTTGCAGGTGCTGTTGCTGTGGCTGTGGCTGTTGGCATTAACTCTTGTCCTTAGGGCAATCTCTGATCAAATGACCCCTTTGTCCACACTTAAAACAGGCTCCCATAGCCCAGTTGTAGGGTCTGTCACCATGTGACCTCCCACCCTGCTTACACTTGGTCGTAGAGCCCCTCTGAGGAGTATTAGATCTCCTAGTGCCAACGGATCTCGTAAATCTATCTCTGGTAGCCCTTTTCCTGATCATAATACCCGTAGGCCTCTTAGCTAGCCTCGTGTTGCCTCTATCATCGAAACCCCATCGAACTTTCTTTTTTCCCTTACTCTTAGCTCGGAAACCAAACTTCACCTGTTGAGAATCTAATGCTACTCACACAGTTGGGCTCAGCGGACTACTTCATCATATGTAGAATATCGAACAGGGCTAGATTGTTCCTGATAGATATTTTCAACCCAGATACAAACTGCTCGATCTTATACTTTTCACTCTTAGCTACCTCTAGATTGAAACGGTTGAGAGTAGTGAATTTGGACTCATACTGGTCTACCGTCATACTCCTCTGCTTCAAATTCATAAACTCTGACTTTAACTTCATCTATGTTGTGCTAGGGATGTATTGCTTATAGAAAGCCTCTAAGAAAACCTCCCATGTCACCGCTGGGTATTTGGCTGATAGAACTGTCTTGGTGGACTTTTACCAATACTCCGCATCGCCCACCAATAAAAACGTAGCTAAGCCTACTTTCTCAGTCTCAAAACAAGTCATATAATCGAACAGCCTTTCCACCTATTAACCCACTCTTTAGCAGACATCATATTCTTCTCCCTTTTGAACTTCGGCTGATCCAATTTCTTAAACTGCCAGATCAACGTGGTATCACAACCCCTAAAAGGTACCCACCTTGGCTTTTTGGGAATCGAGGTTGAGGTTACAGTGGGGGTTGTACCGATTGTGGATGTGGCTGTAGCGCAGGTTGTGGCGTAAGTTGGAAATGTACTATGAAGGTGGAGGTTGTGCTGCTTCTGGTGCTGGTGCTCGACTAAATGTCACATCTTGAATATACAGTATTTTACATTTTTCCACAATTTTTTCAAGGGTTCGACTGTTTGTGATGCCTTTATTTCCCATTTCCTTTGTACAGTAAACATTTATAGATGCAATTTACCATTTGGTAAAATATTTATATATCATAATAAATCTGTCATGTACATCCCCTATTTATAAGACAACCTAGTAGTACTGTAAAAACAAATCTGAACATATAAAATAAATGATTATACCTCCAGGATATAAGCTAGCTGCCTCAGGATGCTCAAATGCATAGCCAAAATCCTCGGGTGATAATAACGCAGTCACTAGAAGTACTCTGTAAATGTTAAAAATGAAGGAGTGAGCAAACCATGGCTCAGTAAAGGAATTGTATGTAAAATCATTTAATTCCTATAGGTGCACTAAGGAGTAAGGAACGTATTTTGAAATACCTGTCTTGTCTCGGAAACTAGAAGCAACTATAAGGAGTAAGCATTGAATTTGAAATTAAACCACCTTTTCCATAACATTTCATATTCATTTCAATTCAATACTTTCAACATATAAAACATTTAATCACAAAGATCTAATATTCAAATTAAATCATAAAAGACTATTAGATTTATCATTTTCCATTTCCTTTTGAAAACATATCACATATCACATATATCGCTGAAAATCTCATAAACAGTATTGTATTTAAGTTAGTACAGTAAACTGTTTAGAAAACCATCATTCCTCTCATTTAAAACATATAAACAATCATTTATCTTTTCATGTCATCATTCTTTTAAAATCATCATTTCTTATATCATAAAAACAGTGGAGACTAAGGCATTACCCGAATTATATCATGCTGTAGTCCCCGTAGGGTAGAATAATCATCATGTCAGATCTATGGCCTTAGTCTATAAATGTTCTTGGTCGTACACTAATCAGTTGTCAACCGAGACTGAATACATATCACATGTCACATATCACATATCACATATCACATATCGGCATGATAAAAAGGCCTATTAGTCTTAAAACAGTGTTCTCATCATCATGTCACCTTTATGGAAATCAATAAAATAATTAAAATCGTCAGTCAGTCCATAAAGGTTTTAATAAATCATTAAGTGAATATTTATGAAAATAATTTATAAAATTTTCAATTGTACACTTTTCACTTCATAAACCATTTTATATACTGTAAAACATGTAGGAGGAATTTTCAGTAATCTCACTTTCATCAAATTCAGTAACATGAATATTTAAATAATATTTTTCGGTATATATTCATGTTTTATAAAAAAATATTAAATTCATTATTTCCAAGGCTAGGAAATTATCCTAATATGCATTAAAATATTTCATGAGATTTTTAGAAAATTTTCTAGGAAATTTCAGCAGCATAACGGTTGTTATTTCCCTAACCCTCCTGCAAATTTAGTACAGTTCCAAAATTCATAACCAGCCACAATTCCACATTTTCCAAATCATATCATTTCAAAAATATTCTTATAAAATCATGCATATCAAAATAATGCACTCGAGATATGCTTACAGATCGCATACGCATCCCTTACCTGTCTATAGTATACGACTCTTCCAAGCGCACCAACTGTAATTTGTTACTCCTGGGCTGCAGATAATTTTATCAAAAATATTAACTCATTGAATCCTAATTTTTAAGCTATTATTCATGTCCCAATGCAGCCACATTGGACACTACAAATATTTTTGAAGTATAAATTCTATCGGTAGTATAACATAACTTCTTTGTTTTGCGTCGGATTTTAAATCCGAGCATACCGAAAGACTCCTTGTAATTCCTACAGTCTAAATCTACCCTTAATTCATCAAAATCAGCCATGAATCCCAGTCCCCTTCGTGAGGTTGAATGCATACTCTTCCATCCTTTAATGATTTTCAACATTTTAATGCCCAAAATCTTATTCTACTAAGCTTAATCGTTAATTTGGCACCTAACTTATGCATGAAACACCATAGATCCTTAAAGAACCAAGCTTGGTCGAATGGTCCTACAATGGCAAAATTTTATTTTGCAACATTTAAATGAAACCAATGATAGGAATATGCTAAACATGCTTAAAAGAACTAATTTACACCATTAGATTTAAAGAAAGCATGATGAATGGCATAGTGACTCACCTTGGCAGAAACTTTGAGGACCTCTTTCTCCTTGTATAGTGGCTTATACAATGTGCTATGGGCATAGGAATGTAGAGAAGAGAGGGTAGAATATTTTTGTAGTTGAAATTCTTGTGAGATGTTAGCTAAATTGGTAGTTATGAAAGCTTGTTTTATTTTCCTTATTCTTTCCTTGTTAATGATGTGGGAGCTTGTTGGGAAGATGATGAATAGGAACTACTAGCAGCTGATGGAATTATAAAGAAAATTCTAGAAGTGGTCAAAATGACCAAAATGCCCCTAGTTATGTAAATTTAGAACAATTTTGCCCTTATAGTTCTGCTGTCATAAAAACCATGTAATCGTACTCCAAAATTTTGGACTCTAGCACCAAATAATCCTATTTAATGTATCTTAATGATTAGAAGTGGTTTCGTCGATGTGCGGTGCACAGATAGTGAGAAATTACGATTTTACCCTCATAACCTACCGATGAATTTCTCCGATTTAACCACCGTTTCGATAAATCTCTTGACATTGTCTTAACCTAATTTTCATATAGAATAACATGGTATTTTTACTTTGTCCCAATTCTTTTTGGTTTGGGTGTAATTTACGAAAATACCCTCGTGAGGTAACCATCATTTCTCAATTTGTTTGCCATACTTCACAAAATGTCCATAATATCACTATTACACCATCCATATATTGTTTCCTCAGTTATCTATACATCTGGGCTCGAAATTTTAAGTGGGGCCCATATTACCATTTACTTGTAATTTTACAATATTTATTCAAAAATCATTTAATAACTACAAATATACATGTG
The DNA here is from genome assembly GCA_031772115.1 of Heritiera littoralis. Taxonomy (NCBI): domain Eukaryota; kingdom Viridiplantae; phylum Streptophyta; class Magnoliopsida; order Malvales; family Malvaceae; genus Heritiera; species Heritiera littoralis. The sequence goes on along the minus strand of JAPDPK010000038.1, from coordinate 222,486 downwards.
TACAGTACAAAATACTCGGTTCTCACACTAAAACTAGCTAGAAAGTCTGCTACAACTCTTTCCAGCTTAGATATTCTTGTATTCAGACTCTCAGGTTGTGGAGGGAGAGCTAGCACCAACATCAACTCCAAAACTGGCTCTGGGGCGGGTTGCACATTACTGGGGCGTCTCTTACCCGTCCGATACCCCTTTACATCTCAGACATACTGCACCACAATGAAATACATAAACTAGATTTCAATTAAGCAATTTAATTATATATTCAGACAAATACAATACTACTTGGGATGTACATCTTTAATTCCTAATTCATAAGACACTGACAGATATCAGGCCAACCTCGCTCTGATATCAACTTATGTCACGACCCGAAGGCCAATGACATCCACTTAATCCTTACTTTATTGCTTATGAAAAATTACGAACCAAATTTTTCTTTTTCTACTTACGGTTTGTATTCGGTGTTAGTGTAGTATCTAACTCAAATCTTATCTTACTAATATTATTTCTCAAGCTATGTCACATTCCACAAGGTGATTTTTTTTTTATAATTTTAGCCTTATTTTATTATTCCAAAAGAAATGGGTCGAAAACCTCCTCTTTGTATTTTATCAATTTCCCTAGTAAAATCACCTGCATAAAGATACATTTTAAACTTTACAAAACGGCCAGCTGTTGTTTCCCACAATTCACACAATCATACATCTCATACTTCTCCAGGATTTAACCATTAATAAGTCCATATCTAACAATTTATACATCATTCAAAATATACATCTTAACCTGGATCTTACTCGATAATCACCTAGACTCACATAATAATCTAGTGCGATCCAAAGCTACACCTTATATTCTTTCCTAATACTGTGAAATTAAACTTTTGTATAACAATTAAAACGATATACGTTTAGTAAACCTCAAAAGCACTAAAGCTAGGCCCGGAGAACGTAGTCGAGTACCACTACTAGGTACAGTTCCCGAGAGAGCCTATATTATGTCTGAACTGGATATCAACCCGTGTGATCTGTAGATGTTAAATTTAAGGGGTGAGCAAATCCACGGCTCAGTAAGTAGCTTAAATAAGTACATACTAGGCTCATATCGTAAAACACGATCATACATGCATGAATTCTATAAAATAGCATGTATGCATTATATCAAGATTAGCTACTAATTTGTATGTACACAGATTGCATAAGCTCATTCATGCTTTCATTTGTATGTACACAGATTTGCATAAGCTCATTCATGCTTTCATTTGTATGTACACAGATTTGCATAAGCTCATTCATGCTTTCCTTTGTATGTACACAGATTTGCATAAGCTCATTCATGCTTTCCTTGCTTTCTTAAACTCATAAGGCATCGTTTATTTTATCCTTTTTTATCGATATGGTTAAGTGCGAAGGAAAAACAAACATTCAAATAGCATATGATTCTATAGCATAATGTAAGTATAATTCAACAAGTATTTCAATTCTCAATCACATGCATCGTATCTATCCTATCTAATGATAGTTGTCACATTCACAGTTCATAATCGTTTATCCACTATCTCATTGGCATATGATTTCTCATAATTCATCAGTACACGTGTAGCACTTAGCTCTCAAAGGACTCTAAAGGTGGCTCCCACAGTTCACGAAGAAAGCTGCGTAGCACGTAGTTCCTTTGAGTTCTCTAGATGGCTCACACGGTACAAAAGATCGAGTTTTACTCGGGTTTGCCTACATGGCTTATGTTTTCAATGGTTCATCGATACACGTGTAGCACTTAGCTTTCAAAGGACTCTAGATGTAGCTCCCGCAGTTCACGAAGAAAGCTGCGTAGCACGTAGTTCCTTTAAGTTCTCTAGAAGTGGCTCACATGGTACAAATGGTTGAGTTTTACTCGGGTTTGCCTCTATGGCTTATGTTCTTAAATGGTTCATCGATACACGTGTAGCACTTAGCTCTCAAAGGACGCTAGAGGTGGCTCTCGCAGTTCACGAAGAAAACTGCGTAGCACGTAGTTCCTTTGAGTTCTCTAGAGGTGGTTCACACGGTACAAACGGTTGAGTTTTACTCGGGTTTGCCTCTATGGCTTATGTTCTCAAATGGTTCATCGATACACGTGTAGCACTTAGCTCTCAAAGGACTCTAGAGGTGGCTCCTGCAGTTCACGAAGAAAGCTGCGTAGCACGTAGTTCCTTTGAGTTCTCTAGAGGTGGCTCACACGGTACAAACGGTCGAGTTTTACTCTGGTTTGCCTCTATGGCTTATGTTCTCAAATGGTTCATCGATACACGTGTAGCACTTAGCTCTCAAAGGACTCTAGAGGTGGCTCCCGCAATTCACGAAGAAAGCTGCGTGGCACGTAGTTCCTTTGAGTTCTCTAGAGGTGGCTCACATGATACAAACGGTCGAGTTTTACTCGAGTTTGCCTCTATGGCTTATGTTCTCAAATGGTTCATCGATACACGTGTAGCACTTAGCTCTCAAAGGACTCTAGAGGTGGCTCCCGTAGTTCACGAAGAAAGTTGCGTAGCACGTAGTTCCTTTGAGTTCTCTAGAGGTGGCTCCCACGGTATATAAGGTTGAGTTTTACCCGGGTTACCTTTTTCCTAGTTTTCGACAAACACAACTAGGTATTAATCGAGGTTCATAGATTCAGCATTGGGAGCTATATATACTACACACAAATCACATATACATTCTCAAATTATCACAATGTGTTAATATGCTCACTCGGTGCGACTTAATTAATTCATATGCATTCCTCATAATGCAAGCACCAAACAATTATACAATTTATGTACTTAGTAAACACAAACAAACCATAACGTATAACACACAAGTCACAAGTAAGATTCCTTTCCAAACAACTACTATTTACGATCACATTATGTCCAAATTTATATTTTTTTTTCGTACTTACTCTTATAATCTTACCCGTAGTATTCTGCCAAACTTAGATAAGTATTTTAATAAGAATTTATTCATCTCTTACAAGATGAGACTAGCAAGGCTTATTTAACCCACTTACCTCGAGGTTTAACCACTTCTTCACGATCCTTTTGAACCCGTATTCAAGTCCTTATTCGTTCCGATTCACTGCACGTAATTCATTTACATTTCGATAAGTTTTCATCATTGTGCTTAATTACGTATCTAAAACGAAAATTGTAAAAACGTTATTAATTTCAATTGACTATTAATCCAAGACTACCTCCTTATCGTGAGTTGCAATTTACCCATCGGTGCTCGGCCTTATGTACACATATATATGTATATATGTCTAAACACATTTTTATTTATGTCTATGTGTGTATCCCAATATATTTTGTAAATATATATTTATTCATGGTCACTTTTTCCTTCTTTATGTAAATATGCATTATGTATAAGTATATATATTTATATATAATTTTAATGACATACCAACATACTGATATCATGATATATATATATATATATATATATATATATGTAATGATATCTATCGTCATTCTCATCGTTTAGCATGCTTTTATTGTTTACCTTGATTACTTCCTCTTCGGTATCACTTAATTTATATTTATGATTATATCTCATATTACCTCATTTATTCTCTTAATAAATATTTATACATCATTGCATACTTGTCTGAATGTCACACTAATATATATATACTTTAATGACATCACACTAGTGGCGTGTGTATATTCACACTTATGAGTATATTCGTATACATGCATGTACATGTATACCTTCATTCCTATTTTTTATCATCTAAATACCCTAACTGCCAAAACAAAATATAAATCTTACCTTGAAAACTCTTAAAACCGAATCTTGATTCTCCTTTTTAGCTTTAACTTCATTTGCTGCCATATACCACCATTTTGCACTTTAAAACATATTCATATAAATACGTATGTACATATATATATATATATGCATATATATATATATATATATGTACCAATATGATCGAAATCCAACACAAAGCCTTACCTTTAGACTTTCGGAAATCAAACCCCTCTACTTAGGATTAGTGGTTTTTCCTCTTTTTGACAATGCCTATTGTCATAGATAAGTATATATATGTTATTACTCAATTTCACTTCACTTTCTTACGATATAACATATATATATAAATGTGTGTATATATATATATATATATATATATATATATATATATATATATATACACACACTTCAAGATTTCGGAACAAAGAAGTCTTACCCCTTTCAAGGCAGCTCCAACCGAGAGCTTCAAGCTCTCCTCTCCTCGTTTTCAGCATATTTGTATGCCTTGGTGAGCTTTCAATCACAACCTAAACCAGTACCTAAAGCCCCTCAAACCAACCTCTAAAGCAACCAAACACCAGCCCTTGACTGGCTAAAACACAATCACCCGAGTGGCATGGAACAACCTTTGTCCACCACTGTTTAAATCCTTCACAGCCACCAAAGCAAACACAAGCCACATTTTTAGCTTTGAAAACAGCCATTCACTATAGCCCAAAACCCTGCCTAAACTAGTAACACTTCACTCCTAGCCCGCTTGTCGAGTCTCCTGCTTTAAACCTCCATCGAAGCAACACCTGGAAATGCCACGCATGGCATGCTATTCACGTCTGACTAGGACCATGCAAAGCCCTGTTTTGGCATCAACAACCACCCAAATGGCCTCTTGTACCTCCCCTATTTGCTGCCTACCTTCGATTACAAACTCAGTGCCAAATAACCTCATTTCCAACCTCCCAAAATTCACCGTGAGCAGCCTTAAATACTGCTTAGAACACTCTATTTCTGCCACCAGCAATGACACCAGACGCCTGATTTCCTTTCATTTTCTGTTCACTGTCGATTCTCTCTTGGCCGACGTCGACCCCTAGTCTTCTCTTTTCCCTCTTTTTCTTTCTCTTTTGCTCTTCCTTCTCGTTTCTTCCCACTGGCAGCATCGACTCACATCACTTTCCACTCGAGAATTCTCTCTTCTTTATCTCTTTTAGCTGCTGCCGCCTGGTTTGGCAGTAACTTCTTTGTTTTCTTTTCTCTATTTTTCTTGTGTCTTTGTACGGTTCCTTCTCTTCCTCTCCACTCTTTCTTTACTTTTCTCTAATATATTGCTTTTATGTAGTACCATATAGGTCTACCAAGGCAGACCTAAGCATCGGGTTTGGTGGGAAATGTTTCTCTTTTCCCACCGACTCAACTTAAATTTTATATATATATATACTATATTTTATTAAATATACGTTTTTCTTCTTTCTTTTTTTTTTATATTTATATACTTATTTATATATTTTCATTTTAGTATATCTATCTAATATATAAATGTATTTACATATTTATTTTTCATTTATGTCATTACTTTCTAAACAAATATATATATTATATGCAAATATATCTACATATATTTACATTAATTTTATTTATCTATTTATTTATTTATTTATTTATTATTTTTTTACATTTATATTTATTCTTGCATAAATCTAATATATATAATTCCATATTCGTATATATTTAAGCCCAATATACATATAAGTATATATATATATATATATATATTTATACTGGTATATACATACATATATATATATATATATATATATATATATATATATATATACCTTTCACTCATATACACATTTAAATATATATATATATATATCATCACCTATTCTTATGTATATAAATATAGGTATGTATATACACACTATACCCTTACGTATTTATTTATATGTATTTTAATTTATTTCCATCTATGCATATACATATATATTTATTATTTATATATGCGTTTATATACGTGTATATGTACATTGCATGCATGCATGCATGCACGTGTACGTACGTATATATGCATGTATGTACGTTGCGTACTTTTAGTTTGCCTTATGTGTGTATAAAATATATATATATATATATATTCATATAATTGCAACTCCTTTTTGTATGCATGTAACGTCCATTACATATATTGTATTAGTTTACGCTTTACGTTACTCTCGAAGACTTTGTTTTTATAAATACGAGACATGATCTTATATTTGAAATCTTAAAATTTTCATTATAATCTCTTAAGGTTATACATTGAGTACATTATTGGTTTAAGAAAATCGTGGTTCTCACAACTTAACTGTCACGTATTGAAATATTTAATATTTTACTAATTTTCACATAATCAAATCACTTACAGTTGGGCTGTATGCAATGTCAACTTATATTCAAAATAAGATTTATCATTTTTATACAAATCCTAGGATTCAAATTTTCAATAGTTATACATAATTGCTATTAACCCCAAAACCAATATACAAATAATTTACATCCTAAGTATTAAACACATAAGATAACATTGTACAAATAAGTATGAATACACAAAAGTAACACTAGTATACCTCGACAAAACAGGATAATCGCCTGAGGAGTATCGAAATCAGGTCCTCCAAAAGTAGACCCAATTATTGTAGATAATCTGGGAGTGGGAAAAAAGGGGTGAGCTAATTGCTTAGTAAGAAATATCTACGAATGCTAGTGCAACGTATCCTATATGCACTTTGAAATAAATAGAATTTTATACAAGAAACCATGAACTTATAATTTAAAATCACTTAGGCACGACCTATCGGAAAGGATACTGTAGTGGATTAGATAACCAGGTGAGTATGGAAGGATGCTTTAGAGCACCTTATGTGTCCCGGCATCCAAGTCCACTATAGGGAATTTATAGCTTTTAATTAAATCACAAATTTAGTAAATATCCAACAGTATATTTCAATATAAACATTCTTAAATCAATCGAAAAACAAATGTACTTCGTAAACAATATAAATCATATTTATATCATTTTTCTGACACATAATTCAAATAATTATAATTCACAAAATATATCATTCCAATCACAAAATACGGAAACATGTAAATAAAAAATCGAAAGCAAATCAAAACTGGGAGTGCTTGGATCTATATTAACCAGGGATTTACCACCCCAATTTAAGTTTAGTGGAGACTAGTCTACACCCAATAGACACATGCACTATAGTAGACGTATGGCCATAGTCAGGGGGCCACAGTGTCTACACTAGCCAGGTGACACTTGTGGGAGCTAAAGACTGGGTTAGAGTCAGTAGCATTGGAACTGAACGAAAATGCATGTACCCACAGGTAGCTACGAGGCTAACAATCTCAAAACATTTCATAAATATTTTCAGAAATGTTTACGAAGTTAAATTTAATAAATCATGTCTGAAATAAATTCATAAGAATTTAATTCATTAATTCGATATAGTAAAACATGAAATTATACCACATCATTTCAAAACAAGATTTAGCATGCAAAATATTTTATTCAAATAACACATAGATATAAAAATATTCAAACAATTGGAAAAACATGTAATTTCTCATAAAAATCTAATCGAAGACTAAATTTGTGATTTAATTTATTTAAATTCACATTTAGGAATTTAAATATTTAAATACCTAAAATTTATTTCTTTTGTTTAAATATCATGCTAAATAATATTTTGAAGGGGTTTGGCTAATTTAGAAAAATTTCAGTAGCATAATAGTTTGTTTTAGCTTAACCTTCTTGCACAAAAATACAGCTCCAAACCACAATTTCTAGTTTCCAAATTCAATCTAAAATATCAATTTCAATTCCATAAAAGCAAAAATTTATCAAATCATGCAATGATGTATCCCTACACTTTATACATATATCCCTTACCTCTTAATTTCCCGATATTCGACTCGTCAGCACCGATAGCACTTCCTTACTTCGGGGCTGTAGATTTACAATGCAAGCTTAATAAATTCACCATACTTTACTAAAAAAGGTATTTAACAATTTAAATGCTAGTGCATTGTCTGTTGTAGCTCTAAAATGCAATCTAATTTCTATCAGTGCTAAAACTACAACTTGTGCTGAACACCTTCGTTTTCGATTCTGATTGCGCCTACAGTCTCGAAATAATTTGTACATTATTTTAGAACCTAAAACACATTGAAATAAGAAAGAATTCATCCTACCCTTATGTTGGTCGAATATGCTCTTTCTCATTATACATGTGATTTCTTCCATTTAAGCTTCCTTTCAGTTTCAAAGTAATTCTACTAATTTTTTACACCATTTCTACATGAGTTTTACATGAAATGGCATCATGTTCAAGCTTCTCTAGCCATGGACAAAACCCTTAGAGATCCAATTTCATGATTCTAATTTAATTTAAGTTAAAATAAGAATGGAAACACCTTAAACACATGGTAAATAACTAAGAAACCATGAAAAAGTCTAAGGTTCTTAGCATCCTCGCCTTGATCGAATCCTTTAGAGAAGCATTCACTATGCAAACGACCACTTTAGGCTATGATTTAAGTACCAAGAGAAAGAGCACTGAAAAATAGACAAGGTTTGTTAAGAGGTTTTTCGGTTTCGATTTGATTTTCATTATGTTTTGGAAGCTTTTATTCTCTCTCAAGGTTTGCTATGGTGGACAACAAGAGGAGGTAGATGATGATTGGCCAAAAGATGGAGAAAAATGTAGAGAATTCTAAATTTAAATATCTTCCTCATAAAATTACAAAAATGCCCTTATACTTAAAGAAACTTTCTTGTTTTGCCTTTGCCCCCTAAAGTTTGACTTAGCTTAAAACTGTCTATCCATTTTCCAAAATATTTCCTTTAACCATAAAACACCTCTATTTAACTTGCTCTAACTATTGGTGGGGCTTTTGTTGAGGTTTGGGTACTTATTTGGGTAAAATTACCGAATACCTCTAACCGTAAAATCACGTAAATTTTTACAATTACACCTAATTTAATTCATCAATCTACATGTTCTAAAACCTTATTTCATGAGAAATTATTTATTACAGGTAGTAGGTCAAAAGTCCATTTAGTTTGACCATTATTACAGAAATTCCGACGGCCTATGACTAAACGTCATTTCTTAAATTGTTGCATGCTTTTTGAAACATGCATAAATAATTGAGTTTGAGGTTAGAATTCTTACCATCATAATTTCTGGCCCTGAATATCGAATCCATCAAGTTTCACCTCCATCGGAACCCTAAAGGATCGATGGGGCCCACCTACTATTTCACCCTTTATACCTAAAATATAATTAACATTTTATTAATTATAAATTATTCCATCTCCTTAATTAAATAATAAAATTAAATAGTAATTAAATATGTGAGGTCTCACAAACAATGTCTAAAATACTTGTTTTTTATTTTAAAATTGAGAGAAAATGAGAGAATAATCAAAATTATCCAGTGTATTCAAGTGTTTCATAAGTGTTCTAGAAATGATCTTTGGCCTCTATATTTATAGAGATTTCTTTTAAGAGATGTGATTATTAATCAAATGACATAATCATTCACTTGTATTATTTAATTCAATAAACACCATTCACAGCTTATCAAAATTAAGAGTTATATCTTTAACTATTTAAAATTAAAATAATACCTTTTGAATGAGTTGTTATCACTTCAAAGAATAAATTATTCATTTGAAAAGTTATGTCTAACTTTTATTCTAGTTTTTTATTCTATTTATTAAATATTCCTTTAATCAATCATCTTCCAATTTATGTTTAAAATTTTCTAAGAATCCTCACCAATTTCAAATTGTAGGGAAAATCAAATATTTAAGGAATCCTCGTGTATAAGATGATGGTATCATTTTTATTTGAACCATCATGTTAGATAAAGACTATTTTTAATTAATGAGAACGACATGGTAGAATAAAGTCTTAAACAACAATTTTGTAATTGATTACACAATGACCAATTTTCACATGAGACTTCACAAATTTGTTGAAAGCCATTTAGTAAAAATTTCAACACTAATACTGGTCGTATGTCTTTTATTGATTAATAATGTTTAAGAGCCAAACTCTTCACTCCTAGAAGTGACACCACTTCCACTCATATAAGTGAACTCATTAGAAATGCAATCATACAAGCATTTTAGCACTTACATATTTAGTTTCATTAAGAAATAACAACTCAACCTCCCTTTTTATCATATGATTTCAATTATTCATTACCTTGGGATGTATAACAATTATAATACTTCCAGCAACATTCAAATAATGTACTTAAGCTTTTTGAATTAAAGACTTAATGTCTAATTAAGCATTGACTTGAGTTTCCATTACGTGTGACTAAATCAAGGAGTTTGTGTCCTATCTTCCTTGGATATTCTAGACATTATTACCTTTACTAAAGTATTTGTGAATTTCTCTTTTTGACAAAGTACTTTTCCTGACAAAATATATAGTGCACACCCTTTATCATATACATAGCTATTGTTTAACAATACATCTAGATTTCCAATGATAATTGGCTTTCAGCCCTTAATAATGTAACTCCATTATCAAAATAAGTTTATATAACTGCATTGGCAGTAAAATGATTTAAGTTTACATGATGCCTTACTTGCCATTTCCAATGCTAAAATTCCAAAAATAAAAATACTGGAATACATTTTGGTACTTATCCTTTGTAGAAAATTGCTAAATAAAGACCCTTTGGTACTTTAAATTGCTCTTAATCCATACCAAAATTAACATGTCATCTTTAAAAAATCAAATAATAACATCTTGTTAAACTTACTGTTAATGTATGACCTAGAGCTAACTCACTTGGTGAAAAGCATGGTACCATAGCAATGAATGTTCACTTATAGTGACATAATGGTTTCCCTTCACTATTTAGATCAAAAATAATAGGAGTTATTTATCACTAATTATGGTGAAGCTCATGGAACAAAATTAGCCTTGTAAAGGAATTATAAAGCATTATGATTATGAGATCCATATGCATCAAAGTGTTGTTCCTTAAAATTATTCCTAGTTAATGTATTGTCAAGAATGGGAATTTACAATGCACTACAAACTAGCACATGTTAAGCCTCTTACTTTTGAAGTAAGCAATTAATCTGATAAATTAGATACTTGAGGATAACATGTGGGTGCTTGTTAGGGAACAACTTCATTGAGCTTGACTCGATATAAGAATTATGTTTGGTAATATTCACTCGAATGTCTTTAGAAACATTTTCATGTGATAGTCGTGTAAGTGATCATTTGACTTGTGACACCAGATAATCTTATATGTGAAATATCACACTTTGATTTCATTATTATGGATTTGGATAGCCAAATGCTTAAAACAAGTGTTTTGGGTGTGACTTGGATCATATGAAGGTGGATGAGTAGTTTAAAGAGGATCCATCATCTCAAGTGAATTTTAGGAGTTATATATTGGTTGTAGACATGTTTAACAGCTAAGCTACCTATCCAAACCCGAAGACCTGCCATTTTTTCGACGGGCTTGGACAAAAATATTAAGCCTATTAAATAGGTTTGGGCTTAAAAATCGAGGCTAGCTAAAATATATGCTGAGCTTGGGTTCAACATTTCAAGCCCACTAACTATAATTTTTTTTTACTATTTTTATATTAATGCATTTTTAATTACATTTTTTTGTGGAATTTAATTTAAGTTTGTATTATTTTTTAGACTTTAATTTAAATTTTCATGTTTTTTGCAATCATTTTGCAAGAATTTATTCAAACTTATTATGTTATACTGATAAACAATATATTTTTTTTAATATTTTTTATATTTTATTATAATATTTTTTTAAAAAAAATAATAGTATTTGGGCGGGCTTGGGTGTATTCATTATATGTAAAAACGTGCTTGGGTAAAAAAATTAGGCTTGAAAAACAAGCTGTGTGAGACCTGTTTCTATTGTACTGTACATAATATTTTGTAATTAATTATTAGTGAAATATAATTTATTTTGTGATTTTAAGTGAAAGTGTAATGTGGGCCCCGCTTTAATTTGTATGGTTTTGATGGACTCAAGACTGATAATGCAATGTACAGTGGGTGAAATAAATGTAATATAATGATTTTGAGGTTTAAAAACCATTTTTATATCATTTGCTATTATTTTGTGAATTTGGGAAACACATTAAAAAATGACGATTACATCCCGAGGGCATTTTCGTAAATTGTGCTCAAACTAAAATGAGTTGGGACGAAATAAAAATATCATAGTATTCTACATGAAAAGGAGAATAAGATAGTGTCAAGAGATTGATTGAAACGGTGGTTAAATTGGAAAATTTTGCTGGTGGTCCGTAAGGGGTAAAATCATAATTTCTCACTATCGGTGCATCACGCATCAACGAAACTGCTTCCAATCATCAAAATACATTAAATATGATTATTTGGTGGTGGAATCTGAAATTTTGGAGCCCAATTACATGGTCTTCATGACAACAGAAGCTTAAGGGCAAAATTATCCAAAATTTACATAACTAACGGCAAAATGGTAATTTTGCCCCCTTCTAGAACCATCTTTATAACTCAGCAAAGATGATGGCCGGTCACTATTCATCATCTTCTCTAAAAACCTTCACGCCATAGCCAAGCAAAAGGAGAAAGAAAAGAAAATAAAGAAAAACCTTAGCAAAATTAGCTTATTTTACCTAGATTAAAACACAAAAATTATTTCTCTCATCCTCCTTTCTTCATCTATACCATTTGTACATCAAACAAGCAACAAAATAAGAAGAAAAGCAAGGGGAAAATTCCGTCAAAGGTAAGCCCATGCCTTCATATTGTTTCTTTAACATTTAATGGTAGATTTCTATGTTTTTCATTTTGCTAAGCCTAAATCTAGTCTTAGTTTTGCTTAAATCCAATTAGAATAAGATGAAAGGGCACATTGGGGTTTCGGTTTGGTCAAGAGCATGAAGAAAACATGGTGAAACTTGCATGAAATTGGTGCCAAAGTGCATAATGGGCTTAGATAAACAAGTTGCTAAGCATAGATTTAAGAAAAACCATTAATGGAAGCTTAAAAGGGTTTCGGCCATTGGGTTTTGTACAACCTAAGATACTGCATTTTATGGTTTAAATATGCCAAATGACTTTAGAAATTAAGAGGAGAAGATTGGTGAAATCAGATTTGAAGTCGGAGCTAAAACGGAGAAGTTATATTTTACTATCGGTGTAATTTACACTGGTTAGGCATAGACAATATCCAATGTGGTTGCATGTAGTAAAAGTTAATAGCTCAAAAATAAGAGGAAATTTAATGAAAAATTTTGGTGAAATTGTTTTGCAGCCGAGAATGACAGATTTCGATTGGCGCTACTAAAAGAATCGATATCACGATACAGGTAAGGGATGAGTGTGTAAGCCGTAAGGATATATTGAATGCATGATTTTGATGAGTATAATTTTATGAAATTATTTGGTATTGAATTGCCTTTGAAAATCATGCAAATATGTGGTTTACGGCTGGCAAAAATACTGTGTTTAAGTGTAAGGGGTTAGAGTAATCACAGTTGTTATACTGCTGAAAATTTTTTCAAAACTTTTAAAATATCATGAAATATTTTATGAGCATGAAATGAGTGAGATTGTGTATTTTGGAGCTTATTTCCAATATTTTCCATAAATTGGAATTTTATAGAAAAATTATTATTTAAATATTCATGTAATTAAATTTTATTAAAGTGAGATATCAAATACGTTCTTCGAAATATTTCACAATTATTTAGAACATTTACAAACTTTCTCACTAAGACATGAATATTTTATTGACTGTTTTTACTGTACTGTTAAAAGTGAATTTAAATACCTTTTGAAATTTTATTAAATTTAAATGATATTTGTTTAAATTCCTTAAAGGTATTTTCCAATGTAAATGAAATGTTTTGAGACTGTTAGGTCCCATATCATGCTCACGTGTATTACTGTACTGTACTGTAGCTGATAGACTCGCCAAGTCATCAGCAGTCTTAGGGACACCTGGCAAGTGTACTTTAAGGACACGTATAGACTATGGCCATAGATCTTATTATTTACTATTATTGTTCCTTACAGGGATTATAGCATGATATATCGAGGGTGATGCCTAATTTCCGCCTACTGTTTTACTGTTACTGAACTATAAATCACTGTTAACTGTTTTATCGAACTGTGAACTACTGTTTACTGTTAATGAACTGAGAAGTACTGTTAAACTATTTCACTGAACTTTGAATTACTGTTAACTGTTTTACTGAACTGTAAATTACTGTTTACTGTTTACAAAACTGTATTGAATTATTACTGGATACTGAATCGAAAGTGTTTTATGGAAATTATTATTGATTTGAAAAATTTATTGAACTGTTACTGTACTAGGAAACTCACGTGTTTATTGTATTGAATTGTTTCTACACTGTTTACTAAACTGTTATTGTACCGATATTGAACTATTTTACTGTTACTGCAAAGAATACTGTACCCAACTGTTACTGAAGTGTTTTACTGAATTATTAATATTTTAAAGTGAACGTTTATTTTCACTAAACCTATATGGTTTATTTAAACTACTACTATTTACTGAACTGTTACTGTTTACTGAAAACTATTACTGTTATTAAATCGTTACAGCTGAAAGTGTTGTCAAATTTATCACTGTTAAAGTGGAATTGTTTACTAGACTGATTAGTCATAGTTTACAAAAATGTTTACTGTGTTAAGTTATGTTTCCACTATTTTTGTACTATCATAGTACTTTTATTAATTTTTTATATAGTTACTACTGATTATTAAACTGTTTACTGTACTGTTTCTACTACTGTTACTGTAAGTGTTTTTCAAGTGTTTGCTTAAGTGTTTAATTAAATGGTTTTATTACCATTTATTTATGAAAGTATTATTAAACGATTTTATATCAATAATTTATAAATTACTCCCTATAGTCGCTCTGGATTTTCGGGACAAGACAGGTATTTCAAAATGCCTTCCATGCTCTACCTGGATTTCCCGGTCGATTATAGTATCCTTCCGTTTATTGAGCCTAGTGAACTATTAGGAAAATAATTTTTCCAGCATATAGATTTTGTTATATCAGTCTTGCATACAATTCCTTTACTAAGCACGTTTCGCTCACCCCTTTATTTTCCACTCCATAGGTTATTATAAATGATTAAAAAAGGGTATACATTAAAGGATATTGGCCGAAATCTAGGTTACACGAGACTACTTGTGTCGAACCGAGAGGTATTTATGCTTTTTTTATACATTCAGATATAATTGTACAGTACTACTAAACTTGTAATATAGGAACAGGGGATGTAAATTGTAAGAAAATAATGTTGAATTTCATATTCTGAATTTATAAAATTATTTGGAATTTACTATTTATCACTGTTACTATATAAGTGTAATGAATCACAGACAGCCCAACTAAAATATATGTGTAAAAATATGTTATTTATTGTACATTGGACTATTACAAGTTGAGCTAGGCTTGGCACACTTTGAATTCCTTAATACTTAACCCAAACCCGACCCGTGCCAGCCCATGAACAAGTTTACTCGATTGTTCTTGACTTGAAATTGACTTAACTAAATCCATGGCCATGGTACAATGAATTAAGTTAAATAGTGAGTTTCACTTCAATTCATTAAAGTCAAATCTTGAAGTTGCAAGATCTAATATGAAGAATTAAATAAGTAGACATTGCACCATGTTTATCCATTTTCTTAAGATATAGTCGATGGAAGGATATTAATTACATTGAGAGCCTAATCACTAAAAGGTTTTAGGTTGAGAATCACTCTTAACCTCTCTAGCATTTGGGGATCATGATACATTGCTTGATGCCACTTTTGATCTATGAATTGAGTAAATATTCAATTCATTGCCAACTTGTTAGGAGCCTAATGCGTCATACACAAAAGAGTTGTTAATGGATGAAAATGTATTGGTTTAGGGGAATTTGGACTTTTCCATTTGGACGTATTGGACAAAATCATAATAGGGCTCAATTAAATGAGTTTAATTAAGTAAACATAATTAGAAAACTTTTAATTAAGTTAATTATAATTAGAAATTATTATTGGACTTAATTACAAAGAGTTTAATTAAGTTGAGGTCCACTACCCTTAATTATAAATGGGCCTTGCCTCTAATTAAATAATTTAATGAAGAGTTTAACTCAATTGCAATTAAAATAAATTTAAAGGGCTAAAAGGTAAATGTATCAATTAATAAAAAACATTTACCTTATTCTATAAATAAATTATTATGGACGACCACATGAGTTAAGGAAAATGAGAGGATTTCCTTAAGCATGGGCGGCAAGACCTTGTAGCATCTTTGCTGCCTACCTTTGTCCTCTATCGTCTCTTAGCTTACTTTAAGAAAAAGGGTTTCTTCATGTTTATGAGCATTAAGAGATTGAGAAGAAGTTGTGGTGAGTTTATAAAACACAAGCTACTAGCATGGTGACGATTGTGATACTATCCAACCTTTTTGGAAGCTACATTTGTAATGTTCGAAATTATGAAATTCTGAACTAACTTTTTCTTTTCGATACTATTTTTCTCATTCAAATACTCGTTACCATTTGGTTTGCATTCAGTGTCAGTGTAAGTTCATTCTATAACTTTCATTACAAATTAATTCCTATACTACTTAAACCATTCAGTCTATAAATGATAAACAAAAAATCATAATATAAACCATAATATAAAAATTTATAATTTATTTTATATCAGTTCGATTCACATACATCCCACTATTTCCTGAACATTCTATAACTTTACACTACACTATTTACATCCCGTTCTATAACTACATTTGTTGTGCATACATTTGTCTGAATATTAATATAAAATTTAACATATACCTGTCTACTCGATATTTTAAACTTCTAATGATCTTCTTCAACTAACCTGGAAGCAGTAGTCGTTTTGTACACTTATAAACAATCTGAGATGGTGAGTAAGGGGGTGAGCTTTGGGGAAAGCCCAATAAGAAACATATATAAAAGTGTGTACTATGCTACTATATACAGATAAATAAAATTAAAATAAACTTATTTTACATGTTAGAAAATAAATTAAATATGACTATTTAAATGCATAAAATCATTAATTTCCTAACGGTGCACTAAGGGACGTTTTAGGAAGGATACTATAGTCGGCTTGGTAAGCAAATAGACTATGAGAGGTACTTTGAAGTACCTTTCGTGTTCCAGTCTCCGGTTCCGACTATAGGGAGTAAGCAGTTGACGATGCAATAGATAAACATTATAAAATATTTAATAATTTCATGGAATTTCAAATCGATGATAGTATGTAAACAATTTATTTAAAATAATTCTAAAAAGCAATTTCAGTATGCAATTTCAGTAAATAGTATAGTAACATTTTCAATTTTATGATATAAAGTAATATTTTTATCTAGTATAGTAAAACAATTCATTTGAAATTATCATTATCACTATCAATCATTCGATTTTAAACTCTTCTTTCTTTCTATCAAATCAGTAAATCAGTATTCAAATCATTCACAATCAGTTCAATGGAGACAGTCGTCATCCTTTAGAATAATGCACTAAATAGTATCCCCAAAGGGACGATCACTATCTCGTATCCCCAAAGGGGCGAATAATAACTCGTATCCCTGTAGGGACAATCACTATCTTGTAACAATGGCCACTGTTAACAGTCACAGTTCGTACTGGTCAGGTGCTCACTGTGGATACCTATGAGCTTGACCGGAGTCTCACAGTCATAAACCTGCAGACTTGATCATGGTCTTGTAGTTATATCATATCAATCTCGTACGCATGATCATTAAGGAACAACCGTCTCAAAACATTTTTCATTAAATCAGACAATCACAGTAGGAAAATATTTTAGAAACTTATCTTTAGTTAATCCATAATCATATATAAAATAATAATTATTATATTTGATAGCAATAAAATTCATCAAAAACTCAATGCAACACTTTAAATATCCAAATAGCACATTTAGACATAAATAATAAATTGTTTCATGTAAAATAATAAAAATATATTTTATGCAAATTAAACCATATTTATACTTGTAAGGATTTAAAATAAATTTTTATTTCTAGTTTAAGAGAATTTGGATGGGAAACAGTTAAGATTATTTTCCAAAAATTCCTAAATGCAAGCATAGCATTTCCTAAGTATCTTCTATACATGTTCCTTACCTTAATTTCCACACAATGTGATCACGTTAATAACACAGCTTAAACCTCTTTAATCTCCCTAACTTAGTGCTGCAAGCAATATCGAATTACATTTAAAATTTAATTCTTCAATTATAAAGAATGTTCTACACTTCGAAATCTTTCTCTTCACCCCATCTCACTATATGAGCAACATTATTCTTTGCAAGAATTTCTAACCTATTGAAGCCTTTCTAGTTATAACCAAAAATATTGGATTCCAATTAATACGCCATTAATTTTGCATGGAACCTAACTTAATTCCCTATGTAAAAGTGTAAGGCTCATTTCCTAATTCATTTTGTATTATTTTCAACAATTTTCCAAAATTTAGCCTAATTCTACCTATTTGGTAGGATGGTTTTTTGACCTTTGCACATTAAAAATTACATTACTCATTATAGGGATGTCCAAAAATTATGAATCTAGAACCTTTTGAATCCTAATTCAAAATGGTAAGTTTCTAAAATTTATCATCCCTAAATCATTTTTAATGATTCCTCAAATTTACTATATTTTCAGGTGCATTCTGGTAGACTGTCTACTGACCTCTATGAACAAATTAATTCATATCTTAGTGCAGGGTTGTTCAAATTGTGCAAATCCAAAACAATGTTATTTCTAACTCGTTTACTTTCCGGAAATGTATAGAGTGGATCCAAATTCAATATGGTATATTTTCTACAAGTTTTCAAAATCAACTATTTGGATTACGTTTTTTGGGCATAGTGGCCTATATTCATTTCCACATATCTTGAGCTACCGAATTCCAAATGAGGTGATTCCAAAGCTGAATTTATCCTAACTCATCATCCTATCTACCATAAGTTTTACAGAATTTATCTCATTATAAAACTCCTGAACTAAATATTTAAACATGGGGCTCAGATAGAATAGTTTCAGAAGAATTGGAATCTTAGCACATACACACACTTAGCACTTTGTTTCTTGCAACTTACATCCTTATAGACACGAGAACAACATTTTCCCTTAGAAAACCCTCATGACAGTAACCTTAACATATCCATACAATCTGATTTGCTTCAATTTCACCCATAAACATGTTAAACTACCATGAAACAATTGAAATTAAGCAAAAAAAATGCAAAACCATAGGATGTTTCTCTCACCTTCAACAATGATAGAAACTTCAGTAGCCAAATCAATTTTGGTTCCTCCAATTCAGCCCTTATAATTTTGGATTTAAGGTGTTCATGAGGTGTGGGATAGGTTTGGTAAAGATTACTTGGTGATTTGGTGAAGAGAAGTGGATTTGCTAGGAAAAGAAAGGAAAACGTGAGGGAGATGGAGGAGGAAGAGCTGCTATAAGGGATGTCGGTTGGCAGCCTAGAAAAACCAAAATTTTTTGGTCTGGGCTAATTGATATTTAAGGATATTTTT
Source organism: Heritiera littoralis (assembly GCA_031772115.1). Classification (NCBI taxonomy): domain Eukaryota; kingdom Viridiplantae; phylum Streptophyta; class Magnoliopsida; order Malvales; family Malvaceae; genus Heritiera; species Heritiera littoralis. The sequence continues at coordinate 203,038 of JAPDPK010000038.1, read as the reverse complement.
TGGCCCCATATAAGAAATGACCAATTTTCCCCTTCAAAATCCTCTTATTTACACCTATGCCATTAGTAATATTCTATAAAATTTAATTCTAGATTTTTAATTTAATTTTTATTATATTTTATTTATTTGGATTAATTTTGGTCAAACATTGACCAATTTGACCAGCCTCTTATTAAATGACCATACTACCCTTATACAATCTCATTATTTCCATTTATGTCCTATCATTATTTTAATATTTTAAAATTTGAATTTATATTTTATTTTTATTATTTTTCATATTTTCGGGTCAAAAATGGTCAAATATTAACTCTCAAGGTGGTTTGACTGATCATGGTAGTGAAATTACCAAACTACCCTTAAACGGAGGCTTTTAGCTTCGTTCGCGTTGTTTTTAACGCTTTTGCGTAATTCAATTCACGGGCTAATCCCCTTGAAACTTCTTTACACGAGGATTTTCCTATGATAGTTTGTGGGTCCAAAGTCAATTTGGTTTGACCATTATTTAGAAAAATTCTTCCGGGCTATAGATACAATCATCTTTTTCAAATTTGCTACACATTAATCTAGGTATGCTCATCTTAAAGAATTCTAGAAAATGGTCTTCTTAGCCTTTAGGTATTTCGGGCCCAACTTTCACATTTTCCCACTTTGGAGGCCATCCGAGTTACGAATTGCCCTATTGGCCCCATTTGACATTTTCCTGATAGTTATAGGGAGAATAGAGAAATTTAACTTGTTAGAATTAGTTTTCGTAATTTAACTTATTATTCTGATTCATTACCTTCAATAAGTATAGGGAAAATAGAGAAATTTGGGATCTCACAATATTGGTATTTGCGTCGATTACTGTTAGAGGGTAGACACATAGACAACTTACCTTATGATTCAAGACAAGAAGATCAACCATGATCAACAAGGAGTAAGCCTTAGATTATGACATATAAAGCTTAGGTATGTTTCTTGAAATGTCTTTTATGATTCTTGATATTTATTTGCATGATTTGAATGTTATAAAAGAGATCTATTAGGATCAGTTTCTTGGTTGTAAAATTTTAATTTTGCTATATATATTCTGATTTTAAATTTTATGAATGACCCAAGAAACCTACACTTACCATAGGCACAATCATAAGCTAAAATTACTTCATCACTTTATGATGTAATTGCTTAAAATTTTACTAATTTTATTTAAGAGCTTGACTTTTATACACTTCATAAACTTTTCATGAAATCAATAACCATTTAAGTTTTTCCATATATACTTTTTTTTCCATATATACTATTGATTAACCTTTGGCAACTAGTCTTTGTATGTTTATTCATTGCCATCCATGTAACGTATCTTTTACTTAAATTTTGAACTAATCTTTTCTTTTTTCGATTCATTTTGGTTAAGCTGTTTGCGGTGTCATCCATTTCATTTCACTCAATCATATAGATTGATAAATTAAAGAACAACTTCAATATCGTTATATATCATCAATGAACATCAGAACTTATTCACAATCGGTTTAGACCATACTATTTAGCATACTACTAACATATAATTTACATCCCTAAGTACCATCTAATTGTACAATACTGTACTGTACTCGTAGTCTGAACATATAAAGAAAGTACAATAGACCTTCAGCGATAATTAAATTCACCAAGGAATACTATCAAAAGCATAGGAACTCCTCGAAATTCGCACAAACTCTATTGCAAATAATCTAGGAGGAAAAATAAAGGGTGAGTTTACGCTTAATAAGAAACATATATAAAAGAGCAGATACCATGCAACTATTATGCATATATCTTACTTAGGCTCTATGATGTTTTATGCATTTAACAATGATAACGGACAACACTGTAAGGAAGGGTTCTATAATCGATTAGGGATACCTAGCAGAGTATGGAAGGATGCTTTAAAGCACCTCACTTGTCCCAGTCCTTAGGTCGGATTATACTGATTCTATGTAAATTTCTCAGAGAAGGAATTCATGCGTATCAACAAAAATTCTACCTATTTAAGATGTCCATAAACATGCTATACATTCACTAAATAATTGAAAACATTGAAATCATATCGGTGGAAATTCAATGCATCATTTTAGATAGATATTTAATCATGCTGTAATTACATTTCCTTGCATTCAAACTTTTCATTTCATTTGGAAGAAACCATAAAACCATTCATTGCAATTTATTTCGGTAAAACATTTAATGGAGACAGTTAACATGAATCATGCATATTAGGGTTCCCGTGAGGGACATTATATTAAGACATATGGCCATAGTCAAGGGTTTATAGAGTGCACTAATTAGGTGACTACTATAGGTGCTGAAAACGTGATCAGTGTCAAATAGCAAATATTACATTACAATACATTACATTCGTATGATTACCAGAAGGCAACTAAGGGAGCTAACAATCTCAAAACAAATCATTTATGATTCGAAAATATTTACAGAAATCATTTCATCAAATCATATCTTCAATCAATCCATAAATATCAAAAATAATCAATAATTCCATTTCAAGTATAAAAATTCGGCAAATATTCCTAATGCGACATTTAGAGTTCAAAATATTTTATTTACCTATAAACAGGTGTCTAGAACATGCAAGTAACTTGAAACATGGGGAAATAGTTCAAAATCCCTTCGAAAGCTGAGTTACAAAATCATGCAGTCTTAATACCTAAACCCTCTTTTCACTTATTTCTTCCCATTCCTTTGACTTCGGTAACTAAACTAATTTGCTACTAGTAATGAAAACGAGGTTCATTTTACGAAATTTTAACAGTATAATGGTACTAGCTAACCTAGCTCTCCTGCACTAAAAACATAGTTTATATATATATATATATATATATATCTCACAACCAACTAATATTCCCAATGCAATATAGTATCTCTTACGCTATTTTACATACATTCCTTACCACTTATAAAATAGTATCAAATAACAGCTTGCAGCACTCAAAATGGATAGGCAAGCATATATTTGTCTATCGCTTCTTCGCCCTCTTTACTTTAAAGATACAAAATAATATCAAAACATGATTAAACTCCACATTTCTTCTACAAAGGATATTATAGACTTCATAATCTTCTATAGTTTGTAAGACAACAGTAATTTCGGTTTAATTTCTACTGGGCGCCAAAACTACAACTAGCATCAAATCACTTCCTCCTTTAAATTCGACTTGACCAACAGTCTTGTATTCATTAGTACAATATTCTAAGACCATCAAAGTAACAATTAAAGCATGGTAACCCCATTATCTAAGCTTAGCCAAATGCCCTTTATTGTGCCACACTCTGTTTCAAAAATTTAAAGCTGTATACGCGTTCTACTCACTACGTACACTGATTCTACAACATTTTTACATTGAATTACACATTTTTCATGCACAAGGAGACTTGGCTGAAACCCAAAGGCAGAGGTTTTCTTGGTTTTAATTCAATCTAAGCCTAAATAGATGCTTAAACACCTTAAATACATAGCCTAGAATCATTAAAACACTTGAATTTAAGCTTTCTCTATCTTACCTTACTTGGCCGAATATGAAGGAGGAAGGTTCATCATGCAATTGGTCACTTTAACACTAGATTTCGGTAGCATGTTGTAGAGCTCAGAGAGTTGTATAGGTTTGGTGAAGACGGTTTTCGGTTTCGAGGTGTTTGCTAAGGTTTTTGTGAGCTTTCTCTCTCTTCAAGGTGGTTAGCTATGGTGGAAAGTGAGAGAAGATGAGGGGGATGACAATAAGGAAAAGAAAGGAAGAAGAAAGCTTGTAAAAATAATATTTGTTGGCTCTATAGGCTATACCGAGAGGGGGTGAATCGGTTTTTAACTACCCTTAAGCTCGTTTTCGATTCTTCTAAATTCTCTAGCCTATTTGATTATTTTCTAAGTTCTCTAAGCTAGGCAAGCATGCAATCCAAGTTCAATGCAATAAACTTAATATAATTGCAAGTAAATAAAGAGTAGGGAGAGAAAGATTTACACAATCGATTTATAGAGGTTCGGCTACCTTGCCTACGTCCTCTACCTTGAGATGCTCCCAAGGATTTTTTCCAAATCCACTATCTTGAATTTGTGATTACAATCCCTCTTTTTCTTAGGCTCAAGAGAAACCTCCCTCTTTTTCTAGGCTCAAGAGAAACCTCCCTCTTTTTTTAGGCTTAAGAGAAACCTCCCTCTTTTTCTAAGGCTTAAGAGAAACCTCCCCTTTTACAAGGAATGAGTGTGTTTACAATGTGTAATCAAAGAAGACCTCTAAGTAGGCAAATGATTATAATGTTTAAGCACAAGGAAAAAGCCTATACAGGATTTGTGCTAAGTAATACAAGAGATATGTGAATGATGGAAGATGAAGACTTTATAGCTCTTGATTTGTTGTTAAGGCTTGAGGATTTGAGGAAAATGAGTATTGGAGTTGATTGAGTAGTTCCTCTTGCTTTCTTTAGCTTCTAAGCCTCTATTTATAGTCCCTTGGATGTATTCTAGCCGTTGGGTGGAGCCAAAACTTGAATATGACCGTTGTCTCACAAAAACTAGCCGTTACAGGCTATTTTCGGGAAAAGGGATCGATCCCTTCCCATAGGGGATCGATCCCATGCTTCGTTCTGAGCCTTGGAGGCATTCTGCCATAAAGGGATCGATCCCTTCCCTTAGGGGATCGATCCCATGCTTCCAGAATGTGTTTTTCCTGCATTTTTGGGTTAGAAATGATATGGCTTTTGATTTTAACTCAACCCAAAACATTTTGACATTTTTGTGGGAGTTTTTCTTGACTTTCTCTAATGAAAACATGGTCCAAAAATTCATCAAGTGATTTTCTAAAATATTCAAAACATTTATAAGGTATTAAGACCAATAAGGATGTATCATTAAATCATGGTCTTAATGTTTGATATGATCACTTGAAAATGGATTGAGAAAATCATGTGTGATAAGGCAAATTTACAATATGAATTAAAACATTAAAGCTTACTTAAGTTTTTGTCATTTCAAAATATATATGTCAATTTAAAGTTAACAATATTTTTAGGCAAAATTATGAAAATGTCCTTACTATATAATAGAAATTCTAACTACGTCCCAACTTCTACAATTTCTGTTTAAACATTCAATTAAACTTCCATTTATTTTATTTACTCATAAAATATATTCATTCTACACATTCTAATCAATAGTTAAGCTTTTGTAGGGGTTTGGCTATAACGAGGGTGAAATTACCAAAACAACCCTAACAGTGCAATTGCGTAATTTTTCGTATTCGCATATAGTTCAATCATCAAGTTGACATGCCATAGGACTCCTTCACGCGTAGATTTATCTATGACTATCAATTGGTTAAAAGTCAAATTGGTTTGACCATTACTCACAAAAATTTTTCTAACCTATAAACTTAATCGTCATTTTTGAATTTGTTGCACACTTTTTGAAACATGGGCAAACAGAGGAATTTTGAGATGTAGATTCTTACCATCTTAGTATTTGACTTCAAATATCACTACCATGCAGTTTCACTTCCATCGAAACAGGAGAGGTCTTTATGGGGCTAGCTGTCTTGTATATACAATATTTTACACTTTTTCATACATATCATAAGGGTTGGGCTGTCTACGATGCCTTTATTTTCCATTTCCATATATAGTAAACATTTTTAAACTGTAATTCAAAATTAAATGAAAATATTTACACATCGTAATTTATTTATCGTTTACATCCCCTGTTTAAAATACAACACAGTAGTACTATAAAATAAGTCGAATATATAAAATAAATGATTATACCTCCAGGATCAAAAGTAGCTGCCTCAAGGTACTCAAATGCATAGCCAAAATCCTTGGATGATATATCACGTAGTCACTGGAAATACTCTAGAGAGATAAAAATAAAGGAGCGAGCAAACCACGGCTCAGTAAAGGAATTGTATGTAATACTTGATATCATGAAATCTATATGCTATAAAATCTTTATTTTCTTATAGGTACGCTAGGGACCGAAATAGGAAGGATACTATAGTCGGCTAAGGATTCAGATGGAGTAAGAAGGTATTTTGAAATACCTGTCTTGTCCCGGAAACTAGAAGCGACTATAGGGAGTAAGTATTGATTTTCTCAATAAACCACTTTTTATAACATTTCATATTCATTTCAAGTCAATACTTTCATCATGTAAAACATTTAATCACATAATCTAATATTCGAATTTAAATCATAAAATGAATATTAGATTAGTAAGTCTCCATTTCCATTTGAAAACATATCACATATCACATATCACATATATCACTGAAATCATAAACAATATTGTACTCAATGTCGTACAGTAAACTGTTTAGAAATCATCATTTTTCTCATTTAAACATATAAATAGTCATTTATCACTTATTGTCATCATCCTTTTCTAAACATCATTTCATATCTCAAAAATGGTGGAGACTAAGGCATCACCCAAAACATATCATGCTACAAACCCTGTAAGGTAGATAATAATCATTTTATATCTATGGCCATAGTCTATAATTGTCCTCGGTTGTACACTGATCAGGTGTCAACTGAGACTGAATACATATCACATGTCTATAATTGTCCTCAGTCGTACATTGATCAGGTGTCAACTGAGACTGAATACATATCACATCTCACATATCACATATCAGCACGATAAATGGGCCTATCAGTTTCAAAACAATATTCTCATCCTCATATCACCTTTATGGAAATCAATAAAATAGGTAAAATCATCAGTCTGTCCATAAAGGCCTTATTAAATCATATAGTGAATATTTATGAAAAATAATTTATAAAATATCCACTTTTCAACTTTTCACTTTATAAACCACTTCATATACTGTAAAACACGCAGGAGGAATTTTCAGTAGCCTCACTTTCATTAGATTCGATAACATGAATATTTAAATATTTTTTGATATATTCATGTTTTATGAATAATATTAAATATATCATTTCCAAGGCTAGGAATTTTTTCAATTATGCACTAAAATATTTCATGACATTTTTATAAAATTTTCTAAGAAATTTCAGTCACATAACGGTTGCTAATACCTTCGCCTTCCTACAATTTCAAAATAGTTCCAAAACCAACAAATAGCCATAATTCCACAGTTCCCAAAGCATTTCATCTCAAAAATATTCTTATAAAATTAAATGCATTGAAATCATGCATTCGGGATATCCTTACAGCTCACATACGCATCCTTTACCTGTCTGTCGTGTTCGAGCTCTTTAAATGCACCCCTCGTAAACCGTTACTCTCGGGCTGCAGATAATTCCACCAAAAATATTAGCTAATTTAATTCTTAGTTTTAAGCTATTATTTATGTCTAAATGCAGCCACATTGGACACTGCAAATATTTTCGTAGTATAATTTCTACCGGTAGTATAACATAACTTCTTCGTTTTAAGTCGGATTTTAAATCCGAGCATACCGACAAACTCCTTGTAATTTCTACAGTCTAAATGTACCCTCAAATCATCAAAATCACCCATGGACAATGCTCCCCTTATCATGGCTGAAATCATCATCACAAATTCCTTGGTGTTTTTCAACAATCCAACATAAAAATCTTGTTTAGCCATGTTTATCTTCAATTTTGGCATCATTTTTATGCATGAAAAACCACATTTCCTCTAGGTACAAGTCATGGCCGAAACCCCCTCCAATGGTGGAATTTTATTTTGTCCATTTTAATCAAAACCAATGTTAAAAACATGTTCTACACACTTGAATTAAACTTCCTACACCATTGAATTTCAAAGAACCAAAGTGCATAGTGAGTTACTTACCTTGACTGAATCTTTGAAGCTTCCTATCTTCAAATTTTTCCACGTATTCTATGATCTATTGGTATGGTTAGAAAGAGGGAAGAGAGTAGAACAATTTCTTAGTTGAAAGCTTGTTGAAATTTTGTGTATATAGGTGGCTAAGGTGGCTTTTATTTTTCTTTCTTCTTTTCTTCTCTTAAGATGGCGTGGAAGGCTTGAAGAAGAAAATGAATAGTGCCAGCCATAATGCTAAAGAAATAAGGAGAATCTTCTAGAAGAGGTGAAAATGACAAAAATGCCCCTAATTAAACAAATTTCGAACAATTTTACCGTTAAGGTTCCATAGTCGTAAAAACTATGTAATCGTACTCCAAAATTTCGGATTCCATCACCAAATACTCTTATTTAATGTATCTTGATGAATAAAAGCGGTTTCATTGACATGCGATACATCAAACATGTGAAATTACGATTTTACCCCTTGCGACCGACTAATGAAATTCTCTTATTTAACCACCGTTTTGATAAATCTCTTGACACTGTCTTAACCTCCTTTTCATGTAGAATATTATGGTATTTTTACCTCATCCCAATCATTTTAGTTTTGGCATAATTTACGAAAATACCTTTGGGACATAATTGTCATTTTAATTTGTTTGTCACACTTCCCAAATTAATGAAATTAGGGTATTTTGGGTCTCAAATTTTCATAATATTATTATTACACCATCTGTACATTGTTCCTTCAATCATATATGCGTCTGGGCTCAAATTTTCAAGTGGGGCCCACATCACTATTTATTTACAATTTACAAAATATATTCAAATAAATTAATAATTATATATACACACACATGTGTACAGTACAAAATAAATGGTTCTCGCATGCCCAGTTCTCCTTATAACTACAAAACATAAGGTGTTTACACTGTGATGAGATATCTTATTTATCTAACTTCATTAGCATTTATTTAACAGTAATAGGAAGTGGGAATCTAATAATCCATGTCGGTTTTTCATTTAAAGACCAATTTGCACATTATGGGCTTGATCCCTTCGGGTGGGTTCACCAAAGCCCATACCAGGTTTTCTTTTATGTATTATATTTCCAATTTCATGGCCACCCACCATTTGGAAGAATTAATGTTTTACATTGCTTCTTTATAATTAGTAGGCTCATCATCCATGAGCAATATTTCATTTTCCTTGTTTAGGAGAAATTTATATCTCTTTGGAGCATGACGTATCCAACTTGATCTTCGAAGTTCTTGTTTAACCTAAACTTCCTACTGTGCATCCAATGTCGCAACCTTTGGCTCAACTTCCTCTTGTGTGTTAGTTTCTCGAACTTCTTTGAGTTCTAGCTTAAGTTCCGCTTGTGTGTTAGTTTTTCGAACTTCTTCAAGTTCTACTTTACACCCACTATCTTCTTCTAGAATAAACTCTTTCTTTAGAAGGGTAGCATGCTTTGAAACAAATACCTTTTCCTCAATTAGATTGTAAAAGTAGTTTCTAACTATTTCTTTTGGATAACCTACAAACTTACACTTGTTGGATTTAACTCCTAGCTTATCGGACTTTGCATACCTCACATAGGCTGTGCAACCCCAATTCTTTAGGCATGACGAAACAGGCCTTTTCCTTGTTCATATCTCATATGATTTTTTGTCTATTAATTTGGTGAGGACTCTATTTAGAAGGTAAGCTGTGGTTTCTAGGGCATATCCCCAAAATGGTATAGGACCAACTTTGCTCATCATGAACTGAACCATGTCTATAGAAGTGGCAGAAGCTTGCTCGAGTCGGAAAACCTACCTAAACCCACCCGAGACTGAACCGGGACCAACCTGAATTGACCAAAACAGTGAAAGGCCCAAAACCAAAAAAGCCTGAAATTGAGAAAACTCGAAACTGAAAAAGCCTGAAATTAAAAAAAAATGAAACCTAACACAATCTGAACTCGATATAACTCGAACCCGATACGATTCGAAACTAAGATCGATTTGATCTGAAAACCATAAAAAATCGAATTTATAACCTGAAAAAACCCGAATTATAATTATATGATTATTATTTAAAAATAAATAAATAATTGATACACTTTTTTAATTAAAAAGTTTAAAATTTTGAAAACAATTATTATTTATTACACAATTATATCAATTATGTATTACCACCAAAATAAATATTGAATCTTTTTAACTCAATTATTAAATTAATTTAATTTAAAACACCATAATATATGATATCAAATAATCTTTAATATTAGGGTTTGTATATGATGCACTGACAGTGTATAGCTTTTACATACTGTCAATGCATCAGAGGTTGACAGTTCATTAGTTGACAAATTAAAAAATATGCCAAGCACTTAAAAGTAAATATAAACAAAATTTTTTAATTTGCTCATAAGGGCTTATTGATGAGGTGTCAACCTTTGGTGCATTGACAATGTATAGAAACTATATACTGTCAGTGCATAATATATAAATCCTTAATATTATACTTATTGTGTAAGACCTGATTTTACAGTACTGTACACCATATTTTGTAAATTTTGATAATGGAAATACATTACTTAGTGAAATTAAATAAATAATGAATGTGGATTTCTACTTGAACCATTTTATGGAACAATAGATAGGTGAGAGTTATAATCTAACCTGCTCGCCCAATAAAATGGTTCAAGTAGATGGATATATATGTGTGTGTGTGTGTATATATATATATTGGAATTGTGAAATTGCATAAGTAATGTAAAGAAGGAATTGATATTTTGATAAATTCAATTACGGAAATTGAGTGTGAAAAGATTACATCCTCAGGTACATCCTGAAATTAAGTGATATTACATGTACCATGAGAATAAGGGATGTAATGGTAATACAATATAAAAAGAGAGGTCAGGGAAAATTTTTACCTAACGTCTCGTTCACTGTAAGTGATAATTGATATTAAAGGCTACAAATAAAGTGCAGCTTTAGCTAAACTGTGAAATGGTTATTATGGGTTTGTAAGGAATCTGTAAGAACCATGATGTTACAGAAGTGACTATAGATTGATGGACCAAATTGATTCACTTATACATCATCAAGTTCTTGATTTCTTGAGTGTCCTAGTCAATATATGTATTTGTGAAACGATGAGAATGTATGTGAAGTTCCAGTGAGCAAGTACATGTGATATGGATCCCTGATTTGCCATATGCTTTTAAAAGAATAGTAAAAGGCTTTGGGATTCCAAATTTACTGTCAACACCGCTTCTTATAGATGTAAATATCCGAGCGCATGTGTAGACGCTCAATGATATATTGGGAGCGAGTGCACTGGACTTAAAAAAAAGCTATAGGACAACTACATACTATGGATTAAAATTGTTTAAATGATGGTCACCAACTTATTATCAACTTGACACAAAATGAGATAATATGTGATAATAGTGTAAATTATCTACTGTATGAAAAGGAAATGGAAATCGTTAACTCCCAAAGATAATAAATAATTTCAGGGGGTACGAATTTATTTTGAAAGATGAAATGTGTGATGTAAAGGAAATTCGAATTGTAAAGGTATATTGATAGTCTTATCTTAAAGACAAGATAAATTGAAAGTTAGAAATTATATGAGAAAGAAAAGTACCTATATTTGTTGTACTTCCTAAATTAAGCGAAATTCAGAAGACCCATAAAAGGTAGAATGCTATCTGGATAACTGTGGATGGATCGACTAAGTCTGCTCAGGCATTGGTTATGAAATCAACTAATCCAATTAGTGCCGTAACCAATTTATATGTCAGGGAGATAGTGAGGTTACATGGTGTTCCAGCGAGCATCACATCTAATAGGGAGTCCCACCTCACATCTCATTTTGAGAGAGATTTCTTGAGACCATGAGATTCCAACTGAGTTTTAGCACCGCGTTTCATCCGCAGACTAATGACAGTCCGAGCGTACGATACAGATGCTCGAGGATATATTGTGAGTGTGTGCACTTGATTTTAGAGGCTCCTGGGACGATCATCTACCCTGGCAGAGTTAGCTTATGAGAATAGCTAACAGGCGAATATCAGCATGGCACCTTACGAGGCTTTATATAGCATATGATGTAAATCCATGATAGCATGTGAAATAGTGGGAGATCGTAAGTTATTAACTCCAGACTTGATCGAACAGATTTCCCGAGATGTATAGGTGATTAGGTATGTTGAAGGTCTCACCGCCCAAAGGCATGATGAGATTCAAAAAGAGAGGAAAGTTGAGTCCTCGATACATAGACCTTTAAGATCATAGATCGTGTGTAAGATGTGGCATATCAGTTCACACTAATACAAGAGCATTTCAATGATACGTCCAGGTGAAATTTGGAGGACCAAATTTCTTAAGGTGGGGAGAAAATGTAAGACCTGATTTTACAGTACTGTACACCATATTTTGTAAATTTTGATAGTGGAAATACATTACTTAGTGAAATTAAATAAATAATGAATGTGGATTTCCACTTGAACCATTTTATGGAACAATGGATAGGCAAGAGTTATAATCCAACCTGCTCGCCCAATAGGCGAGCAAGACATATATGATGTTTGCCCAATAGGTGAGCAAGGCAATTAAAATGTTTGTCTAAAGGATGATGCAAGTTTTGATGAGAATGCTAAATAGTCGACAAATATTTTCACTAAATAGGATAATTAAATTGATCCCCCAAATGGGCGAGGGCTATGATGATCGCCCGAATTTCATGATCACCCAAAGAATGAGTAACATATTCACCTAAGGATAAGTGTATAAGATCGCCTATAGATATGCTTAAGTAACCACCAAGTAGGCGAGTAAGGTAATAAAAAGGTGTTTGCCGAATTTGAAAATGCCACTCAATTAGGTGTCAAGCGAGCAAGGGCAATCAAAGTGATCGCCCGAGGGGAAGGAAGTCAGTTCATAATCATAAATTCTCATGATGGTTCAAATTGGCGAGCTTTAGAATGTTAGTGAGTTGAAGAAGCTGGCGATTTGAAGCAAAGCCGGCGAGTTGCCACAACCAGCAGCTTAGGCGAGCTGGAAATGAGTACATGTTGGCAAACTAAAATAAAAGTTGACGAGTTGGGGAAGATAAATTAAAACCGTGCAGCCAAATTTGACTTCATGCCATTTACTGTTGTTGTTGTACTATACGGCTGAAGAAAAATCTAAGATAGGATGAATTATATTTGCTGGAGCATAAATAAGTCAATGACGTGTTGGAAAAATAAGTTCCAGCCGTTCTTTTTGCTGCAGTTTTCTACCCGTTTTTAATGGTTGTCCTTTATGCTACAATTTTTCCACCCATATTTAATGCAGCATGAGATATAAAGATGGAAAGAAATAGGATAAGAAGCTAAGTGGCAAACTCTTATTGGATAATATAAGTATAAATAAGACTAATGGGAATCAAAGCTTTAGAAAGATTTTCTCTTCGCCGACTTCCTTTGCTACTCCAGGAGAATTCTGTTCTGGCTACAAGTTCTGCTCTATTATGGAGTTGGGTGATTCGGCCAAGGTAAAATTTATGGGATTTTGGTGTTTTGATTAGTTTCAAAGCTGAAATTCTATATATTTAAAGATGTAAAGTTCATATTTGCCATTGGTTTTGAGACATATGACTTGACTAAAAAAATTGCCATAGAATAGGAGATTCGGTTAACATGAGAATGTAGTGATACTTAGTAGTTGCATGCAAGAAAATACTAGGAAAAGATTTAAAAATCAAGAGTGCAGTCATGATGGGAGTTTCGGCCCTGACTTAAGTAGACATAACTAAGTGCTGCCTTTTATGAATTTATGGAAACTAGAGGCTTAAACTTAAGAGGAGAAATATTGATAAATTTTGATAAAATTATTTTGCAGCCGAGAGTTACGAGTTTCGGTAAACGCAACCGGGAAGCTCGACTTCATAAGACAGGTAAGGGGGAAGTGTGTAAGTTGTTAGGATATAATGAATTGCATGTTTTCTTGAGTTAAATTCTGTGAAAATATCAGAAGCATGATTTGATTTGAAAACATGCAAAGTTGTGATTGATAAGCCGATCTCTATACTGTAAAATTGATGCCCACGTTTTGCTAAACTTACCTCGCCCAAACAAGCCGAGTATTTTTAAAACTTTACTGTTTCGTATGGGTGAACTCTATTTTACCATTTTGGGCGAGCTATTATGGGTGGGCATATTTATGGTCCAATTTTATTAAGGTGAGAATTAAATGAGCTATGACAAGCGAGCTCCAGTGCACTTCTATTGGGCAAGCTAGGGCCTTTTGTGTAAATGGGCGAGCTCTAGTGCACTTCATGGGCAAGCTAGTACCATTTTGTGTGAATGAGCCATGGGGGCGAGAATATTCATGTTTTAAACTTTACTAAAGTGAGAATTAAATTATATTCTATATGAGATTAAATATTCAAAATGAATATTTATTGATTTTCTCACTTGATACAAGAATATTTATCGACTATTTTACTATTTGTGGAAATGGAGAATAAATACCTTTTTGGAAATAACAATTGAAATAAATGATTTGATTTATTCAAATTCCTTAAAGGTATTTTTATAGGAAAAGAAACGATTTTATACCTTTATGGAGCTAAAGTTATATCTTGTTATTTTATAAATTCCATAAAGGTGATGATATATGAAAAAGTGAGAGCCTTATGGATAAACGTGAAATATTTCAAATTATTTTTTATAAGATCCATAAAGGTTGTGGTACGGTTTTTATACTGTTTTGAGACTTAGGTCCCGAGATTCATGCTTTATTGTGATATTGTTATTGTTATTTTCACGTGGCTGATAGACCCGCCAGTCATCAGCGTCCCGGATGTCACCTAGCAAGTGTACACCGAGGACACCCTATAGGTCATGGCCATAGATCTACATTGTATCCCAGTGGGGATGATTACTGTGTTCCTTTAGGAACGATGATAGCATGATATGATGTAGGGTGATAACTAGTCTCAACTTACTAATTTCTGTTTACTGAATTTACTGAATCCTGTTTAATGGATTACACGATGAATTATTGTTTATTAAATTGAACCGTACCGAAATACTGTTTTATTGAACTGTACTGTATTGAAAGTGCCTGATTACTGTTTACTGAACTAAGAGGAATTCACTGTTTATTGAAAGAGGAATATTATGAAAATTATTTCTAAAATAGAAATAATTACTAAACTGTTTATCCAATGATTTAGGTATTTATACGGCTTACGGTATATACTGTTTTACCACTATACTATCACATGTTTTGAAATGGTACTGAAAAGAAGAAAAATAAATGGTTTACTCTATTTATATGGATGGAAAAATGAGTATAAATTGTTTTATCAGAAATAACTTATAAAATACTCCCTATAGTCGTTCTGGATTTTCGGGACAAGACAGGTATTTCAAAATACCTTCCATGCTCCATCTGGATTTCCCGGCCGACTATAGTATCCTTCCTTACATGTGCCTAGTACACCATTAGGAAAATAAAGGTTTTGCTGCATATAGATTTCATTATATCAAGCAGCATACGACTCCTTTACTGAGCACGTGGATTCGCTCACCCCTTTATTTCTTAACTCTACAAATAAAATGCAAGACTATTTGGAGTCTTCCTTGGATAAATATAACTGCTAGTAACATGCTGGGACCAAGGACATTGAATTTAAAAGGTACAGTTACTTCTCTTGTATATTCAGACATATGTATATAGTACTACTTTATAAAAAAATAGAAACAGGGGATGTAAAGAGTAAGGAATATTGAAACAATTTAATATTCCGAATCATTAGATAAATAAATATTTATCATTTATTACTGATAATGAGTAAATGTTAAAGGCATCACAGACAGCCTAACCGTGAAATGTATATAAAGTGTGTTATTTACTGTACTGTGGACTGTTACATATTGTATTTATAATAATAAATATATTATTAATTTAACATTTGATTTTATTATAAAAATCATTTTAACATTTTATTTTTTTTATTTTATATTAAAAATTTAATTTTAATACAATAACAATTCAAATATATAAAAAAAATTTATATAATTTCAATATTTGTTTGAAACTTTGAATTTGATATTTTGTACAACACATTAAGAACATTTTTAATAAAATTAAATTTAAACTATATTTTCTTAAAGTTTCAAGTATAGAAAAATATTAAATTTACATTAAAAAATACTAATCTTAAAATTAAAATTCAAGTTTTTAAGATTAGAAAAAGTTAAGTAATTAAATTAAATAATACAAGTACAAAATTTTTTTGATAAGCTTGGATATCATTGAAAGAGAAAATAATAAATCAAGCTAATGGTAATTTTAGTTTTACCCTTAAAACAAAAGGCATTAATAAATCAAGCTAGTGGTAATTAATTATTTATTATATTATAATAATCTTATACATGAATAAACCAATTTGGTATCTTATAATAACGATTTGTATAATATATTATAATAATCTTTTAAGAATAAATTATGTAATCTCTTAGTGTGTAAGTATTATTTTAATAAAATTAAGTATTTATTAAAAATAATTTATTTATTATCAATTAAATGTAAAATTAAAGTGTGGATAAAAATAATAATTCTAATAGTAAATTAAAGTGTAATTTAATAATATACAAGAATAGTACTATTGTGTAAGTGGTACTTTTAATAAAATTTGTTTTTTATACTTTATTAATATTATTATTAATTACATTTAAATAACTAGTATTATATTAATTAATTTAGTAATATCTACTATTTAACATTTTAATTAGACATTCGATCAAATGGTATATATCTAATATTATTATGTTAATGTGAAAATAAAAAAATTAGTACTCTATTGGTGTATATGATTATATCAAATGTTTTTATTTATAATATAATGTCAATTAGTATATACAACTTGTTAGCCGAGAGGAGGTAAATAGTTTTTAACTACCTTTAGGTTTGTTTTTCGTTCTTCTAAAATTCTCTAGCCTATCTTATAGTTTTTTAAGTTCCCTTAGCTTAGCGAAGCATAAAATTCAATCACAATTCAATATACAAAATTAAATCACTAGAAAGTAAAGAGTGAAGGGTTAGAGAATTGTACGCAAGCGATTTATAAAGGTTCGGCAACCTTACCTACATCCTCTACCTTGAGACACTCCAAACGATTTTCCCTAAATTCATTAATGAATTTGTCTTTACACCCTCTTTTTGCAGGCTCAAGAGAAATCTTTACACCTCTCCTTTTTCCAAGCTTACAACCACTACTTTTTACGGGATCAAGTAGCAAACCTTACAACTACTCCCTTTTATGGCTCAAGGAGTAAACCTTTCTACCCAAATCTCACTTACAATGAAGCACTCAAGGGTTCACTCCCCTTTACAAATTGTGAATGGGTTTGAGGATGTGTAATTAAAGAGAAGCCTTTAGATAGGCAAATGACTACAAGATTGAGCATAAGAGAAACCTATACAAGATTTTGTGCTATACTATACAAGAAAGATGAGAATGATAGAAGCTAAAGACTTTCTAGCACAAGATTTGGTTTTCAACCAAGAAGAAGATAAGGAATTGTGTCTTTTGAGTGTCTTGAATTTCTAAGCTTCTATTTATACTTCCTTGGATGGTTGCTGAAGCTTGGTGGAGCCTAAAACTGATTTTCTAGTTGGCACTCACTAGCTGTTGGAGGCTTCCAGCTCGTATGGGATCAATCCCTTTAAGGAAAGGATCAATCCTGTGGCTTTAGGTTGCCTTTTTAGTGATTTTGCCAAGAGAAGATCGATCCTATGGAGGTACGAATCGATCTTATGAACTTGCTATATCTTAGGACGTGTTTTGCCACTAAAGGATTGATCCCTTAGTGTAAAGGGTCGATCCTGTCTTCATGATTTGCAATTTTTGGACAGTTTTAAGTTGAAAAATATGTAATCTTTGTTTTTATATCCAACCCAGGTTATTCTTCAACTTCATTTAAATGTTTCTTAACTTAAGGCACATGAAAACTTCATATATTGTCAAGTAATTTTCTTGAAATATATTTTATATATCCTTGAGAAAATTACTTAATGAAATATTCAAAATCATTCTATAAAAGATTAAGACCAAAAAGAATAAGCAATTGAATTAGGGTCTTATATTTGACAAAAACACTTGAAATGATTTGTGAAAATCATAATTGATAAAAAGCAAATTTACAATATAGAAATTACATTTAATTTTGCCTAAATGTTTGTCATTTCAATATATATATATATATATATATATATATGTATGTATCAATTTTAAAGCTAACACAACTTGTTTAATTTAACGTTCTAAATTTTTAATGAGATATTTCATTAATTAATGTGTACGAGTACGATAATATTTAATGTTATAATGTTATATTATGATGTACCAACCAAAAACAAAATAAATATAAAACTGAGATAATTAGTTGACCAATTATTGATAATATTAATTTTTTTAATGTATACTATAATTTTATTCGACATTATAATTGAATAATTAGTTAACTAGTTATACGGTTAGATTTAATTTAATTACTAATTATGTTGGTATTTAAAAACAAAATAAATGTAAAACAAATCTTAAAAATTTAAAATTTTATTAAAAATATAATATAATTATTAAAAAAGCTAATAAAACAAAGTAAAAAAAAAAGAAATTTATTGAACTAAAAGTGTCTAAATCGCAATGGTCTAATATTGACCCAAAAAAATACAATAACCCAATAAGTTATTGTTTAGAGTATAAAGTCATTTATATAAATGTTTAATTGTTTAATGTAATTTATTTATAATTTGTTAGTTATTTATTTGTATAGCTAATACTTTTGCATTTTCACTCTTCTTTAGTTTTACTATATATACATACATATACATATATATATATATATATATTCGACTCACTTAAAAAATAAATTTTTATATAATTATTAATATATAATTATATATTTTTTAACAAATGTGAATATCGCAAAAAATTAAAAAAATAAATAATAATTGTCAAGTAATAAAAATATTAAAATGTAAAAATTTATATTTATATAAATATTTATTAAAATTTAACTTTAATTTAGCATTTCTATTATATTTTTATTTAACTATATAAAATTAAATTAATTATTACATTTAAAATTATAAAAAAATTTATAACTTATAAAATTTCAAAATAATTTGACTAAGCTCGCTAAGCTTGCCCAATTAAAACCAGATCGAAACCGAAAATAATCAAACTTGAAAATACCAAAATCGAAAAAACTTGAAACCAAAAGTACATGAAATCGAAAAAACTTGAGACTAAAAAAACCAAAAATCGAAAAAATCTGAAACCGAAATAACCTGAACTCGAATATAATCCAGACTGAACCCACCGAAACCGGTCTATTTGCCACATCTACATGTCTAATATAGTTTGATTTCTCCTTTCAGAAACATCATTGTGTTTTGGTGTTCTTGGAGTAGTTAGCTGACAAATAATGCCTTTCTCTCAAGTATTCACTATCTTTATCCAATCTTAATGTTTTAATATGTTTGCCAATTTATTTTTGACCTCACTTAAGTATTTTTTGAACTTTTCAAAGGTTTCAGACTTATACTTCATTAAATACGCATAACCATATCTTGAATGGTCATTAGTAAATGTTCTGAAGTAAGAGTATCCTCTGTCAATGATATTCATTTATCTACATACATTTGAATTAGGATGGTTATGGATTTCTATCTAATCTAATTTACTTGAGCCATTAAGAAAATTTGTTGGTCATATCTAGACTTGGCAATCCTAGACACGACATGAAAACGATACAAATATAAGACACGAAGATGACACGGGCTAAAATTAAGTAAAAATTATATATGAATATGGTAAAAGTTAAAAATAAGCTAAAATAAGATTTTATTTTTACTCGTGTCGACACGAAATTTTCGTGTTTTACACAATACGAACACGATTTTAACAAATTAAAAACACGAATTGCCAAGTCTAGGCATATCTTGGGATTACATACATAGGCTTTTTACTTGTAATCATCATAGCGCCTTGGAATTCATCTTAATTTTCAAGTTAAATAAAGTTTACTCCTATCTAATCCTAATTACAGTTGCCTTGTAATCTAATGATATCAATTGTAAAGAAACCTTGAGTTATATTCGAGGGGATTTAGATGGAAAAAGAATTTTACTACCCTAGAGAAAATTAGAGATAAGGTAGGGCTTGTAGTCCCTATTTTAAGTAAATACCATGAAATATAACCATCCAAAATCACATTAGGCCTAAGCCCATAACCATCATCATGCAATCATAATACATGATAATTGGAAAAATTAAGTTTCAAGTTGCCAAATTTGGTATTTCAAATTTTAGTTCAATTTCTTGACTAACATTTATTTTAATCCAACTAAAATAAATCCTAACCCTTTAAGGTGAGTCAAGTAAATAAATTTCAATCATAAAATAAATTGAGGAATTTTGGTCGAAATCATCCGATATCCCCACACCATTCTAGTATAGGACTAATCCGGATTTGAGCCGGGCAAGACCCAAAGGGCGGCAAAGCTCTCCCTCATGATTCAATTTAATTTTGACATCTTATGACTAAATTACTTAATTTAGAAAAACTTCCCTTATTTAGTAATCCAACCATCTCATAACATTTTAAAATGATTTTAGCGAATAAATGGTTGATTAACTTGTTGATTCATATGTCATAAATATCCATAAATAAATCTACAAGTTTAATTTAGGAATTTAGACCATAATGAACTCATCATGTGAAATTTCCTTAACGACATCACAATTTTCCTTATTTAGAAACCAATTTTCCTAATTTGGGAACTTAACTTGAAGTAGGCCCACCTTTGAGTATCTCGAGCCACCATTCACATCACATGTTGTGGGCCATAGTAAAAGATCAAGAATATCAAAAGCCCCTAAAGTGGACAAGTTTGGATACCCATTTATGCTTGCCAACTTTGGTATTATCCGAGTTTCACTAGGTTTTTGAATTTGGCCTATCTTTGATCAACTTGAGCCACCACTTTTACCACATGTAGTGAGATGTGGTACAAGGTCAAGGATATTGAAAGTGTCAAAATCGGAATCACAATGTATCCCCTAAGCTTGTCGATTTTGCTAGCCTCTAAGTTTCTCTTGGTTTGGTCTTTTATAGCTTTTCATGAACGTTTCATGTACCAACCAACCTCGAATTTTTCTAGCACATATACAAATATATTTTGTATATTTTTAAGCTTAAGATTCACCCAAAAACAGTAGCTAAATCTTAAGAACAACTTCCATACTATTCACCAAAAACAACATTGCTTGAAAAAAGTGCAGAGACTACGATTACATGAAAACATTAACCATGAAAGCGTGCACAGTCTATATCATCAACAACGAGTTTAAGATCTTAACCGTGTTTTCAGCTTTCAACATCATACTACATTTATATATAAAAAGAAACATATTCTTTATTTTTCCTTGATTTTTCAGCAAACCTTTTAAAACCAGATCAGATATATATATATATATATATTTATGTTAATGTCTTTAACTGTCATTTATTTATAAAAGAGATAGATATTTCTTTATACAAAAGACTATGGTTAATGTTGAATAGTAGTCTATACGACTATGGTTTTCTCAAAAAAGTAATCTTAGTCTATATTTATTTTCCCTCGTTTATCCTCGTGCTTTCTAAAACTAGAAAAATTGTATATAAACTATGCTTACTGAAAGCGCACACAATCTAATATTTTTAACTACTATAGTTAATATTATTAATTGTACAAAAACAATTTAATTATAAAACAATATTTTTTATAAGAGATGGAAAGACTTGTTTCCCTATTAAACATTATAGTAAAAGACTACGGTTTTAGCTGAAGTGTAGTGTTATTAAATATATTGAGATTTAAAAAGACCACTTAACCTTAAGTAGTCTATGGTTTCTACTAGAAGTAGTCTTTATTTTTTACGATTTTTAATAGAAACGTTGTCTTTTGAGAATTGACGTTTCGTCTTCTAAAATTCAAACACTTCATAAATTCTCTCTTTGACCTTAAAATTAGACAACTGATCTTTTGATTCTTTAATCTTTCTCTATATCTATATCTCTTTCTTCCCTTTCTTCCCCTTCCATTATTTTGAAAGGATATGACCATTGCTCATTGTCATAACGTCTAGGTCCGTAAAGCTAACCGTTAGACTTAAAATTCTAAGAGTAACCACCAATTATTTTATCTAGGTGTAATTGGTCACCTATTCTTATCTAATGACAAAACTTGGTCTACGTTAAAAAAGCTTAAGGTTCAAGAGTACGGTTACATGTGGGGAAGGATTAGCATCCACTAAAACAATTAATGTTTTTAGTGACAATTTTATTGTGACCATGAGTAATTTTGTCACAAATATTAGGTTTATAGTGACAAAATTTTGGTGTGACACTATTGTTTTAAGTAATTGTGACGTATTGTTTTTTGGTCACTATTACAGTAGTAATTGTGACGATTTCAATATTTTCACAATTAAATCGTCATTGTTATAATAGTAATTGTGACGATTTAAGATTTATCATTAAAGACTCGTCACTAATAAAATACACAAATTGGCGCCAATTGATTTTTGGAGAGAATTTATATTCTAGTGACGAAATATAAAGTGGTCACTATTTTTTATCGTTATTGTGACGACAAATTTATTAGTCACTAAATAATTTATTTTTTGTTGCGAAAATTTGGTCACAATTAAACATAACAAATTAATGTCGACTACATATCGTCACAATAATAAATTTACAATTGTGACAATTCAAAATCGTAACTATTGTAAAAATTAATGACTTAAACTACTTATTCACCATTTACATTGACCAATTTAATAAATTATTTTTTATTACAATAATAATTTGTATATCAATAATTTTGTTTTTTTTATTTGGATAACAATTGTGAATAATTTTTTAACAAAAATAATTCATACTACTAATATTGAAAATTCATCAACAATAATATCCATTAATGGATATTACTTAAGAAGAAAAAGCAAATTAATCTAATTCCCAAATGTAGATATCTCCTTATTGAAACCAATTACACTTTTAAGATACATAGTAAACCCGCTATTGAATGGAAAAATACTGAGACAATTTCTTATAAGATTGATAATGAGATGCCTTAACTGCAAACTAATAGCATCACATAAACACATTGACATAATAAACATCTCAAACACTCCTAAAATTTAGTATATTCATACTTTTCTTATTTAAACAATACTTTCTACTTATGTAAAAGTTCAATATCCTTATATGCCTTCTAAATTTTAATTGTTACAAAGAGTTCAAACTGTTTCTCTATGATTAACGATTTTATAACCTTTATGTAAAAGTAGTTGAAATTCATATCTCACGTATATTTCAAATGAATTCTAAATTAAACATGGATGAGTAAGCAAGCAAAAAGCTGAAATATTTACAAAGCATAAGTACCTTTGACATAATTTTAAAAAATATATAATAAATAAAATTTATAATAAACAAAAATCTTGTACCATAACAATAAACAAAAGTGTCAAACTAACCTTCAAAAATCTAATTCTAAATAATCTATTCTAAATCATCATCATCTTCTATCTCCTCTTCATTTATTGAGTTTATCTCATCATCATCATCAATAGAAATAAAGTCATCATAATCAGACTCATCATCATCCCCAACACCCAACATATCAAGATTTAATGGACTTCTTTCAACATTTGTACTGACTAATTCATTAGGTCTATCTAAAGGTACAACATCATCATCATCATCCTCATCATTCACATTAGGGTCATGGAATCTAAAACCTAATTCCTCATTTTCCTGGCATGGCTCTTCTCCTACCTTTTCAATAGGCAAATCGTATAAATCACGAGGTTTTGTCTTTACCACAACTTGCCAATTGGTATCTTTAATATCTTTTACATAATAAACTTGTTTAGCTTGAGAAGCTAAAACATATGGTTCATCAGTTTTCAATCTACGAGTCACATTGACCATAGAAAACCCAAACTTGTCTTCTTTAAACCCTCATTTATGATACACATCCCACCAATCACACTTAAACAAAATCACACTATTTTCTCCAGGATAGTTTAATTGTATGATATTTGTCAACACACCAAAATAATCTAAGTTACCTGTATTCTCATCCCCTGTCACTAAAATACCACTATTTTATGATTTCAACTGCATGTCTCTCTCCTTTGTATTAAACCTCCAACCATTGATAAGAAAGCTAGTGTAGCGTAAAACTCGTTTATCAGGCCCAAGAGCTAGATTTAGTAATTGATCATTGACCAATTCACTTCCTTCCTCATGTAATTGAGCGACCTGTGATAAACGATAATAATTAAATATCAATAAATTTAACATTAAAGATAAAATAATATTGAAAAACATATCTAATACTTACATATTTCTTAAACCACTCATGAAATTCTTTTGCATGCCTTTTCTCCACATTTCTAGCATTCTCCCTTTTGAGTTGTTCCTTATGCATCCTTCACATTTTATAAGAAATAAATACAAATAAATATTTAGAATAAAAATATAAACCATAAACAAATCACATAAAATTTAACTATAAAAGTTGGATCACTTACTCAACAAATTCTCTTATTTCTTCACAATTTTCTAGAACATACATTTTGGCTTGAACCCATTCAGTCAAACTCAACTCGTCATATTTTTTTCCAAGCAATGGCCTCCCAACTTGAGAAAAAACATATAATCCTGTATAAGAATGGCTATCATTTCCCTCATCATTTCTTCTAACTCGATTCAATCCAGTCTTAGTTTGACATAAATACCTTGAACAAAAATGCATGCATTCTTGCACTATATATGCTTCAGCAATTGATCCTTCTAGATGTGCCTTATTTCTAACATAAGATTTTAGCTTACGTAAAAATCGCTCAACAGGATACATCCATCGATATTGTACTGGCCCAGCAACTTTTGCCTCACTTGCTAAATGAATTGTTAAATGTACCATTATGTCAAAAAATAAAGGAGGAAATATCTTTTCTAACTTACACAAAGTTAATGGAATTGATTGTTCTAGTCTCTCTAAGTTCTCAACCTGTATGGTTTTGACACAAAACTCTCTTAGATAAGCACTCAACTCAATTAACACTTAAGATACCTCTTTACATAACAAACCACGTAAAGCCAAAGGAAGATATCGATGCAAAAATACATGACAATCATGGCATTTCATTCCAAAAACCTTTAGCTCCTTGAAATTCACACAACGAGAAATATCGGAAGAATAACCATCTGGAACTTTTAGATCAATTAAGAACTGCAAAAATGCTCTTTTTTCTTCTGTTGACATTGTATAACATGCAGGGCGAAACACATACCTGCCATCCCTTGTGGTGGTAGCATGAAGCTCAGGCCGTATACCCATGCACTCTAAATCAAAACGAGCATTGATATTATCTTTTGTTTTGCCCTCAATGTTTAGTAAAGTCCCAAGCACGTTGTCACATACGTTTTTCTCAATGTGCATGACATCTAGATTATGTCGTAATTTGAGTCTTTTCCAATATGGCAATTCAAAAAAAAATACTCTTTTTCTTCCAATTACCAAGCAATAGAACCTCTCCACGCTTTCTTTTTCTTGGAGTTTTACCAAATGTCACCTGTTTTACAAAAAAATATGTACAAAAAATGTTAAAAAAATAAATAGCTAAGAATATAATAATAAGTAAAAAACGAACAATTAAAAAGTTAAAGAAATTCACCTGAGAAAATTGCTTATATTGTTCAACCACATTATACCCTGATAATTGTTTTGGTACACATCTTTTTTCTTTTGTACCGTCAAAGGACTTAGCATTGTTTCTCCATGGATGATTGAGCAGTAAGAAACGACGATGAGATAGATAACATGTTTTACGTCCATTTGTAAGCCTATGAGATAATGTGTCCATATTGCAAATAGGACATGCTAATTTACCTTTAGTGCTCCATCCTGATAAATTAGCATAAGCAGGAAAATCATTTATGGTCCATAAAACAGCTGCATGTAACTGAAAATTACTCTGTGACAATGCATCATAAGTCTCTACACCTTTCTCCCATAGCTGTTTCAACTCATCTACCAACGGTTCTAAAAACACATCAATATCATTTCCAGGAGCTTTAGGACCAGGAATGAGAAGTGACATCATGAAATAAGGATCCTTCATGCACATCCATGGTGGCAAATTATAAGGAATCAATACAACTGGCCATAAACTATAAGAAGTGCTCATATTCCCAAATGGGTTGAAACCATCACTTGCTAGGCCAAGTCTAACATTACGTGGATCTGCTGCAAAAGAAGGATGCAATGAGTCAAAGCTTATCCAAGCCGGAGAATCTGCTGGATGTCCCATAGATCCATCATTGCAAGGTTTTTCCTTGTGATACCTCATTTCTTTAGCAATCTTTGATGACATGTACAACCTTTGCAAACGTGGAGCTAATGGGAAATATCGTAAAATTTTTTGCGCAATCAATTTCCTTCTACCATTCTCATTGTTCATATTCCCATCTTTTCCATCTTTCTTCCATCTAGATTCACCACAAGTTGGACAAGATTGAGCATTCTCGTATTTCTTTCTAAAAAGAATACAATCATTTACACAAGCATCTATCTTCACATATTTAAGCCCCAAGTCTTGAACAATTTTCTTACTTTCAGAGAATGAATGAGGAACTTTATTACCTTTAGGTAATGCTCTTGTCAGGATTTTAAATAGAGCATCAATGGCTTTTGCACTAATACCATAGAGACACTTTAAATTCAATACTTGAACAACAAATGAAAGCTTGGAAAAATCCTCACAACCAGGATATAGTTGTTGTTCTACTTCTTGTAATAATCTATAGAACTTAGCAGCTTCTTTATTTGGAGCAGTAGAACTAACTTTGATAGATTCATTAACTTCCTCGACAGAAACATTAGGACTATTTCTTCTAGGCTCGCCATCACCCATTTCAATGTCAAACTGTTGAGCAAAATTTGTAGTAGCACGTCCAAAATCATACACCATATCATGCATTCCATCATCAAATGTTTAAATAACTAACAATCTGATTGTTTGATTAAGGGGAAATGGATAAAAAATACGGTCTGCTTGAGAGCAAATCATAAGTCACACGTAGAATGGTGGACTCATGAAATATGAGGAAGCACCATTGTTAGCTCATTGGTTGTTCCCTAGTAATTCTAGATTTCAAAGCAACCAAATGAAAAAACAAAGCTTTCAATGAAAAAGGAAAGGAAAATCTGTATAGGGAGAAGTGGAATTGGCTGGCGTCCACACTATTACAGAAGAATGAAGATGGTAACCAAGGAATGCAAAACACAAGTTTTTGGTGTGCGAGTGTTTAATGCTATAGAGATTAATGAGTACAGAAACAAGAATAAAGTCCCTTCCCAACATAAAGGCATTGAAAGCAAAAAAAAAATAAACCAAGCAGAGGCAAGGCAAAGCCAATGAAAAAATAAAACATCACAAATAACAGAAACACTAAAGTCTTGCCAATACCAATTTTACCATAAGCAAGTACAATCTCATACTAACCTTGATTAGCTACTTGATAAAAAACCTTATAAAATCCAAAATCTCTCCAACTTAATATGATCTAACCACAATCAGGCAATAGGTTTACTCTAAGTGAACTTGCCTAACTTAAATTTAGGTTTTTACTAAATTAAAAGATGTATGGGGCTCATTGGTTAGGAAGAGGTCAATTAGGGTGTAGGTTGCTTGAATTATTGTTTTTATTTTGTGTCCATAACGTAGGCCCATTGTAATTTTTTTAAATTTACATTTAGATTTATATATTAAAATACAATTTTGTTTTCTAATATTAATTCAAGGCAATTTTTAAGTAGTAAATTGGAATTTATATGAAAAGAACAAATTATTTCATGAAAAAGAAACTAAAATTTGTAACAAGTAAAAGAAAATACTAAAAAAATTGGGTCACAATAGGTTGGATGCAATTGGTAAATCATACATTCCCGTTAGAGATGAGGAAATATACGAACTAATTATATAAAAAACATATTATACATCAGGTATTTGCTTATGCTAGGGAAACTAACTAAAAAATCCCTATAATAAAAATTATTTTAGGCGGCAAATTGACCACCAATAATTCAATAGGCGGAAACCAAATTTTTAGATAAACTCTACAAATAAAAGGAAAAAAAAGAAAACCAAAATAAAACAGATCAACCTAACCTAATATTCTATTATGTTCTCAAAGTATCAAGAAGCACCGCTCTTCAACTTTACAGAGGTAATTTTTTTTTGTTAAAATTTTGGTTCAGTACGAATACTAGATAATTTGTTATGAAATCCTAATGTATGATTTACTTGTATTTTGACATTTTACATTGCAAAACCTCACACGATTGAAGTAAAATATTTTTCAATTACATATTTATTTCATGCTTAATTAAAAAAAATTACCTACGAGGTGAGAATCCTCAAGCTTACAATACAGGGCATCGTAGATTGTTGGCTTCTGGGTTTAGATTGAGTCGTTTCTTGTTGTTCTTCGAATTTTTGATAGGATTAATGCCTGGGTTTAGCAGTACATCGAGAAGGTAAAGTGTTTTCACATTGAGATTGAGGCATTTTCATTCTATGGGGAAATTTGGCCTTCTGTCTTATGAGAAACAAAGAAAATGTTTTTTTCCCATGAAAATGTTTACCGATTTAGGTACAACACCTGGGTATTTTTTGTTTACTGAAAAAACACAGGTAAAGGGGTCGATGATGAGAGGCATTTTGGGTTTATCAGACTGTTTTGGTTTAGTGAAAACACACAGCCTTGAGAAGGTAAAGGGGTCAACGATGGGAGGTGTTTCGGGTTTATACCGAGCAGGTAAAATGGGTTGTTCACGAGTATTTTCATTTTTCTTAGGCATTTTCGTTGAGCCCATTTAACACACATGCTTTGTTTTTTCTCAAGTGTCAGAAAGTGGTGGTAAAAGCATTTAATGGTAAAGATTTTAGTGGCTTGGTGACCAAACCGAGGTGAAAAGAGTTTAAATTATTAAACTATGGAATTATTTATATTGAATTTCCATTGTGTGGTATATGTGATGTATATTGTATTGTCAATGGTATATGATTTGTATTGAATTGCTTTATTTTTTATTTTTTATGCTTTTTTTAATTTTTAAGCTTTAAAAAAATAAATTCAATTTTTATGATTTTTTATATCATTTAGCATTATTTAATTTTGAATATGATTTGGTATTTTAATTGATATTTTAAATAGTTTCAGGTATAAAATGGTAAATATTTTATGACGCAAGTTTCCAGTAAATTCAAGAGATATGCAGCAAAATCCACCTCATATTCAAGATGAGTCTCAGTTTGTCGATGTGCCTAATCAACAATTGAATGCTTTACTTGAAAATTCAAATGAGGAGATAAATACAAGTGGACAAGTTATTGCTTTTACAGGTGATGTCATTTCGAAAAATATATTTAGTAGTGCTTTTAATTAGGTGAGTGAAAAATTAATGCATATGATGTTATTTTTTTTAATTGTATTTTTTTTAATAGGTAATGTAACTTCTAAAAAAAGAGGACGGGGACCAACTAAAATTACAAAGCTCACCAAAAAGAAGGCCAAAGGTAAAACGCTTGATATCCACTTTCCTCCACCGTACCATAAGGTATGTGGCAAGCATGCTAGTCTTTTCAAGGCAGAAGTAACAAATTGCATTCGGCAATATGCACCTCTTCGAGTCACTAGCTGGAAAAAAATTCCTCCAAATGATATCAAAATAATGTGGATCTTCTTAAAGGTATAATTACATATATATATATATATATATATTTAAGTTTTTTCATGAATATAAAATTTAATATGATAAATAAATGGTTAGCTTTTGTGATCTTATTTTCAATATCATATTATTCTAATATTTTTATTTCATTTTAGGACAAGTTCAATTTTACAGATGATGTACATCCTTATATGATGAAACAAGTGCAAGCACAATACAAGAATCGCCAATATCATTTGCACTAGAGCTATCTCAAGAGCAAAAATTGTCCAAATGATGTGGGCTTGGATGATTGGCAATGGTTAATTGCCAATAAATGGTCCACAAATGAATTTAAGGTAATTTGCCTATTCAATAAACTTAATTATTTTTGTTAGTTATGTTACATAAAAATATAAACTTTTTTTTTTACAATAATATAGGTTCAAAGTGACCAAAACACAGCCAATAGGGGAAAACAGCAAATAGGATCCATTGTTGGCACAAAGTCAATTGTTCAAAAGGCATATGAGATGGTAAATTCAATTTTAATATATTATTAAAAAAGTTAATTCTATTTTTTTAAAATGACTTTTTAATTATATGCTTTATCCTTTGGTTATTTATTTTTTTTTATTTCAAAAAGATAAAGATTTTGAAGAATGGCCAGATGCTGTGAAAGTTTGGAAGGCAACACGAATGAGATCTAATGGAACTTGGTTTGTCCCAGATGGAGAAGAAATAATGGTATAGAAATTGTTTAAAATTTTGTTTTTCATTTGATATTCATTTACTTTTAAAAAATTAATTATTATTTTAACTATGTAGAACAAGCTTCAAGAAGAGGGTGAGAAAAATCAAGAGAAGATCTCATCTGCACCTATACCACTAGTAGAGCATTTTTCTCTTGTTTTGGGAACAAAGTCAAATTACTTACGTGGAGTAGGTGTTGGAGGGATCACATCTAGCTCTCAAGAAAAAAGTCGCATTATTGCAGAAGCTGAGGTTGCAAGGAAACGTGCAGAGGAAGAGGTTGAAAGGCTTACTGAAATCACAAAAAAACAAGAGGAGACCAACACACAACTGCAAAAGGATATGGAAGCTCAACGTGAAGAACTTGTGGCTCAAGGGAAGGCTATTGAAAAACAGAACCTGGAATTGAAAAATGTGAAGGATATATTTGATCGTTTAGCAGGTGAAGGGCTAATTTCAAATTTGTTATCTAATGGATCTTCATCAAATTCAACAAGCACTAATGTAAGTGTCCTAGATAAATAATTAATGTTAGTTCTAGTATTATAATAACAAGATATAATATGTTTATATTATTTATTGACTTTGTATTTTTGTTTGTTTTGTAGGAAAATAATGAAGGGTGAACTTTTATTAAGACCATTTATGGACTGCTAGCTTGAATTTCATCTTGGACAATTTTATATTTAGTCTTGGACAATTTTTTTCTTTGAAGTAATTATTTATATTTTGATGAAAATGTATTAGCACATTGATAATTGTATTTTGGATGTTACTTTGGAAAACTTTCAGATTTTAGGAATTAAGAACATATTATATATTTTCGTCTGTTATTTACTTTTAAATTATTATTATTATTATTATTTATTCAAAAAAATAAATTAAGTGACCATTTTTTGTGTCACTATTATCTTATTCAATTTTGAAATTGTTTTTTAGTGACTATATTTTGTAACTAAAACTGTCAACTAATTGTGACAATATCATTATATTGTCACTAATGATTTTTTATGTATAAATTGATAAATTTTAATTGTGACAGTAACTAATTTATTAGTGACGATAGTTATTGTAAGAAATTCTTTTAATATTTGTGACACAATTTATGAGTCATTATTTTGGTGAATACTAGTGACGAAATAATCGAAACTATTAAAAATAGCACTAGTGACAATAATTTTTGTAACTATTGTAAATACTTTTAGAGACGATATTGTCGTCACAAGAAAAGTAATTAACAGTGACGACTTTCTTTGTCACTATTTTAACTTTTTTTTTGTGTCGAAACATTTGTCACAATAGCTGTGAGCTAATGTGACGATATTTTTTGTCACAAATACCAATATTTTTAATGACAAAAAATTTGTCAGAAAAGAAATATGTTATTGTGACGAAATACTAAAAATTGTCACTAAAGAAATAGTGACGCTGTTTTTTGTGACGACAGGTGACGAATTAAAAATTTGTCACTAAAAATGATTAGTGATGAAATTTTATGCTTTTAGTGACCAAATTTTTCTCCACTAAAAACCATATTTCTTGTAGTGACCCCCATAATAATGGTCATCCTAGATGGTACCATTTTAGTCTTAAATTATCCTAAGTTTGTCTTCAAATTTTATTTCTACCCTTTTTTACCCTTTTTAATTTTATTTCGTAATTTTATTTATTTTATTTTGTATTTAATTTATTTTTATTTTATTGGGAAAATGAATATTGATTTTTTTTATTGAAATCACCTTTAGATCCCCTATTACTCTACAATAATCTAAAAGAACTTCTTTCCTAGAAAATTCTTAAGTGTTGCTTACTTGCAACACACTACAACTACCATCATTGGGACAACCTTTACCCATCTTCATTATTTAGTCTTTCTAAATTATATTTTTATTTATTATCATTTAAATTATTTATTTATTTATGTAACGACCCGTTACCATATTTTTCACCTTATTTTACATAATTTATCCGGTTGGGCTGTCTGTGATACTTCACTTGCACTTAATATTAAACATATTTAATATAACATTGTTAATATAATACACATCCCCTATCTTATTTACAAAAATGTAGTACTGTATACATGTCTAAATACAGAAAATAAATGATCGTACCTTATATAAATCAGTCGGTCTGCCACATTGTCCATTATGTGCAGCCATAATCCACAAATATTAGATCTCACAATCATCAAAACCTAAAATGTTAAAATTGGGGAGTGAACAAACCACGGCTCAGTAAGAGAGTTATATGTCACACTTGATATTCAGCTATCTATATGCTGAAAATAATAATTTTTTTTCTTTAAAATCTTCCTAGCTGGCTCTAGGCATACATGTAGGAAGGATACTACAGTCGGCTAGTAATCCAGATAGAGTAAGGCAGGTATTTTGAAATACCTGACTTGTTTCGGAACCTAGAAGCAACTGTAGAGAGTACTATTTTCGTTGTTTTCAAACGATATAATTTTCGTTTTTCCACAAAGTAAACCACTTATCTCTTTTCACTTTCAGTATACCTTAAAACACGTGACAGTTCAGTAATAAAACAGTGGTTTACTTCTTTTCTCTTCAGTACAGTAAAAACACGTGACAGTACAGTGATTTGTAAATATCCAATCATTTGATAATTACTTCTTCGATTATTTCTATCTTAGAAATAATTCTTATGTTATTCTTTTAGAATAAACATTTATTTCTCTTTTCAAATCAGTAACCGTATCGTACAGTTCAGTAAAATAGTATATTCAGTATTCAGTAAAACAGTATCTCGATACGGTTCAGTTAGTAACAATAAACAGTAGCTATCCATTTAGTAAATAGTATACGGTAGCTTTCAGTTCAGTAAACAGTAAATGGTAGCTTTCAGTTCAGTAAAATAGTAATCAATGGCTACCATTTCAGTAAACAGTACAATAATTTAGCACAGTAAACAGTATAGTATAGTAAATAGGATTCCGTGAATCCTTTCAGTAAACAGTAATCAGTATGTGAGACTAGGCATCACCCTACAATTAAATCATGCTATCATCGTCCAATAATGGACCAGTAATCATCCCCAAAGGGACACAGTAAACAGTATGTATGCGATCTATGGCCATGATCTATATGGTGTCCTCGGTGTACACTTGCCAGGTGACATCCGGGACGCTGATGACTGGCAGGTCTATCAGCCACGTGACAGTAACAGTATAAGTGTGATGCATGAAACTCGGGGCCTAAGTCTCAAAACAGTATAAACCGTACCATAGCCTTTATGGATTTTAAATACAGTAAATCGAAATATCCATATGGCTCACATGTAAATATAATCACCTTTATGAAATTTATAAAATAATAACATTTTCCAAACTATTTCATAAAGGTATTTATTATGTTTTTCATATGATGAAGACAGTTTGCAAAATCATCACTGTGAAAATAGAAGGGCAAAACTGTCTTTTTCCACCGTAAAACACATATGCACGCTTCCCCGTGCTTTTTATCCAAAACATGGTTTTCAAAGAAATCGGGATTCAAATCAAATATTTTCATAATTTATGTAAAAATAAATTATTTACTTTCCAAATTCAAAATCCCTTAACCATGTTTTTGTTCTAGCAACACGTGTAGAGACTAGAGGTCTCGAAATCATAGTTTTTATTCATTTCTTAACCTTTATGGAATTTTCATAATTATTTCTTTCCATAATTAAAACCATAAAGGTTTTATGTAAAATCAAGTGAATATTTAAGAATATTTATAAAAATATTCACTTCAGTCTCTTTTTCATTTTCATCTCGTTTCACGTGAAATATCACCTACCGGGTGAATTTTCGGTGATTTCCTTTTCACCATTCTCGAAAACATGAATATTTTAAAATTAAATATCACTATATTCATGTTTTATGAAATTTACTTAATTTCTCGATTTTCGTACACGAAAATCGATTCACGTGAAATCAAATCTTCTATTTTGGTTTTCGGTGATTTTCGGTAAATTATGAAATTTTTCGATAATTTTTCGGCAATATAACGGCTGCCGATTTGGCTAGCCTCTTGCATGGAAAATACAGTTTATATTTTCAACCGGTGTTTCATCACAATTTCAACCGATAAATCATCACACCAAAAACCGATAATTATTAATAGCATTTATAAAATTAAATGCAATTTAAAAACATGGTCAAATATCCTTACAGGTGGCACATGTCTCCCTTACCTGTTTCGGGTCGGCGACTGCCTCTCGTAGGTCGCGCCCGTGTTCACCTCGCCCGATTCCATCGGCTCG
Source organism: Heritiera littoralis (assembly GCA_031772115.1). NCBI lineage: Eukaryota > Viridiplantae > Streptophyta > Magnoliopsida > Malvales > Malvaceae > Heritiera > Heritiera littoralis. Next base: position 168,397 of record JAPDPK010000038.1, on the reverse strand, counting down.
GTCATCGAGGGAATTTTCTGGAAATTAAATTCTAAAATTTAGAATTTTTCCATAATTATTTAAATAAATAAATTATTTAAATAATTTAACACTTTTCGGGATTTCTTACCGATTCCCGTAATTCTCGGGATTTCCCGTAATTTCCGAATTCTCGGGAATTCTCCAAATTCCCGGAATTCCTTTTCCCTTTTTCTTCTTTTTCTTCTTTTCTTTCTTTTTCTCTTTTCTTTTCTTTTCTTTTCTTTTCTTTTCTTTTCTTTTCTTTTTCTTTTTCTTTTCTTTTTCTTTTTCTTTTTCCTTTTCTTTCTTTTCCCGCCGGACCAGTCTACCTCCCTCACCGCCGGTTCTTCTCCGGTGGCCGGTTCTCCGGCGGTTCGGCGGCTCCACAGCTGGCCGACACCACGACGAAGTCGGATTTGGCCTCCGTTCGTCACGAATCGATGGCACGGCGGCGGATCTACTCGGTTTTGGTTCGGTTCCTTCTCCTCCTCCGTCGGCCTTCCTTCGCCGTTCACCGCCTGAACCGTGGCCTCCATCGTCTTCCTCTCCCTCCGGCAGTGCTTCGATGGCAGTGGCAGTGGCAGTGGCCGGTTTGGCCGGCACCGCCAGATCTATTTTTTTTTCTTCCCGGCCTCCGCCGGTCTTTTCCTACGATTTTCCTTCCGTTTCTTTCCTTTCTCCGTCGCCGGTCGCTTCCTCTTCCAGCCCTTGGCTCGCCGGCGACGTCGCTCTTCTCCTCTCCTTTCCTTCTCCGGCGACAGTGGCCGGTGCCACTCGGGAAGACAGAATCGGGAGTCTTCCCGATTCTGTTTCTTTCTTTTTTTTTGTATTTTATTTTCTAATTTAATTATATACATATAATATATACTATATAATATATATTATACTCATAATACAACATATATTATATTTATATTATAAATATAATACATATACTATTATTATTATATATAGTATAGTACATATGTATTATGTATTAACAAAATACATATTTAGTATATATATGTATATATATATTTGTTTACTTTAAATTACATAACATTTATATATTTATATAAATGAAATAATACAATATATATTGTATGTACAATATATATATTTGCTTCCTTATTTTCTTATTTAATTTGGATTTCCATTTATCCAAATTAAATTTCCTCATTTCATTATTTTCCATAATTTCTCATCTTATAATTATTTCCAAATTTAATTTTCCTTCACTCGGATTTCCACCGTCCGTCCTTTTCTCAATTCTCGGAATTGTCACTAGTATCCCATTCTCATAATTTTATTTATTTATTTATTTCACTAATTTCAAATATTCCTAATTTCCAATAAATGGAAAAATTTACGGTTATCACATTCTCCCCACCTTAAGAAATTCGGTCCTCCGAATTTAACTTAAGTCCAAAGGTGGTACATGTCGTATACTTACGACTTCTAACCTCTAGTTCATCCTCCAACTAATACTGCCAGTACACTTTCAACATCAAGAATATTTTAGACCACATGTTATTTTTTCATCATATATGTCTATACTCCCGTAAGTTCATTTCTCAAATCGGGAGTTATTCACTTTTACTCTTTTCATATAAGAGTCCATACACAATATTTTTCATATCACAGCTGATCTATGTTGTTCATCATCCATTTTTCTCAGTTAGTGCCAAGTCGATATAGTTTAAAACTATCAATTACACATGTCAGTCAGTTATATGTAATTGTCCCAGTAGCTTAGACATCTCATGCACACGCTCTCTCAACATCATGGAGCGTTTACATCTCACGCTCATATATGTATACATATCAGTATGGAGCGGTGCTATCAGTACACTTGGGATCTCAAGCCTTTTGCTATTTCTCATTAAGCATATGGCAACACAGAGACTCCCATCACATGTAAGACTCACTGGAACTGTACATACACATTCACACCGTTTAACACTTATACTTCGACTACAGCACTAGAGAATCTAGAAGTCTGATAATGGAAAGTGATTCTATTAAGATCATTATTCCTTAATCACTTCCATATTATCATTTCTCTTTTGGACTCTTTATTGCTCACAATATTCATTTTCACTTTTATTTCATTAAGGCTGCATCTCACTTGCAGACTTTACTATTGATCATCTCTTACAATTATAAATCATGAGACAATCATATTCTCTTCATGTAGTATGGTCTTTAAATCTCTTTTCATAATTTAGATTCCACAATTGAATCCTCAATTATTCATTTACTCACCACATTATCTATACACTTCCACCGTTTCTATCATGTTACGGTGGTTATATGCATAATCATTTTTCATTTATATACTGGCAGTAAACATATCAATTATCTTACTCCTTGGAGTATCATTAATTTCACTTATCAAACCTGGCTTGATTTTACATCTTGCCACAGTTATGTGATAACCAACACAAATCACTTTCAATCTTACTTTCAGGAACTATTTCATGTTCCCTACTCATCATGCAACTTATTTCCTTATTCCACTTTCATTTTCGTTTTCATATTTTTACTCTCATCCTTTTAGTCGGTTTCTCGATTGGTATGGTATTATACTGCTAAGATCTTTTAAAATCTTGCGTACCATCTTTTCTTTATACTTATTTGTTTACCGACTTTAACTTCTTTAATTAGTTCTTATCTACAGAGCAACTAGTCTCATCACTCTTTTTATAGACTGGCAGTAGTATCTAGCTAAACTCATTATTTTCGTATCTCGATCATTATCTCTCTATCATAGACAGGTTCACTGTCATCCTGTCATCTCGAGATCATATATCTCAAGAGGAGATACTGTCTAGCCACATTTCTTAGTTGCCAATCTTAACACAAGTCTGCAATCTTTAAGAGTTTAAGGGTTATACTACGGTGCTGCTCATATTTCATTTGTATCCTTAACTATTTCGATATCTCACTCTTTAGGTTTATATACCTCACAAGGTAATTCATTAACCTTGAAACCTCAATAGGAACTCGTAAAAATTTCGTCGAGTTCTAGTCATCATCTTATGGACATCAGTCTCTGACCTTTCTCTAATGACGCTTTATACTGAGGCCAGTCTTATGGACTCCTCCTGTATCTCTGATCAGATCAATAAAGTGTCTATTTTCATGTAGATGATCACTTGTTCTTCATAAGAACTTCATTTAAATAATCAGAATTTAATATACCATTTTAATTCATCTATATATCACGGTCATCTGTGCTTCTCTCATTTGCACTTATACAGATACTTCATTAACCTCAAATCACACTATCTGTATTTCCCTCAATCACACCTTTACAAGTGAATTTCATTATTCACACATTTTCTAGAGTTATTGTAAAGCTTTCGGATTCTCTTAAGTTCTCCGATATAAGCTTAGAATCAGATTTCATATTCAAAATCGAGTCAATGTTATCTCGATTCCTCCAATTTATATAACTCTGGAAGTTCTATCGGAAATCAAATCCGATACTTTCTTTAATCACATATTTCTTATTAATTCAGACATTTCATCCTCATGTCCTTTCATTTGCATTGTGTATTCTCAAGGCAGATACATTTACTATTCGATTCATTTCGACTCATACTCTACCTTGATTTTATTGTTTACTAATACTTTACAGCCTTACGGATCTCATTCCAGTAAGCTGTAGTAAGTACAACAGTTATCAACATATGTTACAGCTAACCAATTCATTACAGTTATTCATTTCAAAATCATTTCCATTTAATGAATTCAAGCTTAATTCCCTTGAGTATCCTATCCACGAGGTTCGAACCTTGGCACCCTTACATACCTAGTTCTTTACACTCGTGTTATCATTAAAATAATTGTAAGAGTCCCGCCCGTTCGTATCGGCCGTCGGCGAGCATCCCCTAGGCGATCCTTTCGCCCCAGGTTTACCCTTACAAGTGAGTCGGCGACCACATAGTACGCCCATACCTCACAACATATGAACCACTACGGGTCGCCCATCATTGGGTCGCCCATCACAGTTCTGTCTCAAGGGTCCTGAAGAACTTAGGTTAGCTGTCATCTTCTTCTGTTTATCACTTTACTATTCTTATATATATTCACCAATTCACAGTACTCCATACAGTACATCAATGGCAAGGCATATCTCATAATGCTCGAGTTCTATAATTAAATATTCATTTAATACCTCAAAATAGTATAAATGTATAGAACCTCAATCAACCGTACTGCTATGGATTTCCTCATCTGTACTATTCACCTTCTCGGTCATTTTCTGTAATCATTTCACTTTTCATAATATCCACGATCCCGTAATAATTATTCGAGTCGATACACTCGTAATTCAGGCCCTTACAATCAATAAACGAGCCAATCATCTTGTGGCATTCCACTACACTTTTATCGGATCGCATCATATAAGGCCTCGGCTCGTCCGCCGTCCGCCTGTACACACTTGTATTAACCTCTTTGAGAATGCCCAGCCCGTTCACTGGGTCACCCCTCGAGGTTTTATCATGAGGCCTAGCCCGTTCACTAGGTCACTCGTAATTCGCGTCCGTCCTCTAAGTGTCAGTGGAATCAGTAATAGGGATCGTTATATTCATATGACATCCTCTATGCCATTAATAACTCCATTTCTCTCAATGGATTCCAATTCAGTTCGGTTTTATCTTTATTCTGAACTTCACCCAACATAAGGGCATTTTCGTCATTTTGACATTTCTTTCTTTCTCAGTATACATTTAAATCAACGATATGATCATCTATGTGCTGATAATATCCTTTCTGATACTTATATCAGCAATTAAAATCTCATTTGATTTCGACAGAGAAGTTCACTAAAATCCACAATTGGATTATTTTGCATGAAATGCAGCTTTATATCATCAATTTCTCTGTCAAATCACTCAAATCCAACTTTTGTTGGTCTATTCTGACTCCCAGTAAAATTTTAGGGTCAGGGGTATTTCAGTCATTTTTGGCCAAAATTTTCTCTCTCTTCAAATTACCCTCAATCGGTGATCTTACGATCTATTTAATGATGATATTTCATTCCTCTCTTTTATACCATCATTTTCAAGTCTCAGTTTGGTTCGGACCGTAAAGTACTGGTGGGGCCCTCACCGAGTCCTTTCGGTTCCTTACCGAACAGGCCTTCATTTAGATTATAAGAATCACCAATTTTCTGGTAATTTCTGAGCCTATCATTTCTTTAACATTGTCAATTTATACTTTCTCACTCCCTTTAATTTATTTTTTTCTAAATTTACAATCATTTATTTTCTCTATGTATTCAGACGACACAGTACTACCGGGGATGTTTAACACTTTTCCTTTCAAAGTATCCACAGACATCAGGCCAACCATGCTCTGATACCATTAAATCTGTAACGACCCGTTACCATATTTTTCACCTTATTTTACATAATTTATCCGGTTGGGCTGTCTGTGATACTTCACTTGCACTTAATATTAAACATATTTAATATAACATTGTTAATATAATACACATCCCCTATCTTATTTACAAAAATGTAGTATTGTATACATGTCTAAATACAGAAAATAAATGATCGTACCTTATATAAATCAGTCGGTCTGCCACATTGTCCATTATGTGCAGCCATAATCCACAAATATTGGATCTCACAATCATCAAAACCTGAAATGTTAAAATTGGGGAGTGAGCAAACCACGGCTCAGTAAGAGAGTTATATGTCACACTTGATATTCAGCTATCTATATGCTGAAAATAATAATTTTTTTTCTTTAAAATCTTCCTAGCTGGCTCTAGGCACACATGTAGGAAGGATACTACAGTCGGCTAGTAATCCAAATAGAGTAAGGCAGGTATTTTGAAATACCTGACTTGTTCCGGAACCTAGAAGCAACTGTAGAGAGTACTATTTTCGTTGTTTTCAAACGATATAATTTTCGTTTTTCCACAAAGTAAACCACTTATCTCTTTTCACTTTCAGTATACCTTAAAACACGTGACAGTTCAGTAATAAAACAGTGGTTTACTTCTCTTCTCTTCAGTACAGTAAAAACACGTGACAGTACAGTGATTTGTAAATATCCAATCATTTGATAATTACTTCTTCGATTATTTCTATCTTAGAAATAATTCTTATGTTATTCTTTTAGAATAAACATTTATTTCTCTTTTCAAATCAGTAACCGTATCGTACAGTTCAGTAAAATCGTATATTCAGTATTCAGTAAAACAGTATCTCGATACGGTTCAGTCAGTAACAATAAACAGTAGCTATTCATTTAGTAAATAGTATACGGTAGCTTTCAGTTCAGTAAACAGTAAATGGTAGCTTTCAGTTCAGTAAAATAGTAATCAATGGCTACCATTTCAGTAAACAGTACAATAATTTAGCACAGTAAACAGTATAGTATAGTAAATAGGATTCCGTGAATCCTTTCAGTAAACAGTAATCAGTATGTGAGACTAGGCATCACCCTACAATTAAATCATGCTATCATCGTCCAATAATGGACCAGTAATCATCCCCAAAGGGACACAGTAAACAGTATGTATGCGATCTATGGCCATGATCTATATGGTGTCCTCGGTGTACACTTGCCAGGTGACATCCGGGACGCTGATGACTGGCAGGTCTATCAGCCACGTGACAGTAACAGTATAAGTGTGATGCATGAAACTCGGGGCCTAAGTCTCAAAACAGTATAAACCGTACCATAGCCTTTATGGATTTTAAATACAGTAAATCGAAATATCCATATGGCTCACATGTAAATATAATCACCTTTATGAAATTTATAAAATAATAACATTTTCCAAACTATTTCATAAAGGTATTTATTATGTTTTTCATATGATGAAGACAGTTTGCAAAATCATCACTGTGAAAATAGAAGGGCAAAACTGTCTTTTTCCACCGTAAAACACATATGCACGCTTCCCCGTGCTTTTTATCCAAAACATGGTTTTCAAAGAAATCGGGATTCAAATCAAATATTTTCATAATTTATGTAAAAATAAATTATTTACTTTCCAAATTCAAAATCCCTTAACCATGTTTTTGTTCTAGCAACACGTGTAGAGACTAGAGGTCTCGAAATCATAGTTTTTATTCATTTCTTAACCTTTATGGAATTTTCATAATTATTTCTTTCCATAATTAAAACCATAAAGGTTTTATGTAAAATCAAGTGAATATTTAAGAATATTTATAAAAATATTCACTTCAGTCTCTTTTTCATTTTCATCTCGTTTCACGTGAAATATCACCTACCGGGTGAATTTTCGGTGATTTCCTTTTCACCATTCTCGAAAACATGAATATTTTAAAATTAAATATCACTATATTCATGTTTTATGAAATTTACTTAATTTCTCGATTTTCGTACCCGAAAATCAATTCATGTGAAATCAAATCTTCTATTTTGGTTTTCGGTGATTTTCGGTAAATTATGAAATTTTTCGATAATTTTTCGGCAGTATAACGGCTGCCGATTTGGCTAGCCTCCTGCACAGAAAATATAGTTTATATTTTCAACCGGTGTTTCATCACAATTTCAACCGATAAATCATCACACCAAAAACCGATAATTATTAATAGCATTTATAAAATTAAATGCAATTTAAAAACATGGCCAAATATCCTTACAGGTGGCACATGTCTCCCTTACCTGTTTCTGGTCGGCGACTGCCTCTCGTAGGTCGCGCCCGTGTTCACCTCGCCCGATTCCATCGGCTCGGTCATCGAGGGAATTTTCTGGAAATTAAATTCTAAAATTTAGAATTTTTCCATAATTATTTAAATAAATAAATTATTTAAATAATTTAACACTTTTCGGGATTTCTTACCGATTCCCGTAATTCTCGGGATTTCCCGTAATTTTCGAATTCTCGGGAATTCTCCAAATCCCGGAATTCCTTTTCCCTTTTTCTTCTTTTTCTTCTTTTCTTTCTTTTTCTCTTTTCTTTTCTTTTCTTTTCTTTTCTTTTCTTTTTCTTTTTCTTTTCTTTTTCTTTTTCTTTTTCCTTTTCTTTCTTTTCCCGCAGGACCAGTCTACCTCCCTCACCGCCGGTTCTTCTCCGGTGGCCGGTTCTCCGGCGGTTCGGCGGCTCCACAGCTGGCCGGCACCACGACGAAGTCGGATCTGGCCTCCGTTCGTCACGAATCGACGGCACGGCGGCGGATCTACTCGGTTTTGGTTCGGTTCCTTCTCCTCCTTCGTCGGCCTTCCTTCGCCGTTCACCGCCTGAACCGTGGCCTCCATCGTCTTCCTCTCCCTCCGGCAGTGCTTCGATGGCAGTGGCAGTGGCCGGTTTGGCTGGCACCGCCAGATCTATTTTTTTTTCTTCCCGGCCTCCGCCGGTCTTTTCCTACGATTTTCCTTCCGTTTCTTTCCTTTCTCCGTCGCCGGTCGCTTCCTCTTCCAGCCCTTGGCTCGCCGGCGACGTCGCTCTTCTCCTCTCCTTTCCTTCTCCGGCGACAGTGGCCGGTGCCACTCGGGAAGACAGAATCGGGAGTCTTCCCGATTCTGTTTCTTTCTTTTTTTTTTGTATTTTATTTTCTAATTTAATTATATATATACTATATAATATATACTATACTCATAATACAACATATATTATATTTATATTATAAATATAATACATATAATATTATTATTATATATAGTATAGTACATATGTATTATGTATTAACAAAATACATATTTAGTATATATATGTATATATATATATATATATTTGTTTACTTTAAATTACATAACATTTATATATTTATATAAATGAAATGATACAATATATATTGTATGTACAATATATATATTTGCTTTCTTATTTTCTTATTTAATTTGGATTTCCATTTATCCAAATTAAATTTCCTCATTTCATTATTTTCCATAATTTCTCATCTTATAATTATTTCCAAATTTAATTTTCCTTCACTCGGATTTCCACCGTCCGTCCTTTTCTCAATTCTCGGAATTGTCACTAGTATCCCATTCTCATAATTTTATTTATTTATTTATTTCACTAATTTCCAATATTCCTAATTTCAAATAAATGGAAAAATTTACGGTTATCACAATTTATCATCTCTAAATTATTTATTTAATATTTTATTTTTTATTATTTAAAATACAAGTTGATTATTTTTCAAAATTTCCAATGAAAACATCCATTACTATGGAAAAATTTAACAGGACATTCATACCTAGAAAATCCTTAAGTGCTGCTTACTTGTAGTCACCTTAAGGTTTTCATCATCGGATAATCATCACTTATTTTATTTTTATTTATTTAATTTCATCTTTAATTCTTTTTATTTATTATAATAAAAAATTCTCACTACATTTTCCTAAAAAAATATTTTTTGTAAAATTAAACTTCTAAAATCCTTTCATATAAATTATACAAACTATATTATTTGATTATAAATTTCTTAAGTCTTGACAATATATCTTACTACTCATGCAAAATTATCATATCATCGTATCATCATGCAAACAAATCAAATTATACAAATTAAAAAATCAACATGCAAAAATTTATAAAAAAATTTAATTATCATGTAACTTTATATTAATCAAATTATCAAATCAGATTAACTACTATTGTATAGAAACCCAAAAACCTCCAATAATTTATTATATTTAATTATTAAACATTTTTTATTAAATTATCATATCAACTGACATGCAGCACATGCTCATAATCATGTGATTTTTAACCAAACTAATGCACGTAGAAACAAACCAAACGGAAGACATGTTATTGACTAAAAACAATTAGAAAAGAAGAACAAAAGAAACGTAAAGCTACCTCACAGACCTTTTATCGGTTTTCTTTTGCTTTCTATTCTTTGCAACTAAGAGACACCGAACGAGGGGCCTGAAACGGGAACAAGCCGAGCATGTGATGAAACAACGGGTGGGATGATGCAGCTAGCGGTGGAACAAGACAAGGGCCGACAATGAACCCACGCAGCAGAGCAGACAACTAGAACGGGACGAACAGGCAGCAATGCAAGGCGAGAAAAGAGCTGCGGTTCAACAAAGCTCTGACAGAAGAGGAGCAATCTTAGCGCAGTAGACAACGGCAGAGATGGTAGAAATCTTGGTCCGATGAAGATGATGATCAGAGCAACGGCATTAACCTGAAACAGAGGCAGTGTTAAAGAAGGCGACAGTAGCAGTGATGAAGAGAAGAAAAGGTGCAGAACAGGGCTGGTCAATTGGCTATTTATGTTGGATAAGCAAGGTAAGGCACAGTTTGTTTTTGGTGGTCTGTTCTGCTATGTTGATGAGATGGTTGCAAGATAGGGGAGGTATGATGGTCAGGCTTGATGAGGAAAATGGTGCAGGAGTTAGATGCTGGTGACCTGAAAAGCAGGGGCCGAAGGTGATGTTGGAGGCATTGAGGATGGATGGCTTGGATCAAGATGGTAGCAAGGTGTGCGGTGGTGCGGTGGTTAGTGATGATGATGATACAGGGCACCCAAAAAAAGACGATCTTGTGTATATTCCCTCCCCTAATCTATACAGCTACTGTTCTTATAAACCAACAAATTATGTTTCTCTTCAACTAAAACTCTTTCTTATATTTTTTTTGATGGAAAATGTAACTTTCATTAATAATCAAAGTGATACATCAGGATTTACAAAATCCAAGGGCATGGTGCCAATCTAGACTCTGCTAGTGGTGCCACTAATCTACTTTTGAGTCAATGTATGTGCAAAATAGTTTTGTTCCCTTTTGCCAAATACAAAATTGCATTTATTAAAGTGAGTGCTCAAAAACAAAATGTTGTCCAATAGCGCACCTCCCTTCCGGTGAGAACATGAAGGTTTTTGGAGTTCATCAATAATAATTTTGTAGTCACTCTCTAAGACTATCTCTAAATGCCTTTGCTCTTTTGCTATTGATAGGCCTAAGATAATTGCCCAGAATTCCCTCTGCCTAGCATCAGCAACATGCATTCATTCTTGAACTGCACACTAGAGAATTGGTCCTGTTTGGTCTCTAGCGACTGCTCCTAGCTTAGTCTTTCCATCTTTAACTCCCGCATCAACATTTACCTTTATAAATCTTGGAGATGGTGGATCCCAACATAAACGGTTGTCCGCTGTTTGATCTTCGAACCTCCTTGCTCTCATGTTATCCACTTCCATGCTGTCAATTCTCAACAACTCACCTGCATGCAGCAAGTTATTAATACTATCACATTTCGCCTCATAAAAATATTGGTTCCTATTCCTCCACATAGAGTAACAGGTGATTAAAACATTCTCCCAGTCATTCTCTTGAATGGCCAGATCTGCTACCTTTTCTCACCATTTAACCCCTTCACTCTCATCCCCTACAATCTCTAACATCCAGTGACAGCACCTACTCCACACCTGTCTACTAAATGCACATTCAAAGAGTAGGTGTTTCCAACCTTCGCAGGTTTCTCCACAAACCTTACATCTTGCATCAATATTGATTCCTCTTTTCTGTAAAGTTTCTCCTGTTGGTAAGATATTCCAAAACAGCCTCCATGCAAAATGTTTGATCTTTAGTAAAACTCTAGCTAACCATAACCAGCGCCACAATGGGCACCTTTGTTCACTCATCCTAGATTCATTATCCCAAATCCTTCTGGCAACATGATAAGCAGATCTGACCGTTAAGTTTCCAGAGTCTGTCTCTCTACAAATGAGTAAGTCATCTATTTCTCTCACACTTGTAGGTATTTTTTTGGATCACTTCGATATCTTGTTCAACAAAAAGTCCCCTTAGCCTCTCCTGATTCCAGCAATGATATCTTGGTTGATTAAAATATCTACCCTTATCGGAGTAGGTTGTATTGGTGAGCTCCACGTAAGTTTAAAATCCGGAGGTTTATCAATCCATCTATTTTTCCATATATCAATTGATTTCCCATTACCTACTGTAATGTCCGAAAATATTAAATTCAAAACCAACTTTTTCTTTTCGAAACACTTGTTCACATTCGTTCAATTACAATTATATGGTTTGCATTCGGTGTCAGTGTAAGTCCACCCTATAACTTTCAATATCTATTAATCCTTATACCATTAGAATAATTTATTCACAAATACTAAATATGAAATCTGAGTATATATCATAATATAAAACTTATACTATTATTAATATCAACTTATTTCAAGTACATTTCAACTAATTCCTTAATAATCTTTGACCTTACACTATACAATTTATATCCCATACTATAAATATAGTTGTTGTGCATATACATGTCTGAATATAAAAGCAAAACACTTAAAATATACCTGTTCACTTGATCGCTTAGACTTATAGAAATTTCTTCGTTCAACCTTATAGCAGCAATCACCACGTGTACAAATGAACTATCTGAGATAGTGAGTAAGGGGGTGAGCTTGGGAAAGCCCAGTAAGAAATAAGTATAAGAGAACTGATACTATGAAATCTATATGCATAAAATTATAAAATTCCTAACAGTGCTTTAGTAAGGATTGTGAGAGCCACTTAATTTATTACTATACATGATGGTAGACATTGGGTCACAATTCAATTCTTATGTATTTTGCAGGTTATAAGTGAAACAGTGATGTGGGGCCCACTGGCCCTACAGTGCCCGGATGGACATGAGACTGACCAAACAGTGTCCGTAGGGTATGATAAGCCTAAGGTAAGAATTTCGAGCCTAAAATATCTTATTTATATTATTTTTGGGAAGCATGCCAACAATTTAGAAAATGATCATTAAGGACATAACTCGATGGCATTTTCGTAAATTATGGTCAAACTAAATTGAATTTGGGGTAAGTAAATATAGCATAAGTCTTAGGTTATGTCAATAGATAGAACAAATCGATGGTTAAATCAGAAATTTACGCGATTTACCTGATAGGGGTTATTTCGTAATTTCACCTTCATGGTAGGTCAAATATGAACCAAACCACCTTTATTCATCAAAATATGTTTAATAATAATTTTTGGTGACGGAATCTGAATTTTTTTAGTGTAATTACATAGTTATAAAAATTACGGAAGCTTAAGGGCAAAATTGTTCGAAAATTTCATAATGGAGGGCATTTTGGTTATTTTGCCCAAACCTAGAGTATTCTAAATATTTCTCCCAAGATAAGCTGAACACTATTCATAATCTTCTACCCTTACTCCCACGCCACCATTAAAGGAAAATAAGAGAAAGAAAGAAAAGCTTAAGCTATATTAAAACAATCTCATCTCACCAAAATTATATCTACAAACTTGTCCTACTCATCAAGCTCTATCTACCCATACCCATAGCTCCTTAAATATGTGACAAAATCAAAAGAAAAGGGGACTTGAAGGTTTCGACCAAGGTGAGCTTTCTCCATGCATGAAGTTTCATTTGATTTTAATGGTAGATTTTGATGTTTTTAAGTGTCCTAAGCTTGAATCTAGTGTTTATTTTGATTAAATCTCACTAAATTCCTCCCTAAGGCATTCGACCATGATTGGATCTTTATATTTCCATATAGTTTCATGCATGTTAATGATGCCAAAATGATGAATGAACATGGCTAAGCATGAATATACATGAAAGAAAGGTGAAAATGTAGAAAAACCAAGAAATTCCCAATAGATACCATTTGGCCATGGCTAAGAGGAGGAGGATTTTGAGCTGCATTTGATGAGTTTAGGATACCAAAATAATGTAGAAATTATGAGGAGTCCACTGGTGCAATAGAAATTAAAATCGGACTTAAAACAGAGAAGTTATATTTTAGCACCGGTAGAATTTATACTGATTTAATATTTTCAGTGTAAATTGTGGCTACAATTATTGAAGGAAATTAGTTTAAAAATTAAATTGAGGTTAATATATATAGTTGGTGAATTTCTTTGCAGCCCAGGAGAAGTGAATCACTGTGGTGCTATCAAGAAAATTGATAACATTAGATAGGTAAGGGATGACTGTATAGGCCGTAGGGATATTATGAATGCATGATTTTAGTGAGAATATTATGGGAATATTTTCGTACTTAATTACTTTGGAATTGTGCAAAATTGTGGTTTTTGGCCGGATTGGAACTGCGTTTTACGTGCATGGAGGCTAAGTCAATAGTAGTCGTTATGCTGCTGAAATTTCTTAGAAAATTTTCTAAAATATCATGAAATATTTTAAGTGTATTATTAAGTGAATTCCTAGCCTTGGAAATTAAATATTTAATATTTTCATAAAATATGAATTTACCGAAAAATAATATTTAAATATTCATGTAATTAATTTTCATCGAAATGAAAGCGTCGAGATGTTTATATAAGTGTTCTACAATGAAATAGAATATTTATGAAAATTATTACTGAAATGCGAATATTTTATAAATTGTTTTCATTAAACTATTCATTGTGTTATATAATAACCTTTATGGACTGACTGAAGATTTTATTTATTTTTATTAATTACCATAAAGGTGATGATATTGTTTATATACTGTTTTAAGACTGTTAGGCCTTGTATCATGCTCACGTGTTACTGTTACTGTGCAGTTGATACTGATCCTATCTTCAGTGTCCCAGTTGTCACCTGATCAGTGCACATAGAGGACACCTATAGACTATGGCCATATGTCTCATGTGTTACTGTTATTGTTCCCTATAGGGATTTTAGCATGATATATTTGGGTGTTGCCTGGTCTCCACCACTGTTACTATATATTGTATGGTTTTATTGACTTGTTACTGTTATCAAAGTGTTTACTGTTTACTGAACTGCTTATTGTATTGATTTCTGAACTGTTACTGTTGCTGAAACTATTTACTATACCAAACTACTTACTATACGATTTACTGGATTTTATCGAAGTATGTGTAATGTGTTTAAAGCGATTTGAAAAATACCTAATAAAGTATTTTATATAAATGGTTTTATAAGCCATTCATTGGTTATTTATTTATTAAAATATTATTAAATGTTATTTGTATTAAAATCAATAACTACTCCTTATAGTCGCTTCTAGGTTCCGGGACACGATAGGTATTCTAAAATACCTAGCATATTCCATCCGGATCCCTAGCCGACTATAGTATCCTTCCTTATCAACCGTAGGGCATTGTTAGGTATTTATGTATAGAGATTTCATAATATCAGTTTTGCATGCGATTCTCTTCCTAAGCACATTTCGCTCACCCCTTTATTTTCCCACATCCACAGATTATTTACAGTGACGATTGATATAACGATCCAAGGATTTCGATTGCGCTTTTGGTTACCCTGAGGCAGCTTAGTGTGGATCCTGGAGGTATAATCATTTTCCTTTATATGTTCAGACTAGTTTATACAGTATTACTCTGTTGTAATTATAAACAAGGGATGTAAATATTAAAAGAAATTACTGTTATGTAAATATTTTTATTTTGTAAATTAAGTAAGTTTACCTTTATAAACTGTTACTGTTAAGTGCATATGTGTAAATAAAGGCATCATAGACAGTCCAACCGACATTAAAGTGTGAAAATGTGTGAAATACTATACATTACGGACTATAAAAGTTTTATTGGTATTAGAGCCAGGTTGGTCTGAAGTCTGTCGGTGTTTTTATGATAAAAGTGAAGTGGTTAACATCTCTTATAGTACTATATAGTCTGGATATATAAATGAATGACTAATTGAGAATCGATTTAACTATCTGTGCTGCACAGAAATGAGTGGGCGAAGGATAATGAGATCTAATAGGGGTAGAAGCAAAGGCAGAGGCAGGGCAGAGTCGACTCTGGAGCCTCATACTTAGAACTAGTGCTGGAGCCCACCTTTGGACCCGCTCATCCTCCACAGCCAGAGAGCCCTAATACTCGGATGTCTCTGATAGAGAGGATGTTGGCGGATTTTATCTCCATGTATCACGCTTATAGAGCTACGGATCAGGCGGAAAAAGAAAGAGAGCAGCTCCTGTAGTAGCACCACCTCCACCTCTTGCACAGCCAGCTCCCAAGCCACAGCCTGATCCACAGCAAGCACCTCAGCCACAGGCAGTACCACCACCGCTGCTAGTACAACCGCCTCGAGATGTAGAGTCATATTGTGATGTGAATTTGGTGTAGCAATTCAAGAAGTTGGATCCACTAAAATTTAAGAGAGATAAGGATCCATTGGTGGCAGAGCAGTGGGTAATGCCACAAAGAAGCTATTCTGGTATAAGAGGTGTTCTGAGATAAAAAAGGTTGGGTTAGCAGTGTTCCAGTTGACGGAGGATGCGGAGCACTCGTGGAAATCTCCCAGATGGTCTTGTTAGCCCAGCATCAGGTGGTGACCTAGGATATATTTATTAAGGCTTTCCGCCAGTATATCCTTGACACAGCTCAGAAGAAGTTATAGTAGGAATTTTTAGAGCTGGTACAAGGGAGCATGACGGTGGATCAGTATGAATCGAGATTCACCACCCTCAGCAGATTTGATTCGCAGATGAAGGTAGATGAGCGGCATAAGATTGATAGATTTATGGCTGGGTTAAGACCTTCTATCCGGACTAAGCTAGTCCCACTCGATGTTCATTCCTATGATGAGGTAGTAAGGCATCACAGTTATACGAGCGGGACTACAAGCAAATTCATTATGATACGGGATCCATAGGAAAGGCGGAGGGTAAAGGTAAAGCTAAAAGAGGCCTAGAAGAGAGATTAGGTAGAGAGCATCCTAAAAAGGCTAGATCTTCGGGCATACAAATTTCTGAAGGGTGATTTGTCGGACCAACCACCATAGCCCCTACCATTAGCCCCACCTCTACACAGAGGAATACCACAACCAAATGTGTTCACTTAGGAGCTCGTATAGTACACGACCCTACTACATGTTGACAAGGGCCTGTTTTAGATGTGGACAGATGGGGCATTTACTGAGAGATTGCTCGATGCTGCGAGAGTCAGCCGCTTCTACCATTCTAGCCCTAGTTCCACTTGCATCGGTACCAATAGCTCTGAGAGAATTGGAGAAGGCTACACCTTCACAGCCGAGACAGGCTACCATAGCAGAAAAGGTTAAGAAGGCTGTGACCCAAGGACAGGTGTACGCATTAGGTCAGGAGACCATTGATGTGATTAAACGTAAAATTTATATTTTTGATATCTTCGTACTTGTATTGTTTAACCCTGGTTCTACTCATTCATTTGTATCTCCTGTTTAAGCTAACAGAATCCCAGCAGAGCTGGAGCCTTTAGGATATACTTTCTCAAATTACTGATGTGATATATAGAAACTGTAAAGTGATTGTAGGAGAAAAGGAAACAACAACTAACCTAATTTTGTTAAATATGTATGATTTTGATGTAATCGTAGGAATGAATTGGTTAGCTATGTGACCTTAGACTGTTATAATAAGTTTATTACCTTGTCTCATCCCGAACGTTTATTGTAAAACTGTTAGATAAGTAATAAAAGTGACATGTTTACTAAAATGTTTAAGTGTTGTGTAATGTGTTGAAGATTTTATCGCTTATGTGGAAGATGTAGAAAAGAAATGTCCCGAGTTGCATGAGATTCCTATGGTTAGGGACTTTCCGGAAGTATTTCCAGAGGAATTATCAGGGTTACCACCAGATCCAGAGATCGAGTTCACCATCGACTTGGTACCTGGTACGGAGCCCACATCTAAGCCCCTATATCGGATGGCACTGACGGAGTTGGAGGAGCTTAAGAAACTGCTCCAGGAGTTATTGTATAAGGGGTTTATCCGTCCTAGTTTGTCTCCATGGGTGCACCAGTATTGTTCGTTCGGAAGAAGAATGGCAACTTATGGTTGTGTATAGATTATCAGATGCTTGACAGGGTTACCATCAAGAACAAGTATCCCTTGCCCAGGATTGATGATTTATTTGATTAGCTTAGGGGTGCCTAGGTGTTTTCGAAGATAGATCTCCGATCGGGCTATCATCAGCTTAAAATTCGAGAGTTGAATGTTCCTAAGACAGCTTTCCGGACTCGATACGGGCATTATAAGTTTCTGGTGATGCCCTTTAGACTAACGAATACCCTTGCAGCATTTATGGGCTTAATGAATGAGGTATTTAAGTCCTACTTGGATAAGTTCATGATTGTGTTCATTGATGATATCCTGGTGTATTCTAAGTCTTCAAAAGAGCATGAGCAACAACTTTACATAGTTCTGCAGACCCTTAGGGACCGAAAGCTATATGCTAAGTTCAGTAAGTGTGAATTCTAGCTAGATCACATTACGTTTTTGGGACACGTGGTATCTAAGGATGGGGTGTCCGTTGATCTGACCAAATAAAGGCTATTGTACAATGGGAAAGGCCTAATACAGTGACCAACATACGAAGTTTCCTGGTTCTAGCTGGACATTATCACTAATTTGTCGAGGGGTTCTCCAGACTAGCTGCTCCACTGACGCGACTCACACGTATAGATGTTAAGATAGAGTAGACAGATGCGTGTGAGCATAGGTTCCAGAAGTTGAAGCGGAGATTGACTACTGCTCCCGTACTTGCCCTTCCTATCGGATTGGGGGATTCTCGGTGTATACAGTTGCTTCTGCACTGGGTTTAGGGTGTCTTCTTATGCAAAATGGTAGAATGATTGCCTATGGATCTAAATAGTTAAAGGAGCATGAGAAGAGCTATCCGACACACGATCTGGAATTAGCGGCCGTAGTGTTTGCATTGAAGATATGGTGGCACCATCTTTATGGAGAGAAATTCCAGATATATACAGATCATAAAAGTCTGAAATATTTGTTCTCACAACAAGAGTTAAATATAAGACAGCAGAGTGGATGGAGCTGTTAAAAGATTATGATTACGAGATTTTGTACTACCCGAGGAAAGCTAATGTGGTGGTTGATACTTTGAGTCGAAAACATATGGGTATGGTGTCGTACATAATGGTTAGGGAGCACAAGTTGTTGGAGCAGTTCTCAAGCCTCAATCTGAATGTGATTTCCTTTGAGAGATATGGGTTCACGGCTAGTTTCAGAATCGAGTTGGATTTGATGAATAGAATTGAAGATGCTTAGAGGACTAATGCCTATTGTATAGAGGTTGCCAGTCAGGTATAGGTGGGAGTACAGTCGGACTTTAGGATTGTCACCGATGGTATTTTGAGGTTCAGAGGCAGGAGTTGTGTTCCCGATAATCAGCAGCTTAAGGATTTGATTTTGATAGAGGCCCACACCTCCAGGTATACTTTGCATCTAGGCAGTACTAAGATGTACCAGAACTTACTAAGAGTGTATTGGTGGCCTAAGATGAAACGAGACATCGCAGAGTTTGTTGCTAGACTCATGTGTCAACAGGTAAAGATTGAGCACCCAACGTGAGAACTCATTATTTTATACTGTACATATACGGATATGTAAATATTAATTAATAAATAAATTATTTTGTATCTGTTTGTAAATTTCAAATGTATAGTGATGTGAGCCCCACTTGGATTTTAATACCCAGATGTATAAATGACTGATAAAATAGTGTATGGAAGATATAATAATGATATTATGGAAATTTGGAGGCCAAAATACCCCATTTACATTGTTCTGTAAAGGATGATAAACAAATTGGAAAATGACGAATACGTCCTAAGAGTATTTTCGTAAATTCCTCCCAAACTAAAATGAATTGGGACAAATTAAAAATATCATGAGATTCCACATGAAAAGTACTTTAACACAATATCAATAGATTTCTTGAATTAGCCACCAAAATAGAAAATTTCGTTGGCGGGTCACAAGGGTAAAATCGTAATTTCTCACTATCCATTCACTGCTCGTCGATGAAACGACTTCCAATTGTCAAAATACATTTAATAAGATCATTTGGTGATGGAATCCAAAAATTTAGAGTGCGATTACATTGTTTTACGACTACAAAAGCTTAAGGGCAAAATTGTTCGAAATTTTCATAATCAAGGGCATTTTGGTAATTTTGTCGATATCCAGAATTTTCTTCATATTTCCCTCAGCAGCTGAGATGCACTATTCATTGTCTCTCTCAGCAAGCTCCCATGCCATAACCGAAAGAAAAGAAGAAAGAAAACTTCAAGCTTTCATATCTCACCAATTAGCCAAAATCTCACCAAGATTGTAACTAGAAAAACATTCTACTCTCTCTCCTCTACATTTCTATACCCATAGTTCATCTTATAAGCTACAATACAAGGAGAAAGGAAGCTTAAAAGTTTTGGCCAAGCAAGGTGACCTCACCATTCCTTATGCTTTCTTTGATTCCAATGGTATAAAATTACTCCTTTAAGCATGATGATCATGTTTCTAGCCTAGGTTTCATTTAATTGTTGAAAAATAAAAATGTGCCATGGGAGGAGTGTTCAGCCATGGTGGGAGCATAGGGAATGCATGTAGTTTCATGCATAAAATGGATGCAAAAATGAAGGTTAAGCTTAGTAGAATAATGCTACAACATCAAATTGTTGAAATTCCATCAAATTCACCACCATTCATATTTGGCCTCATGAAGGGGACCTTGAATCATGTCTGATTTTGATGACTTAAGGGTAGATTTAGACTGTAGGAATTACAAGGAGTCCGCCAATATGCTTGGATTTAAAATCTAACACAAAACGAAGAAGTTACGTTATACTACTAGTAGAAATTATACTGCAAAAGTATTTGCAGTATTCAATGTGGCTGCATTATGATATGAATCATAGCTTAAAAATAAGTGTTTAATAAGCTAATAATTTTGGTGGAATTATCTGCAGCCTGGGAGTTACGATATTCGTGTGGTGCAATCAAGAAGCTCGTTTTCGCTAGACAGGTAAGGGACGCGCATGTAATTTGTAGGCATATCCTGAATGCATGATTTTCATCCTAATAATTTTATGAAATTATTTTGGAAGTGAATTGCCTCGAATACTGTGAAATTGTGGTTGTTTGGCTGGTTTTAACCGTATTTGTAATTGCAGGGGACCAGAGTGTTAGCAACTGTTATGCTGCCCGAATTTATTAGAAATATTTCTAAAAATACTATGAAATATTTTAGTTCATTGTGGACTATTTTCCTAGCCTCAAAAGTGAGATATTTATTATTATTCATAAATGTTGAATTTATAGAAAAACATTAATTAAAAATTCATGTTACCGATTTCGATAAAAGTTAAGTTAACGAAAAATACTATGAAATATTTTAGTTCATTGTGGACTATTTTCCTAGGCTCTGAAGTGAGATATTTATTATTATTCATAAATGTTGAATTTATAGAAAAACATTAATTAAATATTCATGTTATCAATTTCGATAAAAGTTAAGTTATCGAAAATTTATTCCATGTGTTTTATAGTGAAATATGTGAATTGTGAAGTGAAATGTTAAATAGTGAATATTTTATAAATTATTTCAGTATAATATTCACTATTTTATTATGATTTTCCTTTATGGACTGACTGAAGTTTTATCTGATCAAGCAATTTCCATAAAGGTGATATCACGGTGTAAACACTATTTTGAGACTGTTAGGCCCATATCATGTTCACGTGTTCTTGTTATTGTTATTGTGTAAAGATGTTGACATTGAGCCTGTCTTCAGTGTCTCGGTTGACACTATTTAGTGTACGACTAAAGACATTTATAGACTATGGCCATAGATCTCACGTGTTTATTGTTATTGCTCCCTACGGGGATTATAGTGTGATATTATTAGGGTGTTGCCTGGTCTACACTATTATTTCATTTTTTATTACTGATTATTGTGATAATTACTGAACTATACTGGTTATTAAAGTGTTTTTAGCACTGAAGTATTATCGTGTTGAACAGTTTATCTTACTGTTACACGTGTGAAAGTGATCATTTCAGTTGTAGAAGTCAAATTAATTTTCAAGAGTTGAATTATATTACTTAATGAATTATTTTACTCATTTATGTGAAATTTTTATATGCAATGATTTATTAAATAAATCTCACACTAGATTAAATTTCTACTGCCTATAGTCGCTTCTAGGTTCCGAAACAAGATAGGTATTCCAAAATACCTTCCTTACTCCATCCGGATCCCTAGTCAACTATAGTATCTTTCCTTTTAGTGTACTTAGCACACCGATAGGAAAATAAAGGATTTTATTGCATATAGTTTTCACGATATCAAAATTGCATACAAATCCTTTATTGAGCTGTGGTTTGCTCACCCCTTTACTTTCATCTCTCTAGAGTATTTCCAATGACCAGTGTATTTCCAATGACCGGGTGTTATATCATCCGAGGATTATTGGCTATGTATTGAGCACCCCGAGGTAGCTAGTGTAGATCCTGGAGGTATATTCATTTTCTTTTGTATGTTCAGACTTTCTTTTACAGTATTACAATGTTGTAATAATAACAGGGGATGTAAATTTTAAATGAATACTGTTGTGTGAATATTTTCACTTATGTAAATTAATAAAATTTACAGTATTTATTGTTCACTATTATTTAAAAGTGGAAAATAAAGGCATCGCAGACAGCCTAACCAATTCACGTGTATGGAAAAAGTGTAAAATACTGTATATTCAGACTGTGATAGTAATTTATTAGTATCTGTGCGAGGTTGGCCTGATGTCTGTCAGTGTCTTTAGGAAAAGTGAAGTGGTTAACATCCCCTATATTACTGTATAGTCTGGATATATAAATATGTTACTAAGTGAAACTCAATAAATCGCTTGTGGTGCAGATATGAGTGGACAACGGGTGACTTGAGCGAATAGAGGTCGAGGCAGAGCAGACTCCAGAGCCCCATACACCTGAACCTATATTGAAGCCCGCCCCAGGACAGGCTCACCCTCCGCAGCCTGAGAGCCCTAATACTCAGATGTCGAGGATAGAGCGTATGTTGGCGGACTTTATCGCCATGTACCACAAAGATAGAGCTGCTGATCGGGCAGAGAGGAAGCGAGAAGCTCCAGCAGCTCCACCAGTTGCACCACCTCCACCACCTCTTGTACAGCCTGCTCCCGAGCCTCAACCTGCACCACAACCAGTACAGCAGGCCTAGGTCGTACCACCACCGCCACCAGCACAGCCACCCAAATATGTTGAGTCCTATTGTGGCGTAGCCTTAGTACATCAGTTCACTAAGCTAAATCCGCCAAAGTTTAATGGTGATAGAGATCCACTAGTGGCAGAGCAGTGGGTTACAACTGTGGAGAAGCTATTCTGGTACATGAGATGTTCTGATACGGAGCAGGTAGGACTAGCAATGTTCCAGATGACAGATGATGTGGAGCACTGGTGGAAGTCCGCACAGACGGTATGTCTGCCCAGCATCCAGTTATTACCTGGGAGATTTTTGTGGATGCTTTTCGCCACCAATATATCCCTGATACAGCACAGAAGAAGCAATAAGAAGAGTTCATGGAGTTGGTACAGGGGAGTATGACGGTGGATCTGTATGAGTCTAAGTTCACTACACTCAACCGATTTGATCCACTGACACAAGTAGATTAGTGGCATAAGATAGACAGGCTTAAGGCTAGGTTAAACCGTCCATTAGATCTAAGTTAGCTCCATTTGACATTCGCACATATGATGAGGTAGTCAGGCATGCTCAGCTCTATGAGCAAGATTTTGAGCAGTTCCATTCTGAGCCAGCTTTTAATAGTAAAGCTAAAGGGAAAGGTAAAGCGAAGAGGGGCCCAGATGATAGATCTGGTAGAGAGCAGCTTAAGAGTCTATACTATCGGGTGTCCAGGTTTCAAAGAGGTGATCTACAAGATCAGCTGCTACTGCCCCTACTACTGGTGGTCCCACATCTGCACCGAGGGGTACTGCGACCAGATGTGATCGATGTAGACAGTCGCATAGTACATGGCCTTGCCATATGTTGACGAGGACCTATTTTAGATGTGGGCAGATGGGACATATAATGAGAGATTGCTCAATGCTACATGAGTCAGTTGAATCTACCACACCAGCCCCAATTCTTCTTACACCGACATCAGCACCAGCAGCTCCGACAGAATCAGAGAGAGCGACACCCTCACAGTTGAGATGGGTGACTGCAACGAAGAAGGGTAAGAAGCTCGTGACTCAAGGATGGGTGTACGCGCTAGACCAGGAGACTGTTGATGCCTCCACGGATGTCATTAAAGGTAAAATTTATATTTTCAATATACCCGTACTTACGTTATTTGACCCTGGTTCTACTCATTCATTTATATCTCCTACTTGTGCTAACCGAATTCCAGTAGAGCCAGAGCTTCTAGGATGCATATTACAAGTGAATACTCTGTTTAAAGAGTCACAAATTACATATGTAGTGTATAGGAACTGTAAAGTAACTGTAGGTGAGAAAGAAACAATAGCTAACCTAATTTTGTTGACTATGTATGACTTCGATGTAATATTAGGAATGGACTGGTTAGCTGCGAATTTTGTGACCTTAGACTGTTATACTAAGTTTGTAACCTTCTCCCAACCAGAACGTTATACTGTAAAGCTTTTCAATAAATTATAATAAAAGTGAGATGTTTACTAAATTGTGTGAATATGTGTGTGATGTATTTAAGGTTTTATAACATATGTGGAGGACATGGAACATAGACGTCCCAAATTGCACGAGAATCCTGTGGTTAGGGATTTCCCGAACGTATTTTCAGAGGATTTACCAAGGCTATCGCTAGATCGGGAGATCGAGTTTACTATTGACTTAGTACCCGGCACGGAGCCCATTTCTAAGCACCTGTATCGGATGGCATTGTTAGAGTTAGAGGAGCTTAAGAAGCAGCTCCAGGAGCTATTAGATAAGGGATTTATACATCCCAACATGTCTCCGTAGGGTGCACCGGTATTATTCATCCGAAAGAAGGATGGCAGCCTGCGGTTATGTATTGATTACAGGATGTTGAATAAGGCGACCATCAAGAATAAGTATCCCCTGCCCAGGATCGATGACCTATTTGATCAGCTGAAGGGTGCTTAGGTGTTTTCGAAGATAGATCTCCGATCGGGTTATCATCAGCTTAAAATTTGTGATTCGGATGTTCCCAAGACAGCATTCTAGACACAATATGGACACCATAAGTTTCTGGTGATGCTGTTTAGGTTAACTAACTCCCCTGCAGCGTTTATGGGCTTGATGAATGAGGTGTTTCTAAGCCTTATCTTGATCAGTTTGTGATTGTATTCATAGACGACATTTTTGGTGTATTCTAACTCTCCGAAGGAGCACAAGCAGCATCTTCGTACAGTCTTACCGACCCTCAGAGACCGAAAGTTGTATGTCAAATTCAGTAAGTGTGACCTCTAGCTAGATCATATTAGATTTCTGGGACACGCAGTGTTGAAGGATGAGGTGTCTGTTGATCCATCCAAGATAGAGGCCATAGTTCAGTGGGAGAGGCCTAAGATAGTGACGGAGATACAGAGTTTTCTGGGTCTAGCCGGATACTATCGTCGGTTTGTCGAGGAATTTTCTAGATTGGCTACTCCACTGACGCGACTCACATGTAAGGAAGTTAAATTTGAGTGGACAGACGCATGTGAGCGCAGCTTCTAAGAGTTGAAGCGAAGACTTATGATAGCTTCAGTACTCGCCCTTCCCAGCAGATCTGGTGGATTTTCAGTGTATAGAAATGCTTCCGCACATGGACTAGGGTGTGTATTAATACAGCATGGTCGGGTGATTGCATATGGTTCCAAGTAGCTTAAGGAGCATGAGAAGAACTACCCGACTCACGATTTAGAGATAGCTGCTATAGTGTTTGCATTGAAGATATGGTGGCACTACCTTTACGGTGAGACCTTCCAGATTTACATGGACCATAAAGAGTCTGAAATATTTTTTCTCGCAACGTGAGTTAAATATGAGCAACGGAGATGGATGGAGTTGTTAAAAGATTACGATTGTGAGATATTATACCACCCGGGAAAAGCAAACGTGGTGGCAAATGCTCTGAGCCAAAAGCATGTAGCTATGGTATCATATATGATGGTTAGGAAGCATGAGTTGTTGGAGCAGTTCTTGAAACTCAAGCTTAATGTAGTTTCCTATAAGAGTTATGGATTTACGTCTAGCTTCAGAATTGAGCCGGATTTGACGGGACAAATTAGGGATGCTTAGAGGATAGATGCTTACTGTATAAAGGTTGCAAGTCAGATACAGGTGGGAGTACAGTATGATTTTGAGTTTGTCACTGACGAGATTCTAAGGTTCAGAAGTAGAATCTATGTTCCTGATAATCGACAGCTCAGAGATCTGATCTTAATAGAGGCCTATACCTCCAGGTACACCCTGCACCCAAGTAATACTAGACGTACTAGAATTTACGGAGGGTATATTGGTGGCCGAAGATGAACAGAGACATCGCGGAGTTTGTGGCTAGATGTCTCACTTGTTAGCAGGTTAAGATTGAACATCAAAAGCATGTGGGTTTATTATAGCCTCTACCGATTCTTACTTGGAAATGAGAGCACATTACGATGGGCTTCATCATGGGTTTACCAAGGACCCAAAGGAACCATGATGCTTTATGGGTGATAGTGGATAAATTGACGAAGTCCACCCACTTCTTGGCCATCAGATCTACAAAACCTCTAAGTGCCTTCGTCAATCTACGGGAGATAGTGAGGCTACATAGAGTTCCAGTGAGCATTACATCAGATAGGGATTCCCAATTTACATCCCACTTTTGAAAGAGATTTCAGGAGGCCATGGGATCCCGGTTGGATTTTAGCATTGCCTTTCAACCGCAAACTGACGGACAGTCTGAGCGAGTGATACAGTGCTAGAGGATATGTTAAGGGCATGTGCGTTGGATTTTTAAGGCTCCTGGGATGATCACTTGCCATTAGCCATGTTGGCATATAATAACAGTTACCAGACTAGTATCGACATGGCACCCTACGAGGCATTATATGGTAGATGATGTAGATCATCAATTGCGTGGGAAGAAGTGGGAGATCGGAAGCTATTAGCTCTCGAATTGGTAGAGAGAGCTTCATAAGACGTACAGCTAATATGTGAGAGACTTTGAACGGCACAGAGTCGGCAGTAGAGTTACGCAGATACGAGGCACTGACCACTTGAGTTCTCACCAAGTGATTTTGTATTTTTGAAAGTTTTCCCATCTAAAGGTATTATGAGATTTGGCAAGAAAGGGAAGTTGAGTCCCCGGTACATTGGACCATTCAAGCTCTTGGATCGCGTAGGAGGCGTGGCGTACAGATTAACACTACCATCGAAGCTATGAGGTGTGCATAATGTATTCCATGTCTCGATGCTCAGGAAGTACCACCCGGATCCATCCCATGTAATTCGATACGAACCACTAGAGATACAAGAAGATATGAGTTACATGGAGCGACCTATCAGGATCCTAGATCGGAAGGATAAGGTGTTGCGATTTAAGACGATACCGTTAGTGAAAGTGCTCTAGCAGTACCATTCCGAAGAGAAGGTGACATGGGAATTGGAGAGTTTGATGCGTGCTGGAAAAATAATAAAACTATACCCTAGGCAGCCCCCTAGGTTAGGTTCATAAAGTTGCTTATATAGTCACTTAACCTAGGGATACAATGGTAATTTTCTATCCTAGATGAGTTGGCATTAATTTCCACTTGTCTTCATGTCCTTGGCTCTCCAAAAGTAGATATTTCCATGTCATTTAAGTGTTCACATCAGCCATGGACATCTCATCCCTTCTAGCACCTTCCTTTTTGTCTTCTAGCCCACATAAGCATGTAAGGTGGCAAGAGCATGTGTCCTCCATGTGTTGGCATGTGTCTTTTTTTCTTATCCACTAAGAGTGAGTAAGATGATGACATGTGGCAAGCTAGATGTCAAAAGATGAGAGAGAAAATGAAGAGTCAAGCTCCTTTGTCTTGTAGTGGTTTAGTCTCCTTTCTTGCCCATTTTCAATCTATTTTCTACCGAAAAGACAAAAATTCATCTAGAATTTATTTTTCTGCAAAATATGAGGAATTTAATAAAATTAGGGAAATAATTAATAAAATCATAGGGGAATTAAATAATTATTAGTTAATAAAGTACTAAAATAACTCTATTTTCATATAGTTACCACACCCCAAATTGAGCTTTTGCTTGTCCTTAAGCAAAACAAAACATAAGTAGGAGATGACAAGTACGAAGCACATTTATTTTCTCAATCATCCTTGAATTTCCTACACATGAAAATAATTTAATTAAATTAGGAAGAAAATACCTTAAAATTCCAAAATTTAATCAAAATTGATGCAATAAAATACTCTAAAAAACGTATATTTTAGGGACTTATCAATGCGGGAGAAGTACCTAGAGCTATTCCAATGAGTGGTTCGAGTGAAATTCAGAGGACCAAATTTTCTAAAGGTGGGGAGGAAATGTGAGAACTCATTATTTTTTACTGTACATGCGTGGATATATAAATATTAATTAATAAATAAATTATTTTGTAAATTTCAAGTGTATAGTGATATGGGCCCCACTTGGATTTTAATGCCTAGATATGGAAATGACTGATAAAATAGTGTATGGAAGATATAATAGTGATATTATGGAAATTTGGAGGCCAAAATACCCCATTTACATTGTTTTGTGAAGTATGATAAACAAATTAGAAAATGACAAATACATCCTGAGGGTATTTTCGTAAATTCCTCCCAAACTAAAATGAATTGGGATGAAGTAAAAATATCATGAGATTCCACATGAAAAGTACTTTAACACAGTGTCAATAGATTTCTTGAATCAACCGCTAAAACAGAAAATTTCGATGGTGGGTCGCGAGGGTACAATCATAATTTCTCACTATCCGTGGGCCGCGCGTCGACAAAACCACTTCCAATTATCAAAATACATTTAATAAGATCATTTGGTGATGGAATCCAAAAATTTAGAGTGCGATTACATCGTTTTACGACTGCGGAAACTTAAAGGTAAAATTGTCCAAAATTTTCATAATCAAGGGCATTTTGGTAATTTTACCGATTTCCAGAATTTTCTTCATATTTCCCTCAACAGCTGAGATGCACTATTCATTGTCTCTCCCAACAATCTCCCACACCATAACCAAATGAAAACAAGAAAGAAAACTCCAAGCTTTCATATCTCACCAATTAGCCAAAATCTCACCAAGATTGTAACTAGAACAACATTCTACTCTCTCTCCTCTACATTTCTATACCCATAGTTCATCTTATAAGCCACTATACAAGGAGAAAAGAAGCGAAGCTTACAAGTTTCGGCCAAGCAAGGTAACCTCACCATTCCTTATGCTTTCTTTGATTCTAATGGTATAGAATTACTCCTTTAAGCAAGATAATCATGCTTCTAGCTTGGTTTCATTTAATTGCTGAAAAATAAAAATGTGCCATGGGAAGAGTGTTCGGCCATGGTGGGAGCATAGGGAATCCATGTAGTTTCATGCATAAAATGGATGCAAAAATGAAGGTTAAGCTTAGTAGAATAATGCTACAACATCAAATTGTTGATATTCCATCAAATTCACCACCGTCCATATTCGGCTTCATGAAGGGGACCTTGAATCAAGGCTGATTTTGATGATTTAAGGGTAGATTTAGACTGTAGGAATTACAAGGAGTCTTCCGGTATGCTCGAATTTAAAATCCGATGCAAAACGAAGAAATTACGTTATACTACCAGTAGAAATTATATTGCAAAAATATTTGCAATATTCAATATGGCTGCATTATGATATGAATCATAGCTTAAAAATAAGTATTTAATAAGCTAATAATTTTGGCGGAATTATTTGTAGCCCAGGAGTTATGTTATTCGTATGGTGCAATCGGGAAGCTCGTTTTCGCTAAACAAGTAAAGGACGCGTATGTAATTTGTAGGGGATTTCCTGAATGCATGATTATCATGCTAATAATTTTATGAAATTAATTTGGAAGTGAATTGCCTCGAATACTATGAAATTGTGGCTGTTTGGCTGGTTTGAATTGTATTTGTAATTACAGGAGGCTAGAGTGTTAGCAGTTGTTATGTTGCCGGAATTTATTAAAATTATTTCTAAAAATATTATGAAATATTTTAGTGCATTGTGGACTATTTTCCTAGCCTCGGAAGTGAGATATTTATTATTATTCATAAATGGTTAATTTACAGAAAAACATTAATTAAATATTCATGTTACCAATTTCGATAAAAGTTAAGTTATTAAAAATTTATTCCATGTGTTTTACAGTGAAATATGTGAATTGTCAAGTGAAATGTTAAATAGTTAATATTTTATAAATTATTTCAGTATAATATTCACTATTTTATTATAATTTTCCTTTATGGATTGACTAAAGTTTTATCTGATTAAGCGATTTCCATAAAAGTAATATCACTCTGTAAACACTGTTTTGAGACTGTTAGGCCCCATATCATGCTCATGTGTTCATGTTTTACTGTTACTGTGTGAAGCTGTTGACATTGAGCATGTCTTCAGCATCCCAGTTGACACTTGCTCAGTGTACAACCGAGGACATTTATAGAGAATGGCCATAGATCTCATGTGTTTATTGTTATTGCTCCCTACGGGGATTATAGCATGATATTATTAGGGTGTAGCTTGGTCTCCACTATTATTTCATGTGTTATTACTGATTATTGTGATAATTACTAAATTGTACTGGTTATTAAAGTGCTTTTACCACTGAAGTATTATCGTATTAAACAGTTTATCTTATTGTTACAAGTGTGAAAGTGATGATTTCAATTGTGGAAATCAAATTATTTTTCAAGAGTTGAATTATATTACTTAATGAATTATTTTGCTCATTTATGTGAAATATTTATATGCAGTGAATTATTGAATAAATCTCACACTAGATTAAATTTCTACTCCCTATAGTTGCTTCTAGGCTCCGAGACAAGACAAGTATTCCAAAATACCTTCCTTTCTCTATCCGGATACCTAACCAACTATAGTATCCTTCCTTTTAGTGTGCTTAGCACACCGATAGGAAAATAAAAGATTTTATTGCATATAGTTTTCGCGATATCAAAATTGCATACAAATCCCTTACTAAGCCATGGTTTGCTCACCCCTTTACTTTCATCTCTCCAGAGTATTTTCAATGACCGAGTGGTATATCATCCGAGGATTATTAGCTATATATTGAGCACCTCGAGGCAGCTGGTGTAGATCCTGGAGGTATATTCATTTTCTTTTGTATGTTCAGACTTTCTTTTACAATACTACAGTGTTGTAATAATAATAGGGGATGTAAAGTTTAAATGAATACTGTTGTGTGAATATTTTCACTTATGTAAATTAATAGAATTTACAGTATTTACTGTTCATTGTTATTTAAAAGTGGGAAATAAAGGCATCGCAGACAGCCCAACCAATTCACGTGTATGGAATAAGTGTAAAATACTGTATATTCAGATTGTGACACCCAAAGCCTGCAGGGTTATTATAGCCTCTACTGATGCCAATGTGGAAATGGGAGCATATCACGATGGACTTCATTATGGGTTTATCAAGGACCCAGAGGAATCATGATGCTATATGGGTGATTGTGGATAGATTGACGAAGTCTGCCCACTTTCTTCCTATTAGATCTACTGATTCTTTTAGTGCCTTGGCCGATTTATATGTACGAGAGATAGTTAGATTGCATGATGTTTAGTGAGCATCACTTCTAATAGGGATTCTCAGTTTACATCTCATTTCTGGAAGAGATTTCAGGAGGCTATGGGGTCCCGAGTAAATTTCAGCATAGCTTTTCTTCCACAGACTGATGGATAGTTTGAGCAAGTGATTCAAACGCTTGAAGATATGTTAAAAGCGTGTGCACTGGATTTTAAGGGCTCTTGCAACAACCACTTGCCACTAGCAGAATTCGTATATAATAACAGTTATTAGTCTAGTATCGGCATGGCACCATATGAGGCGTTGTATGGTAGGCGGTGTAGATCCCCACTAGCATGGGAAGAAGTGGGAGATCAAAATTTGTTAGCCCCTGATTTGGTAGAGCAAGCTTCCTAAGATGTGCAACTTATCTGTAAGAGATTGAGAACAACTTAGAGTCAGTAGAAGAGCTATGCATATACGAGGTGCCGACCACTAGAGTTTTCAGTGGGAGATTCAATATTCCTTAAAGTCTCACCATCTAAGGGCATAATGAGATCTGTAAGAAATGGAAGCTGAGTCCTCTATACATCAGACCCTTCAAGATCTTAGATCATGTGGGAGACGTGGCATATCGATTGGCACTACCACTAGAGTTATCCAGAGTGCATAATGTATTCCATGTCTCGATGCTCAGAAAGTATCATACCAGTCCATCTCACATAATTTAGTACGAACCATTGGAGATCAAGGAAGATATGAGTTATATGGAGAGACCTATCTGGATTTTGGATCGGAAGGATAAAGTATTGCGATCTATGATGATTCCGTTAGTGAAAGTGCTCTGGCAGTACCACTCGAAAGATGAGGAACGTGGCAGTTAGAAAGCCTGATGCGAGAGAAGTACCCAGAGTTTTTCAGTGGTTAGTCCAATTTAAATTTGGAAGACTGAATTTCCTAAAGGTGGGGAGGATGTGAGAGCCACTTATACAATTAATGTACATGATGGTAGACATTGGATCACAATTCAACTCTTATGTATTTTGCAGGTTATAAGTGAAACAGTGATGTGGGCCCTACAATGCCCGAATGGACTTGAGACTGACCATATAGCGTCTAGAGGGTTCGATAAGCCTAAGGTAAGAATTTTTAGCCTAAAATACCTTATTTATATTATTTTTGGGAAGCGTGCTAACAATTTAGAAAATGACAATTAAGGACATAACGTAGTGGCATTTTCATAAATTTTGGCCAAACTAAAGTGAATTTGGACCAAGTAAATATAGCATGATATCCTACATGAAAATAAGTCCTAGGCAATGTCAATAGATAGATTGAATAGGTGGTTAAATAAAAAATTTATGCGATTTACATGCTAGGGGTAATTTCATATTTTCACCTTCACGATAGGTCAAACCCAAACCAAACCACCTTTATTCATCAAAATATGTTTAATAATAATTTTTGGTGATGGTATCTGAATTTTTGGAGTGTAATTACATAGTTATAAAAATTATGGAAGCTTAAAGGCAAAATTATACAAAAATTTCATAATGGAGGGCAATTTTATCATTTTGCCCCAACCTAGAATATTCTAAATATTTCTCCCAACATAAGCCGGCCACTATTCATCATCTTCTCCCCTCACTCCCACGCCACCATTAAAGGAAAATAAGCGAAAGAAAGAAAAGCTTCCTAAACTATATTAAAACAATCTTATCTCACCAAAATTATTTCTACAAACTTGTCCTACTCATCAAGCTCTCTCTACCCATACCCATAGCTCCTTGAATAAGTGACAAAATCAAGAGAAAAGTGGACTTGAAGGTTTCGGCCAAGGTGAGCTTTCTCCATCCATGAATTTTCATTTGATTTTAATGGTAGATTTTAATGTTTTCAAGTGTCCTAAGCTTGAATCTAGTGTTTATTTTGATTAAATCTCACTAAATTCCTCCCTAAGGCATTCAACCATGATTGGATCTTTATGTTTCCATATAGTTTCATGCATGTTAATGATGCCAAAATGATGAATGAACATGGCTAAGCATGAATATACATGAAAGAAAGGTGAAAACGTAGAAAAACCAAGAAATTCCCCATACCATTCGGCCATGGTTAAGGGGAGGGGGATTTTGGGCTACATTTGATGAGTTTAGGATGCCAAAATAATGTAGAAATTATGAGGAGTCCACCAGTGCAATTGGAATTAAAATCGTACTTAAAACGGAGAAGTTATGTTTTAGCACCAGTAGAATTTATACTGATTTAATATTTCCAGTATAAATTGTGGTTGCAATTATTGAAGGAAATTAGTTTAAAAATTAAATTAAGGTTAATAAATATAGTTGGTGAATTTCTTTGCAGCTCGAGAGAAGTGAATCACGTGTGGTGCTATCAAGAAAATTGATAACGACGACAGGTATGGGATGAGTGTGTAGGCCGTAGGGATATTATGAATGCATGATTTCAATGAGAATAATTTTATGGGAATATTTGGGTACTTAATTGCTTTGGAATTGTGTGAAATTGTGTTTTTTGGCTGGATTGGAACTGTGTTTTACGTGCAAAGAGGTTAGGTCAATAGCAGCTGTTATGCTGCTGAAATTTCTTAGAAAATTCTCTAAAATATCATGAAATATTTTAAGTGCATTATTGTCACAGTCCATATACCCGGTATTTCATGCATTTCCACACATTTAGTAAGGGTTGGGCTGTCTGCAATGCCTTTATTTCCACTTTCTTTAAACAATAAATAATTTAAAACAGTAAGTTAATTTAATTTACGTAAGCATGAATATTTCCATATCAATATTTGTTTATCATTTACATCCCCTGTTCGTAGTTACAACACAGTAGTACTATAAAATAAGTCTGAACATATAAAGAAACTGATTATACCTCTAGGACCCACACTACACTGCCTCAGTGTAAGTTGAAGCGCAGCCAAAATCCTCGAATAGTAAATCACGCAGTCACTTAAAATAATTTGTGGATGGTGAAAATAAATGAGTGAGCAAACCACGGCTCAGTAAAGGAATTGTATGCACAACTTGATATTACGAAGCCTACATGCAATAAAATAATTTATTTCCTATAGGTTCACAAGGGACTATATAGGAAGGATACTATAGTCGGCTAGGCATTTGGATGGAGTATGGAAAGTATTTTGAAATACCTATCTTGTCCTAAAACCTAGAAGCGGCTATAAGGAGTAAGTATTGATACTTGAAGTAAAACACCTTTTCGTAACATTTCATAATTAAATTTCAAGTCAATACTTTCATAAATTAAAGTATTTAATTAAATAATATAATATTCATATTTAATCACAATTAGAATATTAGATTAAGAAATCAAAAACGTCACATTTGAACACATTTCACATATATCGATAAAAATCTCATAAACAGTATTGTACACAATTAGTATAGTAAGTCGTTTATAAATAATCACCCATTTCAATGAAAACACATTAATAATCACTTATAACTTAATATCACCATTTAATTAAAACAATTTAATATCACAATAAATGGTGGAGACCAGGCATCACCCAAGATATCTCATGCTATAACCCCTGTAGGGTATAATAATAATCACATGAGATCTATGGCCATAGTCAATAAATGTCCTCAGTCGTACACTGATTAGATGTCAACCGAGACGCTGAAGATAGGATCAGTATCAACAGCTTCACACAGCATATACATGATGAGTGTCGTCAGTCACCAAAAATAAAATTTCCTAACTCTACTATGTAGATAGCGGAGCAAGGGTCGAACCCACAAAGACTGAATTTTTTAAGTTAATTATTAAATTAAAAATCTAATCTTAGGGTTTAGGGAAAGAAGAAGTTTGGGGGTTTTGTAAACTATTCTAAAATAAAGAAAACAAGAATTATTAAATATAAAAAACAAATAGCAAAAAAGCTTCAGTTACGAGGCAATCAATCATTCTTGGATTTTGATGTTGATCATTGATTACAAAATATCACTGCAAATTAAATAGTCAACCGTAGCATAACAACAAGCTCTGTTACACCATCTTTCCTTACTTAGTCGTTAGTTAAAACAAGCTCTTTAACTAATCTCTAACTACTTAACCTACCTAGAACAAGCTCTCTAGATATAAATTGTAGCAGCATTAACAACAAGAAAGATATGGGTTGACATTAGATAACAAACACATAAGCTCGGTTTATTTAATCTAAACCTTAATTCTCCTCCATCCCTAGTGATTAACTCCACAAGCAATTACGGACTTATGTTTTTAATCTGGCAGTAGATTATTTAGTTTAACTAAATAGTGTGCACCCTATCTAATCAAACAAACAACCATTATAATGTGCTCAGAGAATCTTGGATACTTAATCAACAATTATATAATAGGTTCAAGAATCTCACAACATGCTTTTCCCAAGAATAATTAATTTACCTCATAACTGAATAAGAAAACTACTCACTAGACATATTCAAGATCATAAAATTCAAGTTTAATATTATAAAGATTACAAATATCATGCAAGAAACAATCGAAGAAGCAATCTTTAATAATATAAAATCAGAATTAATAATCAAGATTATAAACTAGCAAGCAAGAACACACAAACAATATTAATTTAAATAAAGAAAACAAAATCAGAATTAAAAATAATAAAGAAATAAGCAAAATAATAAAAATAAAATTTCTATTAAATCTACTCTAAAACTAAACAAAAGAGAAGAGAGGGAAGAGAGGGATGTGAGGGATTTGAGGGATGTTGTTTATGAGAGCCTTGTGCTCTTTATATAGGCCTAAGGAAGAGTTTAAAAGACTTTCCTAAGCAATGTGGGATTCAGATAAGAGTTTACTTGGAAAACAAGTAATTTGACTAGTCAAACTCTTATCTTTATCTCATCATCTTTTACAATTATTTTCTAAGTAAAATTCCTAAGGCATATTTTTATTAATTAATTACAGATCTAAGACAAAATAAAATTAAGAAATTATCTTCTCTCAACAAAATCTGGTCTTGAACTTGCTTTGTTGGAATTTCTTCTCAATCTCGTTTTTCTGCCCAGAATTTCGTACTGATTTTCTCTAGACGTTTGACCCATCAAATGAACTCCGATTTTTGAGATCTTGGACATTCTGGAAACCTTGAGAAGTCCTCTACAACTTCTATGAAGGCCACTTCTTGAGATCAGGTCGTTATGTTGGTCAAAAATGTCAATCTTTCAAACTGGACAGAAAATACTGCACTTTGCTCTTTTTAACTTCTTTTTATTCCAACTTTGATATTTAATACCTAAAACATAAAATAAACATTAGTAAGCTCTTTTAGGCATAAAACATCAATAAAGAAAATAAATTAGCACATATAAAATTCACAAAATATCATCCTATCAAATTCCCCCACACTTAACTTTTGCTAGTCCTCTAGCAAACCTTAGGTAACTAATTCCTAAAGAACTAAATCCTAAAATCCTAACTCACTTTCGTAGGAATCACGATTGCATTTAGCATATGCAATAAGCCTTTAAACCCCTAGGTCACCCCTAGTGGACGAGTTGTGTCTCGTGAGGGCTTTCAGAAGATATACCCACAAAATCTTTTACTTAAGACTCAATCTTAAAAATTCAAAATAAGACTCAAAAATTAAAAATTAAGACTCAAAAAAAAATTAAGATCATGAACATATTTTCAAATCTTTCAATTCTTAACTCATAACTTCAACGAGAGTCAAATAATCAAGTCAATCATATTCTAATCATTACTTCTCATATTCATGCATACTTCTAAATAAATTCATGCAAAATTCACAATCAACACAATTAAAACATATAACACCAACTTTGCAATTATCCACTTTACATTACCACAAACAAAGTCAATAGATCAAGAACTTTTTTTTTTTGTTTTTCTTTCTTTTCTTTTTTTTTTCTTTTGAGGTTTCAATAATGGTTTCCCTAAGTACTTGCTTGCCTTTTTACGCGAATGTTAATATTGGTGATACCAACACCTGGTTACTCAACAAGTAAGCCCTCTTTTAGAGTGCTTTGCATACTCATATTTTAAGTCACTTCAAGAATTTAATCAACAAGATCGAGTAACTCAAAACATCGGAGTAGAATTTAAAGCTTTCAACCTCTATTTTTCATCTTTTTATGTTTTTTTTTGTTCTTGTCTATTTATCCTTTGCTTATACCAACTTCAATGAACTAATCACATTATCAATATCATATGAGCAATCATATTTAATCATGAACTCACATAAACTCTTTAGAAAGTACTCACTTCAACAATAATAACAATCAAAATAGTCTCAACTTTCTTATAAAACTTTGTTTTAGTTTAGAATCAATCCTTAAAAGAAAGAAAACATATCATGATTTTTAAAACTCTTTAAAAATTTGACCCTTTTTTTTTCAAAAAAAAAATAGCAGTTAAAAAAAAATAAAAAACTCTATAGACTCATAAACCAATATTCCCCCCCACACTTAAATCTTACTTTGTCCTCAAAGTAAGTCTAGCATGCAAAGAAGAACAATAAAAAAAACTCAAAAATTAAATGGTAATACAAGTAAGGAAAGAAATACTCCCTCGTTTTACATCCTTGGGTTGCCTCCCAAGTAGCGCTTTTGTTTAATGTCGTTAGCTCGACTGCTCCACCTTCCATCATCCAATCCCAAACCTCAACTTTTTTATCAGTTTCTCGAGTTCCTCATTCTCAAGATTTTTGCTCATGGCTATTTCTAGCTCATCTTTAAGAACTTGCTTTTCATCACCTTTTAATTTCCTCTTAGAAGTGCATAGGTCCCTTAAAAATTTGGCATCACAAGGCACTTGATCATTAATTTCATCAAGGAGAGGAATATTAACTTCCATTTTCCTAAATGTCTTCAATGTCTCCTTGTCTTGCTCTTCGTTTATAGCTCTTGCAAACCTACCAGGAAAAGGAGGAGGGTAAGTAGAAGAATTAAAAGGAATTTGTTTTTCACTTACCTCAGCTTTGAATTCTTTGATTTCAACATCCTCATAGTGCTTTATAAAGTTGTCGAAATTCTCTCTCCCTTTTACATTGTGCATGTCAACAACTCCACCTTTAATATTGAAATCGGTTTCATCCTCCCTTTCTATAAAGTCATCGACATCTTCATGTGCACTTTCCTTGGATTCAATTTCCCTTTCACTTTTCAAGGTGATGTTAGTAACATTATCTCTTGGATTCTCCACAGGTTGAGAGGTCATAGCTTCAATGTTACTTATGGAATTCATTATTTGACTCACATGGTGATCAATATTCTTAATATAAACATCAGCCTCTTGTGACAATTGTAAAGTTTTAATCTCAAGAGTCTTAACAATATCTTCAAGAGACATACTTGATTCTTGAGGTGGAGGCATACCTGAGTCTTGAGGTGGAGCTTGATATGTATCTTGGAATGGCATATTGTAAACCTCATATTGATTTCCATAACTAAAATTAAAATGATCCCACCATCCTTGATAGTAGGTATCGTAGTGTGGTTCATAATCATAGTATGGGTCATAATTATAGTGTGGTTCATAAGCTTGCTCCATGGAGTCCTCTTCTTGTCTTAGGTGGTAGTGATGGATGTTGTGGTGTTTGTGGCACCACGCTTTGGGTTGCTTGTATGTACTCCCTAATCTTTTGAAGTTTGTGACTAGAATCCTTCTCAGACAAGCAATCCCTGAAAAAGAAAAGAAAAAAAAATTAGACTTAAAATTAAAATAATTAACTTAAACAAATTTCAGTCCCCGGCAACGGCGCCAAAATTTGATGAGTGTCGTCAGTCACCAAAAATAAAATTTCCTAACTCTACTATGTAGATAGCGGAGCAAGGGTCGAACCCACAAAGACTGAATTTTTTAAGTTAATTATTAAATTAAAAATCTAATCTTAGGGTTTAGGGAAAGAAGAAGTTTGGGGGTTTTGTAAACTATTCTAAAATAAAGAAAACAAGAATTATTAAATATAAAAAACAAATAGCAAAAAAGCTTCAGTTATGAGGCAATCAATCATTCTTGGATTTTGATGTTGATCATTGATTACAAAATATCACTGTCAATTAAATAGTCAACCGTAGCATAACAACAAGCTCTGTTACACCATCTTTCCTTACTTAGTCGTTAGTTAAAACAAGCTCTTTAACTAATCTCTAACTACTTAACCTACCTAGAACAAGCTCTCTAGATATAAATTGTAGCAGCATTAACAACAAGAAAGATATGGATTGACATTAGATAACAAACACATAAGCTCGGTTTATTTAATCTAAACCTTAATTCTCCTCCATCCCTAGTGATTAACTCCACAAGCAATTACGGACTTATGTTTTTAATCTGGCGGTAGATTATTTAGTTTAACTAAATAGTGTGCACCCTATCTAATCAAACAAACAACCATTATAATGTGCTCAGAGAATCTTGGATACTTAATCAACAATTATATAATAGGTTCAAGAATCTCACAACATGCTTTTCCCAAGAATAATTAATTTACCTCATAACTGAATAAGAAAACTACTCACTAGACATATTCAAGATCATAAAATTCAAGTTTAATATTATAAAGATTACAAATATCATGCAAGAAACAATCAAAGAAGCAATCTTTAATAATATAAAATCAGAATTAATAATCAAGATTATAAACTAGCAAGCAAGAACACACAAACAATATTAATTTAAATAAAGAAAACAAAATCAGAATTAAAAATAATAAAGAAATAAGCAAAATAATAAAAATAAAATTTCTATTAAATCTACTCTAAAACTAAACAAGAGAGAAGAGGGGGAAGAGAGGGATGTGAGGGATTTGAGGGATGTTGTTTATGAGAGCCTTGTGCTCTTTATATAGGCCTAAGGAAGAGTTTAAAAGACTTTCCTAAGCAATGTGGGATTCAGATAAGAGTTTACTTGGGAAACAAGTAATTTGACTAGTCAAACTCTTATCTTTATCTCATCATCTTTTACAATTATTTTCTAAGTAAAATTCCTAAGGCATATTTTTATTAATTAATTACAGATCTAAGAAAAAATAAAATTAAGAAATTATCTTCTCTCAACAAAATCTGGTCTTGAACTTGCTTTGTTGGAATTTCTTCTCAATCTCGTTTTTCTGCCCAGAATTTCGTACTGATTTTCTCTAGACGTTTGACCCATCAAATGAACTCCGATTTTTGAGATCTTGGACATTCTGGAAACCTTGAGAAGTCCTCTACAACTTCTATGAAGGCCACTTCTTGAGATCAGGTCGTTATGTTGGTCAAAAATGTCAATCTTTCAAACTGGACAGAAAATACTGCACTTTGCTCTTTTTAACTTCTTTTTATTCCAACTTTGATATTTAATACCTAAAACATAAAATAAACATTAGTAAGCTCTTTTAGGCATAAAACATCAATAAAGAAAATAAATTAGCACATATAAAATTCACAAAATATCATCCTATCAATACACATTAACATATCAACATGATATGGGGCCTATCAGTCACAAAACAATATTCACACAGTAGTATCACCTTTATGGAAATCAATAAAAATAGGTAAAATCTTCAGTCGATCCATAAAGGTTTATTTATAATATAGTGAATATTATAATGAAAATAATTTATAAAATATTCACTTTTCAACACTTCATTTTATAAACCACTTATTACACTGTAAAACACTTAAGAGCAATATTCGGTAACTTTACTTTAATTAAATTCAATAACATGAATATTTAAAAATTGTTCTTCGGTATATTCATAATTTATGAAAAATATTAAATATTACATTTTCATGGCTAGGAATTCACTTAGCAATGCACCAAAATATTTTATGACATTTTTAGAAAATTTTCTAAGAAATTTCAGCAGCATAACGACTGCTAATACCCTAGCCTCCTTGCACTTCAAACATAGTATAATACCAGCCAAAAACCACAATTTTCACAGTTTTCAAGGCATTTCACTTACAAAATATTCTCATAAAATTATTTGCATTCAAAACATGCATTCATAATATCCCTACAGTCTACACACGTATCTTTTACCTGTCTGATTAATCCGACCTCTTCGACTGCACCACTCGTAATCTGATACTCTTGGGCTGTAGATAATTTCACCAAAAATATTAACTTATTTTTAAGCTAATTTTCATGCTTAATTGCAGCCACATTGTACACTGCAAATATTAATGTAATATATTTTCTACCGATGCTAAAACATAACTTCTTCGTTTTAGATCGGATTTTAAATTCGATCGAACCGGTGGACTCCTTGTAATTTCTACAGTCTAATGGCACCCCAAAACCATCAAATGCAGCCATGAATCCCTCTCACCTTAGCTTGGCCGAATGTACCATCTTGCCAAATACATGGATTTTCAACAATCTAACTTCACATTCACACTTAGCCATGTTCATTCATCAATTTGGCATCATTTTTAAAAATCAAACTAAATGAATTCCCATATTTCCATGTAAAGTCGAAACCCCTCATTAATGGTGGATTCTAATTCAATTAAATTCTAATGAATGTAACACCATAATCATGCTCAACATGCTTGAATTAAACATTTTCCACCATTAAAATTCAAAGAAAATGAAAGTACAATAATTCCTTACCTTGGCCGAATATGGAGGAGTGCAAAAGGTCTTGATTTTGTTCACTTCACAAAGAAATATTGATATTGGTAGGTAGAGGATAAAAATTTAGGTGGGGTTGTAGAAGAGATTTTGTTGAAAAAGTGTACTTTAGTGGTGGTTTTGAGAGCTTTCTTTTCTTTCTTTCTTTCTTTGGCTATGGAGGACATATGAGGGAGGTTGAAGAAGCTTCAATAGTGCCCGGCTGAGTTAAGAAGAAAAATATAGAATACTCTATATAATTATGAAATGACCAAAATGCCCTCCATTATGAAATTTTTGGACATATTTGCCCTTAAGTTTCCGTAATCGTTATAACTATGTAATTGCACTCCAAAATTTTAGATTCCATCACCAAATACTCTTATTGGATGTATTTTGATGAATCATGGTGGTTTTGTCAATGCGTGATACATCGAATGTGTGAAATTATGAAATTACCCCTAGCGGATTGCCAGCAAAATTTTTCGATTTAACCACCGATTCGATAAATCTATTGACACTATCTTAAACTCCTTTTCATGTAGAATGCAATGATATTTTTACTTCGTCCAAATTCATTTTAGTTTAGGCATAATTTACGAAAATACCCTCAAGATGCAACCATCATTTTCTAATTTGTTTGCTACACTTCTCCAAAATAATGAAAATAAGGGATTTTAATCTAAAATTTACACACTATAATTATTACACCTTCTGAACACTGTTTCCTCAATCATAATTACATCTGGGCACTATAAACCAAGTGGGGCCCACATTACTATTTACTTATAATTTACAAAATATATTCAAAAATAAATTAATAGTTACATATTTACACATGTACAGTACAAAATAAATAATTCTCACAATTATTGAGTGAATTCTAAGCCTTGGAAATTAAATATTTAATATTTTCATAAAATATGAATTTATTGAAAAACAATATTTAAATATTCATGTAATTAATTTTCATCGAAATGAAAGCATCAAGATGTTTATATAAGTGTTTACAGTGAAATAGAATATTTATGAAAATTATTATTGAAATGTGAATATTTTATAAACTGTTTTCATTGAACTGTTCATTATGTTATATAATAACCTTTATGGACCGAATGAAGATTTTATCTATTTTTATTAATTATCATAAAGGTGATGATACTGTTTATATATTGTTTTGAGACTATTAGGCCTCATATCATGCTCACGTGTTACTATTACTGTGCTATTAATATTGATCCTATCTTCAGCGTTCCAGTTGTCATCTAATCAGTGCACATTGAGGACACCTATAGATTATGGCCATATGTCTCATGTGTTACTATTATCGTTCCCTACGGGGATTTTAGCATGATATATTTGGGTGTTGCCTAGTCTCCACCACTGTTACTGTTTACTGTATGGTTTTACTGACTTGTTATTGTTATCGAAGTGTTTACTGTTTATTGAACTGCTTATCGTATTGATTTCTAAACTGTTACTATTGCTGAAACTGTTTAGTATACCGAACTACTTACTGTACGATTTACTGGATTTTATCGAAGTGTGTGTAATGTGTTTAAAGCAATTTGGAAAATACCTAATAAAGTATTTTATATAAATGGTTTTATTATCCATTCATTGGTTATTTATTTATTGAAACATTATTAAATGTTATTTATATTAAAATCAATATCTACTCCTTATAGTCGCTTCTCGGTTTCGGGACACGACAGGTATTCTAAAATACCTCCCATATTCCATCCGGATCCCTAGCTGACTATAGTATCCTTCCTTATCAACCGTAGGGCACTATTAGGAAAATAAATGCTTTTATGCATATAGATTTCATAATATCAGTTATGCACAAGATTCTCTTACTGTGCACGTTTTGCTCACTCCTTATTTTCCCACTTCCACAAATTATTTACAGTGACGATTGATATACAGATCCGAGGATTTTGGCTACACTTTTGGTTACCCCGAGACAGCTTAGTATGGATCCTGGAGGTATAATCATTTTCCTTTATATGTTTAGACTAGTTTATACAGTACCACTGTGTTGTAATTATAAACAGGGGATGTAAATATGAAAATAAATTACTGTTATGTAAATATTTTTATTTCGTAAATTAAGTAAGTTTACCTTCATAAACTGTTACTGTTAAGTGCACGTGTGTAAATAAAGGCATCGCAGACAGCCCAACCGACATAAAAGTGTGAAAATGTGTGAAATACTGTACATTCGAACTGTGACAAGGATACTATAGTCGGCTAGATAACCAGATGGAGTATGGGAAGTACCTTAGAGTACCTATCGTGTCCTAGTCCCTAGTTGCGACTATAGGGAATAAACAGTTGGAGATGATATAGATAAATAGTATAAATCACTTTAAAATCATTTAATGCAATATTTCAGTATATAAACAGTTCAAATGAAATATTTCAGTAAACAGTTTAATAAAAATTTTGGTAAATAGTATAGTAATTAATTTAGAAATTTCAGTGCAATCGATATATAAACAATTCACTTCAGTATCTATAAGGAGTTCAGTTCAGTAAAACAATATAGTACAATAGAGACCAGGCAACACCTAATAAATATCATGCCATAACAGTATCCCAAGAAGGGAGAAACAATAGCAGTAAGACATATGGCCATTGTCACAATGGTGTCCACAGTGTGCACTGATCAGGTGACAATTAGGACGTTGATGATATGATCAGTATCAATCAGCAACAATACAGTAACAGTAACAATAACAGTCAATCAACATGATACGGGGCCTAATAGTCTCAAAACAGTTTATAGGCAGTATAAATATCTTTTAAGAAATCGATTTCAGTATAAATGTATATTTTGGAAATATAAGCAATTCAAGAATAAAA
This sequence comes from Heritiera littoralis, assembly GCA_031772115.1. Lineage (NCBI taxonomy): Eukaryota > Viridiplantae > Streptophyta > Magnoliopsida > Malvales > Malvaceae > Heritiera > Heritiera littoralis. Next base: position 123,448 of record JAPDPK010000038.1, on the reverse strand, counting down.
ATTCATAAAATATTCATTGTGGAATATTTAGTTTTAAAAATATTCTATTTATCTGTAAATAAGATATAAAAACATACCAGTACTCTCATTTATGTAAAATTCAATAACATGTATTTTTAAATATACAATTTCGGGTTTCGGTATGCATATAAGGCATTCGAGATTGCTTAATTTCAAAACTTATTAAATTCTCATTTCAAGCATTCAAAACATGCCAAAAATATTACTTTATAAATTTTTAAAAATTTCGGTAGCATAATGGTTGTTTTTATCCTAACCTCCCTGCTGGAAAAACACAATTTATAATCCCAATAGCAATTCAAAAAATCCAATCCATTTCATCACAAAACAGTTTCAAAAAGTCATTTTCAACATCAATGTGCATTCATAGTATCTCTACGTCTTTCATACTTATCCTTTACCTATTCAGTGTCAATGTTTCTTTCTCATAGTCTTATTTGCAGTACCAAGCTAATAGGCGATCACATATTTGCCTACGTATCCATTTCTACCCCACTACTTTAGAACTGCAGAAATCAATATACACAGTATAAGATATGTATTCTATATCTCAATAGTTTTCACAAGATGCTTAAAATTTCATATCACTTTTTAAATTTCACATTACCATAGTGAACAATACACCAATATTACTCGTCCTATTTCCACAAGTTACCATAAGCATACCATCTCTTTCTCTTTATCTCACATATCATATTGTCAATTCACTATAACTATAATTAGATTATTCCATTAGACATTAAAATCCCACATCTCTCCTTAAATTTCAGTTTACCATGGTGACACTACACCCTATACAATATTCACATTTTTCATACCCTTAAATGATCTCAATCAATTCCCCATTAGGTATTAAAGTGACTTACCACAAAATAACAATATTTCCCCACAACATAATGATAATGATGAGCCCAGTATCCACTAATACTATAGAGTAACTACCCAAGAATGCATTTATATATTAGGATTCACAAAGTACCACGAGAACATTTCATTATTTCCAAATCATCACAATCATAGTATATATATATATAGTCAAATTCACAAATTTCCACAAGAACATATCATTATTTTCAATCATTTCAATCACAATATATCGAATCAAGATTCATAGCTTCCCAAGAGGACACATCACTATTTTCAGACATTTGAACACAATACATATATATTAAAGTAAGATTTCACAAAAGACCATAATACTACTTACCGTGTCCAACTAAGTTTCCAAAAACATTCTAACAATTAGACATTATCTAAGACATAGTTCTTTATTTGTGTCAATATCCGATCACATATCAAACCTACTCCCAAGATGCTCTAGCTGCATTCTAAAATCACCATGCATACTAGTTTCTAGTAATATCATCATAATTCTATAACCCATTTAATCATGTTACTTCATATTCACACAACATTCAATCGATGATGTCTCAATTATATATATATATATATCATTCTCGGTTCTCAACATTCCATCATCACAGTAATATATCAATCTCATTTATAATTATACTACAAAACTATATAATATAAAACTACAATTGACTTATAAAAGTACCTTACCTAGCATCAAAATCCACAATTTAATCTCTCCCAAGCTCAATCAAACTTCAATCACTCTTGTATAATTTCTACAAATTCAAATCCATATTTACACTTAGAAACTTTACAAGATTATTCAACAATTTAATAAAGAATTAAAATTTATAATGATTTTTCTTACCATTTTTTCTTCTTGTTCTGTTCTCTTTTTTTCTTCTGCTAAATCGTTTCAGCCCATGTTCTCTTGGTTCAAATATCACCGGCGGTGATAGAGAGTGCTGGCGGCAGCAGGCTACTCTCCTCTCATTTCTCGTCCTAGTGCACCATTGCCGGCGGACCGATCACCTCTTCTCCTCTTTCTCTCGTTTTTTTCTTTTTCTCTTCTCCCACTATCACCGGCCGAACCTTCCTCCAAATTTGCCTTCACCGATGACCAGCGAAACGACAGCCACTCTGATTCGGACGGCGTGCAGATCGGATCTGCTTTCACCTCTTCTTCCCCTTTGTTTTTCCTTCTCTCTCTCTCATCCTTATAGTTGCCAATAAGGGGTTCTGGTACCAGCGTCAACTTCCCTCACCGATCCCCTCTTCCTTCTCTCACCAGCGCTGGTTCCCTCACCTCGATTTCCCTTTTCTTTTCTTTTTTTTCTGTTAAGTTTGCCTTGCAGACTTTTCATTCGAAAAGCTTGCCGTGAATAATATTATTGTTAGTATTGTTATATTTTATTTATTTATTTATTTATTTATTACATGTGTATACAAGTATTTTAAATATATATAATATACATATATATTTTATACATAGATATTGCATGTAAATTCTTACAATATATATTTACACATATATACTTTTTCTATTTATATATATTTTTAATTTTCTAATCTTCATACACACACATTTACTCACACAAATATATTTATACATATATACGTATACTTAATTTCTTAATATATATTTCTTTAAACTTAAATACTTCATTTATGATAAAATTCTAATATTTAATTATCACTTAATTAAATTTATTCTAATAACTCTCAAGTACCTCATATTAATTACAAGAGTCTAAATAAATATATTACACACTAAGTTTTGAAAAAAATCATGATCATTACACCTACTCTCCAGATTGAGCCTTCATCCACCACCCTTTTCCCATACAGCAAACTCCTTTAAAGGAACGATGCATTAGCCCTTTCTGTTGCTTGGCTTATCTCCTTGTCTTTTCAATATTTATCTGTAATAATTGAAAACAAAAGTGATTGCTTGTTGTAAAGCAACCTCCACCATTTCTTTGCTAGCAGTGCATGGTTGAACACCTTCCAATGGATCTTATGAGCTCACCACCAAAACCTTGCTACGATCATGTCTAATTCATGTAAAAGATTTTTTGGTAATTTGAAGCAGTTCATGTAATAAGTTGGCAAAGCTTGCACCACTGATTGTATCAAAACTCCCCTCCCAGCATATGACAAACATTTCCTCCTCCATAGTTGCACCACCTTCCATAACTTATCTTTAATGCCCAGAAACTCTTTCCTCCTTGATCTGCCAAAGAGAATAGGAAAAGCCAAATATTTGTCCATGTTGTAGAAGCCTCTGACATGTAACTCATTTGCCACCCATTCTTTAATCCTGTTACTAATGTTAGAGCTAAGGAAAACTGCAGACTTTTGTAAATTAACTTGTTGTCCCGACAACACTCATATTTTTGGAGTAAATTTAGGAAATTTGCCACCTTATCTACCTTCGGTCTAAGGAAAATAAGGCTGTCATATGCAAATAACATATGGGTAACACATGGGGACCCTCTTGCAGCTCTAAACCCTTGCATTCTATTTTCTTCCTTATATTTATCTTTAAAAACTCTATCCTAATCACGTCCCTACTTTCCACTTCTAATCAATCCTTCTTTCTTATTTATTTATGGCTAAAATATTAAAAAAGCCTTTGAACTTTCATTCGTTTATTTAAATAAGCCTTTATACTTTTATTGTATTCAAATAAGCCCCTAAACTTTAATTTGTATTTAAATAAGCCCTTATTTCAAATAAAAAGATTACATATGAGTAAAAATCGATTCAAATCGATGTAACCGATTAAAATACAGTTAATTCAATTCAATTAAATTAATTTTGAATTCAAGTCAATATTTTAGGTTGTTTATTTGATGAAGTCGATGTCTAAAATTACGAATCAAACTAATTAAATACAAAGTAAAGGTTAAGGGCTTATTTGAATACTCAAATTAAAGTTTATGGGCTTACTTGAATACAAATTGAAGTTTATGGGCTTATCAAAATGCAATAAAAGCATAAGGACTTATTTAAATAAGATGATAAAGTTCAAGGTTTTTTTAACATTTTAGCCTTTATTTATTTACTAATCCAACTCTGTTTATCTATATTCTAAATAATCCTAAACTATTTATATTAACTTAATTCTAACTTAATCCTAATTTAATTCTAACTTAATTCTAATTTATTCCTAAATTATTCTTAATTTCAAAATTATCCTAAAACTATTTTTAAGTCTAGTAATTAAATTAATAATTAATGAAACTATCCTAATTTGTCAATCTAAATTAATTAATACAAACTAAACCAACCTATTTAAAAAAAATGCAAAACCAACTAATTATCTAACCTTACCTATAATTCTATAGACTAAGACCTCGAACAAAATAGGGTGTCTATAGCTTATTTTTAACTATTCGATGCGTCAAGATAATGCTCGATTCAACTAACGACCATCAAAAAAGGTCCATTTCGATGAAACACTCTATCTTAGCTTCAAATATTAATTCCTCTCAATTAAGTGTTTTAGCTAAAGACTTTATGAGTTAATACAAGTTAGGGTACACGAGACATTATCCTTTTAAGTCATTTGGGGTGATGAATCCTCATCTTAACTACTTATCCACCTTCATATGTTTCAAGCCAAACCCAATTCGTTTTGTGCATTTGTCCTATAAGATTGAAATCAAACTATGATGAAACACTTATAAGATGACTTGGCATCTCAAGTCAAAAGATAACTTACAATACTAACGCATGGAAGTATATTCGATAGACACTTAAGTGAAACTACCAAAAGGAACTCCCATTTTCGAGTCATGTTCAGTAAACTTATTCTTTAATAAGCATCCACATGCTATCCCCAAATATCTCCATATTTCAATCTATGAGAATGATTGCATACTTATTAAGTAAGGAGGTCTAGCATGTATTGATTTTTTAGCACTATAAATTCCCTGTCTCGACAATACGATGACCAAAAACAGTTTTTAGCAACTAAGCCTTCATGCATGAGAATTCTCATAATTGTAAGCACATTACACAAATCCCTAGCAAGGCATTTGTTGTTCCAAAGGCTTTACCTCGTCTTGAAGTCATTATGTGTCTATATAATCGACTAAGATGGTGAAAGGAAACCTTTCATGTCACTTCCATAAGTGAACATGTTTTGATATGATACCATGTCTCTCACAAAGTGAGTTGGTTCTATAGCATACACTAACACTAATAACACTATAAAATAAATAAAATAAAAAATACATATAAGTCTAGCAAAATAGGTTTGTGCGTGGATCTTTTATGGGTTGAGGGCAACTTGCTGCACTTAATGGCGAAAACAATATTGTTATGTTTCATACTTCTCTAACTTCAAACACAACATTTTGTAGTAATATAAAAACCAAAATTTTAAGAGCTTCAGTTTTTTAATTTCACTCTCTCTCTCTAAAAAAAATAATATATCCTCTCTCTAAATTCTAACAAAAAAAAACTTAGCCATCAGATAATTCAAATGCCCAAAAATCGCCATAATACCTAAATTCTAATCGTCGCTTTCGTCGTGCATCATCGCCCACCAACCAACGATCCCCCAATAAATTACCCCTTCTAATCTCCTTTAACTTCCTAAATCTCTTTCTTAAAACAAAATTCACTAAATCCTCCCAAATAACACTAGATTTAGAATAAACTTAAAAACAAAACCTCTACCTTTACATATTTTCACCACCTGAAAAAGCTAAGCAACCCAAAAAATAATCTTGTTCTCTCTTAGTATTAAAAACCTAAAAAAAAATGAAAACTATTGAATAAAAATGGCTCAATCTTAAACCAAGAGGGGTGAATTGGTTTCTAATCTTTTTCTAACTTAACGAACTTTTTGCCTAGAGTGCAACCTACACTAGTCAAACTAAACACAATGTAATAATGAATAAATAATTAAATAACAAACAATGAACAATTTAAAGAGTGCAGGGAAAGAAAAGCTTTACACAAAGATTTATAGAGAATTAACAACTTTACCTACATCTTCTACCTTGAGATTCTCACAAAGATTTTTCATCAAATTCATTATCTTGAAATTGGCACAAACTCTCCCTTTTCTAGGCTCAAAGAGAAAACCTTTCTATTTGCATGTTTAAGGATGACCTTCTTTTTTCACAGGCTCATGGATAACTTATACTTCCCTTTTCCAAGTTGAAGGAACAACCTTTACACTACTCTTTTTTACAGGCTCAAGAACCTTTACAACAATTATTTTTCTGGCTTGAAAGCAAACCTCAACTACTTAACCTCACTTGGAGATATACACTTGAGGGAACTCCCCCTTACAAGTTTGGGTATGGGTTTACAAGTAGGTACAGATAAGCCTTTACTAAGGTAGAATCATACACTTCAGTACTTGAAGGAATATGATATGATCAAGACAATGAATGTGAAGTGCTGGACTTTGTCTCTTTCTTCTTTTCTATCTTGAAGTTTTTGAGATATGAGCAGATTGCTTCAAGCTACCAACTTTTATAGCTTTGCTTCAAGTCCTTGGTTGTTAAAATAAATCTTTCAGTTGGCAGACTCAAAAATACGATTGTTGGAGCTAGCCAAGCTGGAAGTGTATTAATACTTCCTTCAGTGTATCGATACTCTTGCGTGGAATCCTATATAAACAAAGTAAGTAGTATCAATACTCTCTTTCAGCTGTATTGGTACGTGAAACAGAGTATTAGCTTCTATTTAAATGTCATGATAGCATATTGTAAGAGCCTCGCCCGTCTCACCAGGTCGTCAGCAAGCATCCCCTAGGCGATCACACACGCCCCAAGTTTAATTATACACGTGAGATAGGCGATCGCTTACTCTCACTTATGTATTGTCCGCTTCGACGGTCGCCCACCTCACAGCTTTGTCTCAAGGGTCTTGAAGAACTCAAGAATAATCCCTTGAGCGCGTTTCTAAGGCTCGAACCCTGGTACTCTTCAAGTACTCGAGCCTTACACTCATGTTACCATTGAGACAAGTTGTCTCAATGGTAACATAAGTGTAAGGCTCGGGTACTTATGCGATAAGTACCAAGGTTCGAGCCTCGGTGAAAACGCGCCTGAGGGAATTATTCTTGAGTTCTTCAAGACCTTTGGGATAAAGTCGTGAGGTGGGCAACCGCCAAAGCGGACAATACATGTGAGAGTGGGTGATCGCCTAGCTCACATGTAAGAGTAAACTTGGGGCGTGTGTGATTGCCTAGAGGATGTGTCTCAATGGTATCATGAGTGTAAGGCTTGGCTACTTGAAGAGTACCAGGGTTAGAGCCTCAGAAATGCACTCAAGGGATTATTCTTAAGTTCTTCAAGACCCTTGAGACAAAGCCGTGAGGTGGGTGACCGTCGAAGCGGACAATACGTAAGTGAGAGTAGGCAATTGCCTATCTCGCCTGTAAGGGTAAACCTGGGGCGTGTGTGATCGCCTAGGAGATGCTCGCCGACGGCCTGCTGAGACGAGCGAGGCTTTTACATAAAAACGCGCGTTTTTATGTAAGAGCCCCGCCTATTTGAATAAGTCGTCAGTAAGCATCCTCTAGGTGATCACACACGTCTTAGGTTTACTCTTACACGTGAGCTAGGTGATCGCCCACTCACACACGTATTGTCCGCTTTGGCGGTCGCCCACCTCACGGCTTTATCCCAAGGGTCTTGAAGAACACAAGAATAATTCCATCAGGCGCGTTTTCACTGAGGCTCGAACCCTGGTACTTATCGTATAAGTACCCGAGCCTTACCCTCATGTTACCATTGAGGCACGTTGTCTCAGTGGTAACATGAGTGTAAGGCTCGGGTACTTATGCGATAAGTACCAAGGTTCGAGCCTCAGTGAAAACCCGCCTGAGGGAATTATTCTTGTGTTCTTCAAGACCCTTGGGATAAAGCCGTGAGGTGGGCGACCGCCAAAGCGGACAATACGTGTGAGAGTGGGCGATCGCCTAGCTCACGTGTAAGAGTAAACCTGGGGCGTGTGCGATCGCCTAGGGGATGCTCGCTGACAGCCTATTGAAACGGGCGAGGCTCTTACACATATCGATACTTTATTAGACCTACCAATATTCAAATTCATATTATATCAATACATATTCAATTATTATCGATACATCTACACGAAACACATGCAATTGGCATAATAATGCAAGATAAACTTAACCCTAGATATGCATCAATAATTCTTAGCTTTAAATCCAAACATATTTGACTTCCACATATATCAAGCATGATTATAAAACAATTAAACAATTAATGAAATCATGCTCATATTAAAATTACATTCCACCTAAATTTTTCAAGATCAAATTAAAACCATAGTATATCAAAGCCAACAAAAACTTAGAAATACAAACTTGAAAACTCACAAAACCTTTCGAATTTTTTTATTTTTTATTTTTTTGTGTGCTTGTCTTGTATCTGTGTAATATTGTGTCTTTGATTACTCTCTTATTCTTGTGCTTGTACTTTGTGTAAATTCTCTTTGAATTTTATGTGTCGTTATATTTATTGTGTTTGATTGGCCTCCTCGATTTTCTTTGTATGTTATTGATTTATAGTACTAAAAATTTATTTGTTTAGGAAATCTTTAAAAAAAAAAAAGTTGAAGCACAGATCTGATTCTGATTTAGTTTTTACTTGTTTAATTCAATTCTGATTCAAGTATCAATTTTGTTTTTAAGTTTAGTTCCTTGATATTTGCATTGACTTCCTTGATTGAAATAACACCTTGCACAAATTCCACACTTTAAAGTTTGTTTTTTCAAAAGATGTTCTTTCTAAAAATTATCTTGGATTTTACTCTTTTTTCTTTTCTTTTTTGGTTTATTTTTTATATTTTTTCAAAAATTTATTTCAAAAAATAAACTCAACTGAATTTTCTTCAAATATTTTTACAATTTTTTCTTTTCTTTTTATTTTTTTATTACTTTTATATTGGGTAAATTCCATTGAGGTCTTTAAAGTTTTACCAAAATTCAACCCTAGTCTATTAGTTTTGAAAATAGACACTTTAGTCCAAAATCATAAATGATTTTAATATATATCAGTCAATTACTAAATTTGAATTAACAATATTACATTCGCAAGTATCAATAATGAATTTTATTATTATTTATTATTTTTAAGTAATTTTTTAAAAAATTACTTTGTGTAAGATTTTTATTTTTTAATAAGAAAAAGGGTATTATTGATATTTCATGAGTAACAACTGTTTAGGTTAATATATTTTTGAATAGTAACATAATAAAACAATTTTTTGTATCGTCAAATTTACAAATTTGGACCAAAATGTCCATTTCTCAAACTAATGAACTAGAGTTGATTTATTGTAAAACCTTTAAGTCCTCAATGGAATTTACCCTTTTATATTTTATTTAATTTTTTAAAAATATATAATGAAAATAAGAAGAGAAAAAAAAGATAAAAGGAAAAAGAAAGATAAGTCTAAATAATGGATTCTTTCCAATTTGAGCCCTAAAATCTAACATGGAGACAATGTCACAAATAATGCAACTATCCAGGTCCAAGGAGCACATCTGTGGCTAAGGTAAGAAGGCACGATACGGAAGGCAAGTCCGAGCCATCAAGCACACTAGGCATGAGCTAGAAATGAGACAGTTTTGGAACACATCAAGAGCACTAGTGATGGAGATCCATTTGCTCGTGATGTTCGTGATGCTAAGGATCCATTGGTCATCCAAGGAGGTCCAATTACCCGAGCTCGAGCTAAGAAGATGCAACAAGCCCTGGCCTCATTAATGCAACAAGCTCTAGCATCATTGAAGTGTCAAGGAAGCTTCCATGAAGAGTCCCAAGACATCTATACTTGCTTGGAAGCCCAAACGACATGAGCATGGTTTACTATCTTATTTTAGCTTAACAATAAGATGGGCTAAGTGTTTGGATAGCCCACGTTTGAGTCTTGTTATGTCTTGGACTATTTATTTTATGTAACTAGGTTTAGGCATGAATTTGGGTTTAGTCTTATTTTCTGTTGGTGTTAATTCCAGCCCACTTGTTTATGGGCTTAAGTGCTAGGTATTATTATAAATACCTTGTAAACACTATTGATGGATAGATCAGTTAATTGAATTTTCAAAAATTGAGTGTGCCTTTCTCTTGGGTTCCCTCTCAACTAGGCTTATCAAGGTCTTCTTCCTTGTGGCGCCACCTTCTTCACCATCCACCATTGCTATACCTTAGGTTCTCGAATTCTTATTCGTAGGGTCAAGGTCCAATACCTTTGGGTTCGAGTCTCTTTAGGCTTCGGGTCTAGGTTTCAGAAGTTGTCATTCATCAACTTTGCTTCTGTCTTCTTGCGTGTCAGCTCCTTCAAATTCCAAGATACGTTTTGTCTTGTCCGTACGCATCAACTAGAGCTATGTTTGACACACAGCTATCACAGTAGGGCATACCTTTACACAATTTTAACACAAGACCTTCTAAAACTGAGGTGCAAACGGGGTGTACGTTAAGCTGGAACATCCAAAAGTAAGGAATGGACCAAAGGCGCGTGGATCACACACTCAAATGTATGGGTAGGCTGTCGTAGTTGAGTTTGGAACCAAGTCAAACACCTTGGCAACCAATCCTTAAGAGGGAAAAAGACAATAGTTCAAGCCAAAGTATACTGAAGTTGAAGCTCGAATGAAGCTTCGCCTTGCTCAAAAGGGACGAGTACGAGACTACTGCAAAGAGTACTCAGAGTTGTTTCTTATTATTCTCAAGATGACTAAGAGGGAACCATTATTATACTTCATGGACGGTTTAAAGCCGTTGGTAAAAATCTAGCTAAAGGGTTGAGACGTCTAATAATTAAGTCAAGCCACTGAGATAGCTGAATCACTGATAGAGTTTGAGTGCATTGAGTCTCCCTAGAGCAATAGCAAAGGTAACTATGGGGAGACTAGAATAGCATATCCTCATTAGAAGAAGAGGCGAATGAATAGGCCACGCATTGCAAGGTCAAAACCTAGAAAATTGCATAGGACAGAGCTAGGGAGAGAAAGCCTTTAAGGTGAGAGAAAGCCCTTGAGGTGTTATTTCTGTGACGATTTGCATCAGGTTAGAGACTGCCCTATGTGTAAAAAGTTTTCAATTAGTGTGAAGGCAAACACGGAGTCTGAAGACGAGACCAGTAGTGATGAGCAACCCAATGAACAATCAACGGTCATGCAATTAAAAGCAATTTGGTATTACCATCAGGTAGAGACTACTAAATCAGCAAATGAAATGCGCGTGGTAGCAGAGTGCCATAATGACATCAAGCGACAATAGCGTGCCACAATGAAGTGCAAGTGGTGACAAAGTGCCATAATTCAGGTCAGTAGCTAGACCCCTCTCAAGAATCTGTACGAAAATTTAGAGGTGGTTATCGGGCTGGGTTAGCCTAGTCCAGCTCAAAACCAGATCAGGCTAACCCGTCCCAATAATCGGAATCAACCCAGCTTGGCATCATAATGAGCTAGGCCATTTCAAATAAATTTGGACCCGACCCTGTAAGGGCCTGGCCCAATAAGGACCAAGTCTGTTAAGGGCCCGACCTAAATAAGGATCAAGATCGGTTGGTTCCAGTCCGGTCCTGACCGGTTCGGGGCCGAACCGATTTAGATTCGAAAATAAAAAAAAAATCTGCCACTGCGTAGGCTTGCTAGTGTTAGGCTATGGTATGGTTGCAATATCCTGCTTTTGTAGGCTGCTGCAACCATATGGGCAACAGCTCTTAATCGTTGCCCATTCAAATGGAGGAAGGGACACTTATTCCCTCCATTTTTAGTTTTTTTTTTATTTTTTTAATTTTTTTAAATTCAATATTTTTTCTATAAATACCTATTCATTTTCTTCACTTTTTTTCATTTTCTCTCAAATCTCAACACTCATACTCTCTCAATACTCACTCGTACTCTCTCAATACTCACTCAAACTCTTTCAAATTCACTCAAATTCTCTTATTCTAAATTTATAATATTATCATATTATCATTTTTCTCTCTAAAATTCATTTTTCTTTTTGTTTTACAATTTTGCAAATTTTACTTTAAACTTCCAAGTTTCAACTTCCAATATATATCCTACATCTGTTTTTTTTTTTCAAATTTTAAAATATATTTATTTTCAAAAAAATATAAAAATGTCATATTTCTTTCAACACTCATGTTCCATTTCTTGCCCTTTCGGTTCTACTGATTTCTCTAATTTTGGTGATGAATCATTCAAAGTAGTCGAACTCAATATTCATCCGGAGGACGAGGAGTTTCCTTCAGCACCACTGATAGATCGTAGTAGTAGTCATCGTGGTCGTGGTCGTGGAGGTCATGCTCAAACATAATCATCAGCTAATGTGAGAACTGCTTACATTGTACTGTACATGTATAATTATTTAATTATTAAATAATTTTTGGTATATTTTGTAAATTATAAGTAAATAGTGATATGGGCCCCACTTGAATTATAGTGCCCAGATGTATGTATAACTAAGGAAAACAATGTACGGAAGGTGTAATAATTATAATGTGGAGATTTTGAGACTAAAATTCCTTATTTTTATTATTTTTGGGAAGGGTGGCAACAAATTAGAAAATGACGATTACGTTCCGAGGGTATTTTCGTAAATTGTGCCCAAACTAAAATGAATTGGGATGAAGTAAAAATATCATAATATTTTACATGAAAAGGATTTTAAGATAGTGTCAATAGATTTATCGAATCGATGGTTAAATCGAAAATTTACTCGAGTAGTCTGATAGGGGTAAGTTCGTAATTTCACACATTATTTGGTGTACCGCGCATTGACGAAACCACCATAATTCATCAAAATACATCTAATAAGAGTATTTGGTGATGAAATCCAAAATCTTGGAGTGCAATTATATAGTTATAACGATTACGGAAGCTTAAGGGCAAAATTGTCCGAAATTTTCATAACCAATGGCATTTTGGTAATTTTGACCATATCTAGAATTCTCTAAATAATCCCACCCAAAGCTGCTGGCCACTATTCACTTTCTTCAACCCTGAGCTCCCATGCCATTAAGAGGGAAGAGAGAAAGGAAAATGAATAAAATAAAACTATACCAAATCAACCTTATTTCACCAATATCATTTCACCAAAATTGTTCCTTTCTTCATGCTCTATCTAGCCATACCAATAGCTTCATGAAAAAGTGACAAATTTAAGAGAAAAGTGGGCTGGAAGTTTTGGTCAAGGTACCCATTTTTACATACCTTGTTGTTCTTTGAACTCTAATGATGGATTTTGATGTTTCTAAGTTGCCTAAGCATGAATATAGTGTTTGTTTTGATTAAATCTCATTGAATCATGCTCTATGGATGCTTGAGGATTTCGATTAGATGGACACAATGAAACCATGTTGAAACTTGCATGAAAATGGTGCCAAATTGCTTAGTGAGCATGGATAGACAAGTATATGAGCTTAAATTGTTGAAAAACCATAAAATGGCATTGATGTACCATTCGACCATGGTTGTTTGGGCAAGCTTTGGTGCTGCATTTGATGAGTTTAATATGCTAAAATAATGTAGAAATTATGAGGAGTCCAACATGCTAAAATAATGTAAAATAAATAAATTTTTTAAAAAATAAAAAAATTAAGGCTGATCGAATCGGCTCGGCTCGATTTTTAATGAACCGAACTACCGAGCTGGACCAGTTCAAAGAATTTACTACTTTGAACCGGCCCAATTCAACCTAACTCGTCAATTGATTCGAATCAATTTCATATACTCGTGGGTCGGAACCGGTCTGAATCGGCCCACGAGTATAAGACGGTGTGATGTGGAATCAATAGGTTGTTTACTCAGCAATGAGGGCATTGCTAGAATGAGTGGAGAAGAATGTGATGGACAACGGATCAGTATAGGTCCAAGGTGTGCATCCATGACCAATGTGTGTAAACACAGCACGAAAGGCGATTTTGAGCCATTAGGCAAACAATGTGAGTCAGATGCTAGATGGTTCTGGAACATTTCAATAGCATACCAAGGCATAGGTTAATACAAGTTCGGCAAAGGACCTTCTAGAAGCAACTGAGGTGCATATAAGGTGCAAGCCCAGCTAGAACATTTGAAAGCAAGGAATAAACTAGAGGCATGTAGATCACACACTCAGGCTTGTGAGTAGGCTACAATAGTAGAGTTTTGATCAAGTCAAACTTCTTTACAGTCAATCCTCTAGAGTTCTTAGGACTTTGGTGTCTGATAGATATATTTCAAGAGTTGCACTGATATAAGGGGACTCAACTATAAATAGAAGACTTCCTTATCCTTATTTGTACAAAACTTACTCCAGTTAATGAGAATCACCATCATTCTCCACTTTCTCTGCATTTTTGTTTTCTTGCCAAGCTTAGGCTTTCTCTAGTTTGGATGTCTTTGGGTCTTCTAATTAGAAGAGCAATTATCTGACTTAGGCATATTAGAACGAAAGATCCAGAACATGATTGCTCGACTCAAGCTTGCAGTGATGACACCCACACTTTCCAAAACTATTTAAAATTTTAAGAGCCTAATCAATTTACAGATTCAAAAGTCCATAAGTTCAAGAACACAAATACGGCTCGATTGCAACTTTAAGATACAATTAACAATTTTCAAGAATTCAAGATTCATCTCAAAAGCCAAAAATATTTAATTTGATTAAGACGATTAATTCAATATTAAATTCGGCTTAATCACAATCTTAGGAAATAAATTTATAAAATGATTTGGAACAAAATAAAATATCTACTGTCATTACTATCTTCTACTTGATATATTCAGAACATTGCACACCCACAAACTAACATTGTAAAAAGGGGAAATTCTAAAAGTAAGACTCCGTTTGGTTTACTAAAAAATGACTTTTGAAAAATTTCTGGAATATGTTTATATTTTCTAAAAAAACTAAACATTTTCCATTGTTTGGCTAAGTAAATGAAAAATATTTTCTTTTGTTTGGTTGTTTTCTGAAAATTTCATTTTTTTCAAATGATATTAACATACTAATAAAATATTAAAAATTATTTATTATTACTTTATTAATATTAAAAATAATTATATTTCAAAAATAATATTTAATATAAAAATATTACATTATTGCATATTTAAAAGAAAACTATTTATTCTTATATTAATATTTTTAAAATTTTAAAGTTATATTACTATTTTAATGTGTATATATAATATTATAATATATTAATATTTATTTTTGAAGTATTAAAAATATTTATACTATTAAAATAATTTTATTTTATATTGAAAGTATTTATTATTAAAATCACAAAAAATTATTATTTATATTTGATATGGCAAAGCACAGTGACGTTAGATCGAAGTCCAATAATCAAGAAGACCGCCACGTGGCAAACAAGTTAATGTGCCACGTGGCATTGAGCGAGAGGCATCATTGACCTTGAGAGATCACGTGTGAAAGACCCTTCCGCTTAGCGATAGGGTGTTTGTCGCATGCGACAGACCTCCAAAGGCCACAACGTAGTATCCTTTCGCCTTACACACGTGGCACCGTTCCAAAGCTTCCGTTTAGCGACAAACATCTCCCGCCTATATGTGACAAATCCATCTCCCACCGGGTGACAGACCTCTGCTACCTGAATTTGACATATTAGAGTCGTACTGGAACACGAACTCTTCTAAATTGACGAAATTGCCCTCTATGTGATTACTTTACAATAATGGTAATTTATTCGCCTATAAATAGGCCTCAAGTACTACTTTATTCACTAATTTTTGACTTCTAGCTTTTACGTTTCCCAATATTCAAGAATCTTCTGCTACCTTAAGCATCATAGTGCCTATGTAGGGAACCTGTAAGAGCCTCGCCCGTCTCACCAGGCCGTCGGCGAGCATTCCCTAGGCGCCCTCACCCCAGGATTACCCTTACACGCAAGATAGGCGGTCGCCCACTCTCACTTACGTATTGTCCGCTTCGGCGGTCGCCCACCTCACGGCTTTATCCCAAGGGTCTTGAAGAACTCAATAATTAATCCCTCGAGCGCGATCCATGAGACGCTCGAACCCTGGCACTTATCCCTTAAGTACCCAAGCCTTACACTCGTCTTACCATTGAGACAACTTGTCTCAATGGTAACACGAGTGTAAGGCTCGGGTACTTAAGGGATAAGTGCCAGGGTTCGAGCGTCTCATGGAACGCGCTCGAGGGATTAACTATTGAGTTCTTCAAGACCCTTGGGATAAAGCCGTGAGGTGGGCGACCGCCGAAGCGGACAATACGTAAGTGAGAGTGGGCGATCGCCTATCTCGCGTGTAAGGGTAAACCTGGGGTGAGGGCGCCTAGGGAATGCTCGCCGACGGCCTGGTGAGACGGACGAGGCTCTTACACAAAAAATGCACGTTTTTATGTAAGAGCCCCGCCCGTCTCACCAGGCCGTCGGTAAGCATCCCCTAGGCGATCCCACACACCCCATGTTTACTCTTACTGTCACGACCCGTGACCACATTTTTCATCTTCTTATACACAACTTAACCGGTTGGGTTGTCTGCGATACTTCACTTGTACTGACTGTTAAACAATTTTACATAATATTGTTTATATTAAACACATCCCCTATCGTAACTAATCAGATAAGTAGTACTATTGACGTGTCTAAATACAGAGAATAAATGATCATACCTCAAATAATCAGTCGGTCTGACACATTGTCCTTCGTGCACAGCCAAGATCCACAATCTACTGAACTCACATTCATCAAAACCTGAAATGTTGAAAATTAAGGGGTGAGCAAAACCACGGCTCAGTAAGAGAATTATATGCCTCACTTGATACTCAGCTTCCTATATGCTGAAAATCTTTTTCATTTTTCCTATGGGCTCTAGGCTCGCATGTAGGAAAGATACTACAGTCGGCTAGGAATCCGAATGGAGAAAGGTAGGTATTTTAGAATACCATACTTGTTACGGAACCTAGAAGCAACTGTAGAGAGAAATTTTTTTCTTTTTGTTTTGCATTAATAAATCCTTTTCCTTTTCACTCTTCCATAATCTTTTTCATATTCTTTTCAAAATAATGCTTCTACGAAATAAAGCATTTAAATAGAATAATTAATATCCGTATATTCCGTGAAAAGAATATTAGTTAAATCATCATTTTATTTCTTTAAAATTCATTTCATGTTTTAATGTACTCTCTTAATTAGTACCGTCCTTTAAAAAGCAAAATAAGCTATTAAAATCTATTCCATTCTTAAGTTCACAAGGCATCATTCTTTTTATCAGTATGATTAAGTGTGAACGGGACGAACATTCAAGTAGCACATGTTTGAGTGGCATATATAAACAAAATCCGATATATCACACACATCATATGTCATGTGCACAAGATCTATTTCATCCTTCGACATTTGTCACATCCCCATCAGAACTTAGACCTTTACTAACACATCAGAACACGTGCAGCACTTAGTTCCCGAAGGATTCTAGAGGTGGCTCACACGGTAAAGTCATCGAGTCTATGCTCGGTTTGGCCTTGACTAACACATCAGAACACGTGCAGCACTTAGTTCCCGAAGGATTCTAGAGGTGGCTCACACAGTAAAGTCATCGAGTCTCTGCTCGGTTTGGCCTTTACTAACACATCAGAACACGTGCAGCACTTAGTTCCCGAAGGATTCTAGAGGTGGCTCACACGGTAAAATCATCGAGTCTCTGCTCGGTTTGGCCTTTACTAAAACATCAGAACACGTGCAGCACTTAGTTCCCGAAGGATTCTAGAGATGGCTTACACGGTAAAATCATCGAGTCTCTGCTCGGTTTGGCCTTTACTAATACATCAAAACACGTGCAGCACTTAGTTCCCGAAGGATTCTAGAGGTGGCTCACACGGTAAAATCATCGAGTCTCTGCTCGGTTTGGCCTTTACTAACACATCAGAACACGTGCAGCACTTAGTTCCCGAAGGATTTTAGAGGTGGCTCACACAGTAAAATCATCGAGTCTCTGCTCGGTTTGGCCTTTACGCCATATGTACTTTCCACTGTCTCATCCGATCTCATGTAGTACTTATGATCTCATATTCCATTTAAGACCATAGAAAGAATATTAGAATTATCATTTCTTCCTTTTTGAAAACATATTACATGTTTGTATCTCATGTCTTATGAGAATCATTTCACGGTACTATAATCAGTACCTAAATGAGCATTTTGTAAAAATTGCTATAATTCAATTGATTCTCTTATCTTATTATATAAAACATGTTCTTTTCACATGTCACCCATCATGTATCACATTTTCCGGTTGGCATATTCCATCTTATGTAAAATACTTTCCTTTTAACATATCACCAATCATTTATGGAGTCTAAGATAGACATCAATCTTATCATACTATAAACCTCGGAGGGTAAAGGAATACGCCGGTCAAATCTATACCCATAACCTATATTGTCCTCGGTGGATCACTGATTTAGGCATCAACCGGGACTAAACAGGTCACATATCATGCATCAGCATGATAGGAATGCCAACCAGTCTCAAAACCGTATTTCATCATAAAATAAACCTTTATGAAATTTATATAAATATAAAATTCCATAATTTAAAACCATAAGGGTTAAAATCCTTTAGTGAATATTTATAAAAATATTCATAAAAATAATCACTATATTTCACTTCATCTTTCCTCTCGTATTTCGTGTAATTTATCTATTTCGAGAATTTTCGGTGATTTCATTGTCACCATTCTCGAATATATGAATATTTTAAAATTCCATCTCATTATATTCATGTTTTATGAAATTTAGTAATTTCCTCATGTTTCGTGATTTACTATCGAAATTCGGAAATAAAATCATTTAATATGATTTTATAAAGTTTTTTCTAAAATTTTCGGCAGCATAACGGCTGCCGGTTTACTAACCTCCTGCACGAAAAATACAGTTTTAAATCTTTCAGCCAGTACTTCTTCCCAAATTATTTTCAGCAAATCATGCATCATAATAATTTCCATAAAATATTTCCATAAAATATTTGCATAAAATATTTCAATTTAAAATATGCAGACTGAGTTTTCTTACAGTGCTGCACATGCATCCCTTACCTTTTTCCGGGTCGGCGACTTCCGCTTATCGATCGCGCCCGCGCTCCATTTCTCCTGATTCCTTATCCCGATTGCTGAAAATAATTTCTGGAATTAAAATTCTAATTTTTTAGAATTTTTCATAATTTATTTAATTTTTTCTGAAATTAAATCTTCGGAAATTTCTTACCAAACTTTGAAAAATCCCGGGTTGTCGAATTTTCGGGAATTTTCCGAATTCCCGAAATTCTCCTTTTTCCTCTTTTCTTTTTCTTTCCTTTCTTTTTCTTTTCTTTCTCTTTCTTTTTCTTTTCTTTTTCTTTTTCTTTTTCCTTTTTCTTTTCTTTTTTTTTCTTTTCTTTTTTTCCTTCCTTTCCCGGTCAGGCCGGTTCAGACCGGTCCAGTGCCTTTCCTCGCCGGTTCCTCGCAGGCGGTCGGTTCTCCGACGGCTCGATGGCTCAGTAGCTGGCCGGCGCCACGGCGAGCTTGGATCTGACCTCCGTTCATCCCGAATCGACGACACGGCGGCGGATCGAGGCGGTTTTGCCTCGGTTTCTTCTTCCTCTTCGTCGGCGTTCCTCCGCCGTCCATTGCGCCTCCGGTGGCCTCCATCGGCTTCCTCTTCCTCCGGTGAAGCTTCGGTGGTAGTGGCAGTCACCGATTCGGTCGGCATCGCCGTCAGCCATTTTCCTTTTCCTCCGGCTTTTGCTTCGTTTTTCGTCGATCCCGTTCCGTTTCTTCACGCCACCGGTAGCTTCCTTCTTTTCTCTGGCCGGTGGCGTCCCGCCTTCCTTTTCCCCTCGCCGGCGGTGGCAGCTCCGCCACCGGCGGTCTGGCTGGAGGGGTCAGGGTTCCTCCCCGATTTTCTCCTTTCCTTTTTTCTGTTTTATTTCCCTTTATATTTTTGTTCTCTTTCTATTTTTAGTATACTATATACTATATATTATACCATATATTTTATACATATAATATATATTATATGTTATACATACATTATTTCATACATAATGTTATACAATATTTATTATATATAAAATATATCTTGTACATTACAAAATACATGTCTAGTATATATATATATATGTATGTATATTCATATACTTAAATAACATTTATATATACAAATTACATAAATGCTATAAAAAAATATTTATACATATAAACTTTAATATAAAACCACATTTACTTTTCTTATATATTCATATACTTTTATTTAAAATAATAATATATATTTCATATATATATATATATATATCTGTACATATATATTTATAATTATATAAATACATTTTATAATATACACATGTATTTATTTAAGACAAAATAGTATATATTTCATTTTATAATATATACTAATATTCATATACATATATATGTATTTATATAAAAACATGTGTAAATATATTTATATAATTTAATTATATAAATATATAATATACACATTTTTATTTTATAAATTTTGGATTTCCATTAATCCAATTTAAATTCCTCCTTTCCTTATTTTCCATAACTCCGATTTTATTTTTATTTTCATTTAATTTCCTTCACACGAATTTCCTTATTCATCACTTCCTCATTTCTCGGGATTTTCACCAATATCCCGTTTCTGCAAATTTTATTTATTTTCTCTTATTTAATTTCTCTAATATTTATTTTCAATATTTCTAATTTCCAATAAAGGGAAAAATTTACGGTTATCACATCCTCCCCACCATAAGAAATTCGGTCCTCCGAATTTAACTTAAGTCCAAAGGTGGTACATGTCGTACACTTACGACTTCTGACCTCTAGTTCATCCTCCAAGTAATACTGCCAGCACACTTTCAACATCAACAATACTTTAGACCACTACATGCTGTCTTTCATCATATATGTCTATACTCCCGTAAGTTCATTTCTCAAATCGGAAGTTATTCACTTTTACTCTTTTCATATAAGAGTCCATACACAATTATTTTTAATATTACAGCTAATCTATGCTGTTCATCATCCATTCTTCTCACTTAGTGCCGAGTCGACATAATTTGGTACTATCATGTACTCGTGTCAATCAATTATATGTAAGTGTCCCAGTAGCTTTCACATTTCATGCACACGCTCTCTCAATATCATGGAGCGGTTACATCTCACGCTCATATATATAAATATATATCAGTATGGAGCGGTGCTATCAATACACTTGGGATCTCAAAGCATTTTGCTATCTCTCATTAGCATATGGCAACACAGAGACTCCCATCACATGTAAGGCTCACGGAATTGTACATACACATTCACATCGTTTAACACTTATATTTCGACCAAGGCTCTAGAGAATCTAGATGTCTGATAATGGAAAGTGATTCTATTTAGATCATCAGTCTTTAATCACTTCCATATCATCATTTCTCTTTTGGACTTTTTATTGTCCACAATATTCATTTTCACACTTATTCCACCAAGGCTGCATCTCATTTGCCGATTTTACTATAGATCATCTCTCACAATCATAATTCATGAGACAATCATATTCTCTTCATGTAGTATGGTCTTTAAATCTCTTTTCAAAATTTAAATTCTGTGATTGAATCCTCGAATTATCCATTTAAGCACCACATTATCTATACAATTCCACCATCTCTATCGTTTCGAGGTGGTTATATGTACAAACATTTCTTATTTATATACTGGCAGTAAACATATCAATTATCTTACTCCTTGGAGTATCATTACTTTCACTTATCAATTCTGGCTTTGATTTTACATCTTGCCACATTTATGTGATAACCAACACAATTCACTCTCAGTCTTAACTTCGGGAACTGTTTCATATTGATGTTCCCTTCTCATCATGCAATTTATTTCCTTATTCCACTTTCAGTTTCGTATTTTTACTCTTATCCTTTTTGTCGGTTTTCTCAATTGGTACGGTACTATACAGCTAAGATCTTTTAAAATCTCGCATACCATCTATTCTTTACACTTATCCATCTGCCGACTTTAATTTCTTTAATTAGATCTTGTCTATAGAGCAGCCAGTCTCATCACTCTTTTATAAGCTGACAATAGTATTTAGCTAGACTTATTACTTTCGTATCTCAATCATTATCTCTATATCATAGACAGGTTCACTGTCACCCTGTCATCTCAAGATCATATATCTCAAGAGGAGATACTGTCTAGCCAAATTTCTTAGTTGTTAATCTTAGCACAATTCCACAGCCTTTAAAAGTTTAAGGATCATATCACAATGCTGCTCATGTTCCATTTATACTTTAGACTCTATCAGTATTTCATCAATTTACTCATGTAAGGATGCCTCATTCTTTAGGCTTATCTACTTTACAAGGCAACTCATTACCCTTGTAACTTCAATCGAAACTCGTAAAATTCACTCAGAGTTCGAATCATTATCTTATGGACATCAATCTTCAATCTTTTATCTAATGACGCTTTATACTGAGGCTAGTCTTATTAACTCCTCACACATCCCTAATCAGCTCCATAAAGCGTCTGTTTTCATATAGATGAATACTTGTTCTTCACCAGAACTTTATAAATGATAGGAAATTAATACATCCTTTTTTTTAATACATCTACAACTCAATATCATTTGTATTTCTCTCATTTACGCTTATACAAATAATTTCATTATTCCCAGTTTTTCATTATCTGTATTTTCGTCATCCAAACCTTTACACGTGAATTTCATTATTTACACAATTTTCAGAGTTATTTTCTTAAACTTTTCGGATTCTTTCTACATCCTCCGATATAAACTTAGAATTTAACTTCATATTCAAAATCGAGTCAATGTTATCTCGATTCCTCTAATTTATATAACTCTGGAAGTTTTATCGGAAATCAAATCTGATATTTTCTTTAATCATACATTTCTTATCATCTTGTGACCATCGTTCTTCAACTTTTCATCTGATTATGCCTTTCACAAAGATTGTTCTTATAAGCTCCTTATACATCTCCGATTAAATCATATTTAAGGCATCACTTCCATATAATATTTATTTGTTCTTCATAAGAATTTTAGTGTATAACCAAAAATTTTAATACATCATTTAATTCATCCTCAAATCATATCATTTGTATTTCCTTCCTTTACATCGATACTTGTGAATTTCATCATCCATAATATTTTCCAAAAATTATTTTCTTGAGCTTGTTGGATTTCTTCTATATTCTTCGATACAAGCTTAAGAATAAATTTCATATCCGCAATCGAGTCAACATTCACCTGATTTCTCAATCTATGTTACTCTGGAATTTATCGGGATTCTGATCCGATAGTTTCTTTAACCACCCTTCTTTTATCATGTTGGACCTTTATCATTGTGTCCCATCATTTCACAATGTAGTTTCAAGGCAGAGACATTCAATACTCAAATCATTTTGATACATATTCTACCTTGATTTCATCACCTAGCAATGCTTTACAGCGTTACGAATCTCATTCTGGTAAGCTGTATCAAGTACAACGGTTCTCAACACACTTTACAGCTACCTGTTTCAATTCAATTATTCACTTTAAAACCATTTCCATTTACTAAATTCAGGCTTTGTTCCCTCGAGTATATTCTCCACAAGGTTTGAACCTTGGCACCCTTACGTACCTAGTTCCTTACACTCGTGTTATCACTAAGCTTCTTGTAAGAGTCCCGCCTGTTCGAATCGACTGTTGGCGAGCATTCCCTAGATGATTCCTTTCGCCCAGGTTTACCCTTACTAGTGAGTCGGCGATGACATAGTTCACCTATATCTCATAACACATGATCCACTACGGGTCGCCCATCATTGAGTCGCCCATCACAGTTCTGTCTCAAGGGTCCTGAAGAATTTAGGTTACCTGTCATCTTCTTTTTATCACTTCATTATTCTTATAATTATTCTCTAACTTACAGTACTCCACACAGTACTTCATTCTGTAGCACATATTTCAAGATATGTCGGTTCTATATACGATTATTAGTTTGATACCTCAAAATAGTAAAACGTATAGAACCATAAGTAACCACACCAGTATGTATTTCATTATCGATACTGTTCACCTCATCAGTCAATTCCTATAATCATCTCACTGTTCATAGTATTCAACGATCCCGTTCAGCACACTCTTAATTTTTCGACCCTTACAGCCAATAACCGGGTCAATCATCTGATTACATTCCACTACACTCTTCGGATCGCATCATATAAGGCCCCGGCCCGTCCGCTGTCCGCCTGTACACGTTTTATCGTAAGAACCGGGAGTGCCTGGATCTCCGTTAACCAGGGATTTACCACCCCAGTATCTTACTCATACGTACTGTCCGCTCTGGGTTCTAGAGGTGGCCCCCGTCACATAGACGTGGCACTTAGTCCCTTACAGATTGTTTTATTGTAAAGCCCAGGATTTACCACTATGGCCCAAAGTCCACTCGTGGGGGGCCCTGGCCGCCTCACTCAACCGTACTGTTATCCCCTATGGCCCACAGTCCATTCGGGGTTTTTCTTTCGCGTCCGTAATCTAAGTGTTAGTGGAATCAGTAATAGGGATCGTTAGATTCATATGACATCTTCTATGCCATTAATAATTCCATGACTATCAATGGATTCCAATTCAGCTCGGTTTTAACACTATTCCGAACATCGCCCAATATAGGGGCATTTTCGTCATTTCGACATTTATTTCTATCTCCTCAATATACATTCAAATCAATGAACTGATCATCTATGTGTTGATAGTATCCTTTCTGATACTTATAACAGCAAGTTAGATCTCATTCGATTTTCGACAGAGAAGTTCACTAAAATCCACAATGGGATTAATTTACTTGTAATTCAGCTTTATAACATTAATTTCTCTGTCAAATCGGTCAATTCCAACTTCTGGTGATCTGTTTTGACTCCGGATAAAATTTTGGGTGTAGGGGTATTTTGGTCATTTTTGGCTAAAAATTTTCTCTCTCTTAAAATTATCCTCAATCGGTGATCTTAAAGTCTATTTAATGATGATATTTCATTCCCCTACTTTATACCATCTCTTTCAGGTCTCAGTTCGGTTCGGACATAAAAGTACTGGTGGGGCCCTCACCAAGTCCATTTCTGTTCCTTACCGAACAGGTCTTCATTTAGACTAGAAGAATCACCAATAATTCGGTAATTTCTGAGCCTATTTTCTTCTTTAACATTCTCAGTTTATACTTTCTCACTCCCTTTAAATCATTTTACTCCATTTACAATCATTTATTTTCTCTATGTATTCAGACGACACAGTACTACCGGGGATGTTTAACTCTTTTCCTTCCAAAAGTATCCACAGACATCAGGCCAACCATTGCTCTGATACCATTAAATCTGTCACGACCCGTGACCACATTTTTCATCTTCTTATACACAACTTAACCGGTTGGGCTGTCTGCGATACTTCACTTGTACTGACTGTTAAACAATTTTACATAATATTGTTTATATTAAACACATCCCCTATCGTAACTAATCAGATAAGTAGTACTATTGACGTGTCTAAATACAGAGAATAAATTATCATACCTCAAAAAATCAGTCGGTCTGACACATTGTCCTTCGTGCACAGCCAGGATCCACAATCCACTGAACTCACATTCATCAAAACCTGAAATGTTGAAAATTAAGGGGTGAGCAAAACCACGGCTCAGTAAGAGAATTATATGCCTCACTTGATACTCAGCTTCCTATATGCTGAAAATCTTTTTCATTTTTCCTATGGGCTCTAGGCTCGCATGTAGGAAAGATACTACAGTCGGCTAGGAATCCGAATGGAGAAAGGTAGGTATTTTAGAATACCATACTTGTTACGGAACCTAGAAGCAACTGTAGAGAGAAATTTTTTTCTTTTTGTTTTGCATTAATAAATCCTTTTCCTTTTCAATCTTCCATAATCTTTTTCATATTCTTTTCAAAATAATGCTTCTACGAAATAAAGCATTTAAATAGAATAATTAATATCTGTATATTCCTTGAAAAGAATATTAGTTAAATCATCATTTTATTTCTTTAAAATTCATTTCATGTTTTAATGTACTCTCTTAATTAGTACCGTCCTTTAAAAAGCAAAATAAGCTATTAAAATCTATTCCATTCTTAAGTTCACAAGGCATCATTCTTTTTATCAGTATGATTAAGTGTGAACAGGACGAACATTCAAGTAGCACATGTTTGAGTGGCATATATAAACAAAATCCGATATATCACACACATCATATGTCATGTGCACAAGATCTATTTCATCCTTCGACATTTGTCGCATCCCCATCAGAACTTAGACCTTTACTAACACATCAGAACACGTGCAGCACTTAGTTCCCGAAGGATTCTAGAGGTGGCTCACACGGTAAAGTCATCGAGTCTATGCTCGGTTTGGCCTTGACTAACACATCAGAACACGTGCAGCACTTAGTTCCCGAAGGATTCTAGAGGTGGCTCACACGGTAAAGTCATCGAGTCTCTGCTCGGTTTGGCCTTTACTAACACATCAGAACACGTGCAGCACTTAGTTCCCGAAGGATTCTAGAGGTGGCTCACACGGTAAAATCATCGAGTCTCTGCTCGGTTTGGCCTTTACTAACACATCAGAACACGTGCAGTACTTAGTCTCCGAAGGATTCTAGAGGTGGCTCACACGGTAAAATCATCGAGTCTCTGCTCGGTTTGGCCTTTACTAACACATCAAAACACGTGCAGCACTTAGTTCCCGAAGGATTCTAGAGGTGGCTCACACGGTAAAATCATCGAGTCTCTGCTCGGTTTGGCCTTTACTAAGACATCAGAACACGTGCAGCACTTAGTTCCCGAAGGATTTTAGAGGTGGCTCACACAGTAAAATCATCGAGTCTCTGCTCGGTTTGGCCTTTACGCCATATGTACTTTCCACTGTCTCATCCGATCTCATGTAGTACTTATGATCTCATATTCCATTTAAGACCATAGAAAGAATATTAGAATTATCATTTCTTCCTTTTTGAAAACATATTACATGTTTGTATCTTATGTCTTATAAGAATCATCTCACGGTACTATAATCAGTACCTAAATGAGCATTTTGTAAAAATTGCTATAATTCAATTGATTCTCTTATCATATTATATAAAACATGTTCTTTTCACATGTCACCCATCATGTATCACATTTTCCGGTTGGCATATTCCATCTTATGTAAAATACTTTCCTTTTTAACATATCACCAATCATTTATTGAGTCTAAGATAGACATCAATCTTATCATACTATAAACCTCGGAGGGTAAAGGAATACGCCGGTCAAATCTATACCCATAACCTATATTGTCCTCGGTGGATCACTTATTTAGGCGTCGACCGGGACTAAACAAGTCACATATCATGCATCAGCATGATAGGAATGCCAACCAGTCTCAAAACCGTATTTTCATCATAAAATAAACCTTTATGGAATTTATATAAATATAAAATTCCATAATTTAAAACTATAAGGGTTAAAATCCTTTAGTGAATATTTATAAAAATATTCATAAAAATAATCACTATATTTCACTTCATCTTTCCTCTCGTATTTCGTGTAATTTATCTATTTCGAGAATTTTCGGTGATTTCATTGTCACCATTCTCGAATACATGAATATTTTAAAATTCCATCTCATTATATTCATGTTTTATGAAATTTAGTAATTTCCTCATGTTTCGTGATTTACTATCGAAATTCGAAAATAAAATCATTTAATATGATTTTATAAAGTTTTTTCTAAAATTTTCGGCAGCATAACGGCTGCCGGTTTACTAACCTCCTGCACGGAAAATACAGTTTTAAATCTTCAGCCAGTACTTCTTCCCAAATTATTTTCAGCAAATCATGCATCATAATAATTTTCATAAAATATTTGCATAAAATATTTCAATTTAAAATATGCAAACTGAGTTTTCTTACAGTGCTGCACATGCATCCCTTACCTTTTTCCGGGTCGGCGACTTCCGTTTATCGATCGCGCCCGCGCTCCATTTCTCCTGATTCCTTATCCCGATTGCTGAAAATAATTTCTGGAATTAAAATTCTAATTTTTTAGAATTTTTCATAATTTATTTAATTTTTTCTGAAATTAAATCTTCGGGAAATTTCTTCCCAAACTTTGAAAAATCCCAGGTTGTCGAATTTCCGGGAATTTTCCGAATTCACGAAATTCTCCTTTTTCCTCTTTTCTTTTTCTTTCCTTTCTTTTTCTTTTCTTTCTCTTTCTTTTTCTTTTCTTTTTCTTTTTCTTTTTCTTTTTTTTTTTTTTTTTTCTTTTCTTTTTTTTTCTTTCTTTTTTTCCTTCCTTTCCCGGTCAAGCCGGTTCAGACCGGTCCAGTGCCTTTCCTCGCCGGTTCCTCGCCGGCGGCCGGTTCTCCGGTGGCTCGATGGCTCAGCAGCTAGCCGGCGCCACGGCGAGCTTGGATTTACCTCCGTTCATCCCGAATCGACGGCACGGCGGCGGATCGAGGCGGTTTTGCCTCGGTTTCTTCTTCCTCTTCGCCGGCGTTCCTCCGCCTTCCATTGCGCCTCCGGTGGCCTCCATCGGCTTCCTCTTCCTCCGGTGAAGCTTCGGTGGTAGTGGCAGTCACCGATTCGGTCGGCGTCGCCGTCGGCCATTTTCCTTTTCCTCCGGCTTTTGCTTCGTTTTCCGTTGATCCCGTTCCGTTTCTTCACGCCACCGGTAGCTTCCTTCTTTTCTCTGGTCGGTGGCGTCCCGCCTTCCTTTTCCCCTCGCTGGCAGTGGCAGCTCCGCCACCGGCGGTCTGGCTGGAGGGGTCGGGGTTCCTCCCCGATTTTCTCCTTTCCTTTTTTCTGTTTTATTTCCCTTTATATTTTTGTTCTCTTTCTATTTTTAGTATACTATATACTATATATTATACCATATATTTTATACATATAATGTATATTATATGTTATACATACATTATTTCATACATAATGTTATACAATATTTATTATATATAAAATATATCTTGTACATTACAAAATACATGTCTAGTATATATATATTATATATATATATATGTATATTCATATACTTAAATAACATTTATATATACAAATTACATAAATGCTGTAATAAAATATTTATACATATAAACTTTAATATAAAACCACATTTACTTTTCTTATATATTCATATACTTTTATTTAAAATAATAATATATATATTTCATATATATATCTGTACATATATATTTATAATTATATAAATACATTTTATAATATACACATGTATTTATTTAAGACAAAATAGTATATATTTCATTTTATAATATATACTAATATTCATATACATACATATGTATTTATATAAAAACATGTGTAAATATATTTATATAATTTAATTATATAAATATATAATATACACATTTTTATTTTATAAATTTTGGATTTCCATTAATCCAATTTAAATTCCTCCTTTCCTTATTTTCCATAACTCCGATTTTATTTTTATTTTCATTTAATTTCCTTCACACGAATTTCCTTATTCATCACTTCCTCATTTCTCGGGATTTTCACCAATATCCTGTTTCTCGCAAATTTTATTTATTTTCTCTTATTTAATTTCTCTAATATTTATTTTCAATATTTCTAATTTCCAATAAAGAGAAAAATTTACGGTTATCACACTTACACGTGAGCTAGGCAATCGCCCACTCTCACACGTATGGTTCGTTTTGGCGGTCACCCACCTCACGGCTTTATCCCAAGGGTCTTGAAGAACTCAAGAATTAATCCCTCGGGCGTGTTCCATGAGATGCTCGAACCCTGGCACTTATCCCTTAAGTACCCGAGCCTTACACTCATGTTACCATTAAGACAAAGTTGTCTCAATGGTAACATGAGTGTAAGGCTCGGGTACTTAAGGGGTAAGTGCCAAGGTTCGAGCGTCTCATGGAACACGCCCGAGGGATTAATTCTTGAGTTCTTCAAGACCCTTGGGATAAAGCCGTGAGGTGGGCGACCGTCGAAGTGGACAATACGTAAGTGAGAGTGGGCGACTGCCTATCTAGCGTGTAAGGGTAAACCTGGGGCGAGGGCGCCTAGGGGATGCTCGCCGATGACCTAGTGAGATGGGTGAGGCTCTTACAGAACCACCCCCTGCGTTCCTCTGACTTTTCCTATTTTACAGAACATTTTGGGAGACACGTGGAGAAAAAGGACAGATATTGTCGTCAGCAAGCATTTATTGTTGTTTTGAGCAACAACAATTGGCGTCGTCTATGAGAAACGTACTAAAAGCCAATCAAAACTTCTAAGATGGTGAGAACAGGATCGACCAATGTGAGAGCTGGAAGTGATGAGAACTCTGTGAGTTCTCCTGAACAACCGATTAGCCAAAGAACCCAGGAGAACAGAGAAGAGGAGAGAACGACTGTAAGCATGGAAAAGTTTGAAACTCTGAGGCGATAGAGCGAGGAGACGACTCAGGCACTCAAAGCCATGGTGGACCTATTTAAGGGAGTTTTTTCACAGTTGAATCTACCGTCGACCGTACAAAACCTAGTAGGAGATACGAGCAACAGGGTGTCGCAGCAGGTGGCTAGGCGACAGACTAATCATGTGGCGACAGATCCCTCGCTGCCACAAAAGATGCCTCATGTGGGAGATGATCATAATCGATAAGATGCAGTAGGGATTGGATGTGGGGACCCTGTCGCACGGTCTTCAAAGGGGGTATGAGGCAACGACAAACCATGGGCCCGCAACAAGTTTTAGGCGACAAGGTCCTAAGGTAGGGCAACAGAGTACCGAGTGATAAGGTGCCGAGGCTACGGCAGGGTCTTCCGCCTATCACTGTAGTGTGTCGAATTTTGTTGGTATTAACTTAAAACGTGGTGTCGGAGGTGCTGGAAAGAATGGTGGTGATGACCAAATCACTTGGGAAGCTGGGTCGGAGTTTGACCCCATCTGGTGCACACAAACGACATGAGTAGATGCACCTTGAAGGAAGGGTAAGGAAATAGTGGTTGAAGACCTACCTGATTCGTCCCATGCTGAAAGGGATAGAAATCAACTCGCTCCCCTTGTAAACATGAAAAAAATGATAGAACAAGTGTTGGAAGAGAAGAAGTTAGTGTCTGCAGAAGAAAGCCAGAGGAGAAGAGTACCATTCATCGTAGCCATCATGCAAAAATCGCTACCCCCAAAGTTCAAAATACCACAGATGATCACGTACACAGGGAAGATGGACCCCTACGACCTTATGCAAAACTATAAGGCCTTGATGTTGCTACATGGATGGGAGGATGAGATAATGTGCATGGCCTTTTCACTCACTTTGACCGGGCATGCGATGAAATGGTTCAATAATTTGCTCAAGGGGTCTATTGTCTCTTTTGACCAGCTGTGAAGTGAATTCCTTAAGGCGTTTGCGGTGAATAACCAAAGAAAGAAGGAGCAAACTTATTTGCTTACCCTTAAACAAGGAGTTAAGGAGTCGTTGAGTTATGTGGATCGGTTTAGAGACGCCACTCTGGAGGTACGAGATTTGCAAGTTGGTATAGCCGTAGCAGCCATGTTACAGGGAACAAGGTTTGAGAAATTGCAAGAGTCCCTATCACTAGACCAGCCAACCACAATCTCAGACCTACTTTCTCGAGTAAATAAGTATATCACTCAAGAAGAGGTGATGAAAATGGTATCGACTGGAGAGTAGAGGGAAGGAAGGAAGTGAGCAAGAGAAGTCACTTAGGCGCCTTCTAGTCAACCGAGAAAATCTGATAAAGCCCCTACACTGAAATACACCACTTACACCCCGCTCACTGAATCTCGAACTTCAGTGTTGGCAACTATTGAGGGGTCAGGTCTCATATGGCTTCCAAAAAAGGCGTCAGGGAACCTAGGCCGTGACTTGGACTCATACTGTGATTACTACTCGGCGCATGGGCATTCGACAAAGAAGTGTAGGGAGTTAATGAATCAGCTAGAGAAGTTGGCACAGGAAGGAAAGATAAACAGATTTGTGTGGAGTAATAGAAGCTACTATCCTGCGCATAACAGGGAAAATTACCTTAGGGATAGAAGAGATGAGAACAGGGGAAATGTGAGAAGAAATGAAGACACCAGGAGAAATGATAACAGAAAGGTGGACAGAAGGAATCAGGAGGAAGATAATGAGCCCACAGGGCCAGCTATTAATGTGATATCTGAAGGAGAATCATTAGCTAGCACATCCTCCTCGTCTCAAAAGTCCTATGCTCAGCAAGCCTATCAGGTCAACTTGGTGACGGAGGAGAGGCGGGAAGAGGAGCCCATTACCTTCATACCAACCGACAGGGGAGATGTTATTGTTCCTCATGATGATCCGATGGTGATCTCAACGGTTGTAGCAAAGCATCTAGTCAGTCGAATCCTAGTTGACAATGGGAGCTCAGTGAACCTGATTTACTGGAACTGCTTTAAGAAAATGAATATTGCAGAGGATAGGCTGAAGCCGGTGCCTACACCTTTATATGGTTTCTCTGGAGAAAAGGTAAAAGTAGTAGGGGCAATTCAACTACTTGTCACGTTGGGGGAGAACCCAAGGAGCGTTGTTCGCCAAGTACTATTCATGGTGGTAAAGTCAACATCGGTGGCTTATAATATGATACTCGGGCGACCGTTGCTGAATGACATAAGGGCAGTAGTACACCCTTGTTATCTGTTAATAAATTTCCCGACTCCTCACGGTGTTGGCCAAGTGAGGGGAGACCAAAGAAGAGCTAGGACGTGTAATATCGCGTCCACCACGTGTAAGAGAATTTAGAGGAAGGAGACCCTTACGATCAAAAAACTGCTTAAGCCAAAGCCTGACGAGGAGATGGAGGCTGTCCGATTAGATGAAAAAGATGAAGAAAATGTGGTATATGTGGGATCCCAATTGCCTGAAAAAACAAAATAAGAGATAATCCAATGCTTGAAGGAAAATGTTGATGTATTTACATGGACCTCGACCGATATGCCTGGAATTAATCCCGAAGTTGCTTGTCATCAGTTGAATATAGTTTCAGGAGCAAAACCAATCAAGCAAAAGAAGAGAAATTTTGCTCCAGAAAGGCAGTAGGTCATAAACGAAGAGATCTCGAAGTTGTTGCAAGCGGGTTTATCAGAGAAGTTAATTACCCCGAATGGTTGGCTAACGTTGTGATAGTGAAGAAAGCCAATGAAAAATGGAGAATGTGCTTAGACTTCACAGACTTGAACAAAGTCTGCCCTAAGGATTCGTATCCACTACCTCGGATTGATAAGTTGGTAGATGAAACTTGTGGATACGAATTACTTAGCTTCGTAGATGCTTTTTCAAGGTACCACCAAATCATGATACATCCAGATAATGAGGAGAAGACCTCGTTAATTACCAATAGCGGAAAATATTGCTATCGGGTAATGCCTTTTGGTCTAAAGAATGCGGGGGCAACATATCAGCAAATGGTGAATAAGGTGTTCAAAGACTTGTTAGGAAGCACCATGGAAGCATATGTGGATGACATGATCATTAAAGGCCGAAAAGAAGAGTCACATGCCGAGAAAATGTCGAAGGTATTTGAGGTGTTACGGCAGTATAAGATGAAGTTAAACCCCAACAAATGCTCATTCAGAGTGAGGTCGGGAAAATTCTTAGGGTTCATGATTACAAATCGAGGAATAAAAGCTAATCCCGAGAAAGTTCGAGCCATTTTGGACATGAAGCCACCCAATACTGTTAGAGAAGTTCAAAGGCTAACAGGGAGGATAGCAGCTTTTAATCGCTTTTTGTCCAACTCAGCTGAAAAGAGTCTGCCGTTC
Organism: Heritiera littoralis; assembly: GCA_031772115.1. Lineage (NCBI taxonomy): Eukaryota > Viridiplantae > Streptophyta > Magnoliopsida > Malvales > Malvaceae > Heritiera > Heritiera littoralis. The sequence continues at coordinate 89,754 of JAPDPK010000038.1, read as the reverse complement.
TTTAAGGCAATAAAGGCGGGAAAGAATTTCAAATGGACAGAAGAGTGTAATGATGCCTTTGAGAAATTAAAAGACTACCTGAAAGAGTTGCCACATTGTCTCAACCACAACCTAGAGACCAACTCTTTATGTATCTCGGTATAAGAGAAAAGGCTATAAGCACAATCCTATTGAGGAAGGAAGGAGACAAGGACTGTCCAAGCTACTATGTGAGCAAAGTCTTACTAGATGCCGAGACAAGGTACCCCCTAATAGAGAAGATAGCTTTATCGTTGGTGATGGCAACTCGAAATTTACGACCGTACTTTCAGGCTCACTAGGTGACTGTCTTAACAGATCAACCTTTAAGACAAATACTGCAGAAACCAAAACACTCAGGCTGTTTGACCAAATGGGCAATTGAGCTAAGTGAATACGACATACACTTTCAACCTCGTCAAGCGATAAAGGGGCAAGCATTGGCAGATTTTATTGTAGAATGCACCGACCGGGAGGCCCAAGAAGAAACAAAATTAGTTTGGTGGAAGTTATTTGTAGATGGAGCTCGCAGTATGGATGGTAGTGGAGCTGGAATTGTGCTAACTTCTCCTGAAGGAGAAACCTATGAGTATTCCCTATGCTTTGATTTTTCAAGCTCGAATAACGTAGCTGAGTATGAAGCCTTGATAGCCGGAATGAAACTTGTCGAGAAGTTAGAAGTTAGCAACTTAATGGCTCATAGCGACTCGCAGTTGGTGGTAAATCAGTTCTCGGGTGAGTATGAAGCGCGAGAACCGGCTCTAGTCCCTTACTTACAGAAGGTTCAATTATTGGCACAATCATTCAAGAATTTTCGATTGACCCAGATAAATCGGTCTGAGAATAGTCACGCAAATGCTCTTTCAAAGTTGGCCTCATCTAGCGGAATTAAAGGTGGTATGGTGAAGATAGAATCCCTAGCCAAGCCGAGTATCGAAGGAGAAGAAGTCTGCGATGTTGAGATTGGAAGTGATTGGAAAGCCCGATCAAAGACTACATTTTGGGAGGCAAACTCCCCACTGACAGAGATGAAGCCTGAAGGCTAAAATTGCAAAGTGCCAAGTTTACCATGGTAAATGGAGAGCTATACAAGCGTGGGTTCACTATGCCCTTGCTAAAATGCTTAGGGCCTCAACAAGCTGAATACACCTTGGCTAAAGTTCACGAGGGAATATGTGGTGAACACTCAGGGGCTTGAGCCTTGGCCGCGAAAATATTACATGCAAGGTTTTATTGGCCTACACTGAAAAAAGATGCCACTAAGAAGGTGCGAAGATGCGAAATAGGCTAGAAGTTCACTCCTATAGTTATTGTGCCAGTCTCGACCCTTCAGAGCACTCTTTAACCAACGCCATTCGCGCAATGAGGGCTAGACATCTTGGGACCTTTTCCCTTAGGCACGGGCAAAGGAAATATTTACTGGTAGCCACAGACTACTTCACAAAGTGGATAGAGACGGAGCCTTTGGCTACAATTTCCAAAAAGAAGTTGGAGGCGATGGCATGGAAGGATATTATCTGCCGCTTTAGAATCCCTCGGGTGCTAAATGCCGATCATGGGAGACAATTCGACTGTGACGCATTCTAAGAATTTTGTAAAGGCCTGAGTATCCAGTTAAGAATATCTTCTGTATCTTACCCACAAGCCAATGGGCAGGTTGAAGTTAATAACCGAACTATACTGCATGGTTTGAAAACCAGACTGGACAAGGTAAAGGGAGCATGGGTAGATGAGCTCCCGAGTGTCCTATGGGCATACAGAACAACAAGTAGAGTATCGACGGGAGAAACATCATTCAATTTGGTGTATGGAACTGAAGCCCTCATCCCAGTTGAAATAGGAGCTGGATCACCTAGGTTGATCCCTTATGTTCAAGAAATTAACTCTCAGTGGCTTAGAGAAAACCTTGATCTGATAGATGAATTAAGGAACATGGCGAAGATAAAGTTGGCCGCCTACCAACAGTAGATAGCCACTTACTATAATGCTCGAGTTAAGAGCAGAGAATTACAGGAAGGAGACCTGGTGCTGAGAAAGTCAGCAATTACAAACGCTTATAGGGAAGATGGTAAGCTTCAAGCTAATTGGGAAGGACCCTATTGAATTAGAAGGATAATTGGGCCAAGCACATGCGCTTTGGAAACTTTACAGGGAAAAAAGATCTCGAAGACCTAAAACACCAATCACCTTAAGTTGTACTGGCACTGAAAGCATTATACTTTCTTATTATTGTTATTCTTATTTCTCCATCTATTCCAATACTTTGTAATTATCATTGCTTTGTTATCATTTGATTTATGAATAAAAGCCAGTTATTCATATTCTACATTTTCTAATGCAATATATTAGTTGGTATATGTGTTATAGGACTAGAAATGATTGAGGCAAAAGCTAGCCAAACATAAGTCCTTGAGCACAAAAGGGTACGAGACGGGCAAACATAAGTCCCTAAGCACAAAAGGGTGCGAGATGGGCAAACATAAGTCCCTAAGCACAAAAGGAGTGCAAGACAAGCAAACATAAGTCCCTAAGCGAAAAATGCACGAAATGGACAATCCAAACGTACAAGTCCTCAAGCGGAAAAAGCACGAGATAGGCACAACACTCAAGCAAAAAGTTCTTCGTTGGACAAGAAAAGTAACGTTGTCTCAAAGAAAAACTTGAGGAGCAATACCATATGAAAGATAAAAGGTATGTTACATTGCAACTTTTGAAAGCACGCAATTACTTTATCGATAAAATACTGTTATGTCATATTGTTATGACTACAACATGTTGAAATTTGAATGAACATGATGATATAACATAGCATACATTCTGTCACAAGCATACAAAGAAAAGAAGCAAAACACAAAAGGGAATTGTAACTTTCATTAAAAGTAAATGAATCATTTACAACTATCGTTTGCACTAGTTACAATCGGAATGAAAAACAAAGTGAAAAAGATAAAGGCCCTAGTTAGTCTATGGAGACAATGGAATCGCCGATGGAGAAGGCGTTATGTCAGCACCTAGATCTTAGGAAGCCAGAGGAACATTTTCAGATGAGGGAGAATCATTTGAAGGCCCAGCAACATCAATAGCCGCAGAGTCTGGCACAGGATCGATGGCAGTAGAATCAGAGAATTGGAGCTCGTCGCCGTCTAACCCTTGCAATGCTTCGATAGGCTCGGGTTGGTCGCCTGCCTCAACAAGTTCAAGCTGATTGTGCACCTTAACAGGCCTAAGCTGGTCACACGTCTCAGTGGACCCGGGCTGAATACGTGGCTATCGAGGGAGCCACGAACCTTCGAGGTTGTCTAGGTCGTCTACGGCCCCTTCCTCTAAGTAATCCTTTGGGCCTTGTGAGTCGGGCTCATACTTAGTCCAGGAGGAGCATCATAATACTGGGCCTCTTGGTAAAAAGCAGCTCGGGGAAGGTCTCATTAGGCCTCTGATTCTCCAGCCAAGCATGAGCCAAGTAGAAGCCATACTTGACGAATCCCGCCTCAAAGTCCTACTTCTTTTCAAAGCAGTGTTGAGACAGGCTGTATTCATGAACAGCTTCGGCTCGGACCTCCCTTTGTCGATCTAGCACATTTTGCAGCTCGTTGATGGCCTCATCATGTCGTGATTTCATGGCCTCAAAATCATTTACTGCTTTGTTGTAAGCCTCTTGGTACCATTAAAGAGATATAACCTTCACTTGTTCTTCTTTCAGCTCCAGCTTGAGGTTAATATTTTCCTTCCTCAACTAGTCCATTTTGTCGGGAATCGAACGGAGTTGGTTAACCTTATTTTGAAACGCCATGCGCTTCTCCCGAATGTAACTCCTCAACTCCTCCTTAGCCCGTTCCCTAAGAGTCCAATGCTACGCATTAATAACCACCGCTTGCTGAGCAGCCTGCAAAACAAAAAGAAAATAATGTAAAAACCCAACAAAAGAAGTTAAAAGGTGTGCATCATTATCAAAAAAGACCGGCGCTCTCACCTTCATTACGAGGTAATCAATAGTGTCCTCAGCCTTAGGAAGATTTTTGAAAACTCCCTTCTCATCGCGAGGAAGGATAGTACTCCGAGCCAAGCGAGAAGCTACCCCGGGTTCCTCAATGTTGTCATTATCGTTGACACCGAGGTAGGTCTGAAAGTCGTCCTCATCGACAACCACGCCACCGTCCACTTTATAGCGCCTAAGCGTAGGTGACGCCATCTTGGGCAAAGTTGGCCTCACAACCATCGCATCTTCAATGATCAGCCTTCTCCGATACTTACGACGAGGCTTGCGAGGAGCCGGCCTATTCCCAACAACATCAAGATCACCTTCTCGAGGAGCGGACTCAGTTCGTTGAGAGCCTAAGCTCTCGTGATCGTCTGAGCTACGATCACGGATGAGATGCCTCTTTCGCTTACTTCTTCTAGCCTCTTGCATGAGGCGATTGGGCTCACCAATGGCCGGAGGAGGGGGAGTAGGAGTGTGAGGATGTTCTAACGTAAACGCCTCAACACGAGGCTGCTTCCGAGGTAGAGAAACTTCTAGAGGACTCTAAAAGACACAGTGGTCTCCCTCCTACGCATACAACTTAAAAGCTCATATCTGCATAACACAAGAAAGAAAGAGTTAGGCAGGTTGAAAACTATAAACACGTATATGAAGAAGTAAAGAGAATTATCAATGAAAACCTATAAAATCACCAAAATCATCTAAGTTAGTAAAATTTGCATCTAAGTTGTAAAAGGACTCAAAGGCGTCACCTTGGTTCCATTCAAGATCTTCCTCAAATGAAATCAACCGACATCTGCAGCCCCAGGTGTTTCGTCCCCTGAATCAAAAGAAGATTCATTACAGACGACCTACAGGGTTAGATGGTTTGGCTATGAGAAACCGTGGGTGGATGGCTAGAACTAGAATTGGTCTAGGCGAGGCTATGGGAAGGCTTGATGGAACAGTAGGAATTTCAAGGGCCGCTCTAATTACTCCCCAACCGGCCGCTGTAATGTTCTCGGGAGTTAAAGAGAAAAAAGGTTCCCGTTCCCCCCCGGTGGAGCAAATGAGTTGTATAGGCTCACTAAAGTGGGATCCTTAAAGCGCTTATATTAAATTTTCAAAGCGGCTAGAATGGGTCGCTAGTATCACGATTCCATCTAGTGCGAATTCTTAAATCGCTTGGAATCTCAACAACAGACCCACTCGCTTTCGAAATTGCGCAATTTATTAGGAAGTTCGAAAAAAATTTTATTAGGAAACCCATAGACCTTCAACCTCTGGAGAGAAAATGTAATCAATCTTCAACCCACGAGCTCTAAAAAAGGCACTAGAAGAGGAATGGTGGGAACGATATCTAAACTATGGCATACTATGAAAATCCTACTAGTTGAGCCCATGCATGAGATGGAGTTGACATGGAACTATATTCTTATACCTAAGGAAAGCTTAAGCAAATTCAGGGAGAGGAAAACGAAAACCGAAACTAATGATGCTTTATGTACAGCTACACCGCTTCTAACCAAATCAGGTGAAGTTCTTTATCGATTGGAAGTTTATATTTATAACTGAAGGAAAGGGGAAAACGAGTGTTGATATCTTCTAAAATCTGCGTTTGATAAACTACATTCAATACCACCCCCCCTTCTCAGTGCTTTAACCTGCGCATTGCGAAGACATGTCGAGGATTAAAAGTGAAAGGAGACAAGTAACAGGTGGAAGACTTGAGGGCTTGCAAGAGACCTAGGGTGCGAGAGACCTAAGCACTAGGCGAGAGACCTAAGTACGCGGAAGACCTAAGCACTCTGTGAGAGACTAACTCCTGTGAAAGACTTAAGGCAAGTACGGGAGACAGCAAAAATGAAGCAACATGGGCACACTACTGTGGCAGGTGACAAGCGAGAGACTTCTACGTGAGGGCGATAGACTAATAATGATGCGCAGACTATGTTTTGGCGAGAGAGCTAAAAAGCGTGAGACAAAGTGCTGGTACAGAGGTTTCTCTTGCTCGATTTTCGTCGAACTTCTGCTGCTTATATAGTTGCGACAGGGAACACCAAACGTCGCGCCAAGTAATACCTCCTGCAAAGTTGGACCTTTTTCACTTGCAAAAAACACCGAAAAAACAACAAAAAATCAGGAAAAGACCACAATGTCTCAGATCTAAAGTATTTATACTCTCTTTATTGAAAAAATCCAATAAGAGAGTAGGGAGCAATTGATATGGCAAAGCACAGTGACGTCAGATCGAAGTCCAAGACTTAGGAAGACCGCGACGTGGCAAACAAGTTAATGTGCCATGTGGCATTGAGCGAAAGGCATCATTGACCTAGAGAGATCACGTGCGAAAGACCCTTCTACTTAGCGATAGGATGTCTGTCGCATGCAAAGGCCACAACGTAGTATCCTTTCGCTTACACACATGGCACCGTTCCGAGGCTTCTGCTTAGCGATAGACATCTCCTGCCTATATGTGTCTAATCTCTCTCGCCGGACCTCTGCTGCCCGAATTTGACGTATTAGAGTCGTACTAGAACACGAACTCTTCTAAAATGATGAAATTACCCTCTAACGTGATTACTCTGTAGTAATGGTAATTTATTCACCTATAATAGGCCTCAAGTACTACTTTATTCTCTAATTTTTGACTTCTGGCTTTACTCCTGATATTCAAGTCAGCATCAAAGTGCCTACGCAGGGAAACACCCCCTGCGTTCCTCTGACTTTTCCTGTTTTATAGAACATTTTGAGAGACCATGGAGAAGACAGATGTTAACGTCAGCAAACATTTATTGTTGTTTTGAACAACAACAATATTTATTATTAAAATATTAATATAAAATATTTGTAAATAAAATATATAAAATTATTATATCTTAAATTAAAATATTAATAAATTATTAAAATATTAATTATTAAAATAATAAATATAATTATTTATTTCACTAGTAATTTAATTTTTAAAATAACAATATAATACTATTTATTATTGAAATATTAAAACTATTTAAGATTAATAATATACAAAATAATATTTAAATTTAAAATTTTAAAAGATTTTTAATATTAATATTTTGATATATAAAAAATTTAATTTAATTAAATAAAAATATTTTTATTAATAAAATAATATTTTATGTAGGATTAAATTAAATAAAAGTTTTAAAAAAATCATATTCCTTGTCTAATTTAAGTATAATTACACTTACGAGATTAGTAAATAATCTAAGATGTAGACAACTATTTCCCAAAAAATGATTTTCCCTTTTCAAAAGCGTAAGACATTTTCAAAAACAAAATGACCTAATTTTTCATTAACCAGTAAATCATTTTCCATTGACCAACCAATTTTTTGTTAACCAAACACTTAAAAATACAAAAATCATTTTCCCAAAATCATTTTCAATGAACCAAACAAACCCTAAACCATATTTGTTGCATCTGAATAAATATAACAAATAATTATTCTTAATATTTGATTCTTTAACATGTCATTGTATCTACGCATACATTAAGAATGTACTTTGAAACACACCCTAACTAGCAACGGTTATCTCATCTGCTCCTAGAGAACATTAACTGAAAGGACACTAAAACTTATAGTTGATGATTCATATATATATAATTCGTATTCGAGTCATAAAATCTTGTTTGTATTATGTTAAACACAACTTTTGTATCAAAATTCATCAACACGCCAAACATATTCTTTTTTAACTTACCCATACTTATATAAATTTTTATCAAATTTTAACTTGTATCACCTTTGTGTATGTTATTCGTATCATATCTAAAATTACCAAGCCTACTAGAAGATGATTCTCAACTCCTGGTTCAAATCTTAGGCAAACAAAAACAACGGCTCTTTATCCATCATTACCGTAACTTGCAAATCAAACATGCATGTACAAGGAAGCTTTTCCCCATCCAATTCAAGAAACGCCCAAACTACCATTATAGGCCAAAACTGGCTCTATTTACTATGGCTAACGTTTTTAAGTATTGAGTTAATTTGACATATCATAAACTTAAGATGAAAAGAATGAATAAGAAAGGTACTAAACTAAGCGATCATAAAGCCTAAAACACGGATCCATCTTTCCAAAAATGGATTCCTTTATGAATCTATGTGAAGAGTTTTCCTTACACAAAAATGTGGCAATTATATCAATAAGTACTCCTTCCGATACTCGCGCACTATGACGGGCACACTTGTGGGAGGGATCTGCCACAAACAATGTATAGTTAAAAATCTACTAATGCAAGTAAGTTCAAGCAAGCTCTGCTTGAGCATCAAAAGCATTTAATCAGAGTAAATTATATAAAAAGCATAAACAATAAAGACAGACCAAATGCATGAGACTTTGGTATCCTTGGATTCAGGGCCAAATACACCTTAATACAAAATCTCCATCAAAAACAATAAGGGAAAGATATATCATTATCCTCACCATGCCATAATCTGTGATAATCATAGAGATGTAATCTGAAGGAGTAGCATCATATCTGTTGAGAGATCACACCAAGGTAAGGAGGATTCAGAATCATTTAGAGATCATTAAAACAAATCTCTTACTTTCTTTAGACATGGGACATCTAAAAGCTTACTTTAAATTAAGAAGTTCAAGGTTTTCCTTCTGTTTATCTGTCAAAGTATCCAAATAACTCACATCCACTCTTCCTATGACTTTTGCTATGGCATCTGGGTCACCTGCAAGATATTCCAAAAGGCTCAAGTTTTCTACTTCAAAGCAGACATACCTAAAGAAAAAGAAAGGAAGTGACAAACATCCTCTCAGGAGGAGATTAAAATTCCAAAGCCCAAACCATTTTCTTGTTTGGAGAGAAGGGGATAAAGGGGTTAGGGAGGAGGGTTGCAGGTGTGGTGTGGATTGAATCAACATACCTAGCTCATTAAAGCAGATTGAATCAAGCTGCACCCTTTCATGAAATTTGTATGCTTCACAACAGATCAAAACTGGAACATGGAATGCATAAGCAACCATAGCAACAGATGCAGTCCCAACCCTTGAATATACAGTTCCATTTGACAATATTGAGGAAGCCCCAAGAAAAACCCGTGTGACTTCGTGCATGATATAAGAAATAGCATTTATTTGAGTATAAGTACAACTCAGGCCCTTTGCTACCAGCCTACGAAGTAGCTTTTGGCCTTCAAGCATGGGACGTGAGTCTACCACCACAACACGGAACTGTTTCCCAAGCTCATGTGCATATAAAAGAATCATTTCGACAACACATGATGATCCATATGTCATAAGAACATCTCCATCTCTGATCTTTGTAGCCGCATGTCTAACTATTACCTTATCAGCAAGCACTATCTTCTCATTTATGAAACGATCAATGTCAGAACAAAGGGCTGCTTTTGCTTCTGATTCAGAGAGAGTTAGAGGTAAATTGGCAACACGACTCTTCAGAAACCTGATTGCATTTCCCATGCTCATAGAAAGTGGGCGGCATTCAATCAGAAAAGAAACAAAACCACTAATTTTGGAAGTTAAATCTCTGATGAGGGTTTTTTGTGGTGGTGTGGAATAGTCTCTGATAGCTTGCTGGAATGCCTGCAGCATGGCGATACAACGAGCGTTACCTCCGGATAAATCTCCAGTCAAATACTGCAATCCAACCTGGCAATTTCATATAGTACACCATTGTAAGGAGCTTGAGGTTTCTCTTTTAGTAATATCAAAGAAAGAGTTTATGTTTTATCTACTTCTCAATTTTAATGGACACCAAAGTAATTCATACAGCATCATAGTCGACACATGCAATAAACACCATGTGCCCTCATTCTAATTCATTTTCCTAAGGAATATCCTCACCAACTAGTGCACTAAAATTAACAGAAGTGTTATTAAAATCTTTTTAAGGTTAAAGCAAAACAGGAAGAAAGATGTTCATGAAGCTAAGTAAAAAAAAGGTTCATGTAGCATCCTCAACTATGGATTTGCATGGTTGAGATTATCATTCTCCTGGACTTTACTTCGTCTCATTTTTTTTTAAAGGAGGAAACCCCTGCCAACACCCCCCCCCCCCCCCCCCCCCCCCCCCGGGCTCAACTAACCACAACAAAATACCAAAGAGTACCTTGTAAACAGCAGGATGCTTCTCATGAAGTTCAAAAAATTTAGACTCCAAATAAGGAAGCTGGGTCCCATTTTTGTGTGGAGGCAGATGACGAAACAGTTCGACTCTATTCCTAGCTTCAGGTTGATTCAACACAGATCGCCTTTTAGCCTTCCCAACACGACTCTCATCATCAAATTGCATACGTGGTGGAGGAGTCTTTCTTCCTTTCTTTCTCTGCTAGACGATCAACTCCTATTCTTTCAGAAGCTGCAATGGAAGCTGCAACTGGAGGACCATCTTTCTTTAGTGGCGGCTGCTTCACAGGTTTAGAAGAAGCTGCTCCTCCAGGTGTAACAGATTTATTTGCCTCAGCTATAAAATTAAAATTAAAAGCCGCTTAGTGCTAAGGACAAAGCCAACAATTATGTGCCAATGGAAAACCAAGTTAAACTGTTCAGAACAAGTTTTCAAATATATATATATATATAGACACGCACGCGCGCGCGCGCGCACACACACACACACACACATATATATATATCTAATAAAACTAATGTTTCATCAAAATCATAAACACCATTGCTTATGTTATTTAGAGAGGGTGAAAGAACAAATCTAAACAAATACCAAGGTGGTGTTAACACACTTCAACAAGCTATTCAATGATTTCAATGTCATAGAGGTGGAAACTAGAAATTAGCTGAGCCACTTGCAACCTATTCAAGCTTGGTTCATTAGATTGGAAAACTAGTCAAGCTTGAGTTTGATGATGAACTCACTCCATAATAGGTATTTCTCTTCCAATCACATTCGGAACAAATTAATTTAAGGAAAAGTAAAAACTTGCAACTGATTCCAAACTTAAGAAAAATATCTATATTAATTGTTCCATAACAATAATAACAATAATATGGTATTGGTAATTTAAAACATAACTATGAATAGATAAAAAGATTGGCGTATTTCATTACTGTATGTTAATCATGATACCCTACATAATTTATCAAGCCACGTGTTACTATTTATATAAACTAACTACATTCCTTTTAACTCCTTTCAGTTTCCAATCTTCCTCTCCAGTGACTAAATTCTGCATCGCTTTGGCAAATAATTCCTATCATTTGAAGCTAACCTCTTTTGGGAATGAAACAGTCAACCAGTTAAACACTTCAAATTATATCTTCCATTTCAGACACCAAAACAGATGTGCATGTTTGGACACATTTGACAAAGTTCACAATCAATTCAAGTCAATTAGCATTATATAACAGAATCCTATAGTCACCAGAAATATAGAAAAGACAGTTTTTGAACCTTTAGAAGCTGCTTTCGCTGCTCGTTGAGACTCCTGCAGGGCGCGTCTCTCAGCTTTAGTTGTTTTCGCTTTTAAAGGCTTTGAACTTGATGCTTGTTCCTTTTGCACTTCACTTTTTTCTGCAAGAAAATTTTCTTTTCAGAAACCTCATTTATTTTAAATACTTAATTTTTTAAAAATATTACCAAGAAGTTGATTCTTAGCTTCCACTGCAGCGACATTTTCAGATTGCTTGGCTGGAGACAAATCGAAACCGCCTCCCGGAAAACTAGACGCAAATTTCGCAGAATTACTCCTCCGATACCATCCCAACGATGATTCTGTCCCCTCCGAGAACTCTCCGTCGCCAATCCGACTCGGAGGGGGCGACTCCAACCCTAGAACCGATTCCGAGGGATTGTAACTTCCAACAGTCGGATGTTCTCCAGAGTTTTCCCGTCCGGTAACCGGCAGTGCGGCGGTTCGCCTGCCAAGGTTGTCCAAGAGGTGACGCGGCGGTGGGATCATGACAGGAGAGAGGGAGTTGCTGGCGGGAGAATCGGAGAGCGGGGGCGAATTGGAGTTTGGAGGGCCTGATTGAGACCGAGTAGGTCCCGGTTGCTGCAGCGGCGCGTTTGGGGTGAAGAAGCCTACTTGGCGGACCCTGGGGACGGCGCGTGTAACACGTCGTCCGTCCATTGAAAGTTGCGGTCCGTTCGAAATTGCAGATTTTTTGTAAAATAAAAAAAAATTGAGAGAAATATTAGGGCTTGGAATTCATACAAAAATTGAATTGAAGAGAGGGAGACTGAAAAAGAAGATTAACAGTTTAGATGGGAAGAAGGATTATTTAGTTCTTACGCGTCTTTAAAAAGGGGAACTTTTCAAATATGTCAATACGCTACAGTCTTTAGTGGATTGGCGAATAAATTTTTATCCTATTTTCTACCTACTAAAAAAATCTACAAAATATTTGTAACGAAAAAAAAAGTTGCACTTTAAAAAAATCACAAAAACAAAATTAAATCGTATTTTTTAAAATAAATTATATACTGAATAAATAGTAGTTCAAAGCAAAATTAGAAAAAAATAAAAATAAAAATAAAAAACTTGTTGATGGAAAAAGAAAATTACAAAAACTTTACTACTACTTTTGACAAAATATAAACATAGAGTAATTTGTTTTATGAGGGGCTTTGGTCACACCTTAAGGAGTGCTAGTCACACTCTAAAAAAATGAGATTTTTTTTTACAAAAATAACCTTAGACAATATTTCTATTTTACCCTCATCCATTATAACATAAAAACCCACCCATTCAACTCATTCTCTTTTTCTCTTATTATCTCTTCACACATCCTAAACTAAACAATCAAAATTCATCCAAAAATCTAATCCGTGGAGTATTTTTATGATGATTCAAGCAAAAATTCATTTAGGATGAAGATGTAGATGAAATGTGCTCTATTCCTGCAAAGGTATGTTATTATTGGTTTTTTTTTTAATTTTCTCGGTTTAGGAAACCAAGTTAGAGTATGATTTTCGACACTCCTAATATAGAATTGCCGACAATTACAATGTACCCCTAACGGTGAATTGCTGGGAATACATTGTAACTCCTAGCAATTTTATATTGAAAGTAAAGAAATAGTTTCGACAAAAGGCTAGTGAGACCCCCTAAAGGGTACTGTTAAGATCCTTAAGATTGTCTCTGTGGCCCACTGCCAAGACGCTTAAGAGGGTCTTAGTCGCCCACCACCAAGACCCTTTAGGGGGTCTTGGCAGTGAACTGTCGAGACCTAAACAGATGGTTTCGATAGTGGACTGCTGAACCTCTAATAGTTACCACAGTTTAACTAAATATAATGCATTATTGCAAGTTTTGTTGGATCAAGAGCCCGATACCTCCGATCGCATGCAATTGGCACAGGTACCGATACCTATTTTGTTGTATAATGTAGCTTAAACATTATCGTGTTTTATTGGATTAAGCCTATTTTAGTTATGAAAATTTAATTGATTTATCGAATCTACAATTTATTTAAGATTCTATGTTAGTTAAAATTAACACTTAAATGATAATGAATGGAGTAATGAGACAAAATTAACCTAATATATATAAATACCATTTGTTATAAAAGTAGAAGTCAAAATATAAAATACAAAATATACTCTCTCCTCCTCCTCTTATGCCTAACATATACTGATGGAGATGAAGGTGGTAGTGGTGTATGAGGTGGTGGGAGTGCTGCAGTGGGAGATGCTGGTGGTGAAGTTGTTGGTGGAGCTGATATTGGTGGGTGTGGATGCCAACGTGGTAGTTAAGGCCATTGCACTTGAAAAATCTCGTATGGTGGTGCTGCTGGTGGTGAAGTTGTTGGTACTAGAGGTGCAACTACTCGTCATAAAGCTGGAGAAGTAGTTGGTGGTGAGGTTGGTGGGTGTAGCTATTAATGCTACTGGTGGTGAGGTTGGTGGTGTAACTACTAATGCTACTGGTGGTGAGGCCGGAGGTGAAGTTGCTAGTGCTGCCAAAGGTGTTGATGGTGAAGTCGGTGGTGAGGCTTGTAGTATAGCTGCTAGTGCTGCCAAAGGTGTTGATGGTGAAGTTAGTGGTGAGGCTTGTAGTGTAGCTGCTGTTTGTGTTGCTGCTGGCGGAGCTGAAGTTGATGCTGTTGCAAGCAAACACACAATGTGTTGAGATGAAGATGGGGTTGCTAAGGATGGAGGTGGATGTAGAGGTTGAGATAAAGATGCTATATGTAGAGGAGGTGAGGGCACTGCAGGGCGTGTGGGCGCTACAAATCGCCTAGGCAATCTCGCTACCATGGCATAAACATCATGCAAAGCTTGCCGCCAAACATCCAAGTCCTGATCGTCTCTACCCACCTCCACTATCTCAAGTTAATCCTATACATGTCCCACAATGCGCTATGAAATAATAAAAATATAAATACATCAAATTTGAGATAATAATACATTATTACATTAAATAAGAAATGAATAACTAACCTTATAGTCGATCGCTCTATGCTCCTGTGTCAATCTATATGCAGGATTTTGGATATAACGATGCGAAATGATAATATACCAAATCATATAATCCATTGTGGACTGTCCAGAGGTCCTGCATTGTGCACCTTTCCTCTCTTCAGTGATCACATGATAGTCCCAGTTATCCAATACCCAAGCTAAAAGCTATAGTGCACATCATAGTTAGTTGCCTTCGATCCTCGTCTCGCATAAGATGGGGTAAGAGGTGGACGTGGAATGCTTTGCACATAGCCCCACTATCGAAGTACTCTATCCAGATGATAAGGCTCCACGATCTTATCGAACTTAATGCATCCGCAAAAGAATGAAATCTCCAGCAATAGATGACTATCTCTACTATCTGCATATGGATCCCATATGATCTGATGATACTAAAGGTCATCAAGTCGCTCCCTCAATATTTGTAGAGTGATATCGCAATTGAGTGGCTTCTATCATCGAGCACGAGGTTGCCTCTTTTTGTATGACATGTCTCGCACTGGATCTAACAAAGGAAAATGCTCATAAATCCATGCCTGCATAAAACAAAAGGCTAGCAGATACTTGTGCTCGTAAATCATAAGATAATAAATATTAAATAAATCAATATTTTTTTATTAAATAAACATTTAATACCTGAAGCAACGTCATATAACCAACTATTGAATGGCACTTTGATCTGCTGGCAAGGCCCAGTTGTCTATACGTGTGAGCAAGGCAAGCTGCACCCCAAGCAATCTCACTGAGCGTAGTAAGATCCTCTAGAAATAATAAGTATGCAACCAGTACTCATGTTACACTCTGTGAGACCCATTTCTATTGTACTGTACATGTGATATACAATTATTTATTAAGTGAAATTTTGTATATTACGTAAATTATAAGTGAAAATGTATGTGGGCCCCACTATTTTTTTTTATGTGTTCAGATGAGCTCGAGATTGATAATACAATGTACAGTGGTGTAATAAATATAATATGATGATTTGAGGTTCAAAATATTTATTTATAGTATTTTAAAGTATTTTGTGAAGTGTAGTAAACAAATTGGAAAATGACGGTTACGTCTCAAGGGCATTTTTGTAAATTGTGCCCAAACTAAAATGACTTGGGACAAAGTAAAAATTCCATGATATTCTACATGAAAAGGAGTATAAGATAGTGTCAAAAAGATTTATCAAATCGGTGGTTTAATCGAAAAATTTTGCTGGCGGTCCATTATAGGTAATTTCATAATTTCTCATTTTTTGTGTACGAGTGGTGACGAAACCACTTTTATTCATCAAAATACATCCAATATGAGTATTTCGTGAAGAAATCCGAAATTTTGGAGTACAATTACATAGTTTTTACAATTACAGAAGCTTAAATGCAAAATTGTCTGAAATTTTCATAACCAATGGCATTTTCTTAATTTTGCCCTCCTCTAGAAAATTCCATATAAATCCCCATGTGCTGGCCGGCCACTCCCATATCTTCTTCAACCTCTCTTCCTCAAGCCACCATAGCCAAAAGCTTAGTAAAATAAAACCATTTACAAATCAACATTAAAACTAAAAATTCCAACAAAATTTCTTCTACCCACCTAAAATTTAATCCTCAACACACCCATGCCAATATTTCATGGTAAAGAGGACAAAATCAAGGTCTTTGTCACTCCCACCATTTTCGGCCACAAGGTACTCTCATTATAGATTTTTGTTCTTTGAAATCTAATGATAGATTATGGTACATTTAAGCATCCTAAGCATGATTTGAGCATTGGTTTTTATTAAATCTTGTAAATCAAATTCTACCATTATGGGGTTTTCGATCAAAGGTAGAAGTCAAGGAAACTTGGTGTTTTAATGCTGATGAAAATGATGCCAAATTGAAGAGAGAGCATAGATAATTAAGAATGTAAGTTTTAGTTAGTTGAAAAAGTATGAACTTGCCTATAGGGAGGTACGGCCAAGGCCATTTTGGCAGGTTATAATGCTGCATTTTATGAGTTTAATGTGCCAAATTAATGTAGAAATTAAGAGGAGATCAATGGTGCAATCGGATCTGAAATCGAAGTTAAAATGGGAAAGTTATGTTTTACTACCGGTGTAAATTATACTAGTTAGGCCTAAGCAGTGTACAATGTGGCTGCATTTAGTGGTGAATAATGGTTCAAAAATTAGAGGAAAATTAATGAAAATTATTGGTGAAATTTTTTTGCAGTCGGGATAAGTGGATTACGTGTGGGGCTATCGAGAAGTTCGATAACACGAGATAGATAAAGGATGAGTATGGAAGCTGTAAGGATATAGCGAATGCAAGATTTTTATGATATAGTTTTATGAAATTATTGAGTATTAAATTGACTTTGAAATCATGCAAAATTGTGGTTTTTGACTGGTATGAAAATTGTGTTTAAGTGTAGGGAGGTTAGGCTAATCGCAGCTATTATGCTGCTGAAATTTCCTCCAAAATTTTCTAAAATATCATAAAATATTTTATGTGCATAAATTGAGTGAAATTGTGTACTTTGAAATTTATTTTCTATATTTTCCATAAATTGGTATTTTACAAAAAACAATAATTAAATATTTATGTAATTGAATTTTATCCAAGTGAGATTATTAATACGTTCTTTAAATTATTTTACAGTAAATTAGAATGTTTATGGAAATTCTCACAAAAGCATCAATATTTTATTGACCGTTTTCACTGTACTGTTAAATGTGAAATTAAATACCTTTTCGGAATTTTATTAATTTAAATTATATTCACTAAATTTCCTTAAAGGTATTTCCATTGTTTATAAAATGTTTTGAGACTAATAGGTCCCATATTATGCTCACTGTTTACTATACTGTTATTGTTACCGTGGCTGATTGACCTGCCAAGTCATCAACAGTCCCAGGGACACCTGGCAAGTGTACTTTGAGGACAACTTATAGTTTATGGCCATAGATTCACGTGTTATTGTTTCCCTTCAGGGAGTATTATAACATGATATACCTAGGATGTGCCGGGTCTCCACCTACTGTTGACTGTTTACTGAATTGTGATTTACTATTAATTGTTTACTGAACGGTGATTTACTGTTACTGTTTTCTAAACCATTACTGAATCATTACTGTTATTGAACCGAAAATGTTTATGGAATTATTATTGATCATGAAATGTTTATTGAACTGTTACTGTGTTGTGAAATTCAAGTGTTTATTGTATTGAACTGTCGCCGCACTATTTACTAAACTGTCTATCGTACCATTACCGAACTGTTTACTGTTACTCAAAAGATTACTGTTACCGAACTATTATTAAAAGTGTTTTACTGAACTATTAATGTTTTGAAATGAACATTTTTACTATCTCTAAACGTATCATGGTTTACTGAAACTGCTCAATTCACTGTGATGTTTACTGAAATGTGATTGAACTGTTTACTGAAACTGCTACGGTTTACTGAACTGTTACAACTGAACGTGCTTACCAAATAAATTGTTTAAGTGAAACTGTTCATTGAACCGATTACTTACTATTTTTACCGAAGTGTTTACTTTGTTAAATCCTATTCCCACTGTTTTCCATATTATCATTGTACTGTTACTATTGTTCATCGAAACTATTTACTGTACTGTTATTTATTACTGGTTACTGTCATATGATTTTAAATAATACTGAAGTGATTATGAAATGGTTTTCTTACCATTTATTTATTGAGAATATATTAAATTGTTTTTATACCAACAATTTAACAATTACTCCCTATAGTCGCTTCTGGGTTTCCGTGACAAGACAGGTATTTCAAAATACCTTCCATGCTCCATTCGGTTGCCTGGCTGACTATAATATCCTTCCGATTACTGCGCCTAGTGAACTGTTAGGATAATAAATGTTTTCGAGCATATAGATTTCGTTATATCAGTCTTGCATACGATTCCTTTACTGAGCACGTTTCACTCACCCCTTATATTTTTCCACTCCCTAGATTAACTACAAGGATTATTTGAGATATTCATCGAATAATTATAACTGCGTTTAAGCACACTAGAGAAAGTACAGTGAATCCTGAAGGTACAGTCACTTCTCTTATATACTCAGACATATGTATACAGTACTACTTTATTGTAAACATTATTCAAGGGATGTAAATATTGAAGAAACACTGTTTTGAAAATGAGATTAAATTATGAATTAAATGAAATTCTATTTTATAATCTTATTACTGTCAACTGTGATTGTGTAATAAAGGCATCGCAGGCAGCCCAACCGTTATGAAGTGTGTGAAAATATGCAAAATCACTGTACATACAAACTGTTACAATTTTATTGGTATCAAAGCAAGGTTGGCTTGATGTCTGTTGATGTCTTTAGAATTGAAAGTGTCGAAAGTGGTTAAAATCTCCTGTAGTACTATATAGTTTGAATGAATAAATGAATCAAGTGACTGTAAATTGGGTTAAGTGTCTATATTGTGCAAAAGTCATTGAACTAAGGGTTATAAAAAAGGGTAGTAACCCGAGAATTATACATGAAATGGGTGATCTTACAATCTTAATGAAAGGTTTGTTCGATAAGGTACAGGAAGGAACTCGGTGAAGGCCCCACTAGGACTTCTCCGTCCAGATCAAAGCAAGACCCTAAAACGATGATATTGGAGTGAAATGGGATATCATCAGTATATAGATCTTAAGATCACTTGTTTAAAATGTATTTTGAAGAGAGAGAAAAATAAACTTAGGAATGACGAATATGTCCCTATATTGAAATAATTCTTTTGAAAAATAGCAAATCAAATTGATCATGAACTCACCGATTGTGACAAAGCAATTGAATGGTGTAAAGAATGTATTACATGTATAACGGTCTCTACTACTAGCCCCACCTTTGCCCAGATGAGTGATGCGACTCGAAGTGTACATTGTGGGAGGTCGCGTGATAGTTGGCCCTGTTATATAAATTCTTTAAAGCCTGAATTAAATGTGAACAAACGAGGTATCTGAATTGGGCATTGTTTGATATTATGGAAAGTAATATATCTATTGAAGGTGACTAAGAATGTGATTTGAGTAATTGATAACTCAATATCAGTACTGTTAATTCTGGTTGTACACATTCCTTCTGTTTTCTATATGTATTAATCAGATATGTATAAAACTGAAAAATTTTGGGGTATGCTCTACTAAATAATATACTATTTAGAGTAACATAAATTTTTGAAAAACTGTGTATAGAAACTGTAAGGTAACTGTAAGAGGGAAGGAAAATGATAGCTAACCTAAGTTTATCAAATATGTATGGTTTTGAAATGATTCCAGAAATGAATAGGTTAGCTGTAAGAAGTGTTGGATTAAATTGTTATACTAAGTGTATTATTTTTTCTCATCATGAATATTATATGGTGAATGTAAATAATCAAATTAAAGTTGTAAAGGAATAAATGAATAAAAGTGGAATGTGTATTGAAATTGTTTAAGTGTTATGTGTATGTGTTTTGAGGATATAGGGTGGATTTAAGGGACGTAGAGTTGAAACGTCCAAAGTTGTATGAGATTTGTGACTTAAAATTTACCGAATGTAATTCTAGATAAATTTTTGGAGTAATATAGATTCGGGAGATCGAGTTATCATTGATTGGATTCTCAATACGGAATCTACTTCTAAGCTCTTATCAGATAACATAAAAGGAGTTTGAAGAGCTTAAGAAATAACTCCAAGAACTAGCGGATAAAAAATTCATCTGTACTAGTGTATATTTGGTGGAAGCACCGATGATATTGTTCGAAAGAATAAGGATAGCTTATGATTGGGTATCAATTTCTGATTACTTAAAAGAGTTACTATCAAGAATAAATATTCACCTGTTCAGGATTGATGCTCTACTTAATCCACTCAAAAATGTATAAGGAGTTTCTAAGATCAATCTTTGAGCAAGGTGTCATCAGATAAAAGTTTGAAGACTAATGTCCATAAGATAACATTCAGAATTCGGTATAACTTTTACGAGTTCCTTGTGGTGCCTATGAGATTAATGAAATATCTTGTGACGTATGTAAATTTAATGAATGAGGTATTTCAATCACATTCAGATAAGCTATAATGGTATGTAACCATGTTATGTGAATATATTTCACCTCACTTGAGGAATATAAGCAACATCTTTGAATAACCCCACAGACTCTTAGAGACCGAAAATTCTACTTTAAGTTCAACAAATATGAGTTCTAACTAAACCATAACATTTTCAAAAACATGTGGTCTCGAATGATGAAATGACCATTGATCTGTCAAAAATTAAAGTTATTGCTAAGTGAGTGAGACTAAAGATAGTGACTGAGGTATGAAATTTACGAGGTTTAACTGAATAATATAAATGGTTTATTGAAGAGTTTGTGGAAACAGCTGCTTTACTGATATGATTTATATGTGAGGAAGTTAAATGTGAGTGGATGAGTATGTGTGAGTATAGCATGCAAAATTTGTTAAAAGATTTTAATTGTGGTATGTCATGCCATTCGGGGAGACAACTGAAGTGACAAGTGTTGAGATGAGAATGTATTAAGAAGATAATTCTTATGATGATTAGGGAACACAAATTATTGGAGTAGTTCCCGAATTCAAGATTAAATGTGATTTCCTCTGACTATCATGTGGTTATGACTAGATTTAAGATCGAGCCAGACTTAACAAATAAACTTAGTCATGCTCAGAGGAGTAAATAAATGATTACGGCTAATCATATAAATGGATATACACTTGAATTGTGAATTGGTACATATAATGTGGAGACAGAATTTGTATTTTGAAAATTTTCTATTACAGAATCTAATTTTGAAAAGATTACATCCCTATGTACATCCTACATGTGATAACCGTGAATTTTCCATTTATTGGAAATAAAATTGGAATTATGAAAAATAATGGAAATAGGAGATTTAATTTGGATAAATGGAAATCCAAATTAAATAAGAAAAAGAGAAATATATTTATATAATTATAAATTATATAAATGTATTTTTATACAAATACATATTTATTGATATACTATATAGTATATATTAATATGTGGTATATATAAGTATATATACTATTTTATAAATTTAAATAATACATATGTATTAAATATAACATAATATGTATATATAAGTATATACATATTTAAAAAGAAATGTAAATATGATTTTACATTTAAATTGTACATATATATATATATACCAGCTATATATTTTGTAATACATAATATACATATATATATATATCTTTATATATTATATATATAGTACAATACTATATATAAATTATCATAATTATATTTAAAATGTATAATGTAAATATAAAGTGTATATATATATTGTTGTATTATATTTATTATATTATATAGATATAATATATAGTATAGTATAGTGTATACTAAAAATAGAAAGGAATTAGCTAAAAAGAGGAAAGGCAGATCGGGGAGGAAACCCGATAACCCCCAGGTGAGCCGTCGGTGGCGGAGATGCCACCGCCGGCGAGGGAAAAGAGAGAGGAAGGGAGAGACGATGTCGCCGGCGAAGAAAGGAAGGGAAGAGGACGACCGGCGAAGGAGATCGGAAAGGAAAACAGAGGAAAATTCCGACGAAACCGAGAAAAGAGGAGAAAACTAGATCTGGCGGTTGCCGGCCAAATCGGCCACCGCCACCACAGCCGAAGCATCGGCGGAAGGAGAGGAATGGGATGGAGGCCACCGGAGAGGCTGGGAACGGCGGAGGAAGGCCGACGGAGGAGGAGAAGTGACCGAAGGTAAACCGAGTAGATCCGCCGCCGTGCCGTCGATTCGGGATGAACGGAGGCCAGATCCGGCTTCGCCGTCACGCCGGCCAGCTGCTGAGCCGTTGAACCGCCGGAGAACCGGCCACCGGTGAAGAACCGGCGGTGAGGGGGAGTGGCCGGTTCGTGGGAAGAAAGAAAAGGGAAAAAGAAAAAGAAAAGAAAAAGAAAAAGAAAAAGAAAAGGAAAGAAAAGAAAAGAGAAAAAGGAAGAAAAAGGAGAGAGAAAAAGGAGATTTCCGACTTCGAAAATTTCGGGAATTTCGGGAAATCTCGAAAACTCGAAAACTCGGGAATTACAGGAATCGGTAAGAAATCCCGAAAAATAGTAAATTATTTAAATAATTTATTTATTTAAATAATTATGGAAAAATTCTAAAATGTAGAATTTAATTTCCAGAAAATTCCCTCGATGACCGAGCCGATGAAATCGGGCGAGGTGAACACGGGCGCGACCTTCGAGAGGCAGTCGCCGACCCGAGACAGGTAAGGGAGGCATGTGCAGCCTGTAAGGATATCGGCACACATGTTTTAAATTATGCATTTAAATTTTATAAATGCAATTTATAGTGATTGGTTGTAAATTGTGATGATTTATCGGTTTGGAATTGTGGTGATTTACCGGTTGAGATTTAAACTGTATTTTCCGTGCAGGAGGCTAGCCAATCGGCAGCCGATATACTGCCGAAAATTATTGGAAAAATTACCGAAAATCATAATAAATGATTTTTCATCATGAGAAACGATTTTCAACACGAAAATCGAGAAATTGATTAGTTTTCATAAAACATGAATATACTGATAATTAATTTTAAAATATTCATGTTTTGAAAATGGTGAAAAAGGAAATCACCTAAATTTATTCCGATAGGTGATATTTCACGTGAAGCGAGGTGAAAAATAAAAAGGACCAAAGTGAATATTTTAATAATATTTCTTCAATATTCACTTGATTTTATAAATAACCTTTATGGGTTCAATTGTGAAAATAAGTGTTTATAGAAAATTCCATAAGGGTAATTAAAGGTGGAAAACAGCGTTTTGAGACTAGAAGGTCTCCGCATGTATTTACAGAGAAAACACGAGACGAGAATGTTGATTTGGAAAATAAATATTTTAATTTTTCATAAATCATAAAAATAATTGATTTGAATCCCGATAACTTTGAAAATCATGTTTTCGATAGAAAGCACGGAAAAGCGTGCGTATATATTTTACGGTGAAAAAGACAGTTATGACTTTTTATATTTTACAGTGATTATTTTATAAACTGTTTTCACCGTATGGAAATGTGATTTATACTGTTCTATAATATTTAGAACATTTTCGGGAATGATTACCCCAGTATGAATATTTTATAAATTGTTATTCATAAGATGAAAATATTTTCCTTATGAATGTATATGGTTTGCATGAACTTATAGTCAGTGAAATTGATTTCATAAATGGGGTTTATATCACGTGTTTATTATTTTGAGACTGTTAGGCCCCATATCATGCTCATGTGTCACGTGTCACGTGTTAGTGCTGAGGGATAGTGATCCCCTTAAGTAATGCGCCAGTGAGGGTCCCACAGGACTGTGAGCCTGGGCATTACAATATGGCCATAGATCTCATGTGTTTCCCCTATTTGGGATGATTTTATAGCATGATATATTTAGGGTGTTGCCTAGTCTCCATGATATTATACTGATGATTGTACTTTTCACTGAACTTTTACTGGTACTAAATTATTTACAGCTACTGAGCTTTTGATATATTACGTGTTAAATAAATATTATACGGTGTTTTACAAGTGTGAAAATGAGTATTTGTGAAAGGAACATTAATTCCTTATTTAATTACTTAAGTGTTTTATCACGTGAATACTTAATGTTTTACTGGGATTTGAATATTAAAAGAAAACGATTACTCTCTACAGTTGCTTCTAGGTTCCGGGACAAGCCAGGTATTCTAAAATACCTGCCTTACTCCATCCGGATCCCTAGCCGACTGTAGTATCCTTCCTACATGTGAGCCTAGAGCCTCTAGGAGGATTTAAAGAAAGTGAAGAAAATTTATTTTCAGCATATAGGTAGCTGAATATCAAGTGTTGCATATAACTCTCTTACTGAGCCGTGGTTTGCTCACCCCTTAATATTAACATTTCAGATTTTCGAGGACTAAGGGATCTGACATCTGAGGAGTTTGAGCTGGGCATTTGGAGACACTGCGACAGCTTGATTTGTAATATGAGGTATGATCATTTATTTTCTGTATTTAGACTTACTTTCAGTACTACTTTCTTGAGAATCAAAATAGGGGATGTAACTGATAATATACCTTTTATATTTAATAGTTAAATGAATATGAAAAGTGAAGTATCACAGACAGCCCAACCGGATAATTTGTGTATTTTACGTGAAAAAGGTGGTCACGGGATGTGACAGAATTAATGGTATCAGAGCAGGGTTGGCCTGATGTCTGTTGATACTTTTTGAAGGAAAAGTGTTAAACATCCCCGGTAGTACTGTGTCGTCTAAATACATAGAGAAAATAAATGATTGTAAACTGAGTAAAATGATTTAAAGGGAGTGAGAAAGTGTAAGTTGAGAATGTTAAAGAAATAATAGGCTCAGAAATTACCGAAAAATTGGTGATTCTTATAATCTAAATGAAGGCTTGTTCGGTAAGGAACCGAAAGGACTCGGTGAGGGCCCCACCAGTACTTTTCGGTCCGGATCGAACTAAGACCTGAAAGTGATGATATAAAGGAGGAGAATGACATATCATCATTAAATAGACTTTAAGATCACCGATTAAGGGTAATTTAAAGAGAGAAAATTTTTGGCCAAAAATGACCAAAATACCCCTGACCCCAGAATTTTACAGGGAGTTAAAATAAACCAACAGAAGTTGGATTTGAGTGATTTGACAGAGAAAGTGATGGTATAAAGCTATCTTACGAGCAAAATAATTCAATTGTGGATTTTAGTGAACTTCTCTGTCGAAATCGAATAGGATCTAAATTGCTGATATAAGTATTCGAAAGGATACTATCAGCACATAGATGACTAGTTCAATGATTCAAATGGATACTGAGGAGAAAATAATAAAAGTCGGAATGACAAAAATGCCCCTATGTTGGGCGATGTGCTGAATAGTGATCTTGAATCTATTGATGGTGATGGAGTTATTAATGACATAGAGGAGATGATATGAATATAACGATCCCTATTACTGATTCCACTTACACGTAGATTATGGACGCGAATGGTGAGTGACCTAGTGAACGGACTGGGCCTCACGATAGATCCTTGAGGGGGCCAGTGTGCTCGC
Organism: Heritiera littoralis; assembly: GCA_031772115.1. Lineage (NCBI taxonomy): Eukaryota > Viridiplantae > Streptophyta > Magnoliopsida > Malvales > Malvaceae > Heritiera > Heritiera littoralis. The sequence continues at coordinate 64,255 of JAPDPK010000038.1, read as the reverse complement.
CAAAAAAGGACGGTATAGATATGTACAGGCGGACGGCGGACGGGCCGGGGCCTTACACGATGCGATCCAATGAGTGTATAGTGGAATGTCATAAGATGATTGGCCCGGTTATAGACTGTAAGAGCCGAAATTCAGAGTGTATTGAAGTATTACGGGATCGTTAGATATTATGAAAAGTGAAATGAATACAGAAAATGACTGAGAAAGTGAATAGTACAAATAATGAAATCAAGGTGGATAATATTTCAAAATGATTTGAATGTTAAATGTTTCTACCTTGGGTTATATAGTGAAAATGATAGGACATGAGATGAAATGTCCGAAATAATAAGAGATGTGTAACTAAAGAAAATATCGGATATGATCTCCGATAAATTTTTCAGAGTTGTGTAGATTGGAGAAATCGAGCTAACATAGGCTCAGTTGATAGTATGAAATTTAATTTTGAGCTTATATCGGAGGATATAGAAAGAGTCCGAAAGCTTTACAACAACTCTGGAAAATGTGTGAATAATGAAATTCACTTGTAAATGTGTGATTGATGGAAATACAAATAGTGTGATTTGAGGTTAATGAAGTATCTGTATAAGTGCAAATGAGAGAAGCACAGATGAACGTGATATGTAGATGGATTTAAATGGTATATTAAATTCTAATTATTTAATAAAGTTCTTGTGAAGAACAAGTGATCATCTACATGAAAATGGACGCTTTATTGATCTGATCAGAGAGACAGGAGGAGTCCATAAGACTAGCCTCAGTATAAAGCGTCATTAGAGAAAGGTCAGAGACTGATGTCCATAAGATGATGACTAGAACTCGATGAAATTTTACGAGTTCCTATTGAGGTTTCAAGGTTAATGAATTTGCCTTGTGAGGTATATAGGCCTACAGAATGAGGCATCCATACATGAGTAAATTGATGAAATACTGATAGAGCCTAAAGTACAATGAAATATGAGCAGCATTGTGGTATGACCCTTAAACTCTTAAAGATCGTGGGTTGTGTTAAGATTGGCTAATAAGAGATTTGGCCAGACAGTGTCTCTTCTTGGGAGATACAAAAATAATGAGTCTAGCTTGATACTACTACCAATATATAAAAGAATTATGGGACTAGCTGCTCTATTAACGAGATATAATTAAAGAAACTAAAGTCGGTAAACAGATAAGTGGGAAGAGAAGAGATGGTATGCAGAATGTTAAAAGATTTTATACTATAGAATACCATACCACTTGAGAAAATCGACTGAAATGATGGGAGTGAAAATACGGAAATGAAATAAGAAGATAAGTTGCATAATGAGCAGGGAACATGAAATAGCTCCCGAAATTAAGATTGAAAAATAATCTCGTGATGGTTATCACATGACAATGGCAATATGTAAAAACAAGCCAGATTTGATAAGTGAGAGTAATGGTACTCAAAGGAATAAGAGGAACGATATGTTTACTGCCAGTATCTAAATAGAAAAGTGTTATACATACACATAACCACCTCGAAATGATAAATGGTGGAAGTGTATAGATGATGTGATGATTAAATATATAAATTGAGGATTCAATTGTGGAATCTAAATTATGAAAAGAGATGTAAGGACCATACTACATGAAGAGAACATGATAGTCTCCTGATCTATGATTGTAAGAGATGATCAATAGTAAAGTCTGCAATGAGATGCAGCCTTGGTGGAATAAATGTGAAAATGAATATCGTGGACAATAAAGAGTCCAAAAGAGAAATGATGATATGAAAGTGATTAGAGATTGAAGATCTAAATAGAATCAATTTCCATTATCAGACTCTTAGATTCTCTAGTGCCATAGTTGAAGTATGAGTGTGAAACGGTGTGAAAGTATGTATAGTTCCAGCGAGCATGACATGTGATGGGAGTCTCTGAGATGCCATATGCTAATGAGAAATAGCAAGAGGCTTGAGATCCCAAGTGTACTGATAGCACCGCTCCATACTGATGTATACATATATGAGCGTGAGATGTAAACGCTCCATGATATTAAGAGAGCGTGTGCATGAGATGTATAAGCTACTGGGACAATTACATATAACTGACTAACATGTGTAATTGATAGTTTTAAACTATATCGACTTGGCACTAAGTGAGAGAAATGGAGGACGAACAGCATAGATCAGTTGTAATATGAAAAATATTAAGTATGGACTCTTATGTGTAAAGAGTGGAAATGAATAACTCTCGATTTGAGAAATAAACTCACGGGAGTATAAATATCTGATGAAAGAGAGCATGTAGTGGTCTAAAGTAATCTCGAATGTTGAAAGTGTACTGGCAGTATGACTTGGAGGATTACCTAGAGGTCAGAAGTCGTAAGTATACGGCATATACCACCTGTGGACTTAAGTTAAATTCGGAGGACCGAATTTCTTAAGGTGGGGAGAATGTGATAACCGTGAATTTTCCATTTATTGGAAATAAAATTGGAATTATGAAAAATAATGGAAATAGGAGATTTAATTTGGATAAATGGAAATCCAAATTAAATAAGAAAAAGAGAAATATATTTATATAATTATAAATTATATAAATGTTTTTTATACAAATACATATTTATTGATATACTATATAGTATATATTAATATACAGTGGTATATATAAGTATATATACTATTTTATAAATTTAAATAATACATATGTATTAAATATAACTAATATGTATATATAAGTATATACATATTTAAAAAGAAATGTAAATATGATTTTACATTTAAATTGTACATATATATATATATATATATACCAGCTATATATTTTGTAATACATAATATACATATATATATATATATATCTTTATATTTATATATATAGTACAATACTATATATAAATATCATAATTATATTTAAAATGTATAATGTAAATATAAAGTATATATATATTGTTGTATTATATTTATATATATTATATAGATATAATATATAGTATAGTATAGTGTATACTAAAAATAGAAAGGAATTAGCTAAAAAGAGGAAAGGCAGATCGGGGAGAAAACTCGATAACCCCCCAGGTGAGCCGTCGGTGGCGGAGATGCCACCGCCGGTGAGGGAAAAGAGAGAGGAAGGGAGAGACGATGTCGCCGGCGAAGAAAGGAAGGGAAGAGGACGACCGGCGAAGGAGATCGGAAAGGAAAACAGAGGAAAATTCCGACGAAACTGAGAAAAGAGGAGAAAACTAGATCTGGCAGTTGCCGGCCAAATCGGCCATCGCCACCACAGCCGAAGCATCGGCGGAAGGAGAGGAATGGGATGGAGGCCACCGGAGAGGCTGGGAACGACGGAGGAAGGCCGACGGAGGAGGAGAAGTGACCGAAGGTAAACCGAGTAGATCCGCCGCCGTGCCGCCGATTCGGGATGAACGGAGGCCAGATCCGGCTTCGCAGTAACGCCGGCCAGCTGTTGAGCCGTTGAACCGCCGGAGAACTGGCCACCGGTGAAGAACCGACGGTGAGGGGGAGTGGCCGGTTCAGCTGGGAAGAAAGAAAAGGGAAAAAGAAAAAGAAAAGAAAAAGAAAAAGAAAAAGAAAAGGAAAGAAAAGAGAAAAAGGAAGAAAAAGGAGAGAGAAAAAGGAGATTTCCGGACTTCGAAAATTTCGAGAATTTCGGGAAATCTCGGAAAACTCGAAAACTCGGGAATTACGGGAATCGGTAAGAAATCCCGAAAAATAGTAAATTATTTAAATAATTTATTTATTTAAATAATTATGGAAAAATTCTAAAATGTAGAATTTAATTTCCAGAAAATTCCCTCGATGACCGAGCCGATGAAATCGGGTGAGGTGAACACGGGCGCGACCTTCAGAGGCAGTCGCCGACCCGAGACAGGTAAGGGAGGCATGTGCAGCCTATAAGGATATCAGCACACATGTTTTAAATTATGCATTTAAATTTTATAAATGCAATTTATAGTGATTGGTTGTAAATTGTGATGATTTATCGGTTTGGAATTGTGGTGATTTACCGGTTGAGATTTAAACTGTATTTTCGTGCAGGAGGCTAGCCAATCGGCAGCCGATATACTGCCGAAAATTATTGGAAAAATTACCGAAAATTATAATAAATGATTTTTCATCATGAGAAACGATTTTCAACACGAAAATCGAGAAATTGATTAGTTTTCATAAAACATGAATATACTGATAATTAATTTTAAAATATTCATGTTTTGAAAATGGTGAAAAAGGAAATCACCTAAATTTATTCCGATAGGTGATATTTCACGTGAAGCGAAGTGAAAAATAAAAAGGACCAAAGTGAATATTTTAATAATATTTCTTCAATATTCACTTGATTTTATAAATAACCTTTATGGGTTCAATTGTGAAAATAAGTGTTTATAGAAAATTCCATAAGGGTAATTAAAGGTGGAAAACAGCGTTTTGAGACTAGAAGGTCTCCGCATGTATTTACAGAGAAAACACGAGACGAGAATGTTGATTTGGAAAATAAATATTTTAATTTTTCATAAATCATAAAAATAATTGATTTGAATCCCGATAACTTTGAAAATCATGTTTTCGATAGAAAGCACGGAAAAGCATGCGTATATATTTTACGGTGAAAAAGACAGTTATGACTTTTTATATTTTACAGTGATTATTTTATAAACTGTTTTCACCGTATGGAAAATGTGATTTATACTGTTCTATAATATTTAGAACATTTTCGGGAATGATTACCCCAGTATGAATATTTTATAAATTGTTATTCATAAGATGAAAATATTTTCCTTATGAATGTATATGGTTTGCATGAACTTATAGTCAGTGAAATTGATTTCATAAATGGGGTTTATATCACGTGTTTATTATTTTGAGACTGTTAGGCCCATATCATGCTCATGTGTCACGTGTCACGTGTTAGTGCTGAGGGATAGTGATCCCCTTAAGTAATGCGCCAGTGAGGGTCCCACAGGACTGTGAGCCTGGGCATTACAATATGGCCATAGATCTCATGTGTTTCCCCTATTTGGGATGATTTTATAGCATGATATATTTAGGGTGTTGCCTAGTCTCCATGATATTATACTGATGATTGTACTTTTCACTGAACTTTTACTGTACTAAATTATTTACAGCTACTGAGCTTTTGATATATTACATGTTAAACTAAATATTATACGGTGTTTTACAAGTGTGAAAATGAGTATTTGTGAAAGGAACATTAATTCCTTATTTAATTTACTTAAGTGTTTTATCACGTGAATACTTAATGTTTTACTGGGATTTGAATATTAAAAGAAAACGATTACTCTCTACAGTTGCTTCTAGGTTCCGGGACAAGCCAGGTATTCTAAAATACCTGCCTTACTCCATCCGGATCCCTAGCCGACTGTAGTATCCTTCCTACATGTGAGCTTAGAGCCTCTAGGAGGATTTAAAGAAAGTGAAGAAAATTTATTTTCAGCATATAGGTAGCTGAATATCAAGTGTTGCATATAACTCTCTTACTGAGCCGTGGTTTGCTCACCCCTTAATATTAACATTTCAGATTTTCAAGGACTAAGGGATCTGACATCTGAGGAGTTTGAGCTGGGCATTTGGAGACACTGCGACAGCTTGATTTGTAATATGAGGTATGATCATTTATTTTCTGTATTTAGACTTACTTTCAGTACTACTTTCTTGAGAATCAAAATAGGGGATGTAACTGATAATATACCTTTTATAGTTAATAGTTAAATGAATATGAAAAGTGAAGTATCACAGACAGCCCAACCGGATAATTTGTGTATTTTACGTGAAAAAGGTGGTCACGGGATGTGACACTACAATTGAGTGATATTACATGTACCATAAGAATGAGGGATGTATTGATAACTCAGTATGAAAAGAGATATCGGGGAGATTGCTACCTAATGTCTCATCTACTGTAAGTGAAGATTAATATTAAAGTCTGCAAGTGAATTGTGGCTTTAAGTAAACTAATGTGGAAATGAGAATTGATCATAAGAGATTTTATTTTGGATTAGTAAAGAAATCGAAAGAACTATAATGTTATAGAAGTGATTATAAACTAATCTTGTCAAATTAACTCACTTCTTCATCATCAGATTTATTGATTTTCTTAGTGCCTTAGTTGGTATATATCCGTAAAATGGTGAGACTATACGTGGAGTTTTAGTGAGCATCATCTGTGATAGGGATTCCCAATTTGCCTCATGCTTTTAGAAAAATATCAGAAGGCTTTGGGATCCCAATTTACTGTCAGCACCACTTTCTATTTGCAGACTGATGGTAGCCCGAGTGCATCATTTAGACGCTCGATGATATATTGAGAGTGTGTGCACTGGATTTTAAAAGCTCTTGGAACAATTACTTACCGTAAATTGAATTTGTTTAAATGATAGTCACCAAACTAATATCGGCTTGGCACCAAGTGAAATAATATGTGATACGTAGTATAGATAATCTATTGTGTGAAAGGAAGTGGAAATTGTTAACTCCCAATTTGATAAAGTAATTTTCAAGGAGTACAAATTAATTGTGAAAGATGAAATGTGGTGGTTTAAAAGTAATTCAGATTGTCAAAGTATACTGGCAATATCACCTTAAAGAAAAGATTATTTGAAAGTATGGAACTAAGTAAGAAAGAAAAGAACCTAGAATGGTTTTACTTTCTAATTCAAGTGAAATTTGGAGGATCAAATTTCCTAAAGGTGGGGAGAAAATGTGAGACCCATTTCTATTGTACTGTACATGTGATATGCAATTATTTATTAAGTGAAATTTTGTATATTATGTAAATTATAGTGAAAATGTACATGGGCCCCACTATGTTTTATGTGTTCAAATGGGCTCGAGATTGATAATAAATTGTACAATGGTGTAATAAATATAATATGATGATTTTGGGGTTCAAAATATTTATTTATAGTATTTTAAAGTATTTTGTGAAGTGTGGTAAACAAATTGAAAATGATGGTTACGTCCCAAAGGCATTTCGTAAATTGTGCCCAAACTAAAATGACTTGGGATGAAATAAAAATACCACGATATTCTACATAAAAAGGAGTATAAGATAGTGTCAATAGATTTATCAAATCAGTGGTTTAATTGAAACAGTGTACAATGTGGCTGCATTAGTGGTGAATAATGGTTCAAACATTAGATGAAAATTAATGAAAATTATTGGTGAAATTTTTTTGCAGTCGGGATAAGTGGATTACGTGTGGGGGCTATGGAGAAATTCGGTAACATGAGATAGGTAAGGGATGAATAAGCTGTAAGGATATAACGAATGCATGATTTTTATGATATAATTTTATGAAATTATTGAGTATTAAATTGACTTTGAAATCATGCAAAATTGTGGTTTTCGGTTGATATGAAAACTGTGTTAAGTGCCGGGAGGTTAGGGTAATCGCAGCTATTATGCTGTCGAAATTTCCTCCAAAATTTTCTAAAATATCATGAAATATTTTATGTGCATAAATTGAGTGAAATTGTGTACTTTGGAATTTATTTCCAATATTTTCCATAAATTGGTTTTTTACGGAAAACAATAATTAAATATTCATGTAATTGAATTTTATCTAAGTGATATTATTAATATGTTCTTTAAATTATTTTATAGTAAATTAGAACGTTTATGAAAATTCTCACTAAAGCATGAATATTTTATTTACTAATTTCACTGTACGGTTAAATGTGAAATTAAATACCTTTTTGGAATTTTATTAGTTTAAATGATATTCACTAAATTTCCTTAAAGGTATTTCCACTATTTATAAAATGTTTTGAGACTGATAGGCCCCATATCATGCTCACTGTTTACTGTACTGTTACTGTTACTGTGGCTGATTGACCTGCCAGGTCATCAGTAATCCCAAGGACACCTGGCAAGTGTACTCTGAGGACAACTTATAGTATATAGCCATAGATTCACGTGTTACTATTTCCTTTCAGGGATTATTATAGCATGATATACCTAGGGTATGCCGGGTCTCCACCTACTGTTAACTATTTACTAAACTATGATTTACTGTTAACTATTTACTGAACGATGATTTACTGTTAATTATTTTCTGAACCGTTATTGAATCATTACTGTTACTGAACTGAAAATGTTTATGGAATTATTACTGATCATGAAATGTTTATTGAACTGTTACTGTGATATGAAATTCAAATGTTTACTATACTAAACTGTTGCCGCACTGTTTATTGAATTCTATCGTACCATTATCAAACTGTTTACTGTTACTGAAAAGATTACTGTTATCGAACTGTCATTAAAAGTGTTTTACTGAACTATTAATCTTTTGAAATGAACATTTTTACTATCTCTAAACGTACCATGGTTTACTGAAACTGCTCACTTCACTATGATGTGTACTGAACTGGGATTGAACTGTTACTATTTACTGAACTACAATGGTTTACTGAACTATTACAACTGAACGTGCTTACCAAATAAGTTGTTTAAGTGAAACTGTTCACTAAACCGATTACTTACTGTTTTATCGAAGTGTTTACTGTGTTAAATCCTATTCTCACTATTTTCCATATTATTGCTGTACTGTTACTATTGTTGACCTAAACTATTTGTTGTACTGTTATTTATTACTGGTTACTGTCATATGATTTTAAATAGTACTGAAGTGATTATTAAATGGTTTCTTACCGTTTATTTATTGAGAATATATTAAATTGTTTTTATACCAACAATTTAACAGTTACTCCCTATAGTCGCTTCTGGGTTTCCACGATAAGACGTTATTTCAAAATACCTTCCTTGCTCCATCCGGTTGCCTGGCCGACTATAGTATCCTTCCAATTACTGTGCCGAGTGAACTCTTAGGATAATAAATGTTTTTGAGCATATAGATTTCGTTATATCAGTCTTACATATGATTCCTTTATTGAGCACGTTTCGCTCACCCCTTTATTTTTCCACTCCCCAGATTAATTGCAAGGATTATTTGAGATATTCATTGGATAATTATGGTTGCGTTTAAGCACATTGAGACAAAGTACAGTGAATCTTGAAGGTACAATCACTTCTCATATATACTCAAACATATGTATACAGTACTACTTTATTGTAAACATTATTTAAGGGATGTAAATATTGAAGAAAACATGTTTTGTAAATGAGATTAAGTTATGAATTAAATGAAATTCTATTTTATAATCTTACTACTGTTAACTGTGATTATGTAATAAAAGCATCGTAGGCAGCCCAATCGCAATGAAGTGTGAGAAAATGTGCAAAATCATTGTACATATAGACTGTTACACACTCTTATCAGAAAAAATAGTGCAACCAAGCAGAAATAGTAAGAATGTGTGAGACACGTACTCTATCTGCTCTTCTCCATCAAAGTTGGTCACCTTGTAGAATGGATCTTTCAACTAGCCCATCCTAACCTATTGTCCTCTAGTGGTAGTCATCTCTTCCTTTGCCTTTTCTACGGTCATTCCAAGCAGCTGCACTAGCATCTAATTTGCCTTATCAATGGAGATAGTATCAAATGATATAGTCCTCCTAGCCACTGGGATGCCAAGCAGTATGATACATCATCTAGAGTAATGGTCATCTTTCTGAAAGGCATGTGGAACGTGTTCGTCTTTAGTTGTCACTTCTTGGTAACTACGGTAATAATAGTCTTGTTGCATATGAGATAACTACAACTAGACAATGAAACCAACCCTGACCGCTTGATTTTGGTTCCGATGCGTGACCGACTCGCATCTAACGATCATGTACCAACTTTAATACCGTGATTAAGAACTTTCAACTCTCCTTACTCCTATAACAAAATCAAATCAATAATTAAAATATTATTAAGTCTAATTTACATTACAATAAATAAGTAATAAAGTTCAATTATACCTTTCACTGCCAAATAGCTACAACAACATGCGATCCATAGCTGATCAGAAGAGATGTATCAACTAGACCACCAGGAAATAGTCCAAAAGCAACTGCTACTTAAGTAGATGTATTGGCCTGTTGTCTCTCAGTACCTGGTGCCTCGGTAGATGTACTTGCCTGCTACCTCTTTGTCGAAGCTAATGCTTCGACAAATGCACTCGCCTGCTGCCTCGTTTTCGAACCTATAGCCTTAACATGCTACATCTCATTAGGAACTGGTGCGTTACAACCTGTAGTCGCATGCATGCTCTCCTCAGCAGCTGCTGACTCTAAAGGTGATTGCGTCTCCTCCTCTCAAACGAAGTGTGTTGCTACCTTTCCTTCTTTGAAAGAGCAACGTGTCTCCTCCTCTTAGCTGTAGATGACCCTGCTCCTCGTGTACGTGGTGGCATCTGTATAAACATACAAGAAAACCATTTCACATGTAAGAAACAATTTACATGCCAATTCAATTCAATAACCAATTCACATGTAAGAAACAAATCCATATCACCCTAAACAGATTCATATCTCCTAAACCAATTTAAATAAAGTACCCAATTCATATTCAAGTAACCAATTCACATATGAAGATAGAGCTGTCAAAGTCAGCCCTAACGGGCCAAGCCATAAATGGGCCGGGCCAAAAAGCCCTTTTTGTTAAATGGGCTTGAAAATGCAAGCCCATATCCGACTTTAAGGGCTAACGGACTTAAATGGGCCGGCTCGTATAAGAAATTAAAAAAATTAAAATTTATATTAAAATCTCATTTTTTAGTAAATAAACACAATAAAATTTGAAATAAATATTAAACAAACACAAATAAATCCATATCAATCTGTCAAGTCTTTAACATCATTTGAACATTACATATTAATAGTCTAACAAGCATAATATAAATTATTTTAACAAACCTAGAACTGAAAAACATGTCTCAACAATATTAAAAATCAAAAACATGATAAATAGATCTGTGTCCATCCATCTCCTCTATAATGTCAATCACATTCAATCAATTCTTTTTTAACTTCGTCATCTACAAACATAAATAAAGAACAATATAAGAACTCACCAGAATTAAACTTATGAATTGATTAAAAATTGTCAACTAATTAATAACATACCTTCAAAACCAAGAATCCAATTTCAAATGCAAATGAGAGTTTTCACGTTCTCATGATTTAGAAAATTTCGATACTTATTTAAAACACAAGAACCAATACTAAAAGAACTCTTCGACGTCACCGTTGTTATTGGAATGCTCAAGATATCACAAGCTATACTTGTAAGCTTTGGAAATCTTGGCTTATGATCTTTCCACCATTGCAGCACATTTAAATCTTCAACCATACTACCCATAATCTTTAGCTCTTCTAAATAAAGATCTAATTGAGATTTTGGTTCTTTCACTTGAATAGTTTTAAATCTTTTGAAAGCCTATATTATTGGACATTTTAAAATAAATTAATTGTCATTACAAAAGAGAATTTAAAATAAATATATACTTAAAAAACAAAAATGAACTTACATCACTCAAAGCAAATGTATTTTTCCCCTTCCAACTACATGTGTAAAAGTTGTGAGTCATTAGGTTGGTTTGAAAGAATTTAGTAATACTAAATAGAATTAATTATATATATTTTACTTTGATTAAAATGTTAAACATATAAATAATTAAAATAAAAATAAAATTTTAATATAATTAAAAATATTAAAAAAATTAAACGGGCCGGCCTATTTAAGCCTAAGCTAAATCCATTTAGGCCCGGGCCTAAATGGGCCAGGCCAAAAAGCCCTGTTTCTTAAATGGGCTACAAAAAATGAGATCCAAGCCCTGAATAAATGGGCCAAGCCGTGGCCCATTTTGACAGTGCTATATGAAGATGACAAACTTAAATTGCTTTCAAAGTATCGAAACTATCACTCAAATCGCATTAAAGACTATGTCACACTCAAATAAAATATGGCACAATTTATTTTATTTACACAATTTAATTTTATTATAAAATATAATTTAATCTTGTTTAAAATAAAAACGCAAAACTTCACAATTTTTTGCCTATTTTTAAGGCTTGCCACACCTGGGTGCCACGAGATCTTTAAGAGCCGTGACACCCAAGTGTTGCGAACCTGGTTAGAGCTTATAGCCGAGGTGTGTCATGAGCCATTGAAGACTTGCAGCACACCATTGCCGCAAGCCCCTATATGCTTGTGGCAAGAAGTTGTCGCGAGCACTAAGAAGCTCGTGGCAATTCCTTGCCACCATCACCTAGCAGCTTATGACAATTCCTTGCCACAAGTCACAACCCTAAGCCCCAACTCGTAAAAATTACAACGAAATACATATTTAAATAGATCTCATACATTTAAATGAAGAGGTAAGCTACATTTACCTTACAATCTGTAAAACTTTAAGATTTGAAGGATTTGAAGATTTTTGGAAGAGTGAAAGTTAAGGATATGAGAAATAGGAGATAGGTGAGAAGAAATGGGAATTAGGGTTTGAAGAGAGTGGATGGTAGTTTAGGAATAAGATATGATAATTTAGGGTGTGTTAAGAAGAAATGAAGAGAGAAATTTTTAAGATATGATTTTCTAACATTTAATGTGTGCCCAATAATATCTTGGGTGTGCATAGATTTTCTCTTTTTTTTAATGGTTTGTATATTAGTATTATTATTCAGTATATTGTCACTAGAATTTTTAGATTCTACAAGCGAGATTAAGATAGTATCAGTGTAATTGATAATAATCCTAAATATTAGTTCTTTTATTGTTAAAAGAATGCGTGATAGTTTAGGTGGTGATAGAAGTAACCTAAGAAGAAATCATTCAAACTTAACTAGCTATTAATTTTTAAAAAAATAATTCTAAAGTAGAATTTCATCCTTGAAATGAAATTCTAAATGGATAATTGTCCAATACACTACTAGTGGTTAACTCTACAAGTAGGGTTAGGATGATTACATATAACCTTCAAGGAATATTTAAAAAATATAAATAGAGTAGGTTTACAGAATAAGCAAACAACAAATTATTGAAAATGCCAAAAGAAGCAAGAAAATTAGCAATGTAAAACCTAGCAACCAAGACAAATGAAGAAGATGATGAAAGAGAGAATGAAAAAGATGAAGGGACGAGAATATGTAATAGGGTTGTATTGACTTCAAAAAGAAAAAAATGATGGTTAAGAAGAATAATCCATTAAAGGTAAAGTAGTAATTTCCTACACAAGTTCATACATATAGCATTTATGAAGGTATTTGGATATTGTAGATTAGTTTCAATATTGAAATACACTTACATATTGTCAGATCCTTTATATACAGTATTTATACATTTTCACACATATTGTAAGGGTTGGGTTGTCTTCGGTGCCTTTATTTTTTTTTTTCATTTCACCATAAGCATTTCCTTAAACAGTGATTTATATATAAATCATAATATTCACACATCATAATTCAAATATTTTACATCCCCTGTTTAAATGCAATATAGTAGTACTGTGAAATAAGTTTGAATTCATAAAATAAATGATTATACCTCCTGGATTCAAGCTAGCTGTCGCAGGATACCCAAATGTGAAGCCAAAATCCTCGAATGATAATTATGCAGTCACTGGAAGAATCTGTAGATATTAACAATAAAGAATGAGCAAACCACAGTTCAGTAAAGGAATTGTGTGTAATACTTGATATCACGATATCTATATGCTATAAAATCCTTTAATTCCTACAGGTGTACTAGGGACTTTAATAGGAAGGATACTATAGTCGGCTAGGGATCCGGATGGAGTAAGGAATGTATTTTGAAAAACCTGTCTTGTCCCGAAACCTAGAAGCGACTATAAGGAGTAATTCTCATTTTTTAAAACAAAACACTTTTCTATCACTTGTCATATTCATTCAAATCCATCCTTTTAACATATAAAATATTTAGTCACAAAAATCTAATAATAAATTTAAATCATAAAAAGAATATTAAATTTATATATTTCCATTTCCTTTTTGAAAACATATCACATATTACATGTCACATATATCACTGTAATCTTATAAACAATGTTGTACTCAATTTAGTACTATAAACAGTTTAGAAAAATCTTCATTCATTTCCTTTGAAACACATAACATCTTTTCATGTCATTAACATATCCTTTGAAATCATCACTTTTCACATATCATGAAAATAGTGGAGACTAAGGCATCACCCGAATTATATCATGGTATAAGCCCCGTAGGGCAGAATAATCATCATGTCAGATCTACAGCCATAATCTATCATCATCCTCGGTCGTACACTAATCAAGTGTCAACAGGACTGAATACATATCACATGTCACATGTCACATATCAGCATGATAGAAGGGCCTATCAGTCTCAAAACAGTGTTCTCATCATCATATTACCTTTATGGAAATCAATAAAATAAATAAAATTATCAATCAGTCCATAAAGGTTTGATAAAATCATATAGTGAATATTTTTGAGAAATCATTTATAAAATATTCACCTTTCCACTTTTCACTTTTCAAATCATTTCTCATACTATAAAACACGTAGGTGGAATTTTCAGCAATCTCACTTTCATCATTTTCAATAACATGAATATTTTAAAAATAATTTTCGGTATATTCATGTTTTATGAAAAATAATAAATTCTTCATTTTCAAGGCTAGGAAATTATCCTAATATGCATTAAAATATTTCATGATATTTTTATAAAATTTTCTAATAATTTTTAGTAGCATAATGACTGCTATTTCACTAGCCTCCTTGCAAATTAAACACAGTTTCAATTTCCACAAACAGCCACAATTCCACATTTTCCAAAACATATCATTTCACAAATATTCTTATAAAATCATGCATACCAAAATAATGCACTCGAGATATCCCTACGGACTGCATATGCATCCTTTACCTGTCTGTCGTAATTGATTTATCTGAATGCACCAATTGTAATTTTCTACTCCCGGGCTGCAAAAATTTTACCAAAATTATTAGCTCTGTCACAGCCCGTGACCCTATTTTTCACCTTATTCTATACATCTTGTTTGGTTGGGTTGTCTGCGATACTTTACTTTTCTTTTACATATAAACCATTTCATATTAAATTATAATATGAATTATGTCCCCTATCTTAATTTATAAGAAAGTAGTACTGTACGTAAGTCTAAATACAAAAAATAAATGATCATACCTTATTAAATAAATCAAGCTGTCGCATCGTCCTCAAATGCACAGTTGAAGTCCTTTAGGTGTCAGACTCTCAAACTTTGAAAACCTGAAATGTTAAAATTAAGGGGTGAGCAAACCACGGCTCAGTAAGGGAATTATATGCATACTTGATATTCAGCTATCTATATGCTGAAAAACTTTTTCATTTTTCCTATGGGCTCTAGGCTCGCATATAGGAAGGATACTACAGTCGAATAGGGATCCGGATGGAGTAAGGTAGGTATTTTGAAATACCTATCTTGTCCCGGAACCTAGAATCAACTGTAGAGAGTAATAAATTTCTTTTCGTTTGAAATTTAAATCCTTTTTCCCTTTTATTCCATATCATTTTCATATTCTTTTTAAAATAATGCTTTTATGAAATAAATCATTTAAATAAAGTAACTAATATTCATATATTTTTTGAAAAGAATATTAGTTAAATCATCATCATTCTCATTTAAAATTCATTTCATATTTTACTGTACAATCAAAATTAGTACAGCACTTTAAATAGCAAAATAAGCTATTTAAACCTTCTCATATAAAATATACATCATTTAAATCTAATATTCAATTTAAAATTAAAATAAGAATATTACATTTATTTTCTTCCTCTTTCCTTTTGAAAACATATTACATGTTCATATCACATGTCATATAAAAAACGTCTTGTAATATTAAAATCAGTACTGAAATAAGCATTATGTAAAATGCTGTAAATCACTTTCATTTACTTATCACATATCATAGAAAACATTTTCATTTCACGTATCACATATCATATAAAACATTTTCATATTTGGAGACTGAGGCACGCCCAACCCGTCCACCGGGTCGTTACTCATATCATGCTATAGACCCCAAGGGGTATAAAATCATCATGTCAGATCTATGGCCATAGTCTATAATTGTCCTCTGCGGATCACTGATCAGGTGTCGGTCGGGACTACATATCACATATCACATGTCACATATCACATATCAGCATGATAAGGTTGCCCACTAGTCTCAAAACAGTATTTTTCATCATCAATAAACCTTTATGGAATTTATAAAAATATATAATTTCATAATTTAAAACCATAAAGGTTAGAAAACCATTTAGTGAATATTTATAAAATATATATAAAAATATTCACTTTATTTCTTTTCATTTTCCATCTCATATTACGTGTAATTTACATATCAAGAGAATTTTCGGTGATTTCATTATCACCATTCTCGAAAATATGAATATTTTAAAATCACTTTCATTTTATTCATGTTTTTATGAAAATATTCATTTTCTCGATTTTCGTGATTGAAAATCATTTCTCGTGAAATAAAATCATTTATTATGATTTTATGAAATTTTTTAGAAATTTTTGGTAATTTTCAATAATTTTTTGGCAGTATAACGGCTGCCGATTGGCTAGCCTCCTGCACGAAAAATACAGTTTATAATTCCAGCCAGTACATCATCACAATTTTTCAACCAAAGAATCTTCAGAATATTTTCATAAAATATTTCATAATTAAAAACATGCAAACTGAATATCCTTACAGTGAGGCACATGCATCCCTTACCTATCCCGGGTTGGCGACTTCCTCGTTATCGGTCACGCCCGTACTCCATCTCTTCCGATTCCATCATCTCGTTCATCGAGAATAATTTCTGGAATTAAAATTCTAAACTTTAGAATTTTTTCATAATTTATTAAAATTCATTCGAAATTAATTTTTGAAATTTCTTACGAATTTTCAGGGTTTCCGTAATTTTCGAATTCCCGAAAATTTTCGAATTCCCGAAAATTCTCCTTTTTCTCTCTCTTTCTTCTTTTCCTCTTTTTTTTCCTTTTTCTTCTTCTTTTTCTTCTCTTTTCTTTTTTTCTTTTCTTTTCTTTTTTTCTTTTTCCTTTTTCCTTTTCTTTTCCTCTTTCTTGGTCTGAACTGGTTCGAATCGGTTCAGACCAGTCCAGCTCCCTCTCCGCCGGTTCTCCTCCGGTGGCCGGTTCTCCTTCGGTTTGGTGGCTCCTCAGCTAGTTGACACCACGGCAAACCTGTTGGTGGTCTCCGTTCGACCTAGATCTATGGTACGACGGCGGATCTACTCGGTTTAGGTTTGATTTCTTCCACCTCTTCGTTCTCCCTTCTCCATCGTTCACCGCCTCTTCGGTGGCCTTCTACCTCTTACTATTCCTCCGGTGAAGCATCGGTGGCAGTGGCAGTGGCCGAAGCGGCCGGCACCGCCACTTTCCTATTTTTTCTTTTTTTTTTCCGATTCGCTTCCACCTTTCTCTTCTCTCGCTTCGTTTCTTCTCTTTTCTCGTCACCGGTCACCTTCTCTTCCTCTTCTCGGCTCGCCGGCAACGTCACCTTCCTCTTTCGGTCGGCCGGCCGACGGTGGTCTGCTGCCTCTTATTTCGACAGAAACAGGATCCCATTTCTCGTTTCTGTTTCCAATTTTTTTTTCATCTATATTATATTTATAAATCCCATTTTATAAATATAATATTAATCAATTTAACAAATAATTATACTTTTACTAATATATATTTAAATTTTTATATATTTTTGTATTTACAATATATGTATACATATAGATGTGTGTGTGTGTGTGTATATATATATATATTTTATAATTTTAAGGTACATATATATTTTATATGTATATGTATACATACTTATATATGTACATACATGTATTTATACTATTAGTATACATATATATTTATTTAATGATTTGTAATAGTATAGATATTAATATTTAATATATGTATACCACATTTCATATATATATATATGTACTTATTTAAAAATACACAAAATATATTTATATAATATAATTATATAAATATATATATGTATACATATTTTTATTTCTTTAATATTTGGATTTCTTAATATCCAAATATAATTATACACATTTTCATTTATTATTTAATTTGGATTTCTATTTATCCAAATTAAATTTCCTCTATCTTATCATTTCATCAACTTTGGAATTTCCAAATATTTCTATCTCTTAAATAAATTCATTTATTTTTTTAACTTATTTATATGTTTTAATATTAAATTTACAATTATTTAATATAAATTTTAGAAAATTAGCGATTATCACATTCTCCCCACCTTAAGAAATTCCGTCTTCCGAATTTTACTTAAGTTAAAAGGTGGTAGCATCTTGTATGCTTATCATTCTTGTCCTCTCAATCATCTTTTAAGTAATACTACTAGCATACTTTCAAAATCAAGATCACTCTTAGACCACTACATATCATTTTTTCACCATATATTTATACTCCCCAAAATTTCTTATCAATTTGGGAGTTATCCATTTCCACTCCCTTCCATATCACATATGATTCATATTGTTCATCATTCATCTTTCTTATTTGGTGCCAAGTCAATATAGTTTGGTAACTGTCATTTAAATAAGTTAATCAATTGTATGTAATTGTCCAGTAGCTTTCACATCTCGTGTATCTGCTCATTCAACACATCATCGAGCGTTTCCGTACTATGCTCACATATTTACATCATGTACGAAGCGATGCTGTCTGTAAGTTTGGAATCTCAGAGCCTTTTGCTATTTCCCATAAACATAGCTACTCAGAGATTCCCATCACATATAGGGCTCACTGGAACTTCACATACATTCTCATCAATTATAATCATATTTCGACTATGGCACTAAAGAATCTAAGAGTTTGATAATAGAGAAGTGATTTCATTAGACAATTAGTCTCTAATCACTTCCATATTATCATATCTCTTCTAGATTCTTCATTATTATCCCCAATACTCTTTTCATATTTATTTCATCAAATGCTGCAGTTCATTTGTAGACTTTACTATTTATCATCTTTTACCATAATTGAATCAGGAGACAATCATTTTCTCTCCGTATCGTCTTTTCATGTAGCATTCTTATTACCTCTTTTATTCTTGTGGTATATTCATTATCACTTAGGTTTTAGAATATACCTAAGAATATATTCTTTTCATAATTTAGATTCCATAGTGGACTACACAAATCATCAATCTCATTACCACATTATCCATACAATTCCACAATTTCCATCATTTCGAGGTGGTATATATATATCCTTTTTCTATTTATATGTCTGGCAGTAAAATGTAAATCATTTCTTTACTCCTTTGAGTATAATTACTTTTCCTCTATCGAGTTTGGCTCGATCTTACATCTAGCCATAATCATGTGATAACCACAAAAATTACTTTTAGTTTTAAATTCGGGAACTACTTTTTTTATTTGTGTTCTCTTTTCATCATGTACTAATCCTCTTATTTCAAATTCATATTTTCCTTCATCATCATTTCAGTCGACTTTTTCCTCAGTGGTAAAATATTCCACTATTAAACTCTTTTAACATTTTGTATACCATCTTTACATTTATTCATCCACTGACTTAAACTTATTTAATTTTAAGTCTCATCTGTAGAGCAGCTAACCCAATAACTCTTCCATTGACTGGCAATAGTATTTAGCTAGACCCAATACATTTCGTATCTCAATCATTATCTTTTCATCATGGACAGATTCACATCACTCTGTCATTTGAGATTATATATCTCAAAAAGAGATTCTGTCTAGCTAAATCTTTTATTTGCCAATCTTATCATATAAATCACAGTCTTTGAGAATCCGCGGGTTATACCACCATGCTGCTCATTTTCCATTTGTGCCTTATGTTGTATCGGTATATCATTACTTTATCCATATATGGATGCCTCATTCATTAGGCTTATATACCTCATAAGGTATTTCATTAACCTTGTAAACCTCAATAGAAACTCGTAAGATTTATATCGAGTTCTAATATTATCATCTTATGACCATCAATTTTCAACTTTTCATCTAGTGATGCCTTGTGCAAAGATTGATCTTATAGACTCCTTATACATCTTCGATTAAATCAATTTAAGGCATCAATTCCATATAGATGATTATTTGTTCTTAATAAGAACTCTATTACATAATAGAATTTTAATACACCATTTAATTCATCCTCAATCACATCATCTGTATTTCCATCAATTATCCTTATATAAGTGAATTTCATTATCCAAAAAAATTTTCAGAGTTATTTTCTTAAGCTTGTCAGATTCTTCTATGTTCTCTAATATAAGCTTAGAAATAACTTTCATATTCACGATCGAGCCAAAATTAGCTCGATTTCTCCAATCTATATAACTCTGAAAATTTATCGGGAATCTCATCCGATACTTTCTTTAATTATTCATCTCTTATCATTTTGGACATTTCATCTCTGTGTCCTATCATTTCCACTATATAACCTCAAGGCAGAGACGCTTAATATTTAAATCATTTTAACATCTACTTTGCCTTGATTTACTTATTTCCTCATATTTCACAGCAAATCAATCATCTTAATTTGCAATGTTGTATTAAGTGTAACCATTTAATTAACACCTTTTTACAGCTAACCGATTCATTATTACTATAATTTACTTTTACAATCATTTTCATTTAATAATTCAGGTTAGTTGTTGTCTTCCTCGTCGCTTATCTTCACTTACTGTTCTTATGCATATTCTCCAATTTACAGTACTCCACACAGTACATTATTCTATAAAACATATTCAAAATATTCTGATTCTATAAATATCCATTAATACTTCAAAACTATATGAATGTATAGAACCAGAATTAATCGTACTGCTATGGATTTCATCCTCTATATGATCTCTTTCTCATTCATCATCAGTAATCATATTACTTTTCATCATATCCAATAATCCCGTAATAATATCCCATCAATACACTTTTAACTCAGACCCTTAAGAATCAATAACTGAGTCACTCATCTTGCGACTTTCCTATAACCATTAGAGTCACATTACTAACTTAAGTGTAGTGAAATTTATAATCGGGATCGTTATACTCATATTTTGTCTTTTATACCATCATTAGCTTCATCACCATCAATAACATCAAGATCAACTTGATTTATCATTATTCGGGACATAGTCCACATAGGGGCATTTTTGTCATTTCAACATTTATTTCTTTCTCCTCATATACATTTAAACCATTGATCTCCTTATCCATAGAATGATGATATCCTTTCTTACACTATATCCTCATTTTAAAATCTTGTCTGATTTAGACAAAAATCTTGATAGGACTGATATACAGATCATTTTGCATTAATTGCATCCTTACACCATCAATTACTCTGTCAAGTCAGTCAATTCCAACTTCTATTTGTCTATTATGACTCTAGGTAAAATTTTGGAGGTAGGGGTATTTTGGTTATTTTTGGTTAAAAATTTTCTCTCTACTCAAAATACCTTCAATCGGTGATCTTAAGGTCTCTTTAATGATGATATTTCATTCCTCTCCTTTATATCATCACTTTCAGGTCTCAGTTCGACCCGGACAAAAAAGTACTGGTGGGGCCCTCACCGAGTTCATTTCTATTCCTTACCGAACCGACCTTCTTTTATACTATAAGATCACTAATTTCAGGTAACATTCCTAAGCTGTTTTCCTTTTTAGCATCCTTATTTCAAAATTTCTCACCTCCTTTTAAACATTTATCTCAATTTGCAATAATTTATTTTCTCTATGTATTCAGACTACACAGTACTAAAGGGGATGTTAATCTTTTTCGACACATTTCCTTTCCAAAGTATCGACAGACATCAGGCCAACCCTACTCTGATACCATTTAAATCTATCACAACCCGTGACCCTATTTTTCACCTTATTCTATACATCTTGTTTGGTTGGGCTGTCTGCGATACTTTACTTTTCTTTTACATATAAACCATTTCATATTAAATTATAATATGAATTACATCCCCTATCTTAATTCATAAGAAAGTAGTACTGTACGTAAGTCTAAATACAGAAAATAAATGATCATACCTTATTAAATAAATCAAGTTGTCACATCGTCCCCAAATGCACAGCCGAAATCCTTTAGGTGTCAGACTCTCAGTCTTTGATAACCTGAAATTTTAAAATTAAGGGGTGAGCAAACCACGGCTCAGTAAGGGAATTATATGCATACTTGATATTCAGCTATCTATATATTGAAAAACTTTTTCATTTTTCCTATGGGCTCTAGGCTCGCATGTAGGAAGGATACTACAGTCGGCTAGGGATCCGAATGGAGTAAGGTAGGTATTTTGAAATACCTACCTTATCCCGAAACCTAGAAGCAACTGTAAAAAGTAATAAATTTCTTTTCGTTTGAAATTTAAATCCTTTTTCCTTTTTATTCCATATCATTTCCATATTTTTTTTAAAATAATGCTTTTATGAAATAAAGCATTTAAATAAAGTAACTAATATTTATATATTCTTTGAAAAGAATATTAGTTAAATTATTATCATTCTCATTTAAAATTCATTTCATGTTTTACTGTACAATCAAAATTACAGTAGTTTAAATAGCAAAATAAGCTATTTAATCCTTCTCATATAAAATATACATCATTTAAATCTAATATTCAATTTAAAATTAAAATAAGAATATTAGATTTATTTTCCTCCTCTTTCCTTTTTGGAAAACATATCACATATTCATGTCACATATAGTCTAATATTCAATTTAAAATCATAGTAAGAATATTAGACTTATAAACCCTTTTTCCTTTTGAAAACATATTACATGTTCATATCACATGTCATATGAAAATCGTCTCGTAATACTAAAATCAATACTGAAATAAGCATTATGTAAAATGCTGTAAATCACTTTCATTTACTTATCACATATTATGTAAAACATTTTCATTTCACGTATCACATATCATATAAAACATTTTCATATATGGAGACTGAGGCACGCCCAGCCCGTCCACTGGGTCGTTACTTATATCATGCTATAGACCCCGAAGGGTATAAAATCATCATGTCAGATCTATGGCCATAGTCTATAATTGTCCTCCGCGGATCACTGATCAGGTGTCGGTCGGGACTACATATCACATATCACATATCACATGTCACATATCACATATCAGTATTTTTCATCATCAATAAACCTTTATGGAATTTATAAAAATATATAATTTCATAATTTAAAACCATAAAGGTTAGAAAACCATTTAGTGAATATTTATAAAATATATATAAAAATATTCACTTTATTTCTTTTCATTTTCCATCTCATATTACGTGTAATTTACATATCAAGAGAATTTTTGTTGATTTCATTATCACCATTCTCGAAAATATGAATATTTTAAAATCACTTTCATTTTATTCATGCTTTTATGAAAATATTCATTTTCTCGATTTTCTTGATTGAAAATCATTTCTCGTGAAATAAAATCATTTATTATGATTTTATGAAATTTTCTAGAAATTTTTGGTAATTTTCAATAATTTTTTGGCAGTATAACGGCTGCTGATTGGCTAGCCTCTTGCACGGAAAATACAGTTTATAATTCCAGCCAGTACATCATCACAATTTTCCAACCAATGAATCTTTAGAATATTTTCATAAAATATTTCATAATTAAAAACATGCAGACTGAATATCCTTACAGTGCTGCACATGCATCCCTTACCTATCCCGGGTTGGCGACTTCCTCGTTATCGGTCACGCCCGTACTCCATCTCTTCCAATTCCATCATCTCGTTCGTCTAGAATAATTTCTGGAATTAAAATTCTAAACTTTAGAATTTTTCCATAATTTATTAAAATTCATTCGAAATTAATTTCCGAAATTTCTTACCGAATTTTTGGGGTTTTCATAATTTTTGAATTCCCGAAATTTCTCCTTTTTCTCTCTCTTTCTTCTTTTCCTCTTTCCTAGTCTGAACTGGTTCAGACCGGTTCAGACAGTCCAGCTCCTTCGCCGTCGGTTCTCCTCCGGTGGCCGATTCTCTAGCGGTTTGGTGTCTCCTCAGTTGGCCGACGCCATGGTGAACCTGTGGGTGGTCTCTCCTTTTTCTCTCTCTTTCTTCTTTTCCTCTTTTTTTTCCTTTTTCTTCTTCTTCTTCTTTTTCTTCTCTTTTCTTTTTTTCTTTTTCCTTTTTCCTTTTCTTTTCCTCTTTCCTAGTCTGAACTGGTTCAGACCGGTTCAGACAGTCCAGCTCCTTCGCCGTCGGTTCTCCTCCGGTGGCCGATTCTCTAGCGGTTTGGTGTCTCCTCAGTTGGCCGACGCCATGGTGAACCTGTGGGTGGTCTCTGTTTGGCCTAGATCGGCGACATGGCGGCGAATCTACTCGGTTTAGGTTCGATTTCTTCCACCTCTTATTTCTCCCTCCTCCGCCATTCACCGCCTCTCCGGTGGCCTTCTACCTCTTACTCTTCCTCCGGTGAAGCTTCGGTGGCAGTGGCGGTGGCCGAATCAGTCGGCACCGCCACTTTCCTATTTTTTCTTTTTTTTTTCCGGTTCGCTTCCACCTTTCTCTTCTCTCACTTCGTTTCTTCTCTTTTCTCGTCGTCGGTCGCCTTCTCTTCCACTCCTCGGCTCGCAGGTGATGTCGCCCTCCTCTCTCGGTCGGCTGGCCGACAGTGATCAGTTGCCTCTTGTTTCGACAGAAACGGGATCCCATTTCCCGTTTCTGTTCTCAATTTTTTTTCATCTATATTATATTTATAAATCCCATTTTATAAATATAATATTAATCAATTTAACAAATAATTATACTTTTACTAATATATATTTATATTTGCATATATTTTTGTATTTACAATATATGTTTACATATAGATGTGTGTGTATATATATATATATATGTATACATTTTATAATTTTAAGGTACATATATATTTTATATGTATATGTATACATACTTATATATGTACATACATGTATTTATACTATTAGTATACATATATATTTATTTAATGATTTGTAATAGTATATATATTAATATTTAATATATGTATACCACATTTCATATATATATATATATGTACTTATTTAAAAATACACAAAATATATTTATATAATATAATTATATAAATATATATGTATATATATTTTTATTTCTTTAATATTTGGATTTCTTAATATCCAAATATAATTATACATATTTTCATTTATTATTTAATTTGGATTTTCATTTATCCAAATTAAATTTCTTCTATCTTATCATTTCATCAACTTTCGAATTTCCAAATATTTCTATCTCTTAAATAAATTCATTTATTTTCTTTAACTTATTTATATGTTTTAATATTAAATTTGCAATTATTTAATATAAATTTTAGAAAATTAGCGGTTATCACACATTGAACTCTTATTTTTAAGCTATTAATCATGTCTCAATAAAGCCACATTGGATACTGCAAATATTTTTACAGTATAAATTCTACTAGTAGTATATCATAACTTCTTCATTTTGAGTCGGATTTTAAATCCGAGCATATCTACAGCCTCCTTGTAATTCCTACAGTCTAAATCTACCATCAAATCTTCAAAATCAGTCATAAATCCCAATCCCCTTGTCTTGGCCAAAAATCACTTCTTCCATCCTTTAATGATTTTCAACATTTTAATGTTAAAATCTCGTTCTACTAAGCTTAAGCATTAGTTTGGCACCTAACTTATGCATGAAACTCCATAAATCCCCATAAATCCAAGCTTGGCCGAATGGTTCTCGAATGGCAAAATTTCATTTTGCAATATTTAATCAAATCTATGGTTTTAAACATGCTTTGCAAGCTTGGTTTGATTATTTTACACTACTGAAATTCAGGGAAAATAAAAGCATAAAGATTCCTTACCTTGACCGAATGTGGAGGGTGTTAAAAGTCTTGATTTTTTCTCACTTCACAAAGAGATATTGGTGTAGATAGATAGAGAATGAAAAATTAGGTGGGGTTGTAGTAGAATTTTTGTTGAGATTGTATTGTTTGGTGTTAGTTTTGCAAGCTTTTCTTTCTTCCTTTTTCTTAGCTATGGAGATGTGTATGGAGGTTGAAGATGCTTCAATAGTGGCCAGCTGAGTCATGAAGAAAAGTGTAGAATTGTCAAGAAAAATTTGAAATGACAAAAATACCCCTTCATTCTGAAATTTTTGGATAATTTTGCCCTTAACTTCCGTAATCGTAAAAACCATGCAATCGTGCTCTAAAATTTCAGATTCTAATACCAAATAATCATATTTAATGTATCTTGATGATTGGAAGCGGTTTCGTTGACGTGCGATGCACAGATAGTGAAAAATTATGATTTTACCCTTGCGACCTGCCAACAAAATTTTATGTTTTTATCACTTATTCGCTAAATCTGTTGACACTATGTTAAAGTACTTTTCATGTAGAATATCATGATATTGTTACTTCGTCCCAGTTCATTTTAGTTTGGGTGGAATTTATGAAAATACCCTCTAATTTGTTTACCATACCTCACAAAATGATGCAAACAAGAGAGTTTGGGTCTCAAATTCCTAAAATATCATTATTACATCATCCATACACTATTTCCTCAGTCATATATGCATCTGGACACGAAAATCTAAGTGGGACCCACATCATTATTTACTTAAAATTTATAAATATATTCCAAAATAAATTAAAATTACGTATAATACATATGTATAGTACAAAATAATCGGTTCTTACACATATGTTCATATAGAATGTATATATAGTTATAATAAAATGTACATATCTTTTTATAGCTTTATACATGGGTATTTGATTGCATATTTCACGGATTCAAAAGTTGAAGATTATTTTTTGTTATCTTTAAAGAGCTTTGTACATATAGGTATTCAAATGCCTAGTTGAAAATATTCAAATTCTTTAGATTAGTTTTTGAAAAAGAACAAACATCCATTTATTCATATATGATGTACATATAGTTATAATAAAATTACGTATCTTTTTATAGTTTTGTGCATATTAGTATTCAAATTCCAATTTCACAATATTCGAATTCCTAATATTAGTCGTTGTTATTGCCATCGTTATCATCATCATCATCATTAAAGCCTTTACTTGGATAGGTACGTAAATTCCCAATATAGTCATTCTTTAGAAAACGTACATACATGAAATCTACATATCTTTATGAATCTTTGTATAGATAATTATCATAAAACTCATCTATGCTTTAAACTCATCTAAAGCTTAATTGGTATCCATTATTCGAAACCACTTTTGCTAAGTAGTAATCCACAAGCTTAGCTACTTTAACCAAGGCAATACCACTTCTACCTCCTTCATATATTTTGGGTTTTTGGATTTTGATACGTGCCAAATGCACCAAAATTATTACTCTATTTAACTATTTTGTATATATAGTTATCATAAAACTCATCCATGCTTTAAACTCATCTAAAGCTTAATTTGGTACCACTATCCAAAGCCATTTCTGCTAAGTAGCAATCCACAAGCTTAGAACTAACAAATTAATTTGTTACTGATTTAAATACTTATGAACTAACAAATAAAATTAAGCAAAATAGAAATAAAGTAATTCACAAATAATAATCAAAGAAGCTTTCAGTTATTAAGATATTTTCTTAGAATTGAATATTGATCATCAACTTCAATTAATCCATTTTATTTTTGAATATTCAACCCTAGCATAACAACAACCTTTGTTATACTAATCTTTCCAAACAAGCCCTCTAATTAATCTCTAACTACTAAACTACCTAAAATAAGATCTCTAGATATATATTATAGTAGCCTTAAGATTTGAAGAGACAGGTTAGAGCTAAAAAATGAACTCACAAACTCGGTTCATTTATTTTAGTCCTAGGTTCTCCTAGAAATTAAACAAAAATGCGTCATAATCAACAATCTTTATTTACTACTAAATGCTAGAAGCATGAGCAATTACAAACTTGAGTTACAGACTAGCATTAGATTATAAAACTCAATTACATAGTAGGATTCTTATTAATTAAATTATAATCATGGTCATATTTATAGAAGAACTTCAAATATTCAACTTATAAAATAGACATAATATTAAACTCAAACAAGTCTCACAAAGACCATACAAGGGTTTCAAATTCCATTTAATAGAAAATTAAAAAAACTCACAAGACATGCTTTCAAAACGATCGTAATATTAAATATAAAACACACTATCTACTTGTTGACTTTTCCAGCCCCTAACAAGTCTATTTATAAGGTAAGAATTATAAGAACTAGTCTTCTAGTAAAACTCATTAGCTGCCCATGTCCCTCTTAAATTAAAACTTTTGCTTGATTGAACTTCTCTTCCTATCTTGGAGTGTTTAAATTACTCAAACTCTTTTCCACAACTAGCCATAAGAGTTCATATTCCATTTTTTTTCTCTCTTTTACTTTGTGAAGACTTCAAGTTCTTTTAAAAATCTTAATCTGTTTTGGCCTAAATTATTAAGTCCTCTCTTATTTTTTAGGAGATCAAGTTGACAGCCTTAATGAACTTGGTTTGGACATTCAAATACAAGCCAAAATGTTTAGGACTTCTTCTCTAACTCCTAAGAAGATCTATTCCTCGTCCAGCAACTACAAGGAGATAAAATTACCAAAATAACCTCAACAGGTCAGAAAAAATTCAAAATTGCCATTTAATGCTCCAATTGTTCCAATGGCTCCATTTTCTACCTAAAACAAAAAATAAACATTAGCAAGCTCATTTAAAGAGAAAACATACTTAAAAGACTAGATATAAAGATAGGAGGTAACGTATTTTATAGTTTTATCAGATTCTTTCTTTGCTTTCATTTACATATTAGCCTTGGAAGGAGGAATATAAGAAAACCATTATTCCTATTTTTTAGCAAGCAAGATAAAGACATTTGTGTGCTCAATTAACCATCTAGGACCAAAGAACTGAGCTTGTTTTACTCTAGTAAAAATCCCAAACTTGGGGAAAGATCGAAGTGGAAAGAGAAAAGAATTGATGAAGGTAAAATGGATTTTTTTATTAACAATTCAATAAGGATTTAATGGTCATTTTGATGAAGGTAAAATGGATTTTTTTATTAACAATTCAATAAGGATTTAATGGTCATTCTCATTTTCTTACTACTAATTTTTGAGTCTCATCTCCTTTCTAGCAATTATATCACGGGACAATACTAAAAAATAAATATTCTTATTATATCCTCTTCCAAAATTTCCCAAATTTGTACCCTCTCTTATAATATAAAGATAAATCAATTTTGATGCACTTAATTTCAGTTTTTGTAAGATGAGACCATTTATTCTCTTCGTAGCTACAAATTTTAGTATTAGTTGTTGTTCATATGACTTCTTATCTTCTCATTCTCAATCTTAAGTAACTTGAATTAATTAGGATAAAAAAATGTTAATAGACTTAGAATTCTTCACTTAACTAAGAAAAACAAGTACCTCAAGAATTCTTATTGTAATTTTAGAATTATTCTTAATTACTTTAAAATGGTAGTTCTTGTGAGTTTAACTTGGATCTTCACACCTTCGCCCAAATTTTATGTTGGAACAATGCTAGATCATGCTTGTATTATGATTTTATACTTATATTACTCCCTTCCTTTCATAGAGTTCATACTCTAATTGCAAGCTGATGCATCACAAGGTTCAAAATACCAGAACACATTTTTGCTTGAATATGAAAGGTTTGCTTCTTTACTAATGTTCTGCAAAGTAAGACTTTGCTAAGATTGATGAATTGAAACATGCCAATTGGAACCTTTTAATAGAAGTTGAAAGACTGAAGAATGGCATATTTGACATGGTTGAGGAACTAGGATACCGACGGTGGCTCACATAGCTAAGGGTTGAAATCCAAGATCATCAAACATCATCAAGGAAAACTTTGTGAAATGAACTTCAGGCCAAAAACCTCTAGATGGAGACTCGCATTAAACTTACGAGGTATTGTCTACTTTGATTCAAATGTCTCAAAGTATCTTAAAAGTATAGGATTATGTGGAATTTGAACATTACAAATTCCATTTTTAAAGCTTACCATCCTTGTCAAGTACACCACAAAATAGAACCAAGATCATATCAAACACTAGAATTCTAAAGGTGGCTCCTAGCGAGTAGCACTTAAATTTCACATGATTCTAGAGGTGGTTCTTAGGATGAAACACTTAATTTCCATGTTCCAATTGTCCAACTTATAAGATGTTGTTTACTTTGACCCGAAGGTCTCACGAAAGCTGTCTTACGATTTTTCTCACAAAAAGCAGCTTACAAATATGGGTTTAAATCTTTACATATATCATAATAGATCCTCACAATATCTCGATGTGGGATTAGAGAGTTACAATATACAGTAGAACCCCTCTAAATTAATCTCCTTTAAATTAATAATCTCTCTAAATTAATAAAAAAAATGGTTTAAGTCAGACCAATTAAAAAAAATTAATAAACCTCTCTATCATAATAATTAATTATTTTCTTTTCAAATCTAATGTAATATTTTGGTCTTGACTCTCGTATAAATTAATAACTTTATAAAATACAAAACCTATTACATAATATTCAAGAGCTGGAAAAACATTTCATGATATTGATTTACAAAATGTTACCTTGTTTGAGATTTTTTATTTCAAGAACTTTAAAAATACTAATATATTAAATAAGATGTATCTAGGAAAATTAAATGATATAAAATTATTGGATGAGTTTAATGAATATGAAAATTAAATAGATCCATTTAGAGGTGGCAAACGAGCCTATTCGAGAGGGTTTGGTCCAGGTTATATTGGGTTCGGATTTTTTCGATTTCAAGTTTTTTCGGTCTTGGATTTTTTTGAATTCGGGTACTTTCGGTTTCGGGTTTTTTTCAAGTTCAGTTATTTTTTAATTCGTTCCGATTTCGAGTTCGATTCGGTTTTAACCGAGCAGGTTTAGCGGGTTTAGTCAAATTATTTTGAAATTTTATAAGCTATAAATATTTTTATAGTTTTGAATGTAATAATTAATTTAATTTTATATAGTTAAATTAAAATATAATAAAAATGTTAAACTAAAGTTAAAATTTATTAATATTTATATAAATATAAATTTTTACATTTTAATGTTTTTATTTCTTGAAAATTATTATTATTTTAAATTTCTTGTGATATTCACATTTGTTATAAAATATAAAATATATATTAATAATTATATAAAAATTTATTTTTTAAGTGAACCAAATCTAATATATATTGTATTATAAGGTACATAACAAATTTAGTAAGATATCTATATAGATACTTACATGGACATTCTTTTTGAATGACACATAAGCATCCATTAATTTTATACCCACTTAAGTCAAAAAGAATAATAAGTACTAACTTCCCCATTTTTTCACTTTCCTAAAATTTTCTAATTCCTAATATCTCACAATCTTTAAAAAAAATATCTCAAAATAATTTTAAATACTAACTATCTAATAAAAATATTTAAAAACATATAATTTTAATATTATATATTTGGAAAACTAAATAAAATATTAATGGATATCTATTTATATTATAACTAAATAATTTTAATATTAATTTATTTAAAAATATTTTATTAATGAAACTGAAAAGTATAAAAATAAACTATCAATATCATGTATATTATTTAAATATTTAAAATAGTTATTTTTCTAAATAAATAAAATTCATGTATAAAACATCTAAATTTATAAATATATATGTTACATATTTAAATAGATAAAATTAATTCGTGCATTGCACAAATTGTGCTTTCATATATAAATATAAATACTTTTATGTCATAATCATTCTTTTATAATAAAAATATACCTCAAAATGTTACTCTAATGCTTGAAAATTGTTAAAATATACTTTTAATTTTTATTTTAACATTTTATTGATGTGCTCAAAAATATTATTTATAATATTAATATGTTTTTATTTTTTTATTCTTTCTAATATTTGTCTACCTTATGTTTTGAATATTTTAATTTTTTAATTAAATATTTAATTCTTTTATGATTGGATATCTTGATTATATTATATACATATATATTTTATATATACTTTAAACAAATTAATTAAATAATATTATTTTATATACTTATAAATTTAAATAGTTAAAACTAATTCGTGTATGGCACGAGTAAAAGCTAGTGTATATGTGTGTGTGTGTATAGTAAAACTAAAAGAAAGTGAAAATCCAAAAGTATTAGCTATACAAATAAATAACTAACAAATTATAAATAAATCATACTAAACAATTAAACATTTATATAAATCGTTTTATACCCTTAACAATAACTTATTGAATCATTGCATTTTTTTGGGGTCAAAGTTGAGTCATTGGAATTTAGACACTCTTAGTTTAGTAATTTTTTTATTTTGTTTTATTAGCTTTTTTAATAATTATATTATATTTTTAATAAGAGTTTTTCTTACATTTATTTTATTTTTTAAATACTAACATAATTAGTAATTAAATTAAATCTAACTGTATACATTAAAAAAATACTTCATTATTATTAATTGGTCAACTAATTATCTCATTTTTATATTTATTTTGTTTTTTATTTGTATATAAATCATAATATTAACATTATTACATTAAATATAATCATACTCATACACATTAATTAATCAAATATCTCATTAAAAATTTAGAACGTTGAATTAAAAAAGTTATATACACCAATTAACATTATATTAATAAATAATAACATTTGATATAATCATATGATATACAGTTATATACCAATTGAGTACTAATTTAGTAATTTTTTTCATGTTTATATTAACAGAATAACATTAGATATATGTTAATTGCAAATGTCTAATTAAAATGTTAAATAGTAGGCATTACTAAATTAATTAATATAATCTTAGTTATTTAAATATAATTAATCATAATATTAACACATGTTAAAATACTTAAAAATAATAATAAACTTTATTCTTAATTAAATTTAATATTAACAATAAATAATAAATCAAATTTTAACTTAGGAAGATTCTAAATACATCCATTTTTTCTTCCCGCACCCATTTTTATTTGTACTGTGAACAGTAAATTATGAAAAGAATAATGTATAATAAGAAAAAAAATGGATTTGTTTAGAAATTCTCTTTAACTTTTATTAATAACTTTTTGACATTTTATCATATTAATTTTTTTTATAAAAATTAGTATAAATATTAAGAAAAAATAATAATAGCAAACAAAGAGCACCTAAAAAAATAATCCCTCCAAAAATTTATCCAAATCTCATTCCCGCTCACATTGATGATTGGACCGCCATTTTAATAAAATGATTAATAAAATAATAATGACATTAATGCATTATTTTTAATGTATTTTATTAGCCCTTTCCAAAATTATTATTCTTTTCAAAATTATTTTTCAAAACAAAACGCTGACTCGAGCAGACCCTTTCTCTCATCCTCTTTCAACCGACCCTAAATGAAACCCTAAAATATCAAATAATCACAACAAAGCTCGGTCTCTTTCAAGCTTCAGCACTTCTCTCTGTCATTCTCTTTCGATCTTTCACTCTTTCTTGGTCTTTCTTTTATCGTTTACTGTTTCGGTCTTTCACTCTTTCCATCCAACACTCTTTCACTCAACAGAGCATCTCTCGATGGCTGTCTTTTTGGCAGATAGCATCTTTCTCGAGGTTGCGCAGCTCTTTCCAGTGGCAGCTGTAGCATATCTTAGTCTCGGCATCCAGCTGACGGCGCAGCTAATTCCCTCTCTAGATCCAACAGCATATGCGTTTTTTCTCTTTGGATCCAACTGCAGCGGCTCTCTCTCTAAATCTGGCGATAGTAGATCTTTCCCTCTTCAAATTGAGCGACAGCAGCTCTCTCTCCAGGTTTGCTTTTTACTGGGGGCATGTGTTTGAAGGGTTATTTGATTCTTTTTTGTGTTTGAAGGGTTATGGAAGGAGAGTTTGACTCATCTAAATTCTTTTGGACACGTTACGAAATTGATTAAGGCAATTGTTGGGGGTCTAATCAAAATGAGCAAAATGGTTATTCTTTTTAGCTTTCATGAGTGTGGTTGACTAGTAGTGGTTGTGAGCAAACGCATTTTGCCTCTTCCATTTTGGATTAGCTGCGGCTTCTCTTTGCCTTTTGTAAAATGTAGTTCAATTGATTACTTTTCTATCCATCTGCTAGTTTTATGGCATGAAATCTGTGAGTCACTAATTATCCATGACTCGGTTGATAAAGTTACTTTCTCACTGCTTTGCATGTTTCTCATTAACTATTTTCAAGCTTCTTTTGATTCGCATTGCTGTTAATCTGGCTTCATTTTCTTTTATTTGAACTAAGTTTGTTAAATGGCCATACTTGTCTAAATTACACAATAGTAAATCATCCAAATTTACCTATCATGGTCAATCAGGAATAACTGAGGAAGTTGTTTAAACTGTGATTTAACATTCATGATTAATTCTAAAAGCATTTCGTTTCAGCTGGTGGATGTGCTTCTAGTACTTGTATTTTTCAGTCATATTACATAGGCTGCCAAAGGTAACTGACATTGCTAACAGACCGACTCGGGAGATTTTTTATATTTTAATGAACATTATTATTATTTTTTATTAAATCTGCAGCTATGTAACAATTACAACTGAGGATTGATTCTCTTCATATTAGAATCTTACATCATTTTAAAATTTACTCAGTTGCTTGTGGTTACTTAATCTCGCTGCCTTTGTATTTTTTTGAGTAGTTCCTATATCTAAAGTTGCTAATTTGCTATATTATCAGCTATTGTCAAATCTTAGCTCAAATGAGTTGCCTTGCTCAAGACAAAGTTAATTTTGATGTGCTACAATATTCACAATGCTTAATACTTTTCTGTTTACATATATGTATCTTGTTAATTTTTATTATGTCTATGTTATGTGCGATTCATATATGTATCCTGTTAATTTCTATTATGTCAATGTTGATTGAGCATGTATTCTAATTTAATAGCAAGTTTGATTTTAATAGTTAGAATTTTGTTATTTTTTTGCAGATATGAATATGGAATCCAATTCTAATGATTATGATGGCTCTAATACTATAGAATGTTCCTCAACACCTGCTTCTCTTACTTAAAGTTCCTCAAAGAGACAAAAAAATTCCAATGTCTGGATTGTTTTTAATATGCTTGATCCTGAGGAACAACTAGTATATCAAAAGAAATACAATGATACCAAAGAAAGAGCAAAATGCAAGTTTTATGGGACTATAATGATTGGTGAGTCACATTCAGGTACGTCTACTATGTGTCGTCATATTCAAACTTGTAAGAAAATGGATCATTCTTGTAAGAGTGAGGTTCAGGTTGGGTGTGGAAGTAAGAAAATAGACCCATTAGTTATATGTGAAAGGTTGGCTAGATGTGTTATTACTCATGGATATCCATTTAAAATTGTTAAAGATGTTGTATTTAGAGACTTGCTTTCCTGTTTGAATGATGATTTCAAACCCATTTGTAGGAATACTTGCAAGGCTGAATGCTTAAAATTACAAAAGAAAATGAGAGAGAAAATTAAATTTGATATGGAAAAACTTTTAAGTAAAATTTGTTTGATTATTGATATGTGGACTTCATGTTTTACTGATGGATATCTTTGTTTAACTGCGCATTTTATTGATGATGATTGGAAGTTACATAGTTTAATTTTAAATTTTCACCATGTGCCACCACCCCATACTTCATTTGTTTTGTACAACAAGATTTATGATTTACTAAAAAAATGAGGAATTGATAGAAAAATTTTTAGTATTACATTGGATAATGCCAGCAATATGGATAACATGTAAGGACTTTTATGTGATCTTCTTAATCAACCAGGTGCATTGTTATGTCATGAAAAAAATTTTCATATTCGTTGTGCTGCTCATATATTAAATCTTGTTGTTTAAAAGGGTTTGTCATTGATTAGCGAAGCTTTGAAAAAAGTGAGAGAAAGTGTAAAATATGTTGAGGGTTTCGAAGGAAGAAAGATCAAGTTTCGAGATTGTGTACTTCAATCAAAATTGAATTATTCAAGGGGTTTGTGGTTGGATGTGGTAACTCGGTGGAACTCTACATATTTGATGTTAGAGAAATTTCTTTATTATCGTGAAGCTTTTGAGAAATTAAAAATGTCGGATGGAAATTACCCTACAATTTCAAGTCCTGAAGAGTTCCTTTGGATTAAGAATGTTTTTATGTTTTTGAAGCCTTTTTGTGAGATCACCATTTTATTTTCAAGAAGAGACTATTCCACTAGTAAATTGTACTTTGAAAATGTATGGGAAATTCAAAAGAATATTTAGGATGTATTTATATCTGAAGACCCAATCATGGTATTAATGGCAAAGGAGATGGATGATAAATTTTGTAAATCTTGAGAAAATTACAGTCAGGTGTTATCTTTTGCAACTATACTTGATCCTTGGTTTAAGTTGCAACTTTTGCAATTTATTTTAGCAAACTTGGGTGTTGAATATGAAAATGAGTGGAAGGATATTTTGGAAGAAATGAAACTACTTTTCAAGGAGTATAAGAATCAAAGTAAGCTTCTTTCTCAATCATATGTGATTCTAGGTGAAACAAATCAAAGCAATAGAAGAACAATTTCTCAAAGGATAAGTGTAAGTTTAATTTTTGTTTTTATTTTTGATTAAAGGTTTGATATTATTTACTTTAGTAACTTATTAAATTATTTCTTATTTCTTAGATAGTAAGTAATTTTATCATTTTTTACGTTTTAATTTACATTTATTACTATTGTAGGAATTTAAAAGCTATAACAATGAGTCAATTTCACATAGATCAGAGTTAGAAATATATCTGGATGAACCAAGAGAAGATTATGAGATACAACTTGATGTGCTTGATTATTGGAAGAAAAATCAATTTCGGTATCCTATACTTTCACTCATGGCTAAGGATATATTGAGCATTCCAATTACCACAGTTGCATCTGAATCAGCATTTAGTATGGGTGGTAGAGTTATTAACAAATGGAGAAATTGTCTTACACCACATAATGCAGAAATACTTATTACCACTCGTAATTAGTTGTATGGATATGATATAGATAAAGATGGTAAGATTTTAGTGTCATTATTATTTTATTAATTTTTGTATTATTTAAATTCTTATATGATTATTTTTAATGTATTTTATTAGTTGAAGAAGATGAAACATTGGGATTTGGAAGAAGTGTTGCACTGCAATGAAGTTAAATTAGTTATCTTATGAAGGAGGATTAAGAGCTTCTAATTGCAATGTATGTTGATATTTTACATTTTACTAGCTTCATTGATAAAAATTTAAGATTTTTTATTAAGAGTAATTAGTTGTGATTGATTTGGTTGTAATTTGCAGGTTTCAATTTGGATGTTGGCACCAATTGCTACTATATTCTGCTATACTTGGAAGAATAGAGGAGTCTGCAGAAGAAAATTGCTAGCCTTAGCCTATCAGTAATTACACATTTGGTTGAATGTCCATTTCAAGAGTAGTAGTCCATTTTCTAAGCTTTTGCACTGCTTGGCAAAATCATGAATCAATTCCATGGACCTTTTGTCACTAACATGCCAAAATCATTGACTTTGGAGTCTTTCCTGCTATGCTTAAAGACTTTAGTCGGAGGAACTCTTTCAGTGTGTGTTAAATGAATTGCTTCTGATATTTCATGGAAAGAAGATTTTCATAGAAAATAGAAATGACTAGCTCGATTAGAACTTTAACCATTCAAAAAGTACAAGTAATTGTGGTAAATCATATATAACTGCTATATGCTTGGGAATCTAGCAAGTTGTTAACTGGAGATAATTCAATACAAAAGCATATTGATATTATGCCATGGCATAGCTTTTCATTTGGTTAAGATGGATTCCTGCATTTGCTTAGCATTTAATTCAAATTAACACCTATGATAATCTTTAATATTTCATACTAAATGCTGAAAAACACTCCTAGATAATTGTTTAGAATCTATATCTTGGCAAATCATACTTAATCCTTGATGCTAGTATATTTGCAATTCATGCTATGGCTCTTGCTACACCTAGCATACACACAACTGTTCATCCTAAAGATGTTTTTCGGCATTTGTGTTTTTGCCATCAATGCAATTAGAACCAATAAAATCACCGAGAACGAATTGATCCACATCTGCAATATTTCCCTTCTAAGCCCTTCAGCCTTTCTTGCATGTTAACTTCTTCGTTTATCAAATTGAGGAATATCTATATTATGATGGGTGCTAATTCATATCTTCATGATGATCAAGAATAATGGAATATCCAGCTGCTTGGTGGTTCATAACTGTATTTGGAAAAACATGTGTAATTATAAAATTCTTGGAACAACGAGAATAATTACAAGTATTGAAATTATATAATTTTTTTTTTTATGTATTTGTTTTATTATTGTATTAAAATTAAAATTTTATTATAAAATAAAAATAATAAAATGTTAAAATAATTTTTATAATAAAACTAAATGTTCAATTAAAAGTATATTTATTATTATAAATACAAATACGTATAATATTAAAGATTATTTGATATAATATATTATAGTGTTTTAAATTAATTTAATTTAAAAATTGAATTAAAAATATTCAATATTTATTTTACTGGTAATACATAATTGATATAATTGTATAATAAATAATAATTGTTTTCAAAGTTTTAAAATTTTTAATTAAAAAGTGTAGCAATTATTTATTTATTTTTAAATAATAATCATATAATTATAATTCAATTTTTTACGGGTTTCGGATCAGATTGGTCTCGGTTTCGGATTGTATCGAGTTCGGGTTATGTCGAGTTCGAGTTGTATCGAGTTCGGGCTTTTTTGGTTTCGGGTTTTTTCGGTTACGAGCTTTTTTGGTTTCGAGTTTTTGACTTTTTTGGTCAATTTGGGCTCGTCTTGGTTCGGTCTCGAGCAAGTTTTCGGGCTCAGGCCAGCTTTTGCCACCTCTAGATGCATTTTTTAAGACAAAATAAGCAATTACAATGTAAACCTTAGATTAATAATACCTTTAAATTAATATTTAATTATGGCTTTTAAGAGTATTAATTTAGAGGGAATTCTGAAGAAGCGACATGGATGGTTCTAGTGTTGTTTCATCACTGGATAAGTCCTCCATACGAAGCCCTTTTGAAAGAACTGGCATCATGGGTAGGTTTTCTACTTTAATGGTGCCTACGAAGACATCGATGCTAAGCACCAAACTGCATAATACATCTAGAAAAAGGACGGTTCCTGAGTAATTTTACTGAGACTACGGAGATGACTAATCTTATAAAAGGAGAGTTTCTTTCAATGATGCAATAGAAAAAGTTCCATCAGCAAAGCTAGTTTTAACAAGATTGGTCGAAGGAGTATTGAATAACAAGGAAATTCATACTTTATCTCTGGGAACAAATCAAGAATGGAGGCAGGCCTTCAGTCTCACTGGCATAGCCTTCAGTCTCACTGGCATAGGCTGGAAAGACATGAGTTTCCATCATCAGAAATTCCTCTGGCAAAGCCAGACCAATTAGGTGATTGAATAGATCTGTTTTAATGATCTTCTGACCTCTTTTTTCTGACCTTTGATCATTCTTCTATATAATTATTTTCTTTGACCTCAGTAATAAAGGATGAATCCACAACTTTTAACATTATTGTTGGCAAGCCTTGATTTCCACTTTCATAGTTATAACATTAATTTCAATAGCACTTAAATTTCACATGATTCTAGAGGTGATTCTTATGATGAAATACTTAATTTCCATGTTCCAATTATCCAACTTATAAAATATTGTTTACTTTGATCCGAAGTCTCACGAAAAAATGTCTCACAATTTGTCCCACAAAAAGCACCTTACAAGTATGGGTTTAGATTTTTACATATATATCATAATAGATCCTCACAATATCTCGATGTGGGATTAGGGGGTTACAATATAAAGTAAAACCCCTCTAAATTAATCTCCTTTAAATTAATAATCTCTCTAAATTAAAGAAAAAAATGGTCTGAGTCAAACCAATTAAAAAATTAATAAACCTCTCTATCATAATAATTAATTATTTTCTTTTCAAATCTAATGTAATATTTTGGTCTTGACTCTCATATAAATTAATAACTTTATAAAATACAAAATCTATTACATAATATTCAAGAGCTTGAAAAACATTTCATGATATTAACTTACAAAATGTTACCATGTTTGAGATTTTTTATTTCAAGAACTTTAAAAATACTAAATATATTAAATAAGATGTATCTAGGAAAATTAAATGATATAAAATTATTGGATGAGTTTAATGAATATGAAAATTAAATAGACGCATTTTTTAAGACTAAATAAACAATTACAATGTAAACCTTAATTTAATAATCCCTTAAATTAATATTTAATTATGGGTTTTAAGAGTATTAATTTAGAGGGAATTCCGAAGAAGCAGCATGGATGGTTCTAGTGTTGTTTCATCACCGGATAAGTCCTCCATAGGAAGCCCTTTTGAAAGAACTGGCATCATGGGCAGGTTTTCTACTTCAATGGTGTCTACGAAGACATCAATGCTAAGCACCAAACTGGATAATACATCTAGCAAAAAAAACAAAAAAAAAGGGTGGGTCCTGAGGGATTTTACTGAGACTACGAAGACGACTAATCTTATAAAAGGAGAGTTTCTTTCAGGCTGTGCTTGGTACAGCTGAAAATTGAAAGGAAAGAAAGTTAGGGAAGGAAAAGTGGAAGGAAAACAAATTTTGAGATTGCTTGGGAGAATAGAAAAGAAGAAGGAAAGAAAATGGGACAGAAAACTATTTTTTGTTCTTCAAACAAAATCAATCCGTCCAAATCGGACAGAAAAAAGGAAAGAAAATGGGAGCATGTGCATAAATTAACTGAAAAGACAAAATTGCCCTTATTAAAATTTAAATTATCAACATTGTTTCCTCATTTTTTTTAGATCTGTTGTTCTCACCCAATCTCTCCTTCTCCGTTGCCGCTGTGCTCTCTTCGACCGCCGTTTGAGAGCCGTTCGAGTCGCCATACTTCGTAAAGATTTTCTTGTTCTCTTTTCTTTTTCCTTTGTTGGGTCTTCTTGGTTTTCATGATTCGTGTTTTCTACTTTGCTTTCCTTTTAATTAATTGATATGAACCTCGCCTCCATCATTAATTTTCCAGAAAATCTCTTCAGATTGCCCGTGTCCTAATTCAGAGTCGGCAGGTAAATCCGATGCCTGCCAAGGTTGCCCTAATCAAGAAGTTTGTGCCACTGCCCCTAAAGGCCCTGACCCTGGTTTGCTCTTCCCCTCCTTTTCTTGTACCATTTTTAGAAATGTTTGTGTCTGATGCTTTACTCTAAACTTTGTTTTGTTTTAATGTTATTTTTATGACTAGAAGTTTAGGGTTGTTTAGAATTTTCTGGTGAAAATTTGAGTACCTTTGTTATTATACATGGACATGAAGCTTTATTGAGGTATAGATGAGCTAGAAGAACTATTAAAATTGATGTTACAGAATCGGTTTTTTCATGTGTATGTTTGCGGAATGGCGACATGGTTTCTTGTTGGTATTTAGTTTTCATGAAAATTTGAAGATACCCGGATGGAGAATTGTACTTAATTGGGCAATTGAGATTCTAAGATTTGAGACTTTGACAGGATTTAGTGTGCTTTATTTTTTTTCTTTGAAGTGGTTTTGAAAATACCCGTGTGAAATGCTTAGTTGTTCTGTGTATTGAGAGTGGGGATTTTGCTTTCTTCATTTGGGTTCTTTTTTTCAGCAACCTAATGATTCCCAGATCAATTTCTTTTGAGTCAATCTACCATTCTTTTGGAGTAATTTGTGATTTGATGAACATATAAATAAATTGCCTCTTCAGTTCTCAATTTGATTCTCTGTATTTCAATTCTGCATCTTAAACTCCTGCAGCTTAGGTCTTTTCTTTACCCCTCATTCTAAGTTTTGGAGTCTTTTCTCTTAAAATTTTGATGAATATTATTATGCTTGAAAGAATTGAATGTGGTCTTAGAATTACTGGCTTTGGTTTTAGCTTCATTGATTCATATATTTTTCTTCTTTTTGTTGATATTTTGAGAGTATTGTTTTACTTTATCGAATATTAATATAGATTTTTATTTCTTAGAAGATAAAATAAAGCATTAAAAAGAGATAGTGCTCTGCAGTTTGTTACCTAGCTTGTTTGTCTGCTCTTCCTTAAGTTATCTGCTAATTTGGCAACTAGCATCATATGGGAAGAACTATGGAGGAGCCTCTGTTGGTTCCTTACAGTGTTTTTTAGATGACAAACATTCATATATAGATTGTGGCTTTGTGCTTGATAAATGGCTTGGTCATTTGTTACGTATCCTATGAATGAACTGGTGTGTAAGTGGTCAAAATAATTTTGTTAGAGTATGATGTCCTAAAAACGAGATAAAAGGAGTTGTTGGGTCAAAATCTATTAGCTTGCACTCTTGGGTTTAATAGTTATCCAATAGCGTTTAAAGTCTATTTGATCTGGTGTTTCTGTTTCCAAAATCCCGAGATTCCAGCACTCCAGCTCTTATAATATAAATCCCTTAGATGGTCGCTTGCGTTGATAATCCTGTTTTATTTCTTTGTGATGGGTCGTGTCAGGGATTTGTATTTTACCATTTATTGGCAAGTTTGCTTGTTAATTTCTTGTTCTAGTTTACAAACGTTCCCCATTAACTCTTCAGAGCTTGAATTTCCATAGCAGATAAAGCAGATACTGTTGCTTAAGCACTTCAACTTTACAGAGCTTGGGTCTGAAAATTCAATTTAGGAAAATTAGTTGCATTTTGTTTTTTTTACAATGAACATCTCTGGCTTTGAAAGTAAGGGAACGTGCATGTTGAGTTTCATTTGACTTGATACTTAAGATCGTATAGCTTGTACGAATAATAAGCCTATTTCTTTTTGGAATATTTTTAACGTTAGATAGGAACATTTAAAAAAGACGAAAAAATGGTGGTTGCATTGTGTCTAATTTGTTGAGCTTTGGCTGCATCTTATAACTCTCCAAGCTTTGCAATTGAATCTATGTTTTAATATCCATTGTTTATTCTTCCAATCGTTTATTAGTATTAAAGATGTGAAAATATATATATATTTTTTGTTGCTGTATTTGATTAATTTTAATTAATTATATTTCCTTGCATAGATGGATAGAGAAACTAATTGTGATGGAAGTTGAAGAATGAATACAAATGATGTGTTTGAATCCAATGGGGATAATAGTTTTTTGGAGTCTAGAGAAGATATATGTGTATTTGACATGAAGTTTACATATGTGTTAGCTGGTTGGGAAGGAACAACATCCGATTCAAGAATCATAAAAGTTGCTTTAACTAGGGAAGACAAGCTTATCATTCCTCAAGGTAATATTCACTTGTAAATAAATTATCTAAATTTATCTTATAGAATTAATACTAACTTATATTTTTTTTAAGGAAAATATTATCTAGTAAATGCTGGTTTTATGCTAAGAAGTGGACTTATTGCACCATTTAGAGGTACACGGTATCATTTGAAGGAGTATTCTGGACGCGGACCTGAAAATGTTGAAGAACTATTTAACCATCGAC
Source organism: Heritiera littoralis (assembly GCA_031772115.1). Taxonomy (NCBI): domain Eukaryota; kingdom Viridiplantae; phylum Streptophyta; class Magnoliopsida; order Malvales; family Malvaceae; genus Heritiera; species Heritiera littoralis. Next base: position 20,687 of record JAPDPK010000038.1, on the reverse strand, counting down.
ACTCCTCATTGAGAAATGTGATTGAAAGAGCTTTTGGAGTGTTAAAGAAACGTTTTGCAATTATTTCTAGAATGACCGAGCCATTCTATCCAGTTGATACAATGACAAACATAATTTTGGCATGTTGTATTTTGCATAATTACTTAATGGGTGTTGATCCTGATTAGGAGTTAATTGAAAGAGTTGATAAAGAGTTGATGATAGAAACTGAGCAAACTCATGAGAGTAATGCTAATAACATTGGTGGTGATGAAGATGCTAGGCTAGGAGTTGCTATACGCAACAATATAGCTGCTACAATGTGGCAAGATTATGTTTCACAAAGATGATGGCTTTTTAATTTTTTTAGTTTGTTTTCTGTTAAAATACTTATGTTGGTATGAAACTCTTTGTAATTAGTTATGATGTTATAATGTTACATTTTTTTATTATAAATTTATGTTATAGTATTATTTCACTTGTTATAATATATATTTTTTTAATTTATATTGGAGTTAAAAAAAGATTATATGAATATGGTGTTTTTTTATATATTTTAATATCTTATTTGTAAATATAAAGGAATTAAGATAATTTATTCGTTCAAAAAAAATTGACAAATTTTTGTTTAAAAATTTCTTTGAAAAATAAAAAGTGAAAAAAATGATTGAACTAAATAAAATTTTTTTTTGACATTATTCACGGTTGAGTTGAGTATTTAACAATTATTAGTCATTATATAATTAATTAATTAAATAATTAATTAATTATAATAATTAATTATTAATGAATTATTTTGACTAGATTTTTTTAAAAAAAATCTCATTAAAAATAAAAACTCAATAAATGCCAAAAAATTATTATCTAAAAACAATTATAGTTAATAAATATTTGTATAAGGGTAGGATGGTAAAATTAATTTATTTTTAATTTTCTTTCTTCTCACTTTTTCACTCTACCAAGCAATAGAAGGAAACAAATATACTTTCCATCCATTTTTTCATCTTTCATACCAAGCACACCTAAGAAAAAAAATTAAAATTTTCCATCTTTCCAGTTTTCTCTCCTTTCAATTTTCTTTCTTTCCATCTTTCTTTCCACTCTATCAAGCAATGCCTCAATGATGCAATAGAAAAAGTTCCATCAGCAAAGCTAGTTTTAACTAGATTGGTCGAAGGAGTATTGAATGACAAGGAAATTCATACTTTATCTCTGGGAACAGATCAAGAATGGAGGCAGGCCTTCAGTCTCACTGCATAGGCTGGCGAGACATGAGTTTCCATCATCAGAAATTTCTCTGGCAAAGCCAGACCAATCAGGTGATTAAATAGATCTGTTTTAATGATCTTCTGACCTCTTTTTTCTGACCTTTGATCATTCTTCTGCATAATTATTTTCTTTGACCTCAGTAATAATAAAGGATGAATCCACAACTTCTAACATTATTGTTGGCAAGCCTTGATTTCCACTTTCATACTTATAACATTAATTTCAATAGAACTACCTTTCTGCAAAGCCGCGAGAGGAATTCAATTGAGACCGTGAAGTTGAAAATGAACTTAATCAAAGTAGCCTTGCTGCACGGGCAAAAAAAAAAAGAAAGAGAATAACATAGTTCTTCACTCCCTATTAAGAGTGTCCTATGTCTAGAAATATTAATAACAATATGATATACTAAAATGATCATATGATAACTGTCTTTTTCTCAAGTTAGCATTCTTAAATTTTGAACTGTACATCAATACATAACTTTCATATCATACATACAAGAAGAAAATAGAAATAATGAAAACTCAGTTCCCTGTTGAGGGAGAAGCTAGATTACAAATATACTAGTCAGACAATCATCTAGATTGCTGTAAGAAGTGGATCAAAGTAAATCATTTAAAGATTCTCCTTCTCTTTACTTTTGTTTCTTATCAATACCAGCTGAGCTATTATCTGCAGCCGCTGCAGCTGCCAGTTCCATCAATCTCTCATAGTCTATCTCAGTTGACTTGTACTTTAGCTTGAGACCTCCCTCAGTCCATGACTTAATACAAAGGATAGCTTGTGTGCTATCATGTGGCATGCAAAACCGCTGCTTATCAATCTCATCACCTTTACTGCAAAATAGTTCCTCAGGTTTCACTGAAGTTGCTTGGACAGCCAAGAAGTCCCTAGCCATCACAGAGAGCCGAGGGTAACGGGTACTGTTGACCTTCCACCACTCCAATACATCCGTCTTCGTCGGAGCTGGAGACTCGGAAAGATATTGAGTGAGTTCATCAGTGGCATTGCTCATGCTTGCTCTTCGCTTCTTTCGAGCAATTTCCTCTGCGAAAGAAACACTTCCTCCATCTTCAATATCTTGAGCAGAGTGTCCACTAGTCATGGATGAAAAGTGGGTCGTATAATAATTTCTCATAAAGTGGGCTCTTGCTTCCTCTAGATAGTTTTCCAAGTTGAGACTCTCGGGTATGAGTTCACATTTAATTCGGGGATCAAGAATGGATGTCATGTAGATGAATATGTTGCAAACCTGATTGTTGTAACTTCTGAGCTTTTTGGCCATGTCTTCAGCAGCACTCTTTAGCCAATCAGGTGGCTGCCGTGTTGCAATTGTATCAGAAATGTGATCCATGTAGACAATAATCATCCCAACCGTAGGTGGGTTGTTTACACATATCTCACTGATGACTTTATAGAAGGGCTCCAAGTAATTGTGAACAATATTGACAACATTCTTCTCTGCAGCATTCAGCAACATCCTACTACCCAGCATCTCCTCATTCTTCCTCACAACAGCTTCCATTGACTTCCCAGCCTGCTTCAATATTGAGAACATTGAAATCAAAATTTTTCTTTAGTGACCAAACACCATAGCCGAATTGGTAGAAAGACATATTATGAATCTCTCATATCTAGTAAGGAGTTCTTATAGGAAAGAAACAAGTACCTTATGAACAAGGTCAAGCATTTGATAATTGCCACTCCACCGTGCAGAAGCATCAAGTGGAAATTGCCAACTGCCTTCTTGGTAAGCTGTTGTTAATTGAATGAAATCCTCTGAGATATCTAAAGATGCATTTAACTCTTGTACAAATTCCCTGACCTTGGCAATAACAGGTTTTGTTGTTCTTAATGCATCATCTATAATCAAACCCAAAGTACGAGCAGCACAGGGGATATAACAGAATAGCCCCACTTTCTGACCATCCAAGTTCTCCTTTAAAGTGTGGCAAGCAAGGGTAGCATTCTGACTGTTATCATGGGTGCATGATAGGACTTTATTTTCTATATTGTACATCTTAAGAACCTTTACCATGGAGTTATATATTTCAGAACCTGTACAAGGGTAAGGTACCTGGCATATATCAAGAAGCAACTTTTGGAAGGACCAGTTTTCGTCAATCCATTGACATGTGACGCTCATATAAAAGATTTGTTCATAGGAAGTCCAGAAATCAAGAGTGATTGAGACCTTGGAAGTAACCTGTTCCAAAGATACTCTCACATCTGCTCTCATACTCCTGAAAACTTCATGAAATACTGCTGCATACTTCTCACCTGGCCATAGTTGTATTGATGGATTCAAAAATTTGAACGAGTTTGCTAACCACTTTTCCTCTAAGGTTGAAGGAGGAAGAGTAGCTAAAATGAGCCATTTAATAAGCAACCAGTTCAGATGATCATAATCAACCTGAGCTGCCCTTCCTTGTGCTTGAGGTTTCTTGGCCACAGTGGTGACAGGCTGTGGTGCTGAAATAGTGACAACCTCCCCTGACTTATCATATCCAGGATGCCGATTACCAAGATGTCTTCCTAAATTGCCTTCACAATGAAGGGGGATCATCAGATGGATGAGATGATATAATGAGTGGTCATATTATCATAGCCTAAAACTAGATCTGGCAATCTTAGACACGACACGAAAACGATACGAATATAAAACACGAGACGACACGAATTAAAATTAAGTAAAAATTGTATATCAATATTATAAAAGCTAAAAATAAGCTAAAAATAAGATTTTATGTTTTTCGTGTCAACATGAATTTTGACACGAAATTTTCGTGTTTTACATGATACGAACACGATTTTAATGACACGAAAACGAATTAGAAACACGAATTGCCAGGTCTACCTAAAACATGCCATAAGCTTGCTAAATGCTACATCCATTAACTCAAACCACGGTAAAAAGCCATCTGATTACCAAAGGGTGTTCCTAAATTGCCTTCACAATGAAGGGGGATCATCATATTGATATGATAATTATAATGAGTGGTTATATTATCATATGCTAAAACAGTGCATAAACTTGCAAAACGCTACATCCATGGAGTCAAACCATTGTAAAGAGATAATGCAGTGTCAAAACCAGGGGAAAATGCAAAATGTTGTTTACAGAATAGAAAATTTATTTACAGGAAAACCTAAAACTACTTACAATCACATTATGATAAATGGATAATTAAGTGCCAATAGAGCATTATCCGGTGAGAGCACAAAAAGGCAATGGAAAAACTGAAGCAAGCCCACAGGACCTACCTGTTGCAGTTGCAATAGAATAGCTCTGCCCACAAAACTTGCATCTCCTAGTTTTCCCATCAGGAGCAGTCTCAAAATACTTGAGGAAAACTGATGTCATTGTCTTTTTCCTTGGTTTTGCAATAGGGACAACATTTACCTTTTCTGAAGAACCCAATCCAATATCTATTGGATCAATATTTGGAATGAGTGCCATATCCATCATGGTTTTGGGTTCCATATCTGCTGCGAAAAGCAACAATTAAAAATTATAGACTCATAAAGAAAGCAGTACTGAAGCATTAAATATTCTCAAAACTTCCAAGGTAAAATAAACCAATAGCAAATTGATAGCTATTGAATTTAAAATAATTTGCAAGCAAACTGCAGCTCAACAATAAATCAAAATATCCATTTCCCCCCTCTTTTCCTATCAATGAGGCAGGAATTCAACTCTCTCACACAAGAATAATGTACAAAGAATTTATCTTCTCTGCATAGTTCTAGTTCAACAAGTCATTCATAATACAAAGTAGAAAAAGGTCCTTGTTTAATTGAATCAAACAAAAGAAATAACAAATACAAGAGTTACTTGAAAAATTAACTCGATTTCTTTTCCAAGAACTCATTTAAGATTTGAATCTTATCGCCACACGCTATAAAATGCATAATCCCACAGCATCCACATTTCTCATTATCTCCGTAAACCTCACTGCACCTCCAGAATATATGAGATTAGATCTAAAATAGTTTGTAGGGTCCATATCATGTACAATCGAGTCCCAACTATCAATAGCATATGCGCCTACTAGCTACTTATATGGAGCCTGCTGCTATGTCACAGTCAGAGAGCTAAGTTTTTTGTGCAACTATAGGTATCTTCAGTCTGAGACTAATCCTGTTCAGGTCAGGAGTGGTAAATAGTAAAATCATCTTAATAAAGACAACTTCAATATTTGAACCATGTCAAATGCCTAAACAAAAAATTCACTTCTAATTCTTCCTCCAACCACTTGTTGGTCACTCATTTTGAGTTAATCAAATAACCAAAGCACGAGAAAAAAACTATATGACGACACAGTAATGTGAACTAGTCTAATATCTTAGACTAAAGCACATTAACAAGTTTGATCACTGTGAAGCAATTTATGTCCAGCAAAATTACTTCAAAAAAAGAAAAAGGAAAAAAAAAACATATAGGGATGAGAAGATACCTTTGTAACTCTTAAAGGCATTGTTTACACTCCACTCCATTTGGTCTCCAGCTTTCCCACTAATTCTTCCTGTATTACAAAAATGCAATTTCAAACAAATTGAAGTAACTGCAGCTAACCAAAAAAGCTTTATTTCTCAACAAAACAAAAATTTTAAAAAAATGTTTACCCCAAAAGTCTTAGACAGAGCTGACAAAAGAAGAAATTCTGATTCATTTGATATCCAAACCTAACAATTAAAACCTCTGAAAACAAAAGAAAAAGAGATTACAGGAAGTTTTAAAAAAATGGGCTTTTTAGTTTTGAATGAAAAAGTTTGGGTTAGAGACTAACCTGGATCAATGAATCTGGGTTCTTGTTCTTGACTTAGTTCTATGCTTTGAATTTGCACAAATCAGAGGTGAAAGAAGCAAAAGAAGACGAGCTTAAGGCAGAGAAAAGAAGAAAAGGGCAAGAAATGGAGGGAAAGAAAAGAGATCGGCGCTAGATCCAAGCTGGATCTAAGCCGATGAAACCAAAGAGAGAGAGAAAAAAAAACTAAAATACTAACTATAAGAACAAAATCGAATCAGCTTTTACTTACAGAGCTCAGCCGCGGAGCGGACGCCAATGCGTCTTAAATCAATTAATCTGACCCCTTTAGTTTTTATTTTCTTTTCTTTTGGCTCGGCTGAGAGGTGAGGAAGAGAAACCAACTCGAGCGAGTGGCTCTGCACGGATTTTGAATCAGACTCACTCAGGGGGCCAAAAGACCGAGCCAGCTTTCGTCTCCTTTTCTTAATATTCTTTTTATTTTTTATTTATTTTAAAAAGTCGCTGGTGGCTGGCTCAAGGTTAGAAGCAGTTACTGAAGCCTGATGGTTCGATTTTTTAAGCCCTTGCTTGCACCGCTGGGAGCTAAGGAAAGGCTGACTCTGGCTCAAATAGAACTTTAAAATTTGAAGGTTAGTTCGTCACTCAAAGCTGACACTTTCCTTTGGGATAACAAAATATACAAAATTGGAACAGGTAAAAATTTATCATCCTATTTACTCTAGTGATCTAAATTTATCACTAATTTCTTAGTTAATATAATTTTATTATTATACTTTTACTTTTGCAATAAATTTATCATAATGCTTTAATTTTGAAACAATTAAAAAATATTTTTAAAAAATTATGTTAAAAGATACTTTTAATTCAAAAAGAACTTAAAAAACATGACAAGAAAGAAAAATCAAGATCAATCGAAGCAAAATAACCGTAAAAAAGATAAAAGTACTTGTAGTAACACGAAAACAAAAAAGAGAGAAAATAACATGTTACAATATGTAGTAAAAAATATTATGATGAAATAAGAAAAGAATAAAATAAAAAATTGGATTATTTGGTATTATATTTAATAGAAAATAATTAAAATAAAAAAGAAAATTTTTTGCATTTTAGTTTCATGGTTATTTTTTCCCATCATATCATTTTAAAAATTATTTTTTGAACTATAAATAGTTTCTAGTTGAATTTCCTACAATTCTTTTAATTGATCCAAAATTTGAACTTTGAAGATAATTTCGTTTCAAAATTAAAATATGATGATTAAATTTTATCAATTAAAAGATTTATGGTAAATTTGAACCTCCAATACTAGTATAATGAGAAATTTAAACTTCATTCCTACAAAAATTTATATCAATGGATAGGGCTTTCATGCTTGTCACCGTACTAATAAAATAGATAATTGGATAGTTCTCAAATAAAATAATAATTTAAATGTTAAAGGGAAATTTTACGTTTTTAGTCTTATGAATGCTATCTTTTTTTATTTTAACTTTAATTATTTTAAATGTTAAAGTTTATCGAATATATACTTAAAAACTTCTTAATTGAAAATTTTATGATATATAAATAAGATAATTATTCCATGCACCGTTAATAAAGTTTTTTTACTCCATAAAGCGAGGTTAGAATAATGACACATGTCTTATTTTATTTATTTATTTATTTATTTAATATTTTAAAGGATATGTGTCATCATCCTAATCATAATTGTGGAGTTAAAAAATTTCACTGACGATGTTTAGAATAATTATCCGTACAAATAACATGTTGTGAAACATAAATAATTTTCACCTAAAAAAAAGTTTAATTTAGACCATATTTACAAGATTGAGATTATATATAAAAAAATGAAACATTGAAAAAACGCTCTGAATCTAAAGTCACCATGGTTAAGGATAACGATAAGTCAAACCCCAAGTCGAAGGAAGACGATCAAAAAGTAAGAAGTGTCAAAAGGACTAGAAACAAAAAATTCAAATCTCAGGATCAAGAAATGAGCAACAATCAATCCCAAGGTATCCCATACAGAGACCTATTGATGGGAGACAAATGAATCCTGTTCTTTTTATCACTAGACCTGATTTTCTTGAGGAGGAATCTGATTAAGAATCATATGAAATACCAACTATCATTCTCTCGAAGGAATAAAAACGTGGAATTAGAAATCCATGAAAAAAAATTGTCATAATAGTTAAAACATTTGGAAGAGCAGAGAGATAGAACTTCTTATTTCCGAGGGTTCAAACACTTTGGAAACCATTGGGAAGTATGGAATGTATTGATTTAGGAAATGTTACTTCTTGTTCAGATTCAAAAATGTTGGAGATTTTCAAAGAGTACTCTACGAAGGTCTATGGTTTGTTGGTCACACTACCTCATGATAAGGCTTTGAGAACCTGGCTTTATTGTGGAATCTTCCAAATCATTCTCCGCCACAGTTGTTTGGGTGAGGCTGCGAGGATTGCCAATAGAATTTTTCGATAAGGAAATTTTGAAGAGAATTGGCAATTAAATTGGTACTCCTCTTGAAGTGGATATGGTTATTAAAGCCAATTCTAGAGGCAAGTATGCAGGAATTTGCATACAAATCAATTTAGACAAACCTCTCATCCCAAAGATTAGAATCGGTAAACTTATGCAGCCTATTCTATATGAGGGCGTTAATCTCTGTTTCAAGTGTGGGTTGATAGGTCATAAAAAATAGAATTGTGATATCGGAAAAGACAAGTATGAAAATTAGACTACTAATATTCAAGAGACTAACCCAAATTCTAGTAGTCAAACTAAAGTGAATGACAATGATGGATTTGGTTCATGGATGCTTGTAACTAAAAGAAACCAAAACAGGGAAAAGCTCTAGAATCAGGCAAAGAATAACTAGGAAAAAATCGAACCATACCCGAAAGGAGAAAGGCAAAGAAAAGATGGGAGAACACGTTAACTTTACCTCATAACGGCCAAAACAACAGACAAATGATGTGAAAGATCTGTACACAAACCAGGCTTTTACAAGTACCTCATCAAAGAAAATTGGAAATACAAGTGATAAAGGTAACTAAAATAATAAAAACTTAATGAATCTAGTTCATATTGAACCAAATAAGGGTGATCCAGCTTTCAATGTGGGACATGACAATATTTTCAATACTAAAACTCTTAGCGTAGCATCCAAAAAGCATCTCCTCTCAAAAATATGCCAAACCAGAGTTCATGGCAAACCAACTAGATTTTCACTAGCACTTGGATATGATGCATCTATTGTTGGATGATAAGGTGATAAACTTAACGACAACAACAGGAGTGGTCCTGAATTGCAACAATTAGGAGAGAGAAAGGGAGATCCAAGAGATCAAGAAGGCTTGGAATAGCCTTGTTGTGTCTTTGGATGTTACGGACCTCTAGCCATATTTTCAACTTCTGAAGGATCAAGCTCCGAGTTCATCCCAAAAATGGTGGAAATACTACCACTGATGCAACATATCTCACTGAAATAGGTGTTCATAGACATTGTGAGGATAATGAAGATGCAAGAGGATCTCAACCTTGCGTACATATGCTTGATGAATCTTATGTGAAAACCCTTGACCTGGTTATCATATCACCTAACTCAAATATGAAGACTCCATGAAACTACTTAGTGATAGCACTACCATAGTATCACCACTCCCTGAACTTGATATGTCAAAATACAAAGTGGGGAGGTCAAGACATTGCAGGATTGGGCAAAATTTCCTCAATATCACCTCTCTTGAACCATGTCCAATGAGATGCCTTTTTTGGAATGCCAGAGGCGAGAAACCCAAATTTCAAATGCTTTTTCATGGATTTGGTGAGATTAAACAACCAAGTATTGCTATTGTGGTTGAAACCTAAATTTCAAGGGAAAACGCAATCAACATCTGCAGCTCACTTGGTTTCTCTAAAACTTTCAGAGTTGATGCAAAGGGATTTGTAGGCAGTATATAGATTCTTTGGCAAGAGGCTGAAGTCACAGTTACCATCATGCATGAAACTTCTCAAGTTATACACGCCTCGTTTAAGGTAAATGTTGGATCTCATATTTCTAGTTCTTCTTTTATTTGTCTTTTTTGGATTATCTTAGTTGTTTATGCTCGACCCCTTCTCTCTTTGAGGCATGCATTGTGGCAAAAGCTGGTTGAATTTCTAATGTCTCATAATCAACCATGGATGATGATGGGAGATTTTAATGAGAATTAGTGATGCAGAGAAATTTAGAGGTAAACTAATAAACAAGACAAGAGCTCATTTATTCCAAGATTGTATGAGTAATTGTGGGATGATAGATCTAGGATTCATTGGAAGCCAATTTACTTGCATTGGGAAGAATCAGAATGGTCAAGTCATAAGAGAAAGACTTGATATGGCTTAGGCAAATGGAGAGTGGAAACTCCTATTTCCCAACTTGATGGTGTTTCACCGAACAAAAGTTTATTTTGATCATTGCCCACTTATGCTTGATACTAACCCTAGTCATCAAGTTTTTAGTCTGAGACCATTTAGGTTTGAGATGATTTGGCTCGCTCACCTGGAATTCAAGAAGGTGGTGGGGGAGACTTGGAATCAAGCCAACAACCAGAGCTTAATGACCATACACGGTTTAAGGAAAATATAGAATGGTGTAATAAACATGTTTTTGGAAATATTATTCACAAAAAAACATCTTCGAGCTAGGATTGATGGCATTCAGAGATCCCTTGATTCTAATTTCAACCCTAGCCTTATTAAACTTGAAGAAGAGCTTGTTAAAGATTATCAATACACCCTTAAGCTTGAAGAAGAATTATAGGCTTTGAAATCAAGAGTGGCATGGATAATGGATGGAGACAGAAACACTAAGTTAAATCATCTATGCACGATCCACCATAAAAGGCATAATAAGATTGTCTCTCTTAAAGACTTTATAGGAAACTGGATTAGTGAAGCTTTTAAAATTCAAGGTAGCATTACTAATTATTTTCTTAATTTGTTCATGACGAATTTTAAAAGGAGTAATTTTATTACTAACCTTAACAGTAATCTTAGAGTGAGTATTTTTTATCATGAAAATGAGGAATTGATCAAAGCAATATCAAATAAGGAAGTTTACAAAGCAATCAAACATATGAAACCACTTAAAGCCCTAGGTTCGAATGGATATCATCCCATCTTTTACCAAAAATCTTGGGATATTATGGGTCAGTTGGTTTGTGATTGTATTCAGCAAATTTTTTCATTGGGTCAAATCCCTTCCCCGATCAATGATTTTTTGGTTTGCCTCATATCAAAAGTCCCCAATCCAAATCATAAGTCTATAAAATATACACTTTTTAGAGTATTTCATTGCATCAATTTTGATAAAATTATGGAATTTTAATATAATTTCTTCCCAATTTAATTCAATTGTTTTCATGTGTAGGAAATTCAAGAATAATGAGGAAATTGAGAAAATGGCAAGAAAATCAAGAAAAAATAGTTGGATTTGGTGTTTAAACCTTAACCTTAAACCTTTTACAAAACCCTAAAACCTTTAACCCATACTCTAACATATCCCACTTAAACCCTACCTCATTATCACATAAAACCCAAATACACCTAGCCCAACTTAAATCCCAAAATTTCATAAGCCAAAATTAAAGACTCCAAATCCAACCTACAAGTATGGCCTATTCTTTTAATTTGTTGGATATGTACAAGAATATGTCAAAAAAAAAGGTCCAGCCCAAGGAAATGTGAGCCAAAGTATTGAAGCAACCCTAGCTTACGCAAAAAGAAGAGTTGCCTCAAGTGATGATGGTGGAGGAGGAGGCTTGTGACAGGAGCCATCTTCACAGATTATTTCTTCTGTTTCTGAATGGTTGTTGCAATTTTCTTTACAGTTTTCTTAGATTAAGCATTAAGTTAAGAACTAGTTTATAACATTTGCTTAGATTAAAAGGAGAGAGGTTAGTGGCTAGTGACAGTAGCCAAGAATCCTCTTCCATTGCTGCGTTATTTTTTTAGATTTAGTTAGGCTTCAGTTTAGATTTTAATTAGTTTATTTAACTGTTTCAAGACTCAAGCTTTATTTCTCATTTGAAATTTAATAGAATTCAATTCTGCTTCTTTATTTTTGTGTTCTGCTCTTGCTCATTTACTGTTTCATCTCTTCCGTTTATTTCATGTTTTAATTACTTTAAGTGTGTTTAAAATTCAAGGTCTGATTTAGTTTAGTTGCTAAGTGTTGATGTGCGATGTTGTTGAAGTAAGACTAGCATTGGACTGATGCAGAAGGAGGATTGGTGATAGCAGCTTTCTGCCTGTTTTGTGTTTACGTTGTCTTTATCACTGTTGCTCAACCTAGCATCCTCTCCTTGTTGCATCTTTTTACTTTGTTTTAAACTTAGTGTTCTTTTTTATTTTGCTTCACGTATTCTTCGCTCTACATCAAGGAAGTGTTGCCGTTTGTGGAGCAAGGCAGCTTGGCTGTCGGTGCACAGCCAGAACAAGTGCCTAGGCGTTATTGCATGAGGCTGTACGCGTGGCAGGAAGAAGGGAGACGTGTTGATGTGCTTGGGTGTGCATTACTTGGTAGAAACGGGTTGGAAAGGCTATTCTCTAGTGTTTTAGTTTACTATATATTAGTTAATTTTTAGTTCATTAGATTATTATGAATTAGTTTATTAATTTTTATTAGTTTATTATATTTTATTTAATTAGATTTAAACTTTTGATTTTAGATAATTTAAATTTAATTTTAATTCTTGTTATTTTTAATTTCTATCAAAATTTAACTTTTATGCTATTTAAATTTTTATTCAAATTTTAGATTAATTTCATTTCTATTGTTAATTGAGCTAGTTTTTTTAAAATTATTTAATTAAAAAAAACAAAATTTAATCGTTTGTTTGAATAAACCTAGGGTGACATAATTTTAGTAGTTAGCTAGAACAATTCTAATTAATCCTTGTAGGAATGATACTCTACTCACTCTTTATTACTTGTAGCGATCCGTGCAGTTGTAGTATATGTTTAGACGCAACACCAGAAACTGTCAACCAGTTTAGACCGATTGGACTCTGTAATACAATTTATAAGATTCTGTTTAAGGTCTTTGTCAACTATCTTAGACCAATTCTAACCAAAATTATTCATCCCCTACAATCCAGTTCCATCGCCTAAAGACATCCACAAGACAATGTTATAACTACTCAAGAAGTTATCCACTCTTTTAAAAGGAAAAAAGAGGAAATGAAGTTACTTCTTGGCTAAGGTTGATCTTGAGAAAGCTTATGATATGATTGAGTGGAGTTTCATTAGAGATGTTCTCAAGTTCTTCAAATTCCCACAGAGTTGGATTAAACTTATTATGTCCTGTGTATCTTCTTCTTCAATGACAATTCTTGTGAATGGAGAACAGAGTACCAAGATCAATCCCACTAGAGGTATTTGCTAGGGTGACCCATTGTCACCTTACTTATTTATTCTCTACATGGAATTCCTTACCTTGAAGATTCTTAAAGCATGCGAGAATAATCAATGGGGACAAGTTCAACTTTCACGAGGTAGCTCAAAACTTTCACACCTCTTTATGCGGATGACTTAATCTTAATGGCAAAAGTTATGGAATCCACTTGTAGAATTGTTCATAGGGTCATGTAAGAATTTTGTAGCATTTCAGGATAAAAAGTCAATTACTCAAAGTATGCTATTTTATTTTCTCGTAATACCAAGGACGAAGACAAAGACCATCTCAATAATATCTTTGGTAAAAGGCATACTAAAGACATTGGAAATTACTTAAGCTTCCCCATAACAAAAAATAGAAGAGTATCAAACTTCAAGTTCATTGTGGAAAAGGTAAGAAACAAGCTTTCAGGATGGAAAGCAATATTCTATCCTTTATGGGAAGAACTATAATGGTTAGGTCTGTGCTCAACTCAATTCTTCTTTACTACATGCAAGGCACACACCTTCCGAAAAAAACTTGCAATGAAATTAATAGGATCACTTGAAACTTTTTGTAGGGTTCTTCAGAAAACCACAAAAAAACTCATTTGATCAATTGGGAGGTGATAACCTTTCTAAAAGAGGAATGAGGACTTGGTATCAAGGATATGAATTGCCTTAACGAAGCTAAAATGGTTAAATTGGTTTGGCGATTCATCATCGAAAATGAAGGTCTTTGGTGAGAGGTTTTTAAAGCTAAAAATCTCAAAAATGGGTTGTTCACAGTTAAAGCTTACTCCTCTCTCTAGGCCGCTATGTGTAGAAGCTTTCCCATTCTTGAAAAAGGTATTAGATGGATTTTAAAATCTGGAAGAGAAATTTTATTTTGGAATGATGATTAGATTGGACTTGGTCCACTCAGCACCATCATTCATGGATTGTGGACATAACATGAAAAAGACAAAAGAGTCATTGACATAATTGTTAGACAAAGAGAATGACCATCATTAATGTGGAAGCTCCTTTACCAAATAACATCCAATTAACAATTAGAGCCATTTCAATGCAACTAGAGAATCCAAGAAATGCAACTATTGCATGGAAGTTCTTTTCTGATGGATCCTTCTCACTAATGTCTGCTTATAAGTTGATTAAGAATGGTGGCTTAATTTTTGATTTTGAATGGTCTAACATTTGGAAGAGCCACATCCCTCCAAAAAACCAATGCTTTCTTTGGCAATGCATTCACCAAAAAATTGCTACAAGAGTTACATTATTGAACTGAGACATGCAAGTTAATATGAAATGTCTCAAATGCGATATAGAAGATGAAACCATTGAGCATTGTCTTAGAGAATGCGATGTTGTTAAAGAGCTTTGGGAAATTATCAGTATTCCCATTAATTTGCTTCCTTCTTTTTCCATGGATCTTAGATGTTGGATCCAGGCCAACATCACCTCTAACGAACCATCCATTGTTGATAATATTCCTAGGAAAATTTTGTTCCCATTTGCTTTATGGATGATCTAGATTAATAGGAACTAAATAGTTTTTAATAATTGCTTTATTTCACCACATTCTTGGTGTAGCAATCTATGGAACAAAGTGAAGGAGTATTGGGCTATCATAAGCCCCGCTAAAAGACTCCCCAAACAGGAAGTTTTAGTCAGCTGGAACCCTCAACCCAAAAGGTTTCATAAAACTAAACACTAATGGTTCTTTACTCAGCAACCCCGTTATTGCTAGTTTAGGGGTCTGTTTAGAGATTCTAATAGTGAATGGATTAGGGTTATCTAAAAATATTGGTATGTCCATAAGTGTTAGAGTAGAACTTTTGGGGTTGAGGGATGGTCTCCAATTTGTAGTGCAAAAAGGCTTCTCCTAACTTATTGTTGAAGTTGACTCTTAATGCATTATTAGGTATATGATTGGTTTTATTCCTACTTCACATATTCACTATGCTATTATTTCGGATTGCAGACTTCTGACGTAGCAACTAGAGGCTAGAGTTTAACACATATTTCGTGAAGCTAATGGCTACACTGATGCTCTGGTAAAGATGGGAGGATGTGAGATCCCGTTTTTCGACTACCCAATATAAGTTAAAGAGTGTAGAAATTGAAAAGTGAGAGTTGATCATTAGGATTTCTAAATAGAAGTGGTAAAGATCGGAAAAGTACCTAACGTAGGCCCCACAAGAACTTTTACCGTCTAGATCGAAATGAGATCCTAGAGTAATGATATATGAAGTGAAACATTGAGAGGGCAAGAATCTGTATTTCAAAATTCCCTCATTTGAGCATGTTTTGAAAGCATGCAACAATTTTGATAATGATGGTTACATCCATAGGAGGGGAAAACTTTCATAAATAACAGTCAATCTAATTTGATTTACGACCAACTAACAGTCATAGGTGAATCCTCATATGAACAAGTCTTACTTGATTCCAACTCGCAGCCTAAATCACACGAAAACGCTGAAAATAACACAAATGAACAATCAAAAGTATTTTGATAATTTCACCAAAATGACCGATCAAACACAAATAAAAGTCAATGTTTTGACTAAATTATGTCACATAGATATAATTGGCATTGAAATGAAAATAGTTTGAAGTTAAACTAAATATTCAATCGAATATTGAAATAGTTAGGACATAATTGGAATTTTTAAATTTATTAAGGGCAAAATGGTCATTTGGCCTTTTGGCCCTTAAGATACTATTAAAAGCCATAAAAATCTCATCTTCTTCCATAAGTGGCAAGCCATGGAAAAAAAAAAAGAGACAGAAAGTGGTTTTCATGGTTTTTAGAGAGAAAAGTGGTAAAATCCTAGTGTACAATCACTGAATCGAAAAAAACACACTAAACAAAAATTGTTCCTCACCTCAAGATCTATCACATACCTCCAAACTAGCCATTGGAATGGCCAGTTGAAGGGTGAAAAAGGCTCTCAAAGTTTTAGCCAAGCTTAAAGGTAAGAGAGAGAATTTTTGTTTTCAATTCTATTGATTTTAAATAACTGTTCTTTGATGTTTAAGCATGTGTATGATGTTAAATTGAAAAAAAACACTTGAATCATGCTTAATGAAATTCGGCTAAGAAGGGTTCTTGATGAACAATGCATGTCTTCATGCAAAAGTGATGTAGAATCAATGTAGAGAGTGAGGGGAACATGTTTGTAGCTTTAAATTGTTGAAATGAAGTATGTAGACATGTATAGGCAATTCGACCAAGTAAAGAGCATGGGGAAACCATGCTCAATTCAATGTAAATCGAGTCCTAAAATACTTTGATATAAGATTGCAGGTGAAGTTGGAACTGAAAAAGGAAGTGTTTTTACTGTACTTGCAGTTTTGACATATGGTAGGAAGTAGACCAAATTTGCTATTATATTAGAAAATGTGAAAGACCTTAAAGTCAATAACGCTTTTTGTAAAAGGAAAATTAAAATTTGACTGTTTTGATATTAGTTTGCAACTCCGAAGTAAGTGGCCTTAAGAAAACAATAAGTGAATATATGATCGCTTATCTGCATTGCTTACTCACTTTCGGTCTCTCACACCTTCTCTTTCAACCACCTTTGGTTCAGCCATTTCATGCTTTGTCTCCCTCCATTTCATGCCTCACATCCATGCCTCACCATGATTTGGTTTCAGCTTCTTCAAGCAGCAAGTGTGAGGACCCCAATTTTCTCATATTTGATATAAGCTACATAATGTAGAAATTTAAAAGAAAATATTGATTTTTAGAATATTTAAATAAATGGTCTGTTCGATAAGATTCAAGGAGGTACTCAGTGAGAGCCCTACCAGGAATTTCTTTGTCCAAATCGAAGAGAGACCCTAAAATGAAGATATTTGAGGTGAAATATGAATATAGCACGAATCTGCAATTCAAAATTACACCGTTTGAGTGTATTTTGAAAAGTGAGAAACAAATTTGAAAATGACGATCGTGTCCATACCTCGGAATAACTTTCCTGAATAATGATCAAACCAAAGTGACTTTGAACTCCAAATTGTTGTAGGATAATCCTCGTGTAAAGAAGTTTCACGTGGATCTAACTCGTGAACTGAATTACACTATAATGCTAAAAATAATGTCAACGAAATCTAGAATTTTTAATTTGGGGTAGTTTAGTAAATTCACTACCTATCATAGGTCAACCACTTGAGGAGTCAATAATTGACCATATTTGACTCAAATATATAGAAAATAATAAAAATAAAATATTAAATCTGAGTTTAAAATTATTAAATTAATGATAGAACATAAATGGAATTAATGGAATTATACAAGAGTAATATGGTCATTTAACATAGAGGTTGGTCAAATTAGTCAAAGTTGATCATAATGGACTTAAATTAATTAAATTTAAATTAAATGAAATTAAAAATCTGGAACTAGAAAATAATAAAGTATTGATTGTAGCATAGTTATAAATAATGGAATTATGTAGGGGTATTTTAGTCTTTTTCAAGTAATTAGTCAATTTGGTCAACTTTTGACTTAAATTGACCCAAAATAATTAAAATTAAATAAAAAATTTAAAAAATATGATGGGAAAATAATAAAATATTGTTAAAGTAAAATTGTAAATAATGAAAATTTTAGGAAGGAAGAAATTTGCTCATTTGTCCATGTGGCAAGTTTTTATTAGATAAAATGTTAATAAATAGGAACTCTTCTCAACCACTTAACCGACTTTCTCCCTCTTTTTTTTTTTTTTTTGCTGCACCAACTTCCCCTACAGCTCTTCCTCCCTTCGTTTCTTCCTCATGACAAGTCTCTTTTACCTTGTGAAACTTCATCAAATCATCACCAAGTCACCAAGCATCTTGAATAAAAATTATTCCTCACTATATGAGCTCCTTAAACCTAGGATTTTGTGGCTAAATTCCAGCAAATGGAAGCTAGAAATTATTGCTGGCAGTGGCGGTTCCAGGTGAGAAAATTAGGTGTTGATGTTTTCTTTAGTTGTAGTTGTGTTCTTGGATGGTATCATGCATGAGAAGTATGTTAGAAGTTTTAAATTGAAATAAAAATAAGTTTTGGCAGTGAGAGGGTGTTCGGCTAGGACAAAAAAGTAAAGAAAATTGCTGAAAATTTTAATGTATTTTGGGTAGGATGTAGAAGAAGATGATGAGAGGACTTGATTGGAACTTGGATTGAATGTTAAATTGTGAAACTATAGAAGTGGTTTGATGATTGTATAAAACAGGGAATGGCATGATGCAGAGAGGACAGCCAGCCATGAATGGGATGCACGATGATGATGATGATGGTTGTCTGAATTGAAGGTGTTTGAGAAAAATTCTAAATGAGCATAAACAATTGCAAGACAAAAATTGAGAAGAAGAAAAATAAAAAAAAAAAACATAAGGATAGAGCTGTGAGAACCGTAAATTTTTTAAATCGATCATATACTCAACGTGTAATTGTAGGTGTTTATAAGCCAATAACGTAATTCGTAGATTTCAAATATATGATTATGGTTCATAATTATTGAAACGAAATTCTTGAGAATAGAGTCGAGAATGATGAGAAACCTACACGTGTGACATGTATACGATGTACTTAAATCGATATGGAAGAAGTATTCAAAATTCTACGTATAGATTATGTACACGCATGCACAAATAAATGCATGCAACGTGCATGCACGCATACATAAATTAAATGCACGCAAGGTGCATGCGTGCACGCAAGTATACGTACAAATATATATATATATACATATAATTAATTATAAAAAAATAAATGACCAAGTGAAATAAAAATAATATATATATAAATTACATGCACAAACCTATATGGATGTATATATTTAGATATATACAAATAAATATAGACTAACTTTTAAGAACAAGGAAAATTAAATACATGTATATAAGTACGAATAAATACATACAAATGTACGAGATATATGCGCATATGTGTGTGTATATATATATACATGAAAATTTATATATGAAAAGAAATGGATAAATGAAAATATAGTATAGATAATATAATGTATATAAAATAGAGATATATGCATATAGAATTAAATATATATAAATAAACACATGAGTACAAAAATGAAAATACATAGGATATGTGTGCATGGATAAAAATAAATATACTTGAGTATGTATATTTGTATAATATATAATTAGATAAATAGAAAAAAAATAAACAAATATATATGATAAAAAAATAATAAATAAAAATAAAACAAATAATGTTTTTCGGGTTGATGGGAAATTTCCCACCAACCCATCGAAATCGGTCACCATCCTTATCAGTTTTCATTTTCTTATTTCAAAACTCTCAACTCACTCAGCTCTCTCCACTAACTTCTTCATTGTTCAGATCTCACTCTCATTCCATCTTCTCTCCCTCGTCTCCTTTCTACTGCCCTTTTCTATCGCCCATTATATTCCTTGCAACCTTCATCGCAGCTGCCTTCCTTGTCCTCACCATACCCCCTTGTCATGTGAAGCCATGGTCGAGAGAAAGAGTGAGGCTGACAGCACCAGATCAAGGTAGCAATGGTGCGACAGGGGAGGGGTTGAGCCTTTTCGAAAATTGGAAACAGCTGCTAACATCAAGAAGGCTAGCTAAGCAGTGCGCAGAGGTGAAACTCCAGGGTTGTTAGTGCCACTTTGGTGGCTGTTTGAGGCAAAGTGGCTTAGCAAAGAATTAAGCGACAGAACAGGGGATGGCCTTGTGTCTTGGAGGCTGGAACAGAGAGAAAATGGTGTAACTCTCGATAGCTAGAAGTGCAGTAGCTTGGGCACTGTTGCAAGGCCTGTTCAGGCATGAAAATAGGGTAGTATTGATGGCTTTCCACAGAGGAAAACTGAGAGGTGAACAGTGTGTTTTGGGTATTCAAAGGAGAGGTGATTCGGGCAAATGTTTGAAGGATAATGTAGTCTTTGTTATGGGATCCTTGAAGCATTTTAAAGATTGTTTTGGTGGCTCAACAGGGGTGCTAGATGGCTGTCCAAAGGGGTTGGAATTGTGAACCGAAACAGTGAGGTTTTGTGAGCTAATTTGGGCATTTCAAAAAGGGCTGGACATTCCACCATTTGGACTGATCTTTAAGTAGAGTATGGAGACTGGTTTAAGAATGGTACAGGGGTAAGAAAAATGGGTTGAAAGAAGATCTTTTTGGGGCTATCGAAGGCGAGAAAAGGCTGAAGGTGCTGCCAAGGCTACATTGGCCGAAAGTTAAGGGCAGAAAGAAAGAAAAG